>CM066050.1:78294127-78957607 GCA_033557465.1 Ichthyophis bannanicus | reverse complement strand
TAGTGGCAATAAATATACATCTAAGCAATGACCACTCCGGGAACTATGGGCCCAATTCTATCCCACGAATAGCAGGGATGGATGTCCCAATGGGACATCCATTCCTGCTATTCGTGAACGCCCCTCCGGTGTCTAACCTCCCCGCCAATTGTACAGGGGGGGGGTGGAAGGGGTGTTTTGGGGGCTGAGTTAGGGCGGACGGTGGGCGGTCGCCAGCCCTGGATGTACAGGGCCGAGTCTAATGTTGGCCCCTTTACATCCAGGACCAGCAACTTGTGCGGGGAAGTTATTCCACCTTGGACATTTTTTTTTTATATCGGCGGGCCTAGGGTGAAGATGGGGCAGGGGGCCCCCAAGGACATTCCCCACAGCCGAACCCTGACCTTAGGAGACTCCCATCAAAAGGTAAGACTCTTCCTTCATTGCACCATCACAGTACTCCAACACCTCAGCTCTGTCAGAAACATCCCAAAGTCTCACCTCACTCCAACCTGATAACTGGAATTCATCAGAGCACTCAGACACTGAAGCTTTCATTCCACAGGATCACTGTGCCCACCTCATCGAGCTGGCAAAGAAAGTGCAAAAGCAAAGCCGAGTAACAGCTCAAGACATGCTACGGCTATTAGGACACATGGCCTCCACGGCCCATGTCATCCCCTATGCTTGATTACACATGTGATAAGCTCAATGGACTCTGTCTTCCCAATTGATGCAAGCAAAGGGCAAGATCCATATCACCCCTCAACTGATCAGGTCCTTTCAGTGATGGTGCTCTCCACAGAACCTACTTGTCGGGTCACTTTTTCAGATGCCTCCACCTGGATGTACCCTTACAATGGATGCTTCCAAGCTCTATTGAGCATGCGCTGGCGTTTTTGATCAGCTGGAAGACAGTTTCACATTGCAGTTACATGGAGCGTTGAGACAGGGCGAAAAATTTGGTGTTAGCCCGAAACGCAGTGCTGTGTACCTGGTTTATAACTGCAAATTGTTTTGAAGGAGCATTTTGTTGAAGCCCGATATATCATTGAAGTGGATCGTGCGGAAGAGTGCTATGGGACGTTTCAGATAAGTTTAACCCCGAGTTCTCTTGTGCTTCTGGATTGGGTTTCTGGAATACCTTATTGAATTTTTAAATTACTACACATTAGTAGGTTTTACATTGGTGGCACTTATTTGTGGTGTTTCACCTTGAATTATATAGCTCCTTTGGGGGCTCAATAAAAAAAACATTTTGAGCAAAATGGAAGTTTAGCTTCAAGAGGCGGTCAAAACCTCAAGGCTGTTCTTCCGACATTATCACATACACGCCAGTTGTTTGATTCATGCACATTTCTCTATTATTGTTTGGGGTTTATAGTGTAGAGTAATAGTTAGTTTGTTTTTTGGATTAAACAAATAGAGGAGGCACAGCTCACAGTGAAGAATGCCTTTGATGAAGATTTGTTTCGGGTGAAAATGGAGGACATGGACCGACAAAAAACGTTTTTTTTGACTACTTGAAAGCTTATAAAATGAAGAAATTTACAAGGGATAAGAATGATTATGAGGCTGATAAAGTTTATTACTGGATGTACAAACAATCGGATGATTCTAACCAGAAACGGGTCACGTTTGAGTTTTCGTCGGAGGATACTGATGATAGTGAGGATTCCTCTGAGCTATCTCGAACATCTAATAATAATAAAAAAACTCCGGATTTTCGGCGAGGTTCGGCTCGGGGCTGACGGGCTCGACAAGACTATCAGATGGATGATTGGGATCCGCCTGTGACGCATCAGAGATCTCAACGTCAAAACAATCAATTGTAGTGAACCTGTCTGGACGGGCTTTACCTGTTGCACAGGAGAATTTACTTAATTTAGGTTTGTCCTTTGTCCCCACTAATTGATATGATCCTTTTGATATGCGTCTTTCTATATATAAGTTTATTCGTAAGTTATCAATAACCCATTATTTTTCGGATAAAGTGATGGTTCCTGATGGCACACCTAAGTCTGTGTGGATCCCACCCGGGATGCCTGACCCGTTAATAACCTCGTTTATTGCTGCGAGATTTATCCATCCTGGAAAAGAGAAAAAGGAAAAGCTGGGTCAATCTAGATAAGCGGGGATGGGCTTCTATACAGCAATTGAAACGGGATTCTTCAATAACTATTCGTAAGGTGGATAAAGGAGGAGCTATAGTTATACAATCCACTTTTGATTATTTGAAGGTGTTGAGAATACATTTGTCAGATTTGAACACATATAAACCCTTGGATGTGAATCCTACCTTGGAACTCCAATGGGAGATAAGATCTTTGGTTGATATGGGGGCAGAGAGGGGTTAGTTGACTAGGAGAGAACATAAGTTCTTGATTGTGCTATACCCAAAGGTGCCAGTTATCTATATGGTCCCTAATATCCACAAGTCCTTGGTATCTCCTCCGGGTAGACCAATAGTATCCTGTCGGGGGTCTGTGCTTGAACCTCTGTCACAATTTTGTGACTTTTTTTTACAAAAAGAGGCAGTCCTTGTTAAATCGTATGTGCGTGATTCTGCTCATTTTATGCAACAGCTTATGACTATGGTACCCCCTGTGCACAATCTGATTCTGGTAACCCTAGATGTAACCACACTATATACAAATATAAACCAAGATGAAGCTATGTGCTTATTACAACAGCTTTTTATTTTTGCACCCCCGCGGCTCCCTCGACAATTTCTCCTGGATTTAATGGAATTAGTTTTAAGGCGCAACTATTTTTTGTCGGAAGGTAGATTTTACCAACAGGTGTTTGGTATTGCCATGGGGTCGTCAGCAGCACCATCAATTGCTACCCTTTATATGGCCGACTTCGAGGAACGCTTTCTGTACAAATCACATTATTTTGAGCAGGTCGTTTTTTGGAAACGGTTTTTAGATGACATATTTTTTCTATGGAGTGGTAGTCGCCTAGCTTTGGATGAATTTCTCCTATGGCTTAATGAGCAAAATTAGAATTTGACTTTCATGGCACACATTGCTGAACATCAGAGTGAGTTTCTTGACATGACTATCATTAAGGAGGATGGGGGTTTTGCACAACATTATTTCATAAAAATGTTCAGCGTACACTATCAAAGTTTCCATCCTGGGCCATTACGCAGGGGTCTACCATTTGGACAGTTCCTACGTCTCTGACGCCTATGTTCGTCGTTGGAGGATTTTCGATATAATGCTAAGGATTTATGCCTTCGTTTGGCACAGCGGGGTTACCCGCATAAAGTGAACCGTACTGCATATCTTTGAGCCCTGCATGTACATCGGGACTGGTTATTGGAGGATGTCTCTGGCGGTGGGCATTTGGACGAGTCCTTGGAGGCTGTGGTTGGTATATTGCCATATTCCCCTTTGAGTCCTGACATAGTCAGGATAATGAGAAAACATTGGCACATTTTGGGATTACACCCTTGCTTTGGTAAACCCTTATGTATAACATTTACCCGTGGTTCTAATCTTGGGGACATGGTTGTTCGGTCTACCCCCGTATCTGATCGACCTAGTTTACCCCCTGTACAGGGGGTTGGACATGCTTGCTGTGGTGCTTGTTTATACTGTGCCTCAACGTTACAAGGGAAAGAATGGATTCATCCAGGGACGGGACGGACCTTCTATCGCAAGTGGAATACGATTATGGATCATCACATGTGGATTGTGGATCATCACATGTGGTGTACCTCTTACAGTGTCCGTGTCCTTTAGTGTATGTTGGGCGGACATCCCGGGTGATGAGGATTCGCTTGGGGGAGCATGCATCCCGGGTACAGAATCAAGTATCCTCTGCTCCAATTGTGGATCATTGTTTACATTATAATCATGAGTTTTCCCATTTTAGCTGGACTATAATCGATCACGTCCCCCTGAACCCTCGGGGGGGGGGGGGTGTGATCATGTAGCCTTGCTACAACGGTGTGAGCAATCTTGGATCTTTCAATTAAATACTGTGGCCCCTCTCGGACTAAATAAGGAAATTGATTGGGCAAGTCTTTATTAAACCTCATCCATGACGCGGTAGGGTTCCCTTGCTGACGGATTGGATTTTTGTTGTGAGTGACGGCTGCTTGTGGCTAATAAGAAGACCCCTTCCGGTAAAATAAACCGAGTGGATGAACTCGGCGTCTTCTGGCAGTTAGCACAGACTAAAGAGGAATGCACTTGATACAGGAATTATTTCCGAAACGTGCACATCGTGCTATGTCCGCAGAGGACTGTGTTTTGCTGCGATTCTGAACAAGGTTTTCATCGACAAATAAGCTAAGTCTTTTAAAAGCAAATACGTAGTTTTGAAATTTGAATAAAATGGATGTTGCCATCTGGAGTGGTTAGAGTATTTTTCTAACTTCCCCTGGTTCCATCCGACAAAAAGATTTTCACTTCTGTTTTGTTATTTTGGGAAGGGTTTGTGTCGGTAATTTATGATATTTTGAAATTTTGTCACACAGAAAACACACTCTCTTTGAAAATTAGATACAAGATTGTACCTATTGACTTTGCACCTGGTGTGAAGTTTGAAATGTTTCCCCAGCATGATCAGAGACAGTAATGAACATCACCAAAACCCTGTAATTTCCTTTATCCTTTAGTGTTTTGTATTTCTTTCCTTTTCACTGCTTCATGACCAGTTCATTCTGCAAGCAATTGCTCAAAAGATTTAAATGTGTAAAATCAATTTTCCACCTTGTAAATCTAACCAGTTAAAAATTCCCCGCCGCCCCCCCCCCCCTCCACTGTCTGGTTAAAATGGTTGTTCACAGAATTCTTGCGTACAGCTGCATGCAGACTTAGCCAGACAGAAAGGAGGTCGGATCAGGGCATGCTTAGGGTGGGGGTTTTAGTTTAGTCAACACAGTATTCATCTCTGACAGCCCAAATTTGTTCTCAGGTACAGTAGTATTTTCCTGTCCCCAGAAGGTCTACAATCTAAGACCAGTCCGTGCATGGTAAATTAATAACACATTATTGGGTAAATCTTTACCAGGGGTGAAAATGGTCAACCTCACCAGGGGTAACATACAGCCAAACCCAACACGGCCATAGGTTACCCCTGGTAAAGATTTACCCAATAAAGTGTTATTTATTTACTATGCACAGACTGGGTTGTTTGCTTGCTACACATGGTACAGTGCTTTCTGGTTGGAGCTCTACAATCTGAGACCTCCATTCCCCTATCCCACTGTGTGATGGCCAATTACTGTGCATTTTAACGTGTAGTGGTGGACATGCCTGCATGTTACTATTCCTGGCCCTAATTCTCTACCTGAGGCAATGAAGGGTTAAGTGACTTACCCCAGGTTTCTCTGGTTTTTAGTCCACTAGATCTTCATGAAAAAAGCCCTAATGTATAACTCTTTCAGCATATACAAGTTTCATTTCCAAAACAAGGCCTTGTGTCTTGACTGAGAAAGATTAAAAGATCATGAGTGACAGTGTGTCGGGAGCATATTGGGATGTGGCATAAGTGGAACAAAAATCTACATGTGTATTCCCCATTTTATATAGGGAATGCATGGTAAAGCCCAAAATTGTCCACATACAGATTTACATCTGCTCCCTGATATGTATAGGTATTTTAGAAGTGTTCCTTTAGTCCAACCCTGGGCACTAGGGATTACTCCTCCCCTGCCCCCCTCCCATGTTTATTTCCCCATCCAAATGTAACTGAGATAAGAGTCCTCTGTAGTTAATTAGCAGAATCTGCTCAGATACACATGTGAGTGTCGGCATTTACACACACATATGCATGTTGCTTAATGTTGGCATATATTCGTGTAAGTTGTTGGGTTTCCTCCGTCAATGTTTCCCATGTGACATGGCTACTCCTGCAGGTGAACCTAAAGCCCCATGCAGTCCTGGCATGTCCTTCTGTGCATTTCAGAAATGGCTCCAATTTTAGCAGGGCTCTTTTTAAAATACCATCAGATCTGAGTATATCCCAACCGCAATGGTATATCAAATTTTAATAAACATAAACGGCAACATAATCTCTCACCGGCTCCCTAAGAGCACACTATATCCTATGCAATTGGCACAATATACTAGGAACATCTCAGCAAACTTGCATCACTCCACTCCACTCCAAACAGCTTAACTGGTTACCTATTACGTACAGAATCAGATACAAAGTCATCCTCAGCACTCACAAGATCATAAACAACCTTTCTGCAGACAGCCTCACATCCTTAATATCAAAACATACTAACAGTAGACCCAGGAGACAAAGCTCCATCAACCTGCTGGATAGACCGCTAGATAAGCTCACGAGCAGCCAATGAGCTAACAACAGAACATTCTCACTATGTGCCCCATCACTTTGGAACTCCCTACCACCTCAAAAAAGATCCATCCAACACACAGGTGACTTCTGCAAGAATTTGAAAACCCTGCTATTCCTGGAGCACTTTGGGCTTAACTCAAAGTAAGGAACTCCTCACCACACAACTAGCTTTGATCCAATTTCTATGTATGTAGTTAAGTTAATGACCTCGTTATTTGTTGTGCAACTGCTAAAATTAATGTTCAATGTAATGTGCACCTATAGCTAAAGTTGTTCAATGTTTATGCACAGAGCTATATGTAAACCGCCTTGACTTGTAGATAGATGGTATAAAAAAGATGTTAAATAAATAACTAAATAAATAAACAACTCAATTCTGATTTCCATGTACCATATGAATGCATCTTCCCATGTTGAAGTTTCTGATTCATGATGTATGTTGTTTTCCCCTTTTTTCTGACTTTCCCATCTACCTTGCCAAGGTCTCCAATGACCTAGTCCTTGCCAAAATCTCCAGTGACTTGTTCCTGGCCAAATCCAAGGGCCTTTACTCTGTCTTCATCCTTCTTCACCTGTCTTCTGCTTTTGATACCATTGATCACATCTTTCTCCTTAATACCCGGTCCTTGCTTGGATTTCAGGGTTCTGGTTCTATCCTGATTTTCTTCTCATCTCTCCCATCACATTTTTAGTGTAAATTCTAGTGGATCTTCCCCCACTGCTATCCCACTTTTAGGCAGTGTACGTCAGGGCTGTATTAAGACCTTCTTTTCTCTCTCTAGACTCACTCCCTTGGTGCTTTGAATCCTCCTGTGGTTTTCAGTGCCATCCTTATACTGATGACTCTTGGATTTACCTCTCTACACCTGAAACTCTTCCAGGAATCCAGATGCGTATCTCAGCCTGCTTATCTTAGATTGCTGTATGGATGTCCTGTGCCAATCTGAAATTAAACATGGCCAAGGCGAAGCTTCCTATCTTTTCACCTTAACCCACCTCTCTCCTTCCTATTTTCTCTCTTTCTGTGGATACTATCATCCTCCCTATTTTTTTTATCAGCTTGCAAATTTGGAGTCATCAATTACTCTTTGCACACATCCAACAGATAGGCTATACCTGTGATTTCTTTATAACATCAGCAAAATTCATTCCTTCCTTTCCAAACACACTACCAAGACTGTTAACCTGTTCCTCTCTAATCTTCCCTGAATCATCTCTCTCCCCTTCAATCCATTCAAAACAGCCACATAGCTATTCTTCAGCCAGTATCACTATGCTTATGTAACCCCTCTTCTCAAGTCTTGTGTGTCTACTGATATACTTATTTTATCATTGTTAATGTGCTATTTATTTATCTGTATTTTTGGTCAGTTTTCTCCATGTGTACCTGTCTCTGCATATCCTCATAACCTTTTGCAACTTTCTAGTCTCTGTCTGTTAAGTCTCTGTCTGTCTGAATCAGTCCTCGCTCCCCTTCTCTTTAACATCTTTCTTACCCCTCTAGCTCTATTGATTCAACAACACGGGATCTCAGCCTTCTACTACGCCGATGACCTGGTTCTTTTGCACCACACCTCCCCTCTCTCTCCTGATCTTTCCCCACTCAACTCCTGCCTTACGGCCGTTGCCGACTGGCTAACCACTCATTGCCTTCATCTTAACCTCACTAAAACCCTTGCCATCTGGTTTTCTTGTGATAACACCCCCCCCCCAGGTTTCCCCCTCTTTCTCCGGCTTACTTGTCCCTCTAGTCTCTTCTTTTCGCTACCTCGGCGTCCTCTTCGACTCCAACTTATCCTTCCGAGACCACCTTGCTCACGTTTCCAAAACCTCGTTCTTTTTCCTCCGCCAGATTCGTGCCATCAGGCCCTTCCTTACCGCACAGGCGCTCACTACCCTTCTCTTATCCCTGGTCATGTCCCGTGTCGACTTCTGTAATTCGGTTCTTATCAGCCTTCCTTCCTCACAGCTCCACCGCCTCCAGCACATCCAAAATACCGCTGCTCGACTCATTTTTCACTCCTCCTCACGTGATCATATTACACCTCTACTCATTCATCTTCACTGGCTTCCTATCAAATTTCGCATCCATTTCAAAATCCTCACACTTCTCCACCGTGTCCTTTACACTCACTGTCCTCAATACCTGGCTAACCTCGTCCACTTTCACACCCCAGCCCGCTCACTGCGATCACTCCATCTCAACCGCCTACGTCTCCCCTCACCTGCTTGTGCTCACCTCCAATCCACCTGTTCCTCTGCTTTCTTCTTCATCGGTCCTGCCCTATGGAACTCCCTACCCTCCTCCATCAGACTCGAGCAGGAACACACCACTTTCAGAAGCAGTCTCAAAACGCACCTCTTTGCCCTTGCCTTCGAACTCCCGACTCCCTGTGTGACCTTACCCTCTTCTCCCTCCTCTTCCCCTTCTCTTCCCTAAGGTCTCGTCGCATGAGTCCGCCTGGTTTGCTTTGCTATCAATTATTGTAACTTCTTTTCCTATTCCCCAATTAATGGTTTCTATTTTGAATTATGTGAACCGCTTTGATGTCTGTTCGTTTAGCGGTATATAAAGCTAACATAAACATAAACATAAGGCCAAGCTAACATTTTATTTATTTATTTTTTTTAACAATTCTTATATACCGCGCTATTTGTTATCAGTGCGGTTTACATTCAACAACAAGAGCTCAGAGCAGTCAAGACTGTTTGAGTTTTACATTATAACAGGAGTTAGAACTTGGACCACACAGGGTAACTTCGCATGTCACTATAGCCAGTTGTAAACCAAAATGGATCCAAGATGCTAACCAATATGAAATCTTGAAGCCGATCTGTATAATCGTAATTATTGTATAAACTGTAAATATGTACATATGTAAACCTAACCTAGAAGTGCCTAACCCTGCGTGGTGTGCCAGACCCTAATCTATGTATATTATTCCAATTTTTCTGTCCTGATTTGACAGCTCCCAAATTTGTAATCAAACCGCTACTGATCGCTGGAAGTAGCGGAATATAAGTTTAAACTAAATAAAATAAATAAATAAATAAATAACTATTTACATGTTGCAATAGCTTTAAATGATACAGATAAAGATTAACTATTTACACGCTGAGTTTGGTCAGAATAGACAAGGAATACATAGTAAATATATGCAGGTTGACATGGAGTAATAAATATTACATGGTGTGAATAGACAAGAAGTGCTGACGGGCATGAGTGTGATTGCTTAAAGCATGGGTGTTATGTCGTGACTGAGGTGTTTGTAGGGGATGGGGGTAGCTTTCTCTGGGGCGGGGTAGCTGATTGAGCATTTAATCCATTACCTATTTCTTCTCTGTCCTGGTGTTTTATCCAGAATTTTCCATTTTCCTATCCTTGCTTTACTCTTTCTGAGTGACTAAACCCTCTCTTCTTCCCCTCCTGAGGCTTTGCTTAACCCTCTCTTACTGTTTTGTTTCCCATGTGGGCTGATGTCTCTCTGCCTCAGCACTGAGAAGCTGCTTACCTGCTTTGCTGCTAGTGTGGGCACATTTACCTGACAGCCTGTGAGCCCTCTGTGTCTATTGATATATTTATTTTATCATTGCTAGTGTGCTATTTATTTATCTGCATGTTTGTTCAGTTTTCTCCATTTGTATCTGCCTCTGCATATACTCATAACTTTTATCCCAACCTCCCACCCCTCTACTCACGCATTCCATGGCATTCAGTTTCTTATAGCCATCTTGTTCTCATTACAATGTTTATTCACAGGTAAACCTAATCCCCTATAATCTTTCTCCCACCTATCCTTATTTCTTCTGACTTCTGTTCTCCTCTGCATCTCTCACTTTTATGGCTCCACATTACTTTATCTTCCTACTCTTCCTACTCCTCATACTCCCTAATTGTCTCCCCTCCTATCAACACCTTCAAGCCCCCCCCCCTTTATCTCCCCTTGACCAGCCTCACTTCCCCCCACCAGCTCTTAGCTTCACCCCTTTCTCCCTCTCATTCAGCCATCTCCTCTCTCTCTAAAACAACCTCAGCCTCATTACCACCATACTGTCTCCTCTCTACTCCTTCTCCTTCTCGCTCCTAGAGATATCAATCTCAACCCTGTGCCCCCTAGACGTTTGTCACACTCCCAGAACAGATCTTCATGCAACAGCTCAAATCTTATTCATATCACTCTCCTTTACCCTTACTCTCTCCCCCTTTCTCATGTGCCTTGTGGAACGCACACTGCATCTCAAACTTGCCTTTACTCATGATCTCTTTTTTCTCTAATGCTTCCCATCTTATTGCACTGAGCCCTGACTCCTCCCAGAAGACTCTGCATAAGCCGTTGCTCTCTGTCAAGGCTATGGTTGTGGTGCAGTGCTTCTACTCTCTTCTTTCTATCAATTTCAACCCCTCCTGCTACCTCAGTCTCACTCCTTTCTCTCCTTTGAAGTTTACCCCATCCGCCTTTTTATTCCACTACCTCTCCGGTTTGCTGTTATTTATCACCCTCCTGACAAGTCCACCTCTACCTTTCCCACTGACTTTGACTCGAAGCTTTCCTTCTTTCTCAATTCATCTTCCCCCTCCCTTATTCTCGGGGACTTTATCATTCATGTTGATAACCCCTCTGACCCTTATGTCTTAAAGCTCCTTTCCCTTACCTCCTCAGTCGACCTCCAGCTTTGCTCTACTGCTCCCACTCACTGGCACGGCCACTGCCTTGACCTTGTATTCTTCTCTAATTGCTTACCCTCCAACTTCTGTACCTCAGTTCTTCCCTTATCGGACCATCACCTGCTAAGCTTCACTCTTCATCACTCACCTCCTCATCCTTGTCCTGTCTCTTCTAACCTCTTTAGAAATCTTCATGCTATTGACCTTTGTCTCTTTCCTCCACTATATCATCTGAGTCTGTTGATGAGGCAGTAGCTTCCTAAAATGCTGCACTCTCCTCTGCATTGGATGCTCTTGCTTTGCCATGCCACATTTTCTGAGGCGTACTATACCCCAGCCCTGGCTGTCTTCCACTACCCGCAATCTGCTTTACTATGTCCATTCAGCAGGGTGTGCTTGGTTCACATCCTACATCCTTGTGGACTATCTACACTTCAAATTCATGCTTGTCTCTTTCCATTCAGCCATAGCACTCACAAAACAAGACTATTATGTCTATCTGACTAACTCTTGCCTCTGACCCTCGCCATCTCTTAACAACTCTCAACTGTCTCCTCAAGGTGTCTCTGCCTCCTAAACCTCCTTTCCTTTCTGCCCAAACCCTGTTTGACTATTTCCATGACAAAATCCACAAGATCACACTCCAAAGTCAGCTACTCCCCCCCCCCCCCCACCACTGCTACCCTCTCTTCCTTTTCTATGAACTCTGAGGAGGAAACTACACACCTTCTTTCCTCCTCCAAACTTACTACCTACTCCTCTGATCCTATCCCCATACATCTCCTAAACTCCATCTCCTCTACTGTTGTCCATTCCATCTCTCATATTCTCAACTTATCACTCTCCACTGCCACTGTCCCTGCAGCCTTCAAACATGCTGTGGTCACACCTCTCCTCAAGAAGTCCTCACGAAACCCTGTCTTTCTATTGTCCCATCTCCCTCTTCCCCTTTATTTCTAAACTACTTGAATGTGCGGTTCACCACTGTTGCCTCGGCTTTCTCTCCTCTCAAGCCCTCCTGGATCCTTTACAATCTGGCTTTCATCCTTTACATTCTACTGAAATGGCTCTTGCCAAAGTCTCCAGTGACCTGTTCTGGATAAATCCAAGGGCCTTTACGCCATCCTCATCCTTCTTGGCCTTTCTGCTGCCTTTGACACTGTTGACCACAACCTTCTCCTTGATATCTTGTCCTCGCTTGAATTTAAGGGCTCTGTGCTATCCTGGTTCTCTTATCTCTCCCATCAATCTTTCAGTATTTGTTCTGGTGGATCCTCCTCTACAGCTATCCCGCTTTCAGTTGGTGTACCCCAAGGATCTGTCTTGGGTCCGCTCCTTTTCTCTCTATATACCCAGTCCCTTGGTGTACTCATCTCTTCCCATGGCTTTCAATACCATTTTTACGCTGACTCCCCCCAGCTCTACCTTTCTACACCTAAAATCTCTCCGGTAATCCAGGACAAGATCTCTGCCTGCCTTTCTGACATTGCTGTTTGGATTTCTCACTGTCACTTTTAATTGAATATGGCCAAAACTGAGCTTCTTATTCCCCCCCCCCCCCTAAACCCTCCTCTCCTCTTCTTCCTTTCTCATTTTTTGTGGATAGCTCTTTACTCCTCCCTGTCTCCTCAGCTCACAATTTTGGAGTCATCTTTGACTCCTCTCCTTTTCCACACACATCCAACTGATAGCTAAAGCCTGTTTCTTTCTCTATAACATCAAGAACATTTGCCCATTTCTTTCAGAACCCACTACTAAGACACTTATCCACTCCTTAGTCACTTCCCATCTAGACTATTGTAACCTGCTCCTTGCTGGTCTCTCTCTGAATCATCTCTCTCCCCTTCAATCTGTTCAACACTCTGCTGCACGGCTAATCTTCCACTAGCCTCATCATTGGCTCCCTACCATTTCCGCATCCAGTTCAAACTTCTCCTGCTGACCTATAAGTGCATTCACTCTGCAGTTCCTCACTAGATTTCCTCTCTTATCTCTCCCTATACCCCTCCTTGGGAACTCTGCTCTTCTGGCAAATTGCTTCTATCTGTGCCCTTTCTCTTCTTTTTTTTATCTTTTATTTATGCAATTTTCCAAATACAACAAGTGAACAACTTGTACAGAAAAAGACCCAAAGGTCCACAAGTCCACAACAATATCCACAAGAATGGGTCACAAAACAAAAGAAATATTGTCATTTAGCAAATACAAAGGATAAAGACGGATGCCCTTTCTCTTCTATTGCTAACTCCAGACTTCGCTCCTTTCACTTTGCTGCTCTTTATTCCTGGAACAAACTACCTGAGTCTCTACATCTGGCGCCTTCTCTGGCCCTATTCAAATCCAGGCTGAAGACTCACCTCTTCACTGCCGCTTTCGGATCTTGGCTCACCTGATCTCCTTTGTGTTTCCTTGCCATTCCCCCTAGATATATCCCATGTCTTCAGCTAGTATGTTGTCTGTCTTGACTAGATTGTGAGCTCCGATGAGCAGGGACTGTCTTTTACATGTGTCTGTGCAGCGCTGCGTACGTCTTGTAGCGCTATACAAATGCTCAGTAGTAGTAATAAGTCACTCCACTGGCTTCCTATCCATTTTTGCATTCAGTGCAAACCTCCCCTACTGTCCTACAAGTGCATTCTTTGTGCAATCCTCATTACCTCTCTTCTTTTCTCTCTCCCTACTCTCCTCCTTGGAAACTCTGTTCAAAGAAATCACTTTTATCTGTGCCCTTCTCTTCCACTGCCTATTCTACTACTACCAATCATTTCTATAGCACTACAAGACGTATGCAGCAGATTTCATTCATTCTACCTTGCTGCACTATATGCCTGGCATAGACTACCCGAGTCCGTATATCAGGCTTCATACCGGGCGCTAGTCAAATCCAACCTAAAATCCTACCTTGGTGAGGCTGACCCCTCTATTCTGTTTACTACTAGTACTACTGATCATTTGTATAGTGCTACAAGGTGTGTGCAGCGCTGCACAGGCACATGTAAAAGACGGTCCCTGCTCATCAGAGCTTATGATCTAGTTAGGACAGAGAATACAGAAGCTGAGGACAAGAATACATCTAGGGGTATGGCGAGGAAACACATAGGAAACTAAGCGAATCAGGATCCAAAAGCAGCCTCGAAGAAGTGAGTTTTCAGTCTGGATTTGAAAAGGGCCAGAGATGAAGCCCGATGTACAGACTCAGGTAGTTTGTTCCAGGCATAAGAAGCAGCAAGGCGAAACGATCAAAACCTGGAGTTGGTAGTGGAAGAGAAGGGCACAGACAGAAGCGATCCACCAGAAGAACAGAGCTCCTGAGGCGTGGTGTAGGGTGAGATAAGTTTTACTCTAGTCCCCTGTTTCTTGTATTTGCGTGTCTTGGACAGATTGTAAGCTCTATTATTATTATTATTATTATTATTAAAGACTTATAAAGCGCCGCAACATACGAAGCGCTGTACAAACATAGAAGAGAGACAGTCCCTGCTCATCAGAGCTCACAATCTAATAATACAGAAAACAAAATAAGTTACATAATACAAATAACAAAAATTTACAGGGCAAAGCAAGCAAATGTTGATAGCGAGATCAAGATAGGGTAAGACAGGAACGGAAAGCAATAGTGAAGAGATGGGATTTTAGTATGGACTTGAAAATGGCCAGGGAGGACGCCTGGCGCACAGAGATAGGAAGATTATTCCAAGCAAAGGGTGCTGCCAGTTGGAAGGAGCGAAGTCTGGAATTGGCAGTATAAGTAAAGGGCACAAATAAATGAAGACTATTAGAAGAGCGAAGCAACCGAGAAGGAGTGTAAGGAGAGATGAGAGATGAAAGGTACTGGGGGGCCGAAGAGTGAATACATTTATAGGTCAGGAGGAGAAGTTTAAATTGGATACGGAGACGGATGGGAAGCCAATGAAGCGACATGAGGAGAGGAGTGATGTGGGAAAAACGAGACTGGAGGAAAATGAGTCAAGCAGAGGAATGTTGAATTGACTGAAGAGGAAAGAGGTGGTTTGCAGGGAGGCCAGCAAGGAGAACATTACAATAATCAAGACGGGAGGTGATTAAGGATTGGACAATCAGTTTAGTGGTGTCAACAGAGAGGACGGGGCGAATTTTGGAAATACTGTATAGAAAGAAATGACAAGTTATAGCAATGAGCTGGATATGTGAAGAGAAAGAGAGAGAGGAATCAAAGATAACACCAAGGTTACGTGCTGAAGAAACAGGGAGGAGTACAGAGTTATCAACAGAGAGAGAGAGAAAGGGGAAAGAGGAGGGGAAGCATTCGGGAGAAAGATAAGAAGCTCAGTTTTGGCCATGTTCAGTTTTAAGCGGCGGTGGGACATCCAGGCAGCAATGTCAGAGAGGCAGAGTGAGATCTTAGACTGGATATCAGGAGAGATAACAGGTGCAGAAAGATAGATTTGAGAGTCGTCGGCATAGAGATGATAGTGAAAGCCATGGGAAGAGATAAGGGTGCCAAGGGATTGGGTATAGAGAGAGAAGAGAAGTGGACCTAAGACGGAACCCTGAGGAACTCCTACAGGTCATCGAAGCACACACTGAAAGAGCGATGGGATAGATAGGAAGAGAACCAAGATAGTACAGAGTCTTTGAATCCAAGTGAGGATAGGGTGATAAAGTGGTGGTTATGGTCAACAGTGTCTAAGGCAGCAGAGAGATCAAGAAGAATGAGAACAGAGTAAAAGCCTTTGGACTTTGCCAAGAACAAATCATTCAAGACCTTAGTAAGAGCAGTTTCAGTGGAGTGTAGGGGACGGAAGCCAGATTGTAAAGGATCCAAGAGGGTATGAGAGGAGAGGAAATAAAGACAACGGTGATAGACTGCATGCTCAAGTAGTTTAGAGAGGAAAGGAAGGAGAAAGATGGGACGATAGTTACAAGGACAAGTGGGATCAAGTGAAGGATTTTTGAGGAGGGGTGTAACCACAGCATGCTTGAAAACAGAAGGGAAGGTTGCAGTGGAGAGTGAGAGAGGTTAAGAATATGAGAAATAGAAGGGATGAGAGATGAAAAGATGGAGCTAAGGAGGTGGGTGGGGAAGGGGTCAGAAGAGCAGGTAGTAGGTTTGTAGGAAGAGAGAAGGAGTGACGTTTCCTCATCAGAGATCATAGGGAGGGAAGGAAGAAAGGGTAGCAGAAGTTTGGGGAGGGGAGAAATGGGAAATAGGAGGGGAAGCGGGGGAGGAGGGGAACTGGAGGGTGATTGTGTGGATTTTGTCATGGAAGTAGTTAACCAAGGTTTGGGCAGAAAGGGAGGGAGGAATCAGGGGTGGAGGTACACTGAGGAGAGAACTGAGTGTGCTAAAGAGACGATGAGGATTAGAGGAAAGAGAGTTAGTCAGATTGAGGAAGTACATTTGTTTGAAAAGTGCAATGGCTGATTGGAAGGAGGAGAGCATGAATTTAAAGTGGAGAAAGTCAGGATAAGAGCGGGATTTGAGCCAGGCATGCTCAGCAGAGCGGGCACAAGAGCACAGAAAGCGGGCAGTAGGGGAGAGCTAGGGCTGAGGAGAAGAATGCCTAACAGGACAGGGGATGAGCGGGACAAAAGTATCAAGGGTGGAGAAGAGTGCAGTGTTATAAGAGGTCACACAGCCTCATCAATAGAATTGGAAAGCAGAGTGGATGAAAGAGATAAGGAGAGAGAGGAGGAGAGAGCTAAAGGGTCAATGGCAAGAAGGTTTCTAAATAGGTTAGTGCAGACAGGACGAGGCTGGGGTGGGGGATAATGAATAGTAAGGCTCAAAGGTGGTGGTCAGATAAGGAAAGGACAGAGTTACAGAAATTGGAAGGTGAGCAGTAAGAGAAGAAAATTAAGTCAAGGCAGTGACCATGTTGGTGAGTGGGGGCAGTGGAACAGAGTTGAAGGTTATGTGAGGAGGTAAGGGAGAGAAGCTTTAAAGCAGGGGGATCAAAAGGGCTGTTAACATGAATGTTGAAGTCACCAAGAATAAGAGTGGCGAAGGAAGGGTGAAGAAAGGTAGAAAGCCAAGAATCAAAATCAGAAAGAAAAGTAGAGACGGAAATGTCAGGACAATGATAGATAACAGCGACTCGGAGTGGAAGAGGAGAGAAGAGGCGGATGGAGTGGAATTCAAAGGAGAGAGGGGAATGAGAGTAAGGTGGCATGGGGGTCTGGAAGTGACAGGAGGGAGACAACAGAAAGCCAGTACCCCCACCACGATCAGTAGGACAAGGAGTGTGGGAAAACTTATAGCCGCCATGACATAGAGCAGCAATGGATGCAGTGTCATCAGAAAGAAGCCAGGGCTCAGTTAGGGCAAAGAGGTGAAGTGAGCGGGAAATAAAAAGATCATGAACAAAAGCAAGTTTATTAGAGATAGAATGAACGTTCTATAAGGCACAAGAGAAGGGGAGAGAAGAGGAATCAGAACAAGGATAGATAAGTTGCGAGAAGGCCTAGACCTAACGTGAGAGAAATATTAGGGTGCGCAGGAAGCCTAAGAGAGCGAGAAGTACATCTAAGGAGACCAGAGCTAGGGAAGACATAGATAAAGTTCGCTAGATTACGTAAAGGCCTCATTATAACAATATAAGACTTGGGAGTAACGTACCCAAAATGAGGAAGAAAGGAGGAGCAGAGTACGAAAGAGTCAAGAAGGGCAAATCAAATGTAAATAAAGAATCAAATACAGGGATGGGAGCATATAGAATCAGCAGGTTAGGGAACATGAGAAAGTCACAAAGTAGAGAGAGCATAGTTCAAGTTGACCAGCATACCAGTGGAGTAGATGTCGCTGGAAGCAGCTAAGGTCCCGCGCCTAAAGGCCATGCCAAAGGGCCCTTTTGCGTGGCCTGCCAGGTGCGGGCGCACCCTCTGGCGCTGCAGTTCAAAAGATTCCGATCAGCTGGGCTGGGG
Source organism: Ichthyophis bannanicus (assembly GCA_033557465.1). Taxonomy (NCBI): domain Eukaryota; kingdom Metazoa; phylum Chordata; class Amphibia; order Gymnophiona; family Ichthyophiidae; genus Ichthyophis; species Ichthyophis bannanicus. The sequence continues at coordinate 78,939,735 of CM066050.1, read as the reverse complement.
GAGGGGACTTTCTTCTGGCTCCCGATCAGGCGATCAGCTGGTGTGCACTGATAGAGTGGGACACAAACCGCCCTCTGGCGCTGAAGTTCAAAAGATTCCGATCAGCTGGGCTGGGGGGAGGGGGACTCTCTTCCGGCTCCCGATCAGGCGATCAGCTGATGTGCACTGATAGAGTGGGACACAAACCGCCCTCTGGCGCTGCAGTGACTATTGAGCAGTGACTGTCATGTATGTGTATGTGTACAACATATGCCTTGTAGTGCTATACAAGTGATAAATAATAGCAATACATATGCCCCTCTTTCAATCCTCAACACCATCACCTGCTCCCCCAGAGGTCAGCAGGCAATTCTTGTTCCTTTTCTGGAATTAGCCATCTTGAGAAACTAGCGGTATGCAAAATTAAGGATGGAATATTATATTTCAAGCTACTGTCTTTTTGTCACAGGATCGAAACAAGTTTGTTGTCCCTTTTCCATCTCACACCCATTTTGTGGTTATTAATGAAATTGCATTTTCACAACAAGTCCAGTATTATGATTCTCGCTTCCCCTTTATTTATGGCTGGACAATTCCTTCTGAAGGTGTAAGAAAAGTCCTACCTTGTTGAACTAGCTTGTACTAAACTACATTGAAGACACATTTTAGAAAGGCCATTTAGGTGCCCCCTGGAATATCCATATCAAAACATCTGAAACGCCATGGGAGGGGCCGCAGAAAAGGTAGACACTTGTAAATGTGTTCCAAAGTTGACCTCTCTCTTCCCCAAAAGATAAACGTTTCCACCAAGATATAAATGTAGACATGCATAATAAAGGTCTCAACACGTGCAGAGAGACATCCAATTTTAGAAATGCGCACATGCAAAATATGGATGTCGCCGGGTATGGCGACACAGATGTGTCTGTGATGGCATTTCAGAACACACATGTGTATATATGATCACATACACATGCCAGCCTGCTATTCTAGAAATTGAGATATACGGCGCCATGGCGGTATGCAAAGAGGCCTGGATTTTCACCTTCTATGAGGGGGAAAAATTATTGTGGCAACAACAGGGAATGCCACTGTTATCCTTACTGCTGTGAGCTGACCGAAACAAGCATATTTCAGGTTCCTATTGGTGCCAAAGAGCAGATATAGATATGGACGTGTCCTGCAGTGGTTTTAAATATACAGTGCCATTCTGTAATCGGAGATTCATGTGGATCTTTTTATCACCTTGGACATGCTTCTGTCATGCCCCATGCAACGTGATGGTGCCAGACACGTGTAAATTCTGTCCTTTCTAAAATGGTTCTTGAGACATGGATGTGTTTGGCACATCTCAATGGGAATTTTCACATGTGCAAATCCTGAAAAGAACTTCTAAAATGACTTCCTTAGTATGTGAAGGACTTGACCACCTGACAGCCACTCTCCTCTTTCTGGTATTATTCTCTTCAATATTTCTCCTTTTTCCCCCTTTTTCTTGTTTACTAGAATTTTGATTGTTATTTTTATGGTTTACCTATTGTACATTGCTCTGATATATTATGAAAGATGATTAAGCAAATACTAACAAATCAAATCAAATCAAAACCGAGTATACAAAGTGCAGCACATGTGTAGAGATGGCTTAGTAATGTTTCTGCCATGGCTATGTGAGTTCTGAGAATAACAGGTTAAACAGATGGTGTAGTAGACCTCAGGTGGCAGAGGAGAATAGATTATATGCTCCTCATGCTAAAACTGTGCTCTCTTACAAATGCGGGTCACACAGTTGTGTTCCCAACTTGGCCTTAGCTGCTTTTATAACAACAGTTTACACAGCTTCCTAGAATTTCTTTATGTTCAATTACTATATAATATTCAGAGAAAATCATCTTACCTGACTGCTCATATCAGAAGCAACTTCTGAGGGACTATTCGTACTTCCTTACCCACAATAACAGTATTACTGAATTTCTCAAAGTTTTCCTTAGGCTTCTTCACAAAACAATACGACTTGAAGTTTACCAGATTCGCCTTGGCTTCTTTGCCCAGCACTTGGCTTTATCACCTGGAAAGGGTACTATTGAAGCTAGTGATGACTTCCATCTGGTCAAGCTTGGAACAGGTCAAGCCAGGTCGACCTAGAGAGGGCTGGCTCAATGATTAGATCAGACTAGGTGATGGCCTAGGGCAGCTATTTCTAAGAGGCTGAAAAGAGCAGTAGCAGTCTAAGCTAAATGATTCCTACACAAACACAAACTCAAAGAGCTTTCAGCACATGCTTTTAAACATGCATGGAGAGTGGGCACGCAAATACATACAAAGCGAAATTTAATAGGAGTTATTGGAGGGGAGGTATTGCGATGATCATGATTGAGCTTAAGGATGAAGGTTTGCCTAGAGGGCCTGATACATTTTATATTAGCCCTTGATCCAGAAACCTTTTACCTCAGCAGTCTGCTTATATTCATATCAGCAGTACAGTGAAAATAAAGCCATAATGGTCACAGAGGCCTATGTGGCCTGAAGAGAAGGAGGCCTCTCACTGGACAGTAAAAGATACAACTTGGGGAGTAGATTAACACACCCGCAGTATTGAAGGTAAGGAAGGAGTATGGAGAAAGGTTTGGTGTTGGCACATCTTCCCCTTCCCCTGATTTGATGCTGTTCCTGAGGGAAGCTACGAAAGAGCAGGTGAAGCCTCTGTGGGTAAGCGATCATTACTTTGCTGGGAAACTTAGGAGGGCTTATGGGCTTATTTGGAAAAGTCTATTCTTGATTTCTTTAAAAAAATCTAAAGTAGTTCTCAGCTTGCTTTTAGAGGTTTTAAATTAATTTCTATTAGATTTAAGTAGGATCTAAGGAGGCAAATAGCAGCTTATTTTAGACATTTTAAATTAGATTTAGGTAGGCTCTTACAGTCTTAAAAAAACCCAGACATGTAGTTAAGTCTTTTTCCCATCCATCCCAGGCATATCTCTTAATTTATAGTTAGCTCTCCCAATTAAGACAGAGCTAGTGGAATTTGACACTACAATCTATTTTCATCAAGAAATTATTACTCCTTAACAGATGTCAGTTCTTTGAGAAGCAAACAAAACAATAGCATAAAATATATCAAAAAATCCTAAAGACCTTTATATTTAGGTATCCCTATTCCCTTAACAGCTCTAAGCAACTAAACCCACTAATACAAAGATGCAGACAGCAGTCCAGCAGCAAGATAGGGGCTTATCCAGTCTTTTGCACTGAGTGCCACAAGTATGATTATCTCCAAGTTAGTGAGAATAGATAAACATCTTTTTTTTTTTAGATTTTACAATAGGTGTGTTATTTTGTGTTTCTTATAGGACACTACATCTTTTGATGTTTGATCTTTGTTATAAAGAAGGTATATACTTAAATAGATACATGCACTCTATTCAAAGAGCTTCTGGTTCTTAGAGAATGAGTCTGATCTCTGGAGGCTAGAGTAGCAGACTTGCAGGAGCTGTGGCAGACGGAGAGGTATATAGAGGAGATCTGCAGGTCCCAGCTCTAGTCTGGCAGCCCAAGTGCTACCTTGGAGAAAAGAGGTCACCTGGAAGGAGAGTATCACCTTGGTGTGCCAGGAAATGACCCAGTAGTTAGGCTCTGTCCTCTTGGGGATGCAATATCCACTCACACTGATGATGTGTGTCCAGGGGGCTTCTTCCCAGGAGAGAAGGGTGAGGACATCCATTTTAGTTGATGATTCTATCATTAGGCATGTAGATAGCTGGGTGATTTATTAAATGGCCATTTGCCTACTTGGTGCAAAGGTGGTGGACCTCACGTGTCACCTAGATAGGATTCCAGACAGTGCTGGGGATGAACTGGTGTCTTGGTACCGTACATGTGGGCACCAATGACATAATAAAGTATGGGAGGAAGGTTCTGAAAGCCAGATTTAAGATTTTATGTAGAAAGTTAGAAAAAAGAGAAACAAAAAAGAAAAGGTGATACCTTTTTATTGGACAATCTTAATATGTGAGAGTGTGCTGTTGAAACAATGATGACTCCTGGTAATTCTCTCTTTATAGTTTCTCTTTTTTTTTCTAAGTGGACTAACACAGCAATCACACTACTTTATCCAGGTAGAAAGTCAAAATCCAGGATATCCAGGGTAGCATTCTCAGAAATACTCCCTGTTCTACATGCAAGACCCAAGTAGCTTGGAGTGGAGGCATGGCCTAATGGTTAGAGCACTAGCTTGGAAACCAAGGGGTATGTTTACTAATCGGCAGTAGCTGCTTCCATGCAATATCGGATCCGCGACTCCATTGACGTCAATGGGGCCGCAGCTCCAATATCACATGGAAGCTACTACCGCCAATTAGTAAATATACCCCCAAGAGACCAGGTTTTGATTCTACTAGCATGCCTTGGGCAAGCCACTTAACTCTCCATTGCCTCAGAAAAATCCAAGTTATCAAAGTCCTTCTTTAATGTACATTACCAAGTTTAAGTTTATTTTATTTATTTATTTATTTAGCAAGCATTTGTATACCGCTCCTTCCAGCGATCAGAAGCGGGTAAGATTACATAGAAAGAGCTGTCAAATCAAAACAGTAAAATTTAAGGTATATACATAATTGATTCGGGGGGAAAGGACAGTACACAGCAAATTATCTACTTCTAGTCTATGGGGAAAAAAGATTACATATGTACATTTTTACATAGAAGGTCCTCTGGGGGAGAGCCAGTGGAAACAGCGCCCGATTGAGAGGGAACAGGCTCCTGCTCCGGTTGGCCCCGACGTCATCAGGGGGCCTCGTTAAAGCCTGGGAGGTGCGGTGAGCAGTTGGGAGAGCCAGTGGAAACAGCGCCCGATTGAGAGGGAACAGGCTCCTGCTCCGGTTGGCCCCGACGTCATCAGGGGGCCTCGTTAAAGCCTGGGAGGTGCGGTGAGCAGTTGGGAGAGCCAGTGGAAACAGCGCCCGATTGAGAGGGAACAGGCTCCTGCTCCGGTTGGCCCCGACGTCATCAGGGGGCCTCGTTAAAGCCTGGGAGGTGCGGTGAGCAGTTGGGAGAGCCAGTGGAAACAGCGCCCGATTGAGAGGGAACAGGCTCCTGCTCCGGTTGGCCCCGACGTCATCAGGGGGCCTCGTTAAAAGCCCATCTTGCCGGCGCAGCCGGAGGCGCAGTCTGGGGCAGCGATCTAAGGGGCTAGATACAAGGGGCGTGACAGGCCCCTTGGGAGCCCCTTGGAGAACCGCAGGAGAAGTGTTGTCGGGACCCGAGGCTACACAACATTTAGATGGGCAAGAGGAAGAAAAAGATTGCGCCTGCTGCTACGGCTGCGGCTCTTGCGACAGTGGGTCCTATGGACAAACATCTTAAGGTACTGTCTACTGTTGATGTGCCCTTGGGCCCTGACTTTCTGACTTTGGGGTCGTCTGCTGCATCCCTTAGTTCCCCCGATCGCACTCCTCCTTCTCCGCCATGTATAATCTCCCCTGTACCCTTGTCTCCTCTGGAGGGTCAGTTTCAGCAGAGTACCCCAGTGTTTCTGGGGGACAAGCTGAAACCTGTTACCTGGTCAGCTATAACAGGTGCTGCAGGGGATATACCTGATGATCGGGTTACCCTTGCAGACATCTGGAAAGCTGTTAACCGGATTGAGAATGTCCTTGTTCCAACTGTTAAATCGTTGTGTGAGTTTTCCTCTGAGATTTCTAGTAAGATTAGTGAGGTAGAAGGGTATGTGGGAAACATTTCTTCTCGAATATCAGTATGTGAAAATCAATGTCTCTCCTTAAAAGTGGTGCATTCCTCTACTATTAAGGATAGTTTAAATATCCACCACAAATTAGAATCGTATGAAAATTTATTGAGGTCTAAGAATATTCGTCTTTTAAATTTTCCTGTTTGCCATTTACTCTCTCCTGAAATTCTTCTTTTGAAGTATTTTAGAGAAGTGTTGGGATTAGCTACTGCTGATTCAATTGCTATCTCTAAATTATATTACCTGACGGGGCGTGGGGTTGTACCTAACTCTTCGGGAGAATTTGATGTGGTTCAGGCCCGTCCTGAGCTTGAGCTCACCAAATTTCTTGAAGACTCTCAGGATACTATAACATCACGAGCTACTCTGATAGTGACCTTTATTTCTGATAAGGATAAGGTTTTGGTACTACGTAGTTATTTTAAGAAAATGTCTTCTTTATTTTGTGGTGAAAAAATACAGATATTTCCAGATGTATGTAGGACTACACAGGTTAGGAGACAGGCCTTTTTGGCATTGAAACCTAGAGTGTTAGCCCTTACTGCTTCTTTTTTTCTTCGTTATCCCTGCAAATGTTTAATCACTTTGCAGGGTTCTAAATTTACTTTTATGGAACCTTCACAATTGGAATTATTTTTGGTTGGTAAGGAGAGTCAGAGTAAAGGGTAGGGAAGGTTTTGGAGTGATTGTTTAATTGCTGTTTAATAACTAGAGTGACTCAACTCTTAATGTTTTTTCCTTATTTTTATTTCTTATATTCTTTGTATCTCCCCAGTATAGAGGGCTAGAAATAAGTGATGTTAGTTAGTATGGATTTCCTTTAATGGAATGTATTGTAATGTTTTTTTACTTGTATAATGCCACTTCAAGTTGCTTGTACTTTGCTTTTGTAAGTCGGTTGAAAAATTTATTAAAAAAAAAAAAAAAAAAAATAAGGTCCTCTGGTTCTTTGGGTAGAATAGTTTCTCTTCCTGTGGAATTAGAGCAGGTTGAAATGACTTTGAAAAAGGTGCGTCTTGAGTTTTTTTTCTAAATTCTATTAGATTTTCGCTGGCTCTTAGTGTGGGCGGTAGTTGGTTCCATAGTGTAGGTGCTGTGTAAGCGAATGCCCTATTACTGGTGTTGACTTTGACAGATCTTATATCCGTAGGGGTGTGAAGGGTATTGGAGTTGATGGTTCTTCTGTTTCTGTTGGGGGTTGTGTGGCTATTAGGGTGGAGAGGAAGGATGGAGCAATGGTGTGGATGAGTTTGAAAGTGGTTGTCAGTATTTTGTACTTTGAGCGGGCTGTAATGGGGAGCCAGTGTAACTCAATTAGTACTGGTGTGATGTGGTCGGTAAGATTTTTCCTCATAATGATCCTGGCAGCTACATTCTGCGCCATTTGCAGGATGTTGAGGGTTTTTTTAGGTAGTCCATGAAGAATGGCGTTGCAGTAGTCGAAATGTGGCATGATGAGTGCTTGAGCGACGGATCTGAAGTCGTGGGGGTCTATGATGTTCCGTATAGGTTGTAGAACTCTCAGTTTGTGGAAAACTGCCCTGTTTGTTTTTCGGAGATGTTTCTCCATTTTTAGGTCGCAGTCGAATGTTACTCCAAGGTATTTTATTTCTTTCTTCGTTTGGTAGGTATTGTTGCATAAGGTTATTGTGATTGGGGGGTCAAAATTTGCTTTCCTGGAGATACACATCACCTCAGTTTTCTTATGGTTGATTGCCATGCTGCTTTGTTTTAGCCAGTGTTGCATCTCGCTAAGGCAGGATTCGAGTGGGCTGTAGTCCGGGTTGTTGGTGTCAAGTTGTGTGTACAGCATAATATCATCGGCATATATGTGGTAGTTACAATGTAGACTGCATGCTTTGACTGAAATGATAAATCAGTATAAAAAAAACCTGTTAAAATAGTAAATAAGAGGCTGGCAGAGCTCTAGAGTCTCACTGCATGGATAAGATGATGGTGCGGGGAAGAGGGCTTTAGATTTATAAGGAACTGGGCAACATTCAAGGAAAGAGGGAGCATTTTCTGGAAGGATAGACTCCACCTTAACTAGAAGTAAACCAGGCTTCTGGCACAAACCTTTTGAAAAGGAGATAGAACAGCTTTTAATCTAGATGTTGGGGGAAAGCTGACAGTTGCCCAGGAGTGCATAGTCTGGAACAATGTATCTTTGAAAGATACTATCAAAATGGGGAGGTAAAAGCATCCTGATAGAGAAGTTGCAATGAAGGTAAAAGTAGTCCAGATGCTCTTAAGTAAATGGCAGAGGTGAAAGATTCAAAATGACCTCTGTCAAAGGATGTGCAGGTCATGAATATGAAAAAACAAATACTTTGAAATGTCTCGATATAAATGTTAGGAGCCTAAGAAAAAGGTGGGAGATTTAGAATATATAGCACTGAATGAAGAGACATTATTGGTATCTCAGAGACCTGGTAGAAGTAGGATAACCAATGGGACACTGTGTTACCAGGGTCCAAATTATATCACAATGATAGGATAGATCAAATTGGTGGAGGGGTGTCACTATATGTTAAAGAGGACATCAAGTCAAACAGGATAAAAGTTTTGCAGGAAACAAAATGCACTGTAGAATCATTATAGACTGAAATTCCATATGAGAAGGGGAAGGGAGTAGCAATGGGGATGTACTACCATCCACCTGGCCAGAATGAACAGACTGATGAAGACATGCAAACAGAAGTTAGGGAAGCTAACAAAATTGTCAACACATTCATAAACGATTTCTATTACCCCTGGATCATCTTCTATCAAAAAACTGTCGGGGCCGGTGCCTGCGATAGAAAACGAATCTCTAGTGGCCCAGTGACCCTAATCCCCCACCCCCCTTGAAACTAAAAACAAACCTGGTGGCCCAGTGGCCCCGATCCTCCCACCCCCTCACGATTAAAAATAAATCTGGTGGCCCAGCAGACTCAAACCCCCCACCCAACTAAAAATATACCCGGTGGCCTAGCAGCCCCAAACTCTCCACCCCTCCCCCTTCTGGTATATTTACAAATGAGTGGGAGCACTGCCCACGTGGTCCCACTCTTGCCCCACCATCTTGAAAAATGGTGGCGCCTGGTCCCACATGGTGCATCCTGGGATGCACCAGGCAGGCTCAGACTGCCATAAAAGGCTTATTCTCCCTTATATAGCAGTCTGACCTCACCCAGTGCATCCCAGGATGCACTGCATGGGGCCAGGTGCTGCATTTTTCAAGATGGTGGGGCAAGAGTGGGAGCGTGCGGGCAACACTCCTGCTCATTTGTAAAGGTACCGGGAGGGGGTGGGGGTTTGGGGCTGCTGGATGGATCACCATGTATATATTTAGTTGGGTGGGGAGTGGGGGTTTGGAGCCAGTAGGCCAGCAGGGACTTGCTTTCTGTCGGGGGCAGGAGCACCCCCCCCCCAACAGTATTTTGATGGCATCGGTGGCTTTCCCCGATGCCTGGATCATCTTTAACATTTCTCCTTAGATGATCTAGGCATTGGGGAAAGTACCCGATGCCATCAAAATACTGTTGGGGGCACATGTTAGATATTTAAGCCACCTCAGACCCAGACATAGAGGCGCTAAGGCTGGCTGCAAAATCCTCAAAGCATTTTTACACAACAGGCACAGGCAATCTTTGCATGCTGTTTCATTATGTGCAGTTCATTTAAATCCATTTAAATACTCTTGGCGTTTACTGTGCGCTAGTTTTTCCTTTGCTCTTTATGCATCCGTCCGTCTCTTTTGGGGTAACTGCTAGGTACTGCCACCCACCCACTCCCTGGACCTTGAGGGTTAAGGGAGGGGCTGGCCTTGAATGCCCTTGAGGGTTAATGTTGTAGTTGTGTTGGTGCTCAAGTGATAAGGCAAGGCAAAGAATATTTCTTTTTTTATGAGGTTTATTTCCCGCTTACGCAGTTCAAATGCAGCAACCGTAAATGACATAACGTGGTACAAAACAAGATTGAGAAACTGAACTTAAACAAGGCTTTTTTCACTGCTTAACTGAATGTCCATTACTGATCACATTCACCTGTCATGTGATCTCCTTTTCATTAAGGTAACAGAAACTCTGATATTAGCACTGCTCCTGAATGGCACAGAACATGCTTCTACTTATTCTCTTCAGATAAGCTCTTTTATCACAGCAAACAGTGAGGTAACTTTGCTATTTTCTTACATACAACACTGGCAAGCAAAACACTTAAATGTCCTTTGGAATCATACAAGTAGAGCAATCCATCAGGACTTCCTGTTCTGTAAATGGCCAAGAAATTAAAGGCATTTCTTCTTGCCAGCTGATCAATGGCTTTGCTATGTTCTGAGTAGAAACTGCTCTGCTTTTAAGGAACTCTCTGAATTCGGTGAGAAGTAATTCAGCCTGTGTATTCTCTGAGCTAGGCTGAGCAAATCCTCTTTCAGGTAAATGCTTGTTTATATTTCTTATCTCTAGGCAATTATCAGTGCTTTTACTTGGACAACATTTCAGCGTGCAAGCATTTCCCTTCCCCCACCTATCTCCACATGGCAGTGCAGGGTAAAACGCTCCAGCTGTATTTAGAGAGTCTCTCAGAGTGTTAAAAGGAAAACAGTCAGGCTTTTCTTGACTTAACCAGTTAGTATCAAACTTTCTGCCTTTATCCTGTCTTTCACAATTAAAATTCACTCTTTCTGGCTTTCCACTGTTAAGCTTGCTAGCCGTGCCATACCCACCAGATACCTTGTGCTTGGGCTTCTTCCAGGGTAATTCCTTATCCCTTTGCCTCCTATTCCAAGGTTCTTCTGGATCCTTTAAACTCCTGAGCTGCAGCCTTGGGTCTCTCAGTGCCTTAGAATTCTTCTGCTTCCAGAAATCTTTCTCTGCCCCTGAGTCTCCCAGCTCCTGTCTGCTCCTTCTTGGATCACAGCTGCTTAGTGGTTCTCTCTCCCACGGTTCCTGTTCCTGGTCATCTGACCTGTCCTCGTCCAGGTGCTTGTGTCCTTCTTCCCAATCTCCTTGCTTGTCACGTTGCTTCCCTAACTGTTTCTGTTTCTGGGTTTTTAACAAGCTAGCTGAGTACTGCACTGCCCGCCTCCTGCTTGGGCGTGCCCAACCAGGGACTTGGCTTTTCACCTGCCTTGAAGTGAGGAGTGGTTCCTGATTAGCTCTGCATTCTTTTTTCCTCTCAACAGAGAAAATCCTGCATTCCCCTGCAGTATCGGCTCTCTCCACCGGATCACTATTAGTTTCTCTTGCTTCATAAGAGCCTGCTACATCACAGTACGTATGACCTAGATTGGCCACTGTTGGAAACAGGATACTGGGCTTGATGGACTTTGGTCTGACCCAGTATGGCATATCTTATGTTCTTATGTTCTTTTCTGCATTTGGCGGTAGCAGTAAGTGTGCTTAAAAGTGGCATTATCTGTGTTTTAAGACCGCGCCAGTTTTCTGCATCGCCTCGAACGGATTCCCCTTAAACATTCTATCTAAACTTCTGTTTCTTTCCCCAACAACATTCTTCAGCAGAGGCTCCTTTGCTCATACCCCTACCTTTACCAGATGTTTTCTCCAGTGGAATTTGCAGAGTTCAAGCCATCTCCTTACTCACTTCTCTGTAGTTAACCTCAGTCTCCTCATCCGTAGCTCAATAAAAAGATGCACGTCTCCCAAAATACAGATATTTCACTCCTAGTACCTTCACCTTCTCTTGGAGAATATGGCTACTCTGTGAGACATTCAATTTGTAGTAACCTTTCCTAATGTAATCTTTCTCATAAGAATACCGATGATATTATGTATTAACGATTCAGGTAGGGCTCTGATGTGAATCACATGTGAAGAATCTCTGTGGAAAGGTAGCAAAATGAGATGATAGCAGGGATTCGCAGCCCTGGAATTCTACCCACAATTCATTACAAGATAGGGAATCAGACAGAGACATATGATTTTAGGGGTCATATTTATAGGGTCATATTTATCAGAAAATCATTAGGATTTCAGTATCTGCTTTTGTGGTTTGTAAACTGTAGAGTAAGTGGTTGTCTTGATATTTTCTGAAAGGAGCACACAGCTCTAAGGAGGTTTATAGAATTAAATGGTATGGATTTGGAATTCAAATCATTTTTCAAATAAATACATGCTTGATTATTCAAGCAAGAAGCTTCCCTATTTCACAGAATCATACATATTCAATAATGGTAACACACAGCATATGGATGACGTACAGAGTGCACATGCAGCAGCTTATACCCCTCAAGCAGCCTGCAGGGTAAATAGAAGAGGCTCCGGTGACCCTGGCTGCATTTTATTTCTGTCAAATGCTCTCTCCCTCTCACTTTCAGAAAAAGACAGAGGAGCAATATGAACAGGAAGAAGAAACGGAAAGTGGAAAAAGATAAGAGCAAAGACACAGAAAGGAAAAAAGATCCTCAGTAGGGAACAACGAGGGGGGAGGGGGAGAAAGAGGTATGCAGGGGAGAAAGTAAAGGGAGACTGTCACAAAGATGGCGAATGCGAGGTAAGAAACAGGAGAGAGAGGGGATCTATAGAAAGGAAAGAGAAGTAGAAAAATCTTGAAGGAACAGAAAATGAAAGAAATGAAGAAAATAGTCCGATATTCAGCCCACGGTAGTCAAAGCTTCTGAAGCGCCAGGCTGCTGCAGCTAAAAGTGAAACCAGATATTCAGAACATGGTTCCATATATCCATTGGTGCTGAATATCTGGTGGCACCACTGACCTCCGTTGCTATCTGGTCAGTGGTGATATTCAGCTGCTAACCAGACAGCAAAATTGCACAAAGTTAGGGCAGCCATTAGTTACCTATCTGGCTAGTGAGCTGAAAATCGTCACTAACTAGATAGGTGCCAAGATCGCCCCAGCCCCACGCATGGACCACCCCAGCACTATCCAGATTGTACGAAGGTGGTCTGTGGGGTGCTCAGCAGCACCGGACTGTTAATGCCGCTGAATATCAGGCTCAGAGGAGTTTATGTGCTTAGCAGGTCCTGCTAACTGCATAAAACCCTTTGAATACTGAGCCCTAAATAACAAGGAGGTAGAAACTCCTGGGGCCCGATATTCAAGGGTGTTTGCACGGTTTACAGACCTCTAAACCGTATAAATGCTTCTTAGAGGACTATTCAGCGGCACTAATGCGATTAATGCTGCTGAATATCCCCAATTATCAATGCTACACGCCCCGATGCTAACCGCTTAGCATCAGACATGTCGTGAGCATTCCAGGGGTGACACTAGTTATTAACTGGGCAGCGATGATATTGCACCACTGCCCAGTTAGCATCTGCAGATGAAAGCTAGGCACAGAAAAAGCTAACTGGGCAGCGGCTCAATATCAACGCTGCCTGGTTAGGTTCTGTGGGCTTGTGGGCTGTGCAGCGACCCCAGATATTCATATGACCCTGGCACTGAATATCCAGAGGAAATTTGGGCCCTACTTTTTAAGAAAGTCCACATCTAAAAGAATTTCTACAATGTCTCCTGATTTTCAGGTGTTTTTGTAGTTTATTTCAAAAATGTGTTTTTAACATATGCACTGTATGCACACAAGAACCTCCCAGCACATGCAAATTGATCACATACATGTTAATTCATAGGTTTATGTGCATATGAACCGAATGCATGCTAATGAATGAATGTACATCCCTAGTGTGATTCTTGCTGGCTGCAGGGCAAGCATGTTTGCATGTTAGTCTCCCCTGTTTCCTGCATAGATACTGTATATTGGGCCCGATATTCATCTGGGCAGAGCTAAGCACTATAGCCGCTTAACCCTGCCTGCCAACCCCTTAACCCCAGATACTGGAAGTGAATATCCGGGTCTGGCCGCACTGCCCGGTAGCCGTCGAGCACTAACCATGCAGCTTTCAATATCAATGCTGCACGATTAGCACCGGTCCCCATCTCCGCTCCAGAACACCCCCAGCACGCCGGCTAGCATTGGGGCGCGTAGGGGGCATAGTTGAGGATATTCAGTGACACTACCCGTGTATGTGCTGTCGAACATCCAGTTAGCAGGCATTTACACGGTTAACTGGCTGTTAACCATGTAAATGCCCTTTGAATATCGGGCCTATTGCCTTTTTAATGGCGTTTTATAGTAAAAACCAAATATTCTATTTGCCGTAAATAGAGACAGTTTCTTTCTATCCTATGGTGTCATGCAATAGCAACACGCCAGTGGCAGAAAGACGGATGCACATGCTGCCTGAAGTTCATGCGGGCCTTTGCACTGGTTCTGCAGCCCAACCACATACTACAGGCATGCTTTTTAGCAAACACACCCCTTGATGTTTCTGGAGGTGTGCTTTACAGAGTAGGAATATGTATTTATTTGAAATGACAAGGGACATGTCCACAAAATTTCCTATGGTCCACGGGGGTTCCTGGATTTCAATAAAGGATTACTCTGTTCACGTCTCGCTTCCTATGCTCCTCTGTTCCCACAAAATTCCCTATGCCATTCCAGATCACTTTTGACCCAACATAGCAAAGAAAACACTTCACAAAAGTTCAGGTTTTTCCCGTGGATTAACAATAAGCACTACTGAAGTGCTCAATTGACACCTATTTCTTCTAGAGGTGCCTGTTGAAGAACTGTCTTAAAAATCCTCAAAAGGTACCTATTGTAGCACTTATTGAAGGATTGTGCTTCTCCTGATCACAAGTGTACACTAGTAAAAATGGCATGGGAAACAAAACAAGCCAAATGGTTTTTTTAGTGTGCTCACCACTGTTCCAGAGAGGGACTCATATAGCAGTAAAGTATGTGGCTAACTTGGTGCCCACGTGTCTGGTTGCCACGGCTGCTACAAAGTCAGACCTGGCGTCTGGAGCTCAGAACACATGTGCAGCATTGCCGTGCATAGAAGGCAGTCCATGCATAGCCTACCCTGGTATCAGCTCAGTTCTCCTACCTGCCCAGCACCTTTAAATTCATTGCCGCCCCTGCTCTGTCTCTTCTGCACTGGTTCTGGCTGCCGGCACCACTGAGGTAGTCGAAATTGGAGAACGGCTACTTCCTGTGGCAAAAACATTTTTTTCAAAAGCAGTTGTTCTGGGGATTTTCTCTTTACTGCCAGATGGTTGTAATTGCTAAGCTAATTGACCAAGCCTGCACATGAATTTGCATTTCCCCTCTGTAGCCATACCCCTTTGAAGCTTTTTATTCGTCGTTCCACCAATTTTTTGCATGTCCCTCTTTTTTCACTATATTTTTAATATGATTATTTTATATCACATTTTTCACTTTATTTTCTTTGAAGTTTGGTGCCTTGCTGAAGACCATTAGGATTTTCAGTCCTAGAGGGGATGTACTGGCTACATCGGGGGAGGGGGTAGCAGTGGGGAAAGGGAAGGTAGTATTTAGGGGTGCTGGCCGACTGGTTTCTAGGGTGGTGAGGCCAGTTGGAGTGGATAACAATAGCTAAAATGCAGGGGTAGGGTTTTAGGGAATGTGGACAACTAGCTTTCTGGGTAGTGAAGGTTAGCTGTGGGAAGACAAGAGGTGGAAGGTGGTAGGACTAGGATAGAGAAGGGAGACAATAAAGAGAGAGAGAAGGAGAGACTGCACCATGACAAAATTAGGGAGATATGAGAGAGAAAGGCACAGTAGGGAGGGGAGTTGCTAGCTGTGTATTTTTGCTAGTGGCCAGGCAGTGGTGCATTAAAGTCCAGATTTACAACGCTCTCTTTTCCCAAAGCAGTGCTGGGCCAGAGGGACCTCTCAGAAGCTCCTCGAGTTTCTTCTCAACTGCTGCAGAGCTGTTGAAAATCCCTTGGTAAACAATTGGTAGCAAATCCATGGATGAAAATGTACACGATTAATATATTAAAGAAAAAGCAGTATGGAGGTAATTATATAAGGATCCGCTTAAAGCTACACACCATCTCGATATATAAATCACTGTATTTTCATGATTTATGCAATTAATGGGCATTTTCACATGCACTTTAGCTGGTAGCTATGCTCTAAGGTGAAATTAGCCTTACCTGCTAATTGTAGTTCCTGTAGTGTAGCCAGGCTAGTCCCGGACCTCTGGGTTCCCTATCTCATCCAGCAGCTTTGGAGACTGAGAAACTCCTCCTCTTTTTTCGTGATGTCACCGGTATATCCCCTTGGGATCTGCCTCCTGCCATCAGTAACCTATTGACAAAGCAGACTCACCGGAGACACAAGTAAGCGTTGAACTACTACAGTAAACTATTCAAAACTTCGAACCAAATGGGAAACTATGTACAAGCCGAACGGAAAGCACTGTTAGCACCGTGACTTTAAGTGACGCAGGCTTCTCATAGAGCAAGCAAAGAAGAGGCCCCTGAAAACCGACCTAGCCACCTACCGCAAAGACGGAGGCAGCACCCCCCAGACTGATCCTAGTGAGGTAGGAATGAGAGGAATATGTAAAGAACTCTTACCTGTAAAGCAGGCATGTACTTCAGGCTACTGTCACGCCACAGACAACAGGGAAGGGATACGGGACTAGCCTGGCTACACTACAGGAACTACAATTAGCAGGTAAGTCTAATTTCACCTTCCTGTTCGTGTAACCAGGCTAGTCCCGGACCTCTGGGTAAGTACCAGAGCAGTGAGCTAATTAAGCATGGGAGGGAGTCTAAAGACCCGCCTGAAGTACAGCAGCCCCGAACGCAGTATCACCTGTTCTTCAAACATCCAGGCGATAATGGCGCACAAAGGTGTTCAAGGAAGACCAAGTAGCTGCTTTACAAATATCCAGCGGCGGAACCCAGCGAAGCTCCGCCCAAGAAGAAGCCTGAGCTCTGGTGGAATGAGCTCGAAGACCTTCCGGCACGGACTTACCTGCCAACATGTAAGCCGATGCAATAGCTTCCTTAATCCACCGGGCAATGGATGCTTTGGAGGCCGCCTCGCCCCTCCTAGGCCCCGCAAAGAGAACGAAAAGTCTATCCGACTTGCGAAAACTCGCCGTCCGAGAAAGATACTTCTTTAGGGATCGACGTACATCCAAACTGTGGAAATTGCCTGTAGAAGACTCCCCCGAGGATCACGAAAAGACAGGCAAAGAAATCTCCTGATTCATATGAAATGGCGACACCACCTTAGGAAGGAACGAAGGAACAGTTCGGAGAACCACCTCTGAAGGAAAAAATAGCAGATAGGGCTATCTGCAAGAGAGAGCTTGTAACTCGGAGATTCTTCGCGCAGAGCAAATGGCCACAAGAAACACGACCTTTAAAGTGAGATCTTTGAGCGACGCCCGAGAAAGCGGCTCAAAGGGTTCACCCTGCAAGGCATCCAAGACAGAAGGCAAGTGCCACTGAGGGACCACGGGTCTC
This sequence comes from Ichthyophis bannanicus, assembly GCA_033557465.1. NCBI lineage: Eukaryota > Metazoa > Chordata > Amphibia > Gymnophiona > Ichthyophiidae > Ichthyophis > Ichthyophis bannanicus. The sequence goes on along the minus strand of CM066050.1, from coordinate 78,922,700 downwards.
GACGGAGGTCGCAACAGCGACCCAGCCCGTAGAAAACGTTTAACATCACTATGACAAGCAATCGTGCGCCCTCCGACCTTGCCCCTGTAGCAGGAAAGGGCCGCGACCTGTACCTGTAACGATGCAGGGGCCAACCCTTTATCAAAGCCATGCTGCAGAAAATCTAAGATTTGAGCGATGGAGGACTTCAGAGCTACATACTTCCTTTCCGCACACCACGACTCAAAAATTCGCCAGACCCGCACATAAGCCAAGGACGTAGATCTTCTCCTGGCCTTCAAAAGGGTGGTGATCACGGAAGACGAGTAGCCTCTGTGTAGCAACCTTGCCCGCTCAAGAGCCAGGCTGTAAGCGAGAACCGATCCACGTGAGGCATGAATAGAGGACCCTGCGACAGCAGATCCGGCCGGTTCGGGAGCCGCCACGGTCTTGCCACTAGCAGTCTCACCAGGTCCGCATACCAAGGCCGGCGAGGCCAATCTGGAGCTATGAGAAGGACGCAACCGGTGTACAATTGGACCCGCTGCAGAACTCTGCCGATGAGAACCCATGGAGGAAACACATACAGCAGCTGTTCCGGAGGCCAAACCTGACTGAGAGCATCGAGGCCTTCCGACATCCGTTCCCGGCGCCTGCTGAAAAAACGTTCCACCTTTGCTGACGCAAACGTCGCCATTAGGTCCATGACCGGTGTGCCCCACCTGCGGACGAGCATCTGGAAGACGTCGGGATGTAGAACCCATTCTCCCGGATCCACCCAAACGCGGCTGAGAAAATCCGCCTGGACATTGTCGACCCCGGCGACATGCGCTGCCGACAGCGCCAGCAGATTCGCTTCCGCCCAGCTGAAGAGGGCTGCGGCTTCGGCTGCTAGCATGGTGCTGGAGGTACCCCCCTGTCTGTTGACGTATGACACCGCCGTGGCATTGTCGGAAAACACACAAACTGCCGCCTGCTGGACCAGCGACCGAAACGCTAGAAGTGCTAGGAAAATCACTCGCAGTTCCAGCCGGTTGATGGACCAGAGGCTCTCTCGGGGAGACCAGACCCCCTGCGCGAACCGGCCTTGACAGTGAGCCCCCCAGCCCAGGAGATTGGCATCAGTCATCACTGTGACCCAGGCCGGAGCTACCAGCGTCTGTCCCGCCGCCAGGGACTTGGGACACAACCACCACAGGAGCGAGCGGCGCGCTTCCATCGGACATGGTAATCTCCGAGACAGGGGATCCTCCTGATGTGACCACCGGCGAAGCAAGGCACTTTGCAACGGACGCATGTGTGCTCTCGCCCAGGGCACCGTTTCTATGGACGCTGCCATCATTCCCAGCAACTGAAGATAAGTCCAGGCCGAAGGCGCTCGGAAGCGCAGGAACCGGGACACTCGACTCCGGAGACTCTGAGCTCTGTCGTGGGTGAGGAACACTCGTCCGATCTTGGTGTCGAATCGGGCCCCAAGATATTCCAGATCTTGCGAAGGAATCAAATGACTCTTTGTCAAGTTGACCACCCAGCCGAGCTCCTCCAAAAAGGCCACTACCCGAGCCGTGGCCGACAGGCTCTCGGCACGCGACTTTGCTCGAATCAGCCAGTCGTTGAGGTACGGATGCACGAGAATACCTTCCCATCTCAACGCCGCTGCCACAACCACCATGACCTTGGTGAAGGTCCGGGGAGCCGTTGCTAATCCAAAGGGCAGGGCGCGAAACTGAAAATGTCCGAACGGAACCGCGAACCGGAGAAATTGATGATGGTCGGGGTGGATGGGAATGTGGAGATACGCCTCCGATAGGTCGAGAGAGGTAAGAAACTCCCCTTGCTGGACCGCCACTATCCCCGACCGCAGCGTCTCCATATGGAAATGAGACACGCGGAGGCACCGATTCACTCCCTTGAGGTCCAAGATAGAACGGACCCCGCCATCCTTCTTTGGGACGATGAAATAAATGGAGTATCGACCTTCGCCGCGTTGGTCTTGCGGAACAGGTACGATGGCCTTGAGGTGCAGTAACCGCTGGACCATTTCCCTCATTGCAGCGATCTTGGAAGGTGACTTGCCGGGCGAGCGAACAAAGGCGGGACGCACGGGCTTCAGCATCTCTAGCGCGTAACCCTCTCGAATCACTTCCAGGACCCACATGTCTGATGTTACCCGGGTCAAGGCAGGATAAAAGTCTTGCAACCGGCCCGCTACCGGCACCAAGGTTGCCTGGACCCCCCTTATATCATTGCTGCTTTTTGGCCTGGAAGGCAGAAGATGAGGAAGGTCCAAACCCCCGACCTGCTCTTCGAAACCCCCGGAAACCCTGACTTCGGTTAGAGTAACGGCCTCTCTGGCTGGCAAGGAAATGCTGAGACCGAAACCGCCGAAAATCCCGCAACTGTCCTCTACCCACTTGAAACAGACGGGCAGGCTTGGTCTTATCTTCGGGCAGTTTACCCCCTTTGGACTCACCCAAATCCTTGACCAATTTCTCTAAATCCTCTCCAAACAAAAGCTTCCCTTTAAACGGAAGCTTGCTTAAGCGAGCCTTGGAGGACACATCCGCAGACCAGTTGCGAAGCCACAAATATCGCCTCGCTGCTATGGCGGATGCCATGCTGTTGGCCAAGCTACGCATTAGGTCATACTGCACATCGGCCAGATATGCTGCCCCTGATTCCAATTTGACCAATTCACCGGGCCCTTCCGCGTCCTGGCTGCCCTGCACCCGCTGGGACCAGCGGAGACAGGCCCTAGCCACCCATGCACCATACATGGTGGCCTGGAGAGATAAGGCATTGACATCAAAAATCTGATGCAAAAGTACATCCAACTTCCGATCCTGCGGGTCCTTGAGAGCCGCACTACCTTCCACTGGAATGGTAGTCTTCTTGGGGACCGCCGAAACGGCGGCATCAACCTTAGGAGACTTAAAAACCTCTTTATCCTGATCTGACAAAGGATAAAGGCGGCTCATGACTCTCGCGCCTTTCAGCGGGCCTTGCGGGACGTTCCACTCCTCCTAAATCATCTCCCGGAACACCCGGTGCACCGGGAACACCCGCTGAGTCTTACGGAAAACCTGAAGCAAAGGATCTTCCAGGGTGTCATCATCCGTTGTACCCGGAACCGGCATATTGAGAACTTTGAGGGACTCAACGATTAAGGCTGGAAGCTCTTCCCGGCGGAAAACACGAACGACTCTGGCTTGATCCTCCTTTTCAGCCAGTTCGCCTTCCTCCAGCTCTTCCTCTGCCTCTAACTCACAGACGTCATTCTCTGACAAATGACCCTCGGAGGCAAGAGTACAATCCATTGATAAGGCGTCCAAACGCGGCCTCTTGGCGGCGACAGAGGGCTCCTCGGCCGGGACATCTATGGTGGATCTTTTTAGTCCCGCGAGTGGCTCCTGGCGCGGGCCAGAAAACAAGGCATGTTGCAGGAGCGTGACAAACTCGCTGGAAAAAATGGCGGACCAGTCCTTAGGCAAGGGAGCTGCTGCCCTAATAGTATCCGGGGCAGAAGAAGGCCCTGCAACAGGCTCGTCCCGGACTGTCTCCATCACTGGCGTGGCAGAAGCGGAGGACTCAGAGGGCTGGACCTCCACCTTATCAGTCTTGGAGGGGTCCATGCTAGGCGAATCCCTCACACAGGCCTTACACATGCCTGAAGAGCTTTTCCTCAAGCCACACACCAAACAAAGTGGTTTTGAGGACATTGCCACCCTGAGGACTAAGAAAAACAGTCCTGTCTGCAGAGAAGAAATGCTGTCCCCTCTCCCGGACAGCCCGAAGTGCCCAAAACTCCCCCGAGGGCACTCTAAAGCAAAAGAAAAAATTCAATCGTTATTATAGGTTTTTTTTTTTTTGGGTTTTTTTTATTGCTATAGTAGCTTCAAAACTCCCCCGAGAACAAAACCGCCGAGAAAAAAACGGCAGGAAAAAACCTTCGGGCAAGGAAAATGGAGGGAGGAGCGGGCCCGAGGAGACCCAGGCAGACTCACTGAGAGCGCGTTCCCCGCCGCGAGCGCCACGCGGCTAGGCCCGACGGACCCAAAAGCGCACCAAACTGAAGCGCTGCTCCCAACGGCCCGAATCGGGCCTTCTTACCTGGCCGCACTGAGGGGAAGGAAGCCAGGAGAAATTCAGGAAGGCAACACGCATAGCCGCAGCCTCGGAGAAAGACTGACCCCACGAGCAGTCCGCTCCGGTATGCAGAGGGAAGGATCGCCTCGAGCCTGCCAGCGCACTTACAGGCAGCCTTCTGTGTGGTGCTGGCTAAGCGGAACTGTGTGCCTGCTCCCACGGGAACTGTTGGGCCAAATCCCCAGAGTCCCCTAAAACAGCAGGACGCTGCCCAGACACTACCCTGGAGAAGACCCAGGCCGGAGAAAAAGAAAAAAAGGGGAAAGGATGGAACAGAATAGGAGGAAAGTAGGGAGACGCCTGCAAGGAATCCCTTAAAGGCACACAGTTTCTTTTTTTTTTTTTTTTAAACTGCTCTACCTAAACTGAAAAAAAAAAACCTAAGGAAATCCCAAAACAAATTAACCAAATAGTACTTAATTGCTTCTCCAGTGAGCCCGGCCCTCCGGGCTCCTATCTCACAAGCTGCTTGGAGACTGAGGTAACTGATGGCAGGAGGCAGATCCCGAGGGGATATACCGGTGACATCACGAAAAAAGAGGAGGAGTTTCTCAGTCTCCAAAGCTGCTGGGTGAGATAGGGAACCCAGAGGTCCGGGACTAGCCTGGTTACATGAACAGGAAGTACATGTATAAGCACGATGGAATGTATTTTCACTCTGGGCATGTGCATCGGTGGAGTTTCAGCAAAGTATGTGCAGGAGACACATGCATAAATTATAAGCTTACTATAATTTACATGCATTCTTGACAAACATAGGTGTGGTAATTTACAATAAGGCTCTTGTAAGAGACTGCACCTAGATTTAACAAGTGTTTTTGACCACTTATGCTTCCTTTTATGAAGTAAAGTATGCATGCACTTTCTAACATCATCATGAAACACATGCAGAAAAAGGCATACAGGACTTATAAAATTACCCTCTATATATTTTGAGGTTTTATGAGAAACCTTTGATTCTGTTATCAAGAAACCCTAGTCTTGGGCTTGAAATACTTCACTCTTCTATGTGAGGACTTCACTAAAACAGAGGCTCCAGCCCATGTGTTTATTTAAAACTGACTGATAAAGACTTACCCCCTCAAAGAGGTTCTGCCTTTAAGGACACAAATTCTGACATGGATGCCTTTTGCCAGCTTTGGGAATTATAAACCTTACCATACAGACTGCATGCAGCAGAGCTCAAAATCAGAGCCATCAATGACCTCCATTAGAGCCATCAATGACTTCTCACAGTTTAGAAGGGCACCTGTTCCTTCAGTACTACACCGAACCAAATGACCTCTCTCAGCCTATCACACTCATGACCCAGCCCAGTACCTCCAGCACAACCCAGTACTCACTTCTAGCCCCTGCTCTCGATAGCCCCGCTCAAACCCTCCCCCCTGTGTGCACCTTCCCCCCGTGTACAGCCCACATGTAGACAATGAAGAACTATTACCAGAGAGAATGTAAATGTTGACGATGTTAGCATGTAAATAATTATAAGCAGACCACAACATCCAGCTACACCCAAGAATGTACATAGTTACCCTGTTTAACCCTGTATAAAGAACTTCTATACCCAAAATGTATATAGTTACCCTGTTGAACCCTGTATAATGAACCTGTTTATTGTAAGTCCAGTAAGGCCCTTGCCTACACTAGACAAATGCGTTACTTGTAAACCGCGCTGATTTCAAATAGTGCGGTATAAAAGAAACATAAATAAATAAAAATAAATAAATAAAATGGATTTCAATGAGTAAACTCTTAAATCTGCCCAAAAATATTGGATTGACATTTTAGTCAGCAGCAGGGGATTGGTTCTTGAATCAAACTGCAGCCCTCTGTGATTGCTCGAAATCTATTGATTTGTTTGAACTAAAGAGTCAGGTGTTGGCCAGCTTCTGGCTAAGAATTATCAAGAGGTTGCTCCTTGCTTTGAGAGAAAAACATCTGGGAGTTGGGCTTCAACTCTCCTCCAGAGTTCCAAGCCTTGGACTCAGACTTATAAAAAATAACAAGGATTTATTTTTCCCCAGCTATAGGTCAGAGTTCAGAAGGATAAGATTCTGCATTTCCTGGCAACCCTGCAACTTCAAGATTCACTTGGGAAAATTGCTAGAAACCAGATTAAACTGCCAAACAAATGGTGAGATCGAACAATAAGTAAGCAAAATAAGCAGGATTTTCTAATCAGGAAAAGGCACAAGTACATACCAATGACTGTGCATGTTGTGCAGCCACACATGTACAAGTATGAAAGGGGTTCTGATGTCATCACTGACTTCCAGAAAGCGAGTTCCTGCAGGCAATTTGCTGTGTGAGTGGAATGGTCCTGAAAAGGCACCAAAGATTTGAATGGGACTGGACTTGTTCCAGATCCAAACAGAAGTTATAGTACTTGTACAACATTCTCAGAAATCATTGGGCTTCAATTATCAAATTGGCTACTTTAGTTGGGTTTGCTTGTTTTTTGTTGTCAGATACTAGTGCAAATCTTTAATTTACATATTTTACTAGTTTAACTTAATTGCTTATTTATTTTGGATGATATTGTTATTTAATTATTCTATTTCTGTCTTTGGTTTGCTTTGGTAATCGGTATTGTTTTTCTTTGTGAGCTGTTTCTTGTTTAAATAGTAAAATTGCTAGATGGACTCCTATAGGCCGATCTCAAGCATCCCGCTCCTAGCAAAAATTATTGAAAAGATCGTACAATGCCAACTGCAGCACCACATTGAGACCAACGCACCCCTCGACCCTTGCCAGCATGGATTCTGGGAGACACACAGCGTGGGGACCCTACTGACCACCCTATTCAATATTCTAACCATAGGATTGGACAACATTTACAGTTAACTAATCTCACTACATCTAATACAAGTCCTTTGAACCCTATAAGTTTTCCAGGGGCTGGAGCTATTATCTAAGTAACAAAAATCTCTAGCCGCCTGAAGATGTCTCGGGGCTTGTCTCCTGTACAGTAGGTTTTAAGCAACTGCTGAGCAGAAAAGGCAGCCCTGGCTTACATCTATTCTACTTTTATTATTCTGTAAATTTAGTTTAAAAAAATTGCAGTATTTTTGTTTTATTTCCATTTCCTTTTTCTCTGTTTTATTTTCTAAATTATCTTTTGAATATTAATTTGCCACTCTGATGCAAATACAATTTGTTCTAGTATTTAGGGATTAAACTGGTTATTAATCAAATTTCTATCTTGCAATTCAAAGACTTAGGGCCTGATTCATTAAGCTTCTTTTCCCATAGACATGGAATGGGAAAAAACCTTAGTGAATCAGGCCTTTTGTCATCTTTCAGGAGAGCGAATAACCATACATTCTGCTATAATTGAATATGCACAAGTTAAGCTCTGCAAACTACAGATAATTTCCTTTTCAAGACAAACGGAATACACTATATGCTTCAGAACCTGTTATTGCCTATGGCATTCAAACCCCAAATATCCATGATGGTGGCAGTAAAGGTGACCAATTTTGGAAAAGGGTTATTACAAGGTGCTGTACCTGCCAACAATACAGCTTACTGGAGAGGCTCAGTCCATCCAGGCTGGGATTCTATACACTTGCGAGGCAGATGACAAGATAGAAGTTGTGACGGTTTTACATAGCAAACCAAAATATTTTTTGTCCCACCTACCCTCTGCTTCTGTCTCATTGATTCTTCATTTTACTTCTGTCTCATTAATGCCCCCTTGTCTGTGCCATTCTTTGCTATTCTGTACAGAACTACAGTGCAGACTTCTACCAGGCTCCCGATTCCTAAGGAACGATACATAAAGCTGTGAAGCTACCACTGGTACAACTGCAAACTGCTCTTAGAATTTGGAAATATTTAGCAGGTTGATCTATATCACGTACTTCTCTGGGCCGCCTTCTCTCCTCTTCCTGATATCTTAGTATATTCTACCTCTGTCTCCATCTGTACTCTCCCACTTTGCTACCATTGTGCTTATACTAGTGAGTTCAGAATGATGTGAGATACTGCCCAGGATCAAGAACTGGTCAGTATTATGAATAGAAGGGTCTATGGTACTGAAGAGAGCTAGAGAAATCATTTCCTTATGGTGCAAGAGGCGTTTCTCCCGAAAGAAGTGAGTGAAATAAAGTATTTGGTGGCAGTGGTCTCAGGGAGGAAGTCCAAGGGGTGAGGCCTGTTCTTGAACTCCTTTACATCAGGAGGATTTTCTGCAGCTTTCCTGAGGTGCAGGACGAACAGAAACCTCAAAGGAATTAAGAGGAGACTCAAGTCTCAGTCAGTGAAAGCTCAAGAATTTCGAGTTGATTTTTTGGGGATTTCTCTAATTTTCCTGCTCTGCTTATGTTTTTTTTTAATTGTTTTTTTTTCCCACTAAATTCTCTGGTATGCAACAAAAGCCTGGACTGGAGATTATTTTCCTGGCATGGTTTGTGGAGGTTTGAGTGATCCTCAGTCCTATATGAAGGCCTCTGTGCTGGTACCTTTCCCATAACCCTGTTTCCAGATACTGTAGAGTAAGTATACTGGACCCTATGAAGGTGAATGTCTTAACCATGTGGGCTGCCTCCTACCTGAAAAGGGGGTTATATACCTCCTCCTTTCATCTATTTCTTCAGTCTATTTATTTTTTGTTTCTCTTCAAATTGTTTTTGTCCTAAATTCCGGTTGGTTTTATCTCCTTCCAGAAGTCTAACCTTCCATTCTTTTATCATCTTCGTACCCCAATATTTGAATCCTTCATATATTGTCTCCCTCCTTTTTTACCCACCTAAATGTTTTCTCCTTTACTGTATTTGATGTATCTTCTCTTATTTTATCCTTGTATCAAAATGTTTTCTTTCTATATCTTCTCCCTTAATTTATTTCCTCCCTTTCTCTTCTCGCTCTCTATTACTTTGATACCCAATCTCTCTTTTTGCTTGTTCCTTTCCCAACTAATGCTCAGTCATGTACTGTATCTGAAGTTACAGTCAATAGAGAGAGAAAGAGAGAGAGCAACATTAATGTGCTGCCAGTACCACTAGATAACACTACTTTTCCTTTACTATGTGGATAGAATCATGCTGAAAGGGGAGGGAGCACAAGGCTTCCTGCTGCACAACACTACAGCTTCTATTCATTTTGCCAGCTTTCAGCAACCACACTGGCTATAACAAGCCATGTTGAGGTACAGAGAAAGAGAGAGTGAAGCAAAAAGAGAGGGTCGGTCAGTGCACTTTCTATGAATATATAAATATGCATCTTTTTTACAGGAATCTGCAGAGGAGGAATAAATGATAGCTTGGAAGTCATAAATTTGCTCATTATAATAGGTGTAGCATGCAGATTCCTGAGTGTTATCTATTCATATCACATAGGGATGCTTATCTAAACCAAACAATTTAACAAGCGTTCCACTCTTAACAACCTCCCAAATAACATAGTTCTGCAACATCTCTCTATACTTGCTCCCTCGCTTACACTTCACGATGACGATACAGAATAGTCTAACAAACCCTTTAATAAATACTACAACGTTACGCTGCATGTAAAGTGGATGAATCCAGATGCAAGTTACTCATTGGAAGAGAGCAAGAAGAATATGAGAAGAGCTTGAGATATAATCAACAATCCTTTCCTCTTTCTATTTTTCCAAGGCACGACTGTGGGCATGATCACTCTAAAGGCAGAACACAGAAGAGAGAAAATCATTTAGATTAATCACATGCCCCTTTTTCACAGCAGCGTAACTTCATTTTTTAAAGGGGGCCTCGGCAAATCTGCTGACGGGAGTAATTGCATGGCATTGAACAATCCTAAATTCCCATTTCTTTGCTGAGATCTTAGAACTCGGGACTCCTTGAGCAGATAAGAAAATGGAAATGACCACATGGGAGCAAAAGAAGCTTTATTCTCACCAACAGATCACAAAGAGAAAGAGAAAAGTGGAAGAAATGGGACTAGGTGGAGTGATGGGGAAGATGTGACGGAGAAGGCCAGGGGAAAATAAGAAATGAGATAAACCTTACATGTTTGCAGTTTTATCTATTTTGACTTGAGAGTTCTATTTTAATTATATCTTGTTGCAGATTAAAAAGTGCAAAGTCATGCCAAAAAAATTATCTGTAGGTTTCTTGATCATTACTGCATACTGCTGTATATAATACTACTAAATAAGAAAAGATATATTGAAGGCAATATTCTGCAGGGCCAAATTAACATAAAGATATTTGGATAAGTTACCTGGATATCTTTATGTGGATACTCAAAGAGATATCCATATATCTTTGAGCTCACTGAATATCATGGCTCAGAGATATATGGATATTGTATCCAGATATCATTAAACCTACTAATTTTGTTGTCAAGCTAACTGTATAAAGATAGCCAGATGACAGCCACTATCACTGTTAGCCAACTAACTTGAAACCCTGACCCCAGATAATCCCCTCCTTTATTTATCTAGATATGTTTAAGCCAGACATTGACTTTTCCAGTCTAAACTTATCGGTTTAAGTGCTGGCAATTGTTTTATATGAAGGACTTATCCAGACAATGTCCTCTTAGGCTTCTTTGGCTAGTATCATGAACTTTGCCGTTTTATACAAATCGCTGTGTCTTAGTAAGTGGAGTCAATGTTTCAGTCATTATCCGGTGGCTTTCTTTAGGGTGAAGTGGATTTGCAGTGGATGTCTCTTCTTATATATAGTGGTTCTCAAATCAGATTGTTGGGATTGAGGTGAGAAATTTGAATTTTAGCTGGAAAACTCATTGGAGATGGGGCAGAAATAATGAAAATTTGAATTCTGGAAGGCAAGGAATTTTGAATTTTAGAAGGAAGATTTGTTGTGATAATCTCCAATTCTTGAAGGTGGAAAAACTGTTGGTCTCCGGCACCAGTTCTTTTAGCACTAAACCTTCAGTGAAAGGATGGGTTGCATGCTTTGTTTATGTTGTCATTTGTCCCTCAACGTCCAGAATCAGATAACCACATAAAAATATCCAGAAAACCTATCCAGATATCTTTATGCGGATTTGGCCCTACTGAACATCATCTCCAATCTATCTCTTCTTATTTAGCAGTGTTATATAGTATTAGTATGCAATAACAAACAAAAAGCCTACAGATAATTTGTTTGTAAGATTTTGCACTTTTCTCCCTGTCTTGTCTGTGTTGAGTGACTGAAATGTTGACATATGAGGACAAGCTGGCACTTTTAAGTTCTAAAGACTTAAGAAACTCAATTGTGCTTTGTTACCTTCTTTTAACTCTTAAACAAGAAGACTTAATAAAAAGTACCGTTTATTCATCTTTCAGTCAATTCTTCTTTCTCTCTGGCTCACAAAATCAATCTTCCTCAAACACCCACACACGAACATAGGTGTACACTTACATACAAAATAATAATGCTTTTTATTGCAACAATAACAATACTATTTAATGAAAGCATTAGATAAATCTGTGGGAAATGAATCAAGAGTAACAACTTAAATAAATTACTGTAAACAGAAACCCAAATAATATGAAGAGATTGCCATGATCTTGGCAAAGGAGATTTATGGACTACTCACACTTACAATACCTAGTGTGACCCCCTAGACTACAGACTAGTGGAGGGAAGCAAAGATAACACTCTTCTCATACTGATGCATTAGATTTACCCAGTTGGGTCTTCTCTAAGCTTCTTTTTGGCTCTTTTTCAGTCTCTAGTTTTCTTTCTCTCTCTATCGCATTCATTTTCACATGCATGTACTGTTCCCCTGTCTACTCCCTTCTTTGTTCTTTATTCTATTTTGTTAGTTCTCTCACTCCTCCTCCCATGAAAAGAATATTCCAGATAATCAGCGGCAGCATCTGCCAGTGAATATCCAGTGTTTGCAGTCAGAGTCCATGGCTATTCAGATAGAGGGTCATTCTAAAAGGTTTAGTTGTGGTTTGCACGTGGACGTCAAAATCAGTGACACATCTCTGTAACCATTCCACAAATTCCATTCACAGATGTCTCCAGTAAAGGGGCATTCAAGCAGACACAGGGGTACGGCTGGGGATGGTGAGTGGACCGTCTGCAGGTAAAGCACAGTTACTTACCTGTAACAGGTGATCTCTGGGAACAGCAGGAATAAGTCTTCACATATGGGTACGTCGGTACCGACAGAGCCTGCGCGGGAACGTTCCCCAGCGTCCCAAAAAAGGAAAGCATTTGGGAGCATCCCACAGCGCCTGCGCGCTGCCTTCCCGCCTTTCCTAACCGCCTCTCTCCAGTTCGAGTTTTAAAGCTGAGACAAAGAGAGAGAGAGGAAAGGAAAGATAGATAGATACAACTCCTAGGGGAGGTGGGTGGGTTGTGAAGACTTATTCCTGCTGTTCCCAGAGATCACCTGTTACAGGTAAGTAACTGTGCTATCTCCAGGAACAAGCAGGAATGAGTCTTCACATATGGGGACTCCCCAGCTAGAGATGCCTGGGAGATCCCCAAGGTTGTGAGACCCTGAGAAGGGCTCTACCTCCTCCCATGGATCTCAGGCATCCAACCAGAGATGGAGGGTAGGAGTTGATTAAGCATGGAACAGGTGTTTGAGAACAGCCTGTCCAAACAGTAATGGGCTGTGAAGGTATGAACCGAGGCCCAGGTGGCCGCTCGACAGATCTGGTCGATGGACACAGAATTTAGATGAGCCATAGAGGTGGCCATGGCCCTCACATTATGAGTTGTGACATGGCCCTCCAGAGAAAGGTTCTTACTCTGGTAGGCGAAAGAAATACACTGAGCAATCCAATTGGACAGTGTCCTCTTAGAGACTGGAAGTCCCAAATGAGAGGGATCAAAAGCAACAAAGAGTTGAGAAGACTTTCTATGTTGCTGTGTCCTTTGTAAGTAAAAAGCAAGAGCTCTCTTACAATCCAGGGTATGAAGATTCCTCTCTGCACTTGATGCATGAGGAACTGGAAAAAAGACAGGTAAATACACCTCTTGATTAAGATGAAAAGGTGAGACCACTTTAGGCATAAAGTGTGGATTGGTCCTAAGGACTACCTTATCATGATGGAACCTTGTATAAGGTGGATTAGCCACTAAGGCCTGCAGTTCACTGATGCGGCGAGCTGAGGTGACTGCAATAAGAAAGATAACCTTCCAGGAAAGAAATTTCAAGGAGATAGTGGCTAAGGGTTCAAAGGGTGGCTTCATGAGCTGACCAAGAACCAGATTCAAGTCCCATGCCACTGGAGGTGGTCTAATGGGAGGTTTAGTTAAAAGAAGGCCTCTCATGAATCTTGCAATAAGAGGATGAGAGGAGACAGGTTGTCCATTGAGAGGCTTGAGGGATGCTGCAATAGCACTCAAATGGACCCTTACTGAATTTGTTTTGAGGACGGCATGGGAAAGATGCAGGAGATAGTCTAGTAAAGAATTCAAAGGTATTGCTAGAGAGTTAATACCCTTCTCAGCACACCAAATGGTAAACCTTTTCCATTTAAAAGCATAGGAACGTCTAGTAGAAGGCTTTCTGGAAGCATGAAGGATATCCTTTACTTGCTGAGAAAGATGCCAATCTTGAAGGTCTAAGCCTTCAGCAACCAAGCCCTGAGATGGAGAGATTGGGGGTTTGGGTGCCACAATGTTCCTCCCTCCTGAGACAGGAGATCTGGAGCAGACCCCAAGTCCAGGGAGGGAGCTTGAGAGAGATGCAGAAGTAGAGGGTACCACACTTGGCGTGGCCAACGTGGAGCTATGAGGATCATAGTCCCTCGATCTCTCTGAAGCTTGAACAGGGTCTTAGGAATTAGGGGAATGGGTGAAAAGGCGTACAGGAAGTCTTGACCCCAGTGAAGGAGGAAGGCATCCCTGGCCTGAACTCCCTGACACGGAATTCTGGAACAGAATCGGGGAAGTTTGGCATTTCACGGACTTGCAAAGAGGTCAATGTCCGGGGTTCCCCAAATTTGAAAGATTCTGACTATCTGGTCCATATGAAGGGACCATTCGTGTGGAAGCAGAACTTGACTGTCTGCCCAAGAGTTTTGAACTCCTGGAAGGTATACTGCCAGAAGATGAATTTGATGCTCTCTGGCGAAGGCCCACAATCTCAGAGCTTCGTTGCAAAGCGACAGAGAGCCAGTTCCTCCCTGCTTGTTCACATAGAACATGGCTACTTGGTTGTCCGTGTGGATGAGGACTGTCTTGTAGCTGAGCAGGGTATGGAAGACTCTGAGAGCTAAGAAGATTGCTCTGAGCTCTAAGATGTTGATATGTAGGGAGGTCTCCTGTGGAGACCAAATGCCCTGGTTGGAGAGGTTTTGAAGATGAGCTCCCCAACCCTTTGGAGAGGCATCTGTTGTAAGGATTGCTTGGGGTAACAATTGTTGGAAGGGGGACCCCAGCAACAGATTTTGAGTGGACTTCCACCACTGGAGAGACCAAAAGAGGCGCCTGGAGGTTGCTATTTTGTCTGACAGACCCCCTGATGCCTGGGTCCACTGGGTGGACAAAGTCCATTGAGCTGCCCTCATGTGAAGGCGAGCATAAGGGACCACATGCACAGTGGATGCCATGTGGCCTAGCAGTTGTAACATCTCTCGAGCAGTTAGATGGGTTTTTAACTGAATCTGAGAGGCTAACTGCACTAAACATAGGCAACGGGCCTGGGGAAGATAGGCCCTTGCAGTTCTGGTATCCAGCAAGGCCCCTATGAACTCTAGAGACTGAGTAGGGGTGAGTTGGGACTTTGGAATATTTATCACCAGTCCCAGATACTGCAGAACACGCATTGTGCAGGCTAGGGAAGTCTGGGCCTCTGATTTGGATGATACTCGGATGAGCCAGTCGTCCAGATATGGGAATACGAATATTCCCAGAGTGCGTAGAAATGCAGCTATTACTGCCATGCATTTTGTGAACACTCTTGGAGCAGAGGCCAGACCAAAAGGAAGCACCCTGTATTGGTAGTGCTTTCCCAGATAAAGGAACTGAAGGAACCTTCTGTGTGCTGGATGGATGAGTATATGGGTATACGCATCCTTGAAATTTAGAGAACAAAGCCAATCCTGACTCTGAAGGAATGGAAGGAGAGTACCTAGAGAAATCATCTTGAATTTCTCCTTGCATAGGAATTTGTTCAATTCTCTGAGATCTAATATGGGTCTGTAGCCCCCTGTTTTCTTTGGAATTAGAAAGTAGGGGGAGTAGAACCCTGAGCCCTGTTGAAGAAGTGGTACTTCTTCTATTGCCCCTTGGGCAAGAAGGGTAGAAATCTCCTGACCCAGAAGGTCGAGAAGAGATGTTGGAGAACTGAACTGTCTCACCATGGTGTAAGGAGGAAGGTTTGAAAAATGAAGTTTGTACCCTTCCCTTATGATGGAAAGGGTCCAGTGCTCTGCTGTGATTTGCTCCCATCTGGGAGCAAAGTGAGCTAACCTTCCTGGAATGGTGAGAGGCTCTGGGTCTTTTAGAGCCAGAAAGGCTAAGTTCTCTAGCTGCAAGTCAAAGGCCCTGAGGAGGCTGAGGCTGTTGGGCTACAGTAGTCCTTGCAGCCTTAGGATTGGCATGTTTAGGTCATTGACGCTTTGCAGCAAAATGACCTGCAGATGATGTCTGTTGACCATAAACAGGATAATATCTTCCCTTCTTGGGAAAATATGCCTTTTTGAACAACCTCTTCTGGACAGGATTAGAGGTAGACTTTGAAAGCCTATCCAAAGCAGAATTTTATGCATCCATTTGAGTGGCCTTTGCTTGCCAATCTTTGCCAAACAGGTTTTCACCTGTACAAGAAAGATTTCCTAATCCATCTTGGACCCAGGGTTCCAAATCAGAAGCTTGTAGCCAAGCAATTCTGCGTGCACCTATGGCAATGGCCGAGGCTCTGTTGGCCCCCTCAAAAGAGTCAAAGGCTGCACGGTTAGAAAATTTGGAAACATCCTGGGCATGCTTAAGCCAGGTAAGAAAGTCTTCCCTTTTATCTTCTGGAAGAAAAGGGAGGAAAGTTTGCAGATGATCTGTAACTTCCTTCAGAAACATCCCCATATAGAGACTATAGGAGTTGATTCTGGCAACAAGCATACTGGCCTGGAAATTTTTCTGCCAAAAGCATCTAAGGTTCTACATTCTCTTCCTGGAGGAGCAAATGAGTGCCTCTTTGCACTCTTTAACTTTTTCATAGCAGACTCCACCACAATAGAATGGTGAGGAAGCTGAGTTTTATGAAATCCAGGACAAGGAGGGACACGATACATGGTATCCAACCTACGAGAATGAGAAGAGATGGTGAGAGGAGTCTCCCATATGCCTATCATGTGGTCATAAAGGATCTCATGAACTGGCAAAGTGGCTGCTTCTTTAGGAGCCTTGGGATATTGTAAAATATCCAATTTTTTGGCTCTAGGCTCTGTCTCAGGGGCCACTGAGATAGAAAGCCCCTTGGCCACTTCCCTTATAAAGTCTTGAAAAGACAAGTCTTCTGGAGGGGACATTCTTCTTTTTGGAGAAGAAGGCTCCTGAGGAAGAAGTACCAATGCTTCGAAAGAGGCCTCCGATGCATCAGAGTCTTCGGAGGAATCGAAGTATCGCCTGTCTGGATGCTCTTGTAAAGCCCGATACGCATACCGGGTGGTATCGACATCGGGAGTCATCGGTACCGGATCGGTACCGATAGGCATCATCAGACAGGGTACCGCTGCAGTCGACACCGAAGCCGATGTCGATGCAACCGGTACCGGCACCGGAACCGATATCGAAGCCGGTGTCGGCGCCGGTACCGACAACGAAGCTTGTTGCGGTACCAGCGGCATCGCAGCTTGTATGAATGCCGTAATGGCACGCTGCATGGTCAGGATATTCTGATCCATCGACGCCATGAATGTCTGGAGGTCGGTACCGGCGGATTCCACCGGTACCCCAGAACATTGCAACAGGTGATCGGTCGAGGCCGTGCCATTGATGTCAACCTGTGACCCCATAGGAGGAGCTTTGGAAGCCGGAGCTTCCCGCCAGGGTACTTTTGCCGGTGCAGGATCCTCGAGGGCAAGCCCGGAGGCATCTCGATGCTTAGAGGGAGATCTACCCTTCGAGGACCGGCTGGACTTATGTTTGGTTACCTGAGATCCATAGGAGGAAGAAGCAGCCCTGGAAGACGTCGATGCCACCGAAGCTGCATCAGAGGGAAACAGTGTACTGAGCTTGGCTGCTCGGTTCTGTAAACCTCTTTTAGACATCATGGTGCAGGACGGACAATCCGTGATGGAATGGTCAGGACCCAAACACTTAAGACACCAGTCATGGGTGTCGGTAACAGAGATAGTACTGCTGCACTTAGTGCATTTTTTAAACCCGGAGGTGGGTTTTTCCATGAGGAATTTTCTGTTAGGCCTAAGGCCCAACGAAGAAAAAATACACTGAAGTGGAACGGAAAGTATCCTTTTTTTTTTTTTTTTGTAGAAAAAGAAAGAAAAGACTGGCGGTACCGGTCCGACGTCGAAGAAGGCAGACGCGCGACCAAAGAAATAAAATAAAATAAAGAACTTCTTCAGCGGTGACAGGAACATGACCTGCTGGCTCCACAGAAAAGAAGAACTGGAGAGAGGCGGTTAGGAAAGGCGGGAAGGCAGCACGCAGGCGCTGTGGGATGCTCCCAAAAGCTTTCCTTTTTTGGGACGCTGGGGAGCGTTCCCACGCAGGCTCCGTCGGTACCGACGTACCCATATGTGAAGACTCATTCCTGCTTGTTCCTGGAGATGTGAAAGTTTATTCCTGCTCCAGGCACAAATAAGTATCTGGAAAGTGTTTGTTTTCACCTTAAAACATCCAGAGAGTGTAGAGAAGATGGGTGATTAAGCAACTAGCTTTAGATTACAAAGTTCCACACTGGGATTTGAACCTTAACCACCCAGCTCTTAGGCCACTACTCTAACCATTGTGCTATTAGACATTTTGGTTCTATAATGCTCTCCTAGGGGTGTCTATATAGACATTTGATACACGTGCATATCAGGCACATCTACATTTCTTGAATTGTGCCTGAATTTGCACTTGCCTGCCTTTCTTTTCAGACGTTCTGACTTTGACGCGCTGATTGCACTTGGACATCCCATTTGGAATGTGCCTCATAGTGAAAACATTCATCTTCTATCCAGATAGCCAGTCTGCAAAGACTTAGGACAGCTGTGTACCTGTCCTAAGTTATGCGAATACCTATCTGGACAGCGGCGATGAAAATTGCCACTTTACAGATAAGAGTCAGTCAGTTCTTCCCCAGCTTCATCCACAGACTGCCCTGGCACTAAACCCATAGTTTGGGGTAGTCAGAGGAAATATTCAACCACAATCTGAAGTGCCACTGAATATTGGGATCAGCAGGACTCCGCCAGTAAACAGGTCTTGCTAATCAGCTAAATCCTTTTGAATATCAAGCCCTAAACAATATAAGGAAAAGGACTGACCTCTGTAGAACTCCTGAACCAACCACTTTCCTTGAGAAGAAAGACATCGGCTAAACAAAAAAGACTGAAACCATTTCAAAATCAAGGAACCCAACCCCAAAGCTTGCAATCTGATCAACAAAACAGAATGATGAATGGTATCAAATGCACATGACATATTTGAAAAGAACAAATACAGAATCTCCATCATCTAACTCTAGATGAAGGAACTCTAGTATAGAAAGAAACAAGGCTTCTAGTCCATGCCCTCTCCTTAAACTGACTGTAAATGGCCACAAAATATTGAGGGTCCAATATTCGAAAGGCATTTACATGGTTTACAGCCCAGTAAGCCGTGTAAATGCCTTAAATGGGGATATTCAATGGCTTACATGGTTAGTGCCGCTGGATATCCCTTACGCGCCCTGTTGCTATCCAGTTAGCATCGGCACATGTTGGAGACATTCCTGGGCAAAGTGGAGGTGGAGACTGCCCTAACTGGGTAGCAGCGATATTGCACTGCTACCCGTTTAGCAATCCATGGCTAAAACTAGGTCAGCTTTTGACTTGCCTAGTTTTGGCCATGGATGCTAACTGGGTAGCGGTGCAATATCGCCGCTACCTGGTTAGGCTCTGCAGCTGTGTCCTCTGTATGCCAAACCCAGATGTTCAATGCCATCGCTGTGGCATTGAATACCTGGGTAAAGGGGTGAGCAGGCAGGGCTATGCGCTGTAGCGGCGTATAGCCTGCCTAGTTGAATTTCGGGCCCCGAGAGTCCATAAAAACTTGCATTGGTCCAAAGCTGTTTGATAAGTTTCCAAAAAAACGACAGGTTAGTTATTGGGCGACAGCTATCTCGCTCATATTAATCCAGGGATACCTGCTTCTGAAACCTGAGACCAATCCATAAAGTAAAACTCCTCCCACAAGACTTGGGAAGAGATTGAAATCAGTCAGAGAAACAAATCATAAGCTGGCTTCATAGCTCTATGCAGCATCAGAATCTTTGATTAAAAAAACGTACTGAAGGGGTCACTAGCAACCATACCATTCTCAGCCGTCCCCAGTTTTTAATTCAGTAATTTATTGGCAATGGAGAATAGCTCCTGGAATTGATTCAGAGATGTCTGAATCCTTATCCTACAGCAGGTGTTCTCAAACCAGTTCTCGGGACACACCTAACCAGTCAGATTTTCAGGATAACCCCAACAAACATGCATGAGAGAGACCTACATACACTGTCTCCACTGTACGCAAATCTCTCTCATGCATATTCATTGTGGTTATCAAAAAACCTGACTGGCTAGGTGTGTCCCAAGGAATGGGTTAAGAACCCCTGTCCTCGTCTTAGCTTCATCAGTGGTGCCCCTATGAGGAGTCTATTGATAAATGGTTTCGGTCTCTGCGTACTTTGATTTCCTCCAGTATCATTCAGCCTTATGTAAGGCTTTCCTTAGCACAGCAGTGTCCTTAGAAAACCATAGAATCAATTATTTATCATTCAAGAAAAGCTTCCTTAACGAAGCCACAGTCTCAAAGATGCTATGGAGAGATTCTGAAAAGCAACAAACTCAGAAACATTGAACAACCCAGAATATTCTCCTTGTGTGCCATCAATCGTAACATTTTATGTGATCTATAGGATCACACCTAATCATCTCATGGAAGACAATAATCTGTGTCAAAAGAACATCTGTTTTGAAGTAAACATAGCTAGCCTGTGATCTGTAGAGCTGCATTTTTCCACCCTTTTGCTAAGCATAGAAATTGAAGGACTGCCAGATCTAAAACATGGCACATCACATGAACGGGCTGAGTGAAAAGCTGATAGAAAGAAATTCTATTTTACTATTGTGAGGTTCTTAACTTGTAGGAAATATAGATCTCTGCCATCTCCAAATACGCCTGTCAATCCTACTTTTGAAAAATGTACTGACATCA
Organism: Ichthyophis bannanicus; assembly: GCA_033557465.1. Classification (NCBI taxonomy): domain Eukaryota; kingdom Metazoa; phylum Chordata; class Amphibia; order Gymnophiona; family Ichthyophiidae; genus Ichthyophis; species Ichthyophis bannanicus. The sequence goes on along the minus strand of CM066050.1, from coordinate 78,902,259 downwards.
TTTGTCCACCAATTTCAAACCCTGACATCATTCTTACTGTATCCCCCTTAATCTGCCAATTACAGATCCGGGCATTGCTTTTATCCCATTTCACCTAAATTGCATTGCTTTTAGCCCATCCTAGCATAACTGGACTAACTGTCCAATAAAAAATAGCTAGCGTGAAAAAAGAATAAAGCAGAAGATCTCAAAGAAATATCATGAAAAGGAAAAAGGACTTGAGAAAGAAAACGGAAAGGCAACAGGAATATGGAGTGAAAAGTACACCACGTTCATGGTTTGTGATGCTGAAAAACAAAAACATTTCCAGCTTTCTATATAATCTATATTTACTAAAACTTTAAATGCCAAAATTATGGCACCCATGATGCTGAGATCATAAATATGATTCAAGGATTTTCTAGAATACCTACAAGCCCGAAGGAATGGAACCAGATACACTGACTGAGAAAGGGTGCTTTATGGTTTGCTGAAATGTTGTGTTACTATCCAGAGCCCTGCCATTAATCAGCCACTGTGGGCAAGTAATTGTGAAACGTGATATAGCCAATGATCGTCTTTAAAGGTTTTAAAGGATAGCTTGTGATCTGAATTAAATTTCACAGAATTAAATACCAAATCTATGAATAGAGACCCTATAAAATGTGATTATGTGATATGTTCAAACAACATTGAACTTAGCAATTTATCATGAAGGTATGTTTTAAAATAAATCTGCTAAACGTCACAGGCATAATACTGTATACAAACACACATGAATGAACGTGCATCATTTACTGCAAGGGACTCATTTGCCAAAAACACACATTAAGTGGCATGTTTGCTAATGGCTAGCATGGTCTTTACAGTGTGGTCATCAGTGTGGCTGTTATGGAGTAGAGGAGTAGCCTAATGGTTAGAGCCCTGGCTTGGGAACCAAGAGACCAGTGTTCAATTCCCACTAGCACTCCTTGTGGCCTTGGGCAAGTCACTTAACCCTCCATTGCATCAGAAAAATCCAAATTATCAATGTCCCTGTTTAATGCACATTACCAAGTTTAAGTTACAATGTAAACAGCTTTGATTGAAGTGATATAAACAAACTGTTAAATAAGTAAATGTTGTGCTGTTACCATACAGAAATGCAGTAAACAACACAAGCTAACCATTTACAGTTGTGGTCAGCATTATTGACACTCCTGAAGTTCAAACCCTTAAGGCCCGATATTGAAAAGGCATTTATACAGTTTATGGACCGGGGTGTGTCGTGGGAAGCAAGCGTCGCTAACCAGGTAGCGGTGATATCGCACTGCTACCTGGTTAGTGACCTGTGGATAAAACTAGGCGAAGCAAAAGTTGGCCTAGTTTTACCTGTGGGGGCTAACTGGGTAGCAGTGCAATATCGCTGCTATCTGGTTAGCTTCTGCAGCGTCGGAGACTATATGTTGACCCTGGATATTCAATGCCGAGGTCACATATGACCCCGGCATTGAATATACAGGGTTAGAGATCAGCGGCAACAGCTATGCACCCTAGCAGTGCATAGCCATTCCAATTGAATATCGGGCCCTTAATGTCCATTATCTACTAAAAAAAAAAGTGGCCAGATATATGCACATATATTTGACATATAAAAGAATCAAATAAAACATCACCAATTAAAATAGCAAATAGTAGGAAGCAGTATAAAAATTGGGACATGCCAGGTCATGATTATTGGCCAAATTATAAACAGTTCAAATCAATTTGAACAGAAGAACCACATTCCCATGGCAGTAAAATTAGACGTACCTTTGCCTCAATTGTCAGTACTCACATGATTTGAATCATCCAATGAATGATGGCTCTAATGTTTAAAATGGCCACATTCACTCCCTGTTCCGTTTTCACAGTGGTGAAGACAAGAGAGCTGCCTGAGAGCCATTATCACCAAACATCAAACTTCAAAGGGATACAAGGCCATCTCCAAAGGCCCTGGGATTCATGTGTCTACAGTTCATAATATTATTAAGAAGGTTTCTGCTCCTGAAACTGTCAAGAACCTCCCAGGATGTGGGAAGAAGACAATTAATCCAAGAAGTCTTCGAAGGTTACATAGTAACATAGTAAATGACGGCAGAAAAAGACCAGTATGGTCTATCTAGTCTGTCCAGCAAGGCAGTAAGAGTAGGTGCATCTGCCGCTCCGTGCAGGTCATCCCTCCCCATGCCTTTGTTTATGCATGTGCCCACTGCTCTGTGTAGGTCACCACTACTTGTTGAGATATAAGAGATAGTTATGTTTATTTTGATTTTATCCTGTGGCTATAAAGGGATTCTCTGTGTCTGTCCCATGCCATTTTGAATTCTGTGACTATATCTGCCCCCACCACTTCCATCAGGAGGGCATTCCAAACATCCACCACCCTTTTCAGTGAAAAACTATTTCCTGACATTGCCTTTCAGTTTACCTCCTTGCAGCTTCATGTTATGCCCTCTGTTTGTTTACTTTTTTTTTCGGTTGCCCTCTGATTTTACAGTGTCCCCGTCTTTGGAAGAGGTTTGTTTGTTCATTAATTCTTGAAGGCCTGAATCATATCTCCCCTGTCCCTCTTCTCCTCCAGAGTATACATTTTAGGTCTTCAAGTCTCTTCTCATATGTCTTCTGGCGCAGGCTCCAAATCATTTTGGTCACCTTCCTCTGAACTGTTTCCAGTCTCTTTATATCCTTTGTGAGATATGGTCTCCAAAACTGAACACAATATTTCAAGTAAGGCCTCAGCAGCCACTTATACAGTGACAGTAGTACCTCTTCCTTTCTGCTGGTAATTCCTCTCTGTATGCAACCCAGCATCCTTCTGGCTTTTGGTATCGCCTTGTCACACTGTTTCGCCACCTTGAGATCCTCAGAAACAATCACTCCGAGGTCCTTCTCCTGGTCCGTGCACACCAACTTCTCGCCCCCTATCGCATACAATTCCCTTGGATTTCTGCTTCCCAAGTGCATTACACTGCACTTCTTCATATTAAATCTTAAGTGCCAAAAATTAGACCATTCTTCCAGCTTTTGTAGATCTTTCCTCATGTTATCCACTCCCTCAGGGGAGTTCACTCGTTGCAAATTTTCGTGTCATCTGCAAAAAGACAGACTTTTCCATTCAGTCCTTCAGCAATATCACTCCCAAATACATTGAATAGTATCGGTCCCAGGACCGAACCCTGGGGCACGCCACTAATCATCTTCCTTTCATCCGAGTGAGTTCTGTTTACCATCACCTTCTGTCGTCTGTCAGTCAACCAATTTCTGATCCAGTTCACCACCTTGGGACCCATCCCCAAGCTGCTGAATTTATTGAAAAGCCTCCAATGAGAAACAGTATCAAAGGCTTTGCTGAAATCTAGGTACTGTAGATCACATCCATCACATGCCCTTGATCTAGTTCTCTGGTCACCCAGTCAAAAAACTCAATCAGGTTTGTTTGGCAGGATCGTCCTTTGGTAAAAACATGTTGCCTCAGATCATGCAACCTGTTGGTTTCAAGAAAATCCATTATTCGCTTTTTCAGGAGTCCCTCCATTACTTTTCCCGCCACCAAAGTAAGGCTTATCGCCCTGTAGTTTGTCACTTCTTCCCTATTACCACTTTTGGGAAGCTGTACCACATCAGCCCTTCTCCAGTCCTGTGAAACATCTCCTGTCTCCAAGGATCTATTAAAAACATCCTTTAACGGCCCTGCAAGAACCTCTCTGAGCTCTTTCAGTATCCTGAGATGTATCCTATCTGGTCCCATGGTCATGTCCACTTTCAGTTTTGCAAGCTGTTCTAACAAATCATCTTATGTGAATGGTGTGGTATCTACTCCATTCCCATCTGTATATTTGTCAATCACAGGTGGTCCTTTTCCAAAATTTTCTTTAGTAAAAACAGAACAGAAGTATTTGCTTAGCATTTTTGCTTTTTCAATGTCACTTTCCACAAATCTGTTCCCGGCACTTTTGAGTCCTGCAATTCCACCTCTGATTTTCCTCCTTTCCTGAATATACCTGAAAAAAGTCTTGTTACCACACTTCACATCTTTAGCCATCTGTTCTTCTGCCTTGGATTTTGCTATCCTTGTTTCTCTTTTTGTCTCTTTTAGTTTTATCCTGCATTCTTTTCTGTGTTCCTCTGTTTGCGAACTTCTGAATTTTGTGAAAGCTGTGTTTTTTTGCCTTTATTTGTGCAGTCACTTCTTTGGAGAACCAAATAGATTTCCTTTTTCCCTTGCTTTTATGTACTTTCCTTACATATGTATCTGTTGCCCCTTTTATTATTGCCTTTAGTTTAGCCCACTGCAATTCCACTTCCCTTATTCCCTCCCACCCTGACAACTCCTCCTTCAGGCATTGGTCATTTTACTGAAATCAGTGTTTTTGAAGTCTAGGACTTTGAGTTTGCTGTGACTGGACTCCACCTTAGCTTTTATCTCAAACCACACCGTGTTATGATCACTGCTGCTCACGTGGGCACCCACCCGGATAGTCGACATGCTATCTCCGTTGGTGAGTACTAAATCCAGCACTGAGCTTTCCCTGGTCAGTTCCATCACCATTTGTCTAAGTAGTGTATCTTGAAAGACATCCACAATTCTTTTTACTTCTGTCCAGATTTGCAGAAGGAATACTCCAATCCACATCGGGTAGATTAAAGTCACTTAATCTGATCACTTCCCCCTTCATGGCTATGTTTGCAATATCAATAATTATCAATTCGCTATCCATTTCTTTGGTTGGAGTTGGAGGCCTGTAGACTACACCAGTATGGATGAAAGTGCCATCTCCTCTTTCCAACACAATCCACAGAGCTTCTTTTCCCCACGTCCCCTGCATTTCATCAGCTTTAATATTGCTTTTGACATATAGGGTTACTCCTCCTCATTTTCTACCCTCTCTGTCTCTTCTAAATAGATTATAGCCAGCTATGGCTATATCCCATTCATGTGACTCGTTAAAGCATGTTTCTGTAATGCCCACAGTGTCCAAGTCCATTTCCACCATTAGGGTTTCCAGGTCAGGAACTTTGTTGGCTAGGCTTCAAGCATTTGTGTTCATTGTTTTCCAGCATTTGTTGACTGGCTTGCCTGTATTTTGCATGCATTTTGCTTTACACGCTTCTTCCCACTTGATACTGATGTGTGGGTTAATACTGCAGCTGTTTCCATTATTATTATGTTTTTGCTGGGAGTGACATCCTGAACTTGTTCTTTTCCATCCGTCACCCCCTTTCCCTAGTTTAAATGCCTATCCACATATTGCCTGAATTCTTCACTTAGGATCCTTTTCCCTGCAACGGAGAGATATAGTCCATCAGCACAGTATAGTCTCTTGTTGATCCATCTGTTTCCCCAGTTGCCTATAAATCTGAACCCTCCTTGTTTGCACCAAGTCTGGAGTCATGTATTAAAGTTGTTTATGCGATGTAGCCTTTCTCCCCCCTTACCAAGAACTGGTAGAACTTCTGAGAATGCAATGGTGTTAGCAATGGGTTTGAGTTTCTCTCCCAGAATCTGGAAATCCTTCTGAACTGTAGAGGCGCTGTTTCTAACCAGGTCAATTGTACTGAAATAGACAATGACATCAGTTTTCAAGTGCTCACTTTCTGCACTAACTATGCCAGCAATTTGCTTTATATTCCTGCTGGCTGAAGAGCCTGGGAGGCATTTGACCATCTTCTCCCCTTTGAATTGTGTTCCCAAGTTGGTGTCTCTGATGACTGAATCTCCAAGTAGTAGTAGTTTCCTCTTTTGTGTCTGTTTCTTCATATTTAGGGCATTATCAGTAGATTGAGCATCCCGTCTTGACTATTGCAACCTCTTCCTTGCTGGTCTCCCTCAGTGTCATTGCTACACAATTTCCTAAAGCCCCTTTCCACATGTAAAACAGCCTTTGCATGTGGACAAGCTTCAGAACATTATCCCTTATATTAATGTATTACCGTCCTCTATGCCACCCACAAATATAATGACAAAGACTAATTCAGTCAAATGCCTCCATTTCCTTCAGGTAGCACACCAATAGGGGTACGCATAGAACATTGTTTTGTTTTGTTTTTAATTTTTTTTTAATTTTCCTTTCTTTCTTTTGTTTTCATGTTATTTCTTTTTCATTTGTTCCTTTTTTTGAGGGGGGGGGGTTGTTAAAAAAAAAAAGAAAAGAAATGAAAAAGAAACAAAGGAATAGAAACACTGTCAGGTTAGAGTGCAATCCTCCACCCCTAACAGCCAAAAGTTTAAAACGGCCTCTCCCAGCTCGTTGGCTGCCCTTCCAGATATCCCTACCCCAGCTTTACATGGAGCAGGAACAATCCTCAGTAACCTCTGCCCCGCCCCTCTTGTTTTTCAGAATTGTACCACTGGACCCAGAGCGGGTGTCATTTTATTGAATGGCTGATTCTGTGCTCCTGCCTAACCTGTTTAACCCCCACCTTACTAGTCACTGTGCCGCGAATAGAGGTCACTTCTGCATATACTGCGCTGCATCGGGTGGCCCTGTACTGGGAAGATGCTGCTTCTGAAGAATGATGTGTGAGGAGAGTTTGAGGGACGCATCATGTGTACGGGAAAGACTGTGGGGAATGGATCATGTGCATAGCAGTGCTTACACAAGTTTGTCAAGAGTAGAAAGTGTTGCTTATTAATTTTTGTGCTATTTCTGTATGAGGTGGCATAGGGATGTCATAGTGACTCAGCTGGATCTTGGCACAGCATTTGATGTCATAGATCATGCTCTTATACTCGATCACCTATATGAAGTTGGCTTTAAGGGCGTCACCCTTAACTGGTTTCAACTGTACCTTTCTAAGCATACTTATCAGCATTTTGTCATCCTCTTATCCAGTTTCTTATGACATGCCACAGGGTTCAATATTGGCCCTCACTCGTTTTAATCTTTTTATTTCTCATCTGGCATTACTGATTCATGATCTGGGCATGACTGCCTTTTAATTAGCTGTTGACGTACAACCAATTATAGCACATAATAACTGGGATGCTACATTTCAGCAAGTACTTGGATACAACCTTGGAAAGATTGTTTTTTGGACTGATTTTTTGAATCCTCAAAAAATGAAGCAATCTGGATGTCACATAATAAAAAAAACCTCCTCCATTTCAACCTCTTATTTGACATACTCCAGTATCTGTCAAGAAAAAATCTTATCATTAGGTGTGATAATTGATAAAGACCTTTCCTTTAAACCTTGTTATCATTAAGTGCCATTGAGTCAGTGCCGACTCATAGCAACTCTCTGCCCATTGCCCTTAGAAGGATTAGTTCAATTATCTAGATAACAAGGCCTTAAAAACAGTCTTACATGTTCTGGTAATACTGTAAATAACCTGGATAACTGTAATTCCCTATTAGCCGGAGGCCCCCAAAATCCAATCAAAAGAATACGACTTATTGAAAACACTCCATTAAAACTTATATGCAGTGCAAAAAGATTTGACCAAGTGACACCACTACTTTGTGGTTTCTTGTCTGGGCTAGAATTAACACAGGCATTAGAATTAAGTGTAAAATTATACTTTTGGCACATCGGGCCTATTACATGGGATTCCCTACCTACTTCAGGTCCCTTATAATTCCTTACTGCTTTACACTGAGATTATCCCAAGCAAATTTCTTAATAATTCCATTCCACATTAAACTGAAGTTGGAATCATCACACAGTACAGCTTTTAGCTACACTGCCCCTAAGTTATGGAGCTTTCTTCAACTGGAAAGTTTCTACAAAATATTTAAAACAAGAGTAAATGCAAGTGTTTTCTCCCAGGCCTTCCCCTCATAATAATTGACTGGTTTTAGTAGAAGATACTTTCCCTCCCCTCTTGTCCTCTCAGTTAATCATTGTCTTTAGGAAAACATTGTCCTACTTCTCTCCTCCAAATCGTCTTGTCTTCATGCTTGTGCTTATTTGACTCTGAACTATTCAAATCTTTTAATTATATAAACCACTTTGATAGTAATTGAATAGCAGTATACCAAATACTTCTAATAAATGTTATATTACACTGCATGATTCTACCTCACAGAATAGGGGATGGAGTTGGATTATGTCTTTGGCTTTTATGTGTTTTAGTGATATTTTACTGATACTGTATTTTAATGATCAGGAGGGAGTTGTAGTCCCACAGGGGCTAAGATATGCAGCTACCTTTCCTTCCTTACCTTGATGTGGCTTGCAGAAACCAAAAGGCTGTGATGCCCCTTCGTGAGGTGAAAACCTTAGACCAGCCATCTATGCCCCAAGTCAATACCTCTCTCACCACTTCTGATCTTCTTCCATCATCTCTGGTTTTCTTTCTCTCTCTGCTTTCTTCTGCCCACCTCCCACCCACAGTCCCCTCTTCTTCTCCTTTCAAATATGATTTGGTCTCATTGCTTGGAGGAGTTTCTGGGTGTGGAAAGAGGGCAGGCTAATTAACAGCATAACAGCACATGTATTTTTGTACAGTTAAAATTGTGAGTGTTGTTTCTGTCAGAAACATTACACATAGGGGCCCTTTTACTAAATATTACTAAGAATTTTCAAAACCTCCATATTAGCTTTCAGGGGGCATGACCTGGATGTTCCCAGCAGTTAATGCATGTTGGTGTACCCTAACAAGCAGCACAGTAATGTGGGGCACCTAACATCACCTATAGAGGTTCCTTTAGATGAACCCACACTATATGCCACGGTAACTGCACTTGCATGCTACTGTGTTGGCCATGCTCATGCTTCACTTCTATCTGCTCAATGTCCACAGTAGCATATGACTGCCAGTTAACGTGTGTTTCAGTGGTCACTAACTGATCTGTCTATACATTATGATTCACCTTAGCCAGTTACCACTCGTTAAAACACACGTTGACTGGTTAGCGTCATTTAGTAAAAGGGCCCCATAGAGAAATCTTCTGGGGGTAAAAGTCTGTGCAGGATTTGCATCAATGGAGACAGCTTGATTGTTGGCTCCTTAATACGCAAAATCATACAATAGTTGGGTAGTATACTGAATTCCATATTGATCTTTTTAATCTACAGTGGTCTATTTCTGTTATGTAAAGTCTTAAATAGTGCAGCTCTTTCTTTAAGGTAGGAAAAACATGATTATGGCTTTTATTTTACCTCAAATTTGGCAACCATATTCCTGAGTAAGATTCTGGGGCAGAACTCTCAGAAGACTAGTCATTGGCAAATAAAAAGCATGTAACAAGGGCGAGAGAGCCTTGTTAGATATATGTAATATTTCCCAAAGTTATTGCTGAAATGCATCTACAAGAGAGGCTCTTTGAGCTCTGGAAAGTTTATACATCTGAAACTGCAGAGAAGTGTTTTCAATGTTCTCAGTTTTCTTTTTGGAACATGCTATTTTCTTTTGCGAGTGGGGTAGCAGCCCAGTGGTTAGAGCAACTGCAAAATACCCAGAAGATCAAGGGTTTGATTACCACTGGCACTCCTTGGGCAAGTCACTTTACCCTCCATTGCCTCAGAAGAAAAAGCCTGGCAATCTATTTCTGGTGATACATTGCCAAGAAAACCCAGAGGCAGCTGGGTCACCAGGAATCAGCACTGACTTGATGGCACTAAAAGAAATTCTCCTTTAGCACAGTTACATTAGTAGTAATAAGAGAAGGACCTGGCCCTCAAGGGGCTGAATCTTTCAGCTTTGTGCAGTCAGAACAGTGCTTTGATCCAAGATGTTTTCTCCAAATTGACTTGAATGGTAATAGCTTGACAATGGCGGCCCAAATTTCATGAAGAGTTGTTTTCACGTATAGTGGAGGAGTCAGTGGTCAGCAAAGTTTCCCGAATACTCGACAAGGATCCAAATTCTTTTCCTTGAGCCTGAGCAATTCCCTGACACCACCTTTACTGGTAAAATGCCCCAGATCCAGACTTACAACTCATCAAATTAATGCAATTACCGCACCAGCTGAATATTGACCCCTGCGTTAGATATATTTCGAGAGTAGTTTAGTTTAATAATGTGATATACCGCCTCCTATTAAAGTACACCAGAGTTTCCCTCCTGATGAGGGAAGTGCTGTATTTTCTGCATTATGAAAAAATAATTGATTTGGTATGAAGTATAATCAAGGTCTGAACTGATTAGAACCTGTGATTGATTAGTTGCAGCTTATGTCTGCCAGCGTGGCTGTAAGTTTCCTGAGCTTCCTTAAAACAACCTACTTAGATGCTATTTTATAATGAAAAGGAGACACCTATTTTTCTTTATAAAGTACTAGCCTAGGTGGTCTAGTGTTTGTGATAAGGAAGCTTATCATAGTTCAGGAAGGAGCTATAATAGAGGTGAATTGGCTCTGAACAAGCAACCTGTCTTTTCTGGTAGAAATAATAAAACAGAATGTTTTCATAAAAGACTACCAGTCCCAGAATGCACCAGGTTTCAAACACCCTATAGAAGAGCTGAAGTGGGGAAACGTGTGTTTAATCAAGAGAACTATGAGGTAATCACCAATCACTCATCTCCAAGGGCAGGGCTTGATTCAGCACAGCTGAGCTGTGCTAGGGTGGAGTATCCCTCTAAACAAGTTAAAAGTAAAACAAATTCTACACAGAATGAGCAGGAGCGGAGGCAGCAGCAGCAGAAGCAGACGGAGCATGAGCAGGAGCAGAGGCAGCAGCAGAAAGAGACGGAGTTGGAGTTGATGAGGAACCCAGAGCTCAAGGACAGAGAGAGCAAGAAGCAGCGTGGAAGAAAGAAAAGAAAAGCATCTTGGAGGTCTAAAGGAGTCCATAGCAGTACGTGTGCTGGGAGTCATTCCAGAGGCAAGCATACACCATTGGACTGGGGAAAAGCCAGAGGAGTGGGGTTACAGAGCCAGGAATCCCCGGATGGCACCTGTGAGGGAGACGGCTGCATTTGGAAGGGGCCCTAAGACCAGTGCAAGAAGGTATGTGAAGAGAGACCCAGTGTCCAGGGATCTTGATTGGAAGGCTGGACATAAAAACTGGACTACATACTGGCCAGGAGTACTGGAGAGGAACCCTAACAGCAATGGAAGCTCAGGTATGAACACTGATCTGTGCCCTAGCTCTTCACTTGGAAGACAGCAGGGAAACCAGTATTGTCCTGAGAGTGCTCCATTAAGAAATTCCCCTGAGCCAGTCCATGATATTGATTCTATGATAGTTGAAGAGGAAGGAGATATTATAAATGAACAGTGTGACTACATGGATTGCTCTCTGTCTAGGCTGCTGTGGTAATATACTTTCACAAATGCAACAACCATCAAAAAGAAATATATCTTGTTCTTTTATCTACCCAGAAAAGTTTACAAGAAAGCCTTTGGGTAGGATTTGAGCCACGTATAGAAAGTAAACCAGCCAAGAGGTTTTGCAGCTGGTTAATTGTTAGCAATTAAGCCTTGCATAATTGCACGTGGGCTCTAAAAGAACACTTCTAGGTGTGTGTTAAAATACAAGAAGTTATCCTTGAAAAACAACAGTTTTTGATTCCTTTTTTTTTGAGTTTTGTTTTGTTTTTGGAGCACTGCTAAAAGGTATTAGTAGGAGCCCATTGAAAGACCTTTCTGTTCCCATCAAGGTCTTTATTGTTTGATTTGATTGCTTAAGAAGTTCAGTTGTTGTTCCTGATTTGTTTTCCTAAGTATAATACTGAAAGCAAGTATCCTTTTTGTGCTACCAAGTAAATCTGTGTGGGAGAAATAACCCCATAAATAAAATATATTTTCTTTGCTTAACACTCGAGCAAGCACAACTCATTTATTTGTGAACGGCTGATTCTGGTATGAATGGACTACGTTTCCCACAATCCTTTGCAAGTCATACTAATATTTGCCTTTGCCAAGACTGTGGACATTCTCACCCAGCGCCCCCGTTTACAGTTGGCGTAGTTTTTCGGATTGCTTTTGCGCAAAGGATTTACATGATATAAGGATTACAACTGAAATCTGAAGAAAAAAAGAAAGTTCAAGTTAAAAGCTGGAAAAGAGGATTTTCCCTTAACAACACTTTGGAGAAAAGAGGTGGCTGATCCAGGTAGCTGTCCCAGGAGGAAAAGACCCTGTGTGAGCTGGATTCATCACTGGCATAAGGTAATAAGTACCTGGGCATGTCTAGTGGTGGATGGGAGTAAGGCACAGGGGTAATTGAAAAAAAAAAATAGGAGAAAAACACCTGTGTAGAGGGTGCTGCTCTGTGTTTTTTTTTTCTTTTGTTTTCTTTCAGGGATTCAAGATGGATCCGAGGGAAATGGCCAGCTGGATGGCAGCCCAGTTTAGCAGGCAACAGGAGCTAGCGCAGCAGGCTCAGGACACTGCTATGAAAGCATTAATGGACCAGCAGAAGCCAGTGCTTGATCTGGTGGAAGCCTTAGTTGCTCTGCATAAACAAAGTGGACCGGATGCAAGACCAGCAGTAACTACTGGTATACCACATGTGGACAATGTGGGACTCAATCAGGGAATTGGGGCATTTAGTTTTGGGAAGCTGACTCCAGATGATAATGTTGATGATTTCCTTGAATCTTTTGAGAGAGTGGCACAAGCATTAGCATGGCCAGAGACCCAGTGGGCAGTAAGGCTGGCAGCCTCATTAACTGGGGAGGCGCTTGCAGCTTATAGAGAAATGCCAGCAGCTCAAGCTTTGAATTATAAAGATGTAAAGGCTGCTATTAGAGATCGCCTAGGGTTGTCTATTTCAGAGTTTAGGCGAATGTTTAGAGCTACTGCATTAAGAGTGGATGAAACACCCAGGGCTCTGAGTCAGAGAATCAGAGGATTGGCTGTAAAATGGTTGGAGCCTGAGGGAAAGACTGTGGAAATGTTATTAGCCATTATTATGCTTGAACAATTTATGTCTGCTGTGCCTAAAGATTTGCACACTTTCCTTATACAGCAAAATTGCCAAAATCTTGGAGAGGCAACCATGCTAGCAGAGAGATTCTTGGAAGCCACGCAGGCTTGCCATAGAATGGGTGGCCCTCTGAAGGTTGGTGCTGAGGCAAGCTGTGCTGTATCAGAAAAGAAAATGGTTAAAAATGTTTCTGAGAATAACTGTACTGTGCCAACCCAGATTACACAGTGGAGTAAAAAGAAATGTTTCAAATGTGGAAAATGGGGACATTTGGAAAGGGAATGCCAGATACACACTAGCTTGATGGGTGTTGATTTAAAACAGCCCAAAGAAGGATTCCTTTTGATGGTTGATGTGCAGGGAATTACCACAAATGCTCTGTTAGACTCTGGGGCAGACCAGAGTATGTTGTCAAAGAGGCTTTGGAAGAGGATAGAGGCCCAAGAAGGATTTGTGCCTAGAACCCCTGAAAGCCAAGTTCACATCAGATGCATTCATGGTGCTGCAACATCATATCCCACCTATAGGCTAATGGTTAAGTGCCTGGGGGAGCAAGAGGACGTTCTTTTAGCAGTGGTGCCTAGGCTTCCATTTGATTTGGTTCTAGGAAGAGACTGGCCAAGATTTAAGCAGGGACTAGTGAAAGGACTAGGAAAGAAGGAGGGAGAAGGAATGATGGTAATAGCTCCCGGGCCTTTGTTTGGAAGTCCTCAGTCCCTAGCTAAAAAGATGGTTAAGCTACCAGAAGACCAAACTATAAGGAAGGAAGGAAGGAAGAAGAGGGGCCTTGTATCCACCCACTCACAGGCTAAGGTAGAGAGCCAGCAGGAGGAGGGGGAGCAGGCAGAGTTATTAGGAGACTTACCCTCTCATGATGATTTAGTAACTCCACCATCTGGGAAAGTAAGAAAGTTGAAAGCACAAAAGTGTCGTGAGAGACTTTGCATAGCACAGGGTAGGGCTGAGATGTTGGCTGGTTAAAGTTTACCCTGGGTGCCAGCTGAGTTAGTGGCAAAGTTTCCTAACTTTCCACAAGAACAGCGAGCTGATCAAGCTCTCACCCGAGCTTTTAAGTATGTTCAGGTGGTCAGGGAGGAGTTGCCCAGATTCAGATTAGATAATGAAATATTATATAGAGAGAGTCAGGACCCCAGAAATGGGACCATACGTAAACAATTGGTGGTACCCACAACTTTCAAAGGACTAGTACTTAGATTAGCACATGATCATCCAGTTGGAGGTCATAAAGGGATGCAAGGAACGCTGGATCAAATACTTATGCGTTTTTACTGGCCAGGTATTTTCAAAGAAACTGCCCAGTTTTGTGCTGCATGTCCAGCGTGTCAGCGAGTTACAGCGACTCACCCACCGGTGGTGCCTTTGATTCCCATGCCAATTATCACAGACCCAATTGGTCGCATTGCTATGGATATTGTAGGCCCATTAGTCAAAATGCCCCGAGGTTTCCAATACATCCTAGTTATGGTAGATCAGGCAACAAGGTTTCCCTGGGCCATACCATTGAGAAATGTTTCTGCAAAAACAATAGCTTTAGAGCTAGTCAAATTGTTTTGCGAAGTGGGATTCCCAAGAGAGGTGTTGACTGACCGAGGGTCCAATTTTGTATCCAAATATTTGGCCCAGGTCTGGAATGCCTTTGGCATTCATCACGTGAAAACCTCAGCCTACCATCCACAATCAAACGGTTTGGTGGAGAGATTCAACCAAACTCTCAAACAAATGTTGAGAAGGGGGTTAGCAGGAGAGGTAAAAGAATGGGATATGTTATTGCCCTTTGCCTTATATGCCTGCAGGGAAAGAATTCAGGTGTCCCTAGGTGTAACTCCATATGAATTGATGTATGGTAGGGCTCCACGTGGTTTGTTAGATATTTTGAGGGAACAATGGATTGATCCTGAACCAGGAAGTCAGGAAGTGCCACAGTTTTTACGTGACTTGAGAGCACGTTTAAAAAGGACCTCGCAGGTTGCTGAGAAAAACCTGCAGGACAGTCAAGTGCACCAGAAAGGGTGGTATGATAGGAAGGCCAAAAGCCGCCAATTAAGCATTGGTGAAAAGGTTTTGGTTCAAGTAGCAGGTACAGCCCCAAAATTTGAAGTACAGTGGAAAGGGCCATGGAAGGTTGTTAGACAGGTGAGCCCAGTATCTTATGTGATAGAAAATGCAAGAGGGCGTAGACAGACCTACCACATTAATGTACTTAAGTCTTGGAAGGAGAGGCCTGTAAATAATAATGACCCTGAAGCTAGCCAAGAAGTAGGTGAGCATCAAAAAGATAATACTCTCGTAGTTATTATGGACTGTAGGAAAGAAGTTTCACCAGTTACACCAGTCCGTAATAACTTAAGCAGGGGGGTATGTGATAAGGAAGCTTATCATAGTTCAGGAAGGAGCTATAATAGAGGTGAATTGGCTCTGAACAAGCAACCTGTCTTTTCTGGTAGAAATAATAAAACAGAATGTTTTCATAAAAGACTACCAGTCCCAGAATGCACCAGGTTTCAAACACCCTATAGAAGAGCTGAAGTGGGGAAACGTGTGTTTAATCAAGAGAACTATGAGGTAATCCCCAATCACTCATCTCCAAGGGCAGGGCTTGATTCAGCACAGCTGAGCTGTGCTAGGGTGGAGTATCCCTCTAAACAAGTTAAAAGTAAAACAAATTCTACACAGAATGAGCAGGAGCAGAGGCAGCAGCAGCAGAAGCAGACGGAGCATGAGCAGGAGCAGAGGCAGCAGCAGAAAGAGACGGAGTTGGAGTTGATGAGAAACCCAGAGCTCAAGGACAGAGAGAGCAAGAAGCAGCGTGGAAGAAAGAAAAGAAAAGCATCTTGGAGGTCTAAAGGAGTCCATAGCAGTACGTGTGCTGGGAGTCATTCCAGAGGCAAGCATACACCATTGGACTGGGGAAAGCCAGAGGAGTGGGGTTACAGAGCCAGGAATCCCCGGACGGCACCTGTGAGGGAGACGGCTGCATTTGGAAGGGGCCCTAAGACCAGTGCAAGAAGGTATGTGAAGAGAGACCCAGTGTCCAGGGATCTTGATTGGAAGGCTGGACATAAAAACTGGACTACATACTGGCCAGGAGTTCTGGAGAGGAACCCTAACAGCAATGGAAGCTCAGGAATGAACACTGATCTGTGCCCTAGCTCTTCACTTGGAAGACAGCAGGGAAACCAGTATTGTCCTGAGAGTGCTCCATTAAGAAATTCCCCTGAGCCGGTCCATGATATTGATTCTATGATAGTTGAAGAGGAAGGAGATATTATAAATGAACAGTGTGACTACATGGATTGCTCTCTGTCTAGGCTGCTGTGGTAATATACTTTCACAAATGTAACAACCATCAAAAAGAAGTATATCTTGTTCTTTTATCTACCCAGAAAAGTTTACAAGAAAGCCTTTGGGTAGGATTTGAGCCACGTATAGAAAGTAAACCAGCCAAGAGGTTTTGCAGCTGGTTAATTGTTAGCAATTAAGCCTTGCATAATTGCACGTGGGCTCTAAAAGGACACTTCTAGGTGTGTGTGAAAATACAAGAAGTTATCCTTGAAAAACAACAGTTTTTGATTCCTTTTTTTTGGGTTTTGTTTTGTTTTTGGAGCACTGCTAAAAGGTATTAGCAGGAGCCCATTGAAAGACCTTTCTGTTCCCATCAAGGTCTTTATTGTTTGATTTGATTGATTTGATTGCTTAAGAAGTTCAGTTGTTGTTCCTGATTTGTTTTCCTAAGTATAATACTGAAAGCAAGTATCCTTTTTGTGCTACCAAGTAAATCTGTGTGGGATAAATAACCCCATAAATAAAATATATTTTCTTTGCTTAACACTCGAGCAAGCACAACTCATTTATTTGTCAACGGCTGATTCTGGTATGAATGGACTACGTTTCCCACAATCCTTTGCAAGTCATACTAATATTTGCCTTTGCCAAGACTGTGGACATTCTCACCCAGCGCCCCCGTTTGCATGTTTCATCCATGCTATACTCAAACTCTGCCCATGTGCATACCCACTGGCAAAGTACGCACCATCAAATCAATGTGCATACTTTTATACTTGGCGCTATTTATATGAAGTCATCTATTTACATATGTGCCCACATATGCATGTAAATGATGAAACTATCCCCATTTAAGCACCTACTCTCCTGCTCAATGTAGGTGCCTCCTTATAAAGTTATCCCCCGAGAGGGTAATTTTATAACACAGTGCCTGTGTAGGCAGGACAACAAGATATCTATTCCACCCAAATTCTCCCCTGAACATACCTGTACCAGGTTGCATAAAAGTACAATCATCAGACATACCTTTACATGCCCTTGATGGGTCATTGAAACTTCATATATTTTGGATCTACTATAGACAATGTAGCACAGTTGATGATGATGGTAAAGCTATATAGACTTACAAAAAGAAAGTCTGGAAGAACAGCAAACTTACAGATCCTGCTAAGATCAGTGTCTATAAAGCCTCTATGGCAGTAAGATATAGGCACTGTCTTTGCATCAAGAAAACAGTTTCCATATCTGCTATCTGCATCTTATCCTTGACATCTTCAGGAAGGATGAGATCCAATATGCCAAAGTCCTGGAGCAGACTCAAATATTCACTATCTTCAACTTGCTCACACAAAGACAGATTTGATGCTATGGGCATGTTCATTGTATGAACAATGGCTGAATTCCCAAAGACATGCTATATGGAGTTAGCTTCTGGCAAAAGGCTAATCAACCATCCACACCTGCAGTTCAAGAGTGTCTACAAGCCAGACCATAGGACTTTGGACCTTGATATTAATACTGGTAAACATGAGAGAGGGCTGACATGGATTCAGGAAAACAACTAGGCTCAGAGGAAAAAAATAAAATTCTGATATAACTGTGTCTGTTTTCTATTACAAGCAATAGAATCCATGAAAAATATATAACCTGTTGTTGTTGTTAAGTGCCGTCGAGTCGGAGTCGACTCATGGCGACCCTCTGGATAGCTATCCTAAATTGTGTTCGGTCTTCAGTCAGGCGGCTCATTGTTGACAGACTGGTACCCGTAGCTGCTGTTATTGTATCGATCCAACTCATTGCTGGCCTTCCTCTTTTGCGTTGACCTTCTATCTTGCCAAGCATAATGTCTTTCTCTAATGATTTCTCTCTTCGCATGATGCGTCCAAAGTATGAAAGTCGAAGTCTTGTCATCTGAGCTTCTAAAGAAAGCTTAGGTTTGATCTCCTCTAGTACCGACTGGTTTGTTCTTCGGGCAGTCCTTGGTATACACAGTATTCGCCGCCAACACCATAATTCAAAGGCATCAATTTTCTTCCTATCTGTCTTTTTCACTGTCCAGCTTTCACATCCATATGATGTTATTGAAAATACCATGGCTTGAACAAGTCGAATCATAAGAACATAAGAACATAAGATATGCCATACTGGGTCTGACCAAGGTCCATCAAGCCCAGTATTCTGTTTCCAACAGTGGCCAATCTAGGTCATATGTACCTAGCAGTTTCCGCAAGAGACACAAGTTCCACAATGCTTGTACTGGGTCAAGCACTGATATCTTCGGTCACTTCTTAATAATGGTTTATGGACCTTTCCTCCAGAAACTTGTCCAAACCTTCTTTAAACCCAGCTACACTAACAGCCTTTACTACATCCTCCGGTAACAAATTCCAGAGTTTGATTACACGTTGAGTGAAAAAATATTTTCTTTTATTAGTCTTAAATAGTTTACCCTGTAGCTTCATTGCATGTCCCCTAGTCTTTCTATATTCTGATAACGTAAACAATCGATCTACGTTTATCCGTTCATTAATTTATAGACTTCTATCATATCTCCCCTCAGCCGTCTCTTTTCCAGGTTAAAGAGCCACAACCTTTTTAGCCTTTCTTCATAGGAGTATCCCTTCCATCCCCTTTACCATTTTGGTGGCTCTTCTCTGAACCTTTTCTAAAATCGCTATATCCTTTTTAAGATACGCGACCAGAATTGCACACAATATTCAAGGTGCGGTCTCACCATGTAACGATATAGAGGCATTATAATATCTTTTGTTTTATTTTCCATTCCTTTCCTTATCATACCTAGCATTCTATTTGCTCTCTTGGCTGCCGCTGCACACTGCGCCGAGGGTTTTAACATGGTATCCACAATGACGCCTAAATCTTTTTCCTGGGTGGTGGTTCCTAATGTGGAACCTTGCATCATGTAACCATAGTTTGGGTTGTTCTTCCCTAGGTACATAACCTTGCATTGTCCACATTAAATTTCATCTGCCATTTTGATGCCCAGTCTTCCAATTTATCAAGATCCTCTTGCAATTTTTCACAATCCTCTTGGGTTTTAACAACTTTAAATAGTTTTGTGTCATCTGCAAATTTGATAACCTCACTCGTTATTCCACTTTCCAGGTCATTTATGAATATGTCAAAAAGCAGCGGACCCAGCACAGATCCCTGGGGTACACCACTATTCACCTTTCTCCATTGGGAAAATTGGCCATTTAGCACTACCCTCTGCTTTCTATCTTTTAACCAGTTCCTGATCCACAATAGTACACTGCCTCCTATCCCATGACTCTTTAGTTTTTGCCAAAAGTCTCTGATAAAGGACCTTGTCAAAGGCTTTCTGAAAGTCCAGATACACAATATCAACCGAATCACCTTTGTCCACCTGTTTATTCACTCCTTCAAAAAAACATAACAGATTAGTAAGACAAGATCTTCCTTGTCTAAAGCCATGTTGGCTGTCTCCCATTAGGTTGTGACTATCTACATGCTGAGTAATTTTATTATTTATGATGGTTTCTACCATTTTTCCTGGTACTGACGTCAGGCTCACTGGTCTGTAGTTTCCCGGATCACCCCTGGAACCCTTTTTAAAATTGGTGTTACATTGGCGATCCTCCAATCTTCAGGTATTAGAGATGATTTTAATGATAGCTCACAGATTACTGATAGCAGGTCTGCAATCTCATATTTCAGTTCTTTCAACACCCTTGGATGTATACCATCCGGCCCAGGTGATTTGCTACTCTTCAGTTTATCTAATAGTTGTAAGACATCTTCCCGATGTATCGATATTTCCTTCAATTCTTCCGCACCTTTAAATACCACTTCCGTCATGGGTAACATCCCTACATCTTCCTCAGTAAAGACCGAAGCAAAGAATTCATTCAGTCTCTCCGCTATCGCCTTGTCGCCTCTTAGTGCTCCTTTAACCCCTTTATCATCTAATGGACCAACTGACTCTCTCACAGGTTTTTTGCTACGAATGTACTTGAAAAGGTCTTTATTTCGCGTTTTTGCTTCTGCAGCAAGCTTCTTCTCAAATTCTCTCTTTGCCTGCCTTATCAATGCCTTGCATTTGACTTGCCAGTGCTTGTGCTGTTTCCAGGTTTCGTCGCTTGGCTCTTTTTTCCATTTCCTGAAAGATGCTTTTTTGGCAACAACAGCCTCTCTGACCTCACCTTTAAACCATGCTGGCAGTTTTTTGGACTTCCTTCCACTTTTCTTAAAGCGTGGAATACAGCTGGTCTGGGCTTCCAAGATAGTATTTTTCAACAACACCCAAGCTTGATGTACGTCTTTAACCTTTGCAACTGCTCCTTTTAGTTTTTTCTTAACTGTTTTCCTCATTTTATCATAGTCTCCCTTTCGAAAGTTAAAAGGTAGTACTGTGGATTTCCTTACTATCCCTCCTCCACTAATTAAATCAAAGGCGATCATGCTATGATCACTATTGCCAAGTGGCCCCAACACCCTTATCTCTTGCACTAGATCTGGTGTTCCACTAAGGACTAGGTCTAATATGGCTTCCCCTCTGGTCGGTTCATGAACCAGCTGCTCCAAGAAGCAGTCATTTATTTCATCTAGGAACTTTATCTCCCTAGCATGTCCTGACATGACACTGACCCAGTCGATACCGGGGTAATTGAAATCACCCATTATTATTACTGCGCTGTAACCTTTGTTAGCTTCCTTGATTTCTTTGAGCATTTCATCATCCATTTGGTCATTCTGGCCAGGTGCTCTATAGTACACCCCCACTGCCATTGCCTTCCCCCTTTTATATGGAATTTCAATCCATATAGATTCTACAGCAGATTTTGTTTCCTGCAAAACTTGAATCCTTTCTGAGTCAATGCCCTCTCTAACATAGAGCGCAACCCCTCCACCAATTTGATCAGCTCTATCATTACGATATAGTTTCTACCCAGGTATCAGTGTCCCACTGGTTGTATGGAGAGAGACATCTCTGCTCTTGAGAATCTTATCTAGGTCTTTCATAGCCATTCTGCCAAGAGTAATGCGTCATCTGATTTCTTGACTGCTTGTTGCTTCTTTATTGATAGTTGATCCAAGTAGGTTAAAGTTGTTCACAATTTCAATTTCTTCTCCTTCAACGATGAACCTGTTGATTATGCCAGTTGTCATGATCTTTGTCTTCTTTACATTAAGGTGCAGGCCCATTTTGAGACTATGTTCTTTGATTGTGAGAAGCAAATGTTTCAGATCATCTTCACTTTCAGCCAGTAATGTGGTATCATCAGCATAGCGAAGGTTGTTGATGAGTCTTCCACCAATCTTCACAACTCTGTTGTCTTCATACAATCCTGCTTCTCTGATGATTTGTTCTGCATATAAATTAAACAGGTAGGGGGAAAGTATGCAGCCTTGTCTTACACCTTTGCTTATTTTAAACCATTCTGTTTCTCCTTGTTCCGTTCGAACTGTTGCTTCTTGATCAATGTACAGATTGCGCAAGAGAACGATCAGGTGTTCTGGTATACCCATGCTTCTTAATGTGGTCCAGAGTTTCTCATGGTTTACACAGTCAAAAGCCTTGCTATAGTGTCATGGCGTAAGGCAAATAGTGCCTAGAGAAACAGAAGAAAATGTGCAGAGCAGTTTTAAAATGGGCAGCTCAAAGCACATGGCTAGGGGTTGCTATAGGCAACCAACAAAAACACTAGCACCGGGTGTAGGTAAACGCCCCAGCAAAGCATTACCTCATAGCTCATTAGAGGATCAGGAACAGCTGCAGAGACTTGAGCTTAGGAGAAACTCAAAGAATGACGTACTTAAAATTGAGTCAGTCTTGAGAAAAAGCAGAGCTAAGGACAGAACACACGGGAGAGCTAACAGGAACGCTAACCAGGACACATACCTGAGAACTTCAGACGGGGAGTCCAGCAGCGTCTCAGAGGAGTTTGCCCAAGAGGGAATACCTGAGGTTAGTGCCAGAGAGTTGGGCTGCACTGAACCAGAGTCTGGTCGTTGGGGACACAGAGGGATTCCTACCGGCAAACGGAGAGAAGCTGTGAGAGGGAACTTCCATGAGAGCAGGTACCTGGGGAATAGAAGCTCTGGTCCAAAGGAGATTTCCAGGCTCAAAGAAACACGTCCTGTAAGGGGAAGTGAAAAGCTTTCAAGGGAGAAAGGCTATTTTCAGCTTCCCAGCTACAAAGGTTCCGGCAGAGGCCAGCCTGAAGAAAGGCCAATTCCCTGGAGTAGAGGGGCACTTGAAAAGCAGGATTTTACATACGCTTGTCCTGAAGTGTATGGCCCTCTAGAGGGAAAGTCTACACTGCATGGTAACTTTCCATTCCACTTTACTAGTGAGGAAGAGAGAAGCCCTTGCCAGAGAGAGGAGGGATTTTTGAATACTGGTGTAAGTTCCAATCCCACAGAAGAGAATTGCAGGGAAGCTCATGAGGCCATGGACTGTGATTACTGTGTGGAAAACTCAGAGGATTTCCAGATGGATTGTACACTTGTATTTGCGGATAATGTGACCTCTTTCTGTTGAAATGTGCAGAAGGGAAATCTGTTTAAAGGAACAGATTTCAATCCACAGCTGTTGTAAGGTACAAGGCTTGTTTTGCACTTTTTGTTTTGTCTTAAGCTGAAAAGAAGCATTCCTGTGTAATTTCTGTAGTTCCGTTTTGTGTTATGCCAGAAGCATGGTTTATTTTCCTTTGTGATTCCTGACTGCAGAAGTTCTCCCGGGAAGGGAAATAAAATACCTCTTTATCAGCCTAGCTACTCGTCCATGACTACACTCTTTTTATTGAATAGCTAGTGGGACTTTAACTCCCAGGGGGCACTACTTATCCCTGCTACCTAAGAAGAGGCCTCACTGAAACCCCCAGGTCCTTTGCCTTTGGGGGGTATGTAGGTGGGTGACAATAGTCGATAAAGCACAAATAGATATCCTTTTGGTATTCTTTAGTCTTTTCAAGGATCCATCTCACATCCGCAATGATGTCTCTCATTCCTCGCCCTTTCCTGAACCCTGCTTGCACTTCAGGTAGTTCTTGTTCCAGGTATGGTTGTAGCCTCTTTTGAATAATCTTCAGTAGAATCTTGCTGGCATGTGGGATCAGAGCGATTGTGCGATAATTTCCACAGTCAGTTGGATCACCTTTCTTTAGTATTGGTATAAACACAGATCTTTTCCAGTCAGTTGGCCATGATGTTGTCTTCCATATTTCTTGGCAGAGCCTTGTAAGTACGGTAAGAGCTGCATCAGATTGCTGCAATACTTCTATGGGAATGCTATCAATGCCTGGTGCTTTGTTCTTTGATAAGGCTTTCAATGCTGCTTCAACTTCTTCTTTCATCACCAATGGTTCCCGATCATAAGGTACAGGTTGAAACGGCTGTTGGTCCACTTGATCTTTATCATATAAAAACTCTGTATATTCCTTCCACCTTTTCTTGATCTTCTCAGCATCATTCAACATAGAACCTTGAGCATCTTGTAACATTCCAATTCGAGGCAGGAACTTTTTCTTTAACTCTAGTAGCTTTAGGAAAGCCAATCTTGTTCTTCCTCTAATAGTTTCTGCTTCTATTTTCTTGCAAATGTCATTGTTGTACTTTTCCTTGTCCTGTCTTGCTGCACATTGGAAATCTCTGTTGAGTTCTGCGATTGTCTTTCTTTCTCCTCTGGCTTTAGTTTCTCTGCATTTCTGGGCAATTTTCAGAGTTTCTTCTGTCATCCATTTTGGCCGTTTTTGCTTTTTCACCTTTTGTAGAGACTTCTCGCTTTCTTCCAACACAACCTTCTTGATGTCATTCCATAACTCTTCTGGAGCTCTGTCATTTGTATCTAAAGCAGCAAATCGATTTTGCAGGCAGTCTTTAAATTCCAGTGGTATATTCTCAAGGTCATATTTAGCTGCATTCATGAGTGGTTTGCTCTTTTTCAACTTTAGCTTGAGTTTGCATACTAGTAGTTGATGATCTGTACCACAGTCAGCTCCAGGTTTTGTCTTTGTTGACGTTACAGAGCTTTTCCATCGTTGACTTCCACAGATGTAGTCAATTTGATTTTTATACAATCCATTGGGTGAAGTCCATGTGTACAGTTGCCGCTTGTGTTGCTGGAAGAAGGTGTTTGAGATGAATAGATCATTGGTCTTGCAGAATTCTATCAGTCTTTCTCCAGCTTCATTTCTGTTGCCAAGTCCATATTTTCCAACTACTTTGCCTTCTTCTTTGTTGCCAACTTTTGCGTTCCAGTCACCCATTACTATCAGGATATCCTGTTTGCATGTTCTGTCAATTTCAGCTTGTACTTGTTCATAGAACTCTTCAATTTCATTCTCTTCTGCAGCTGTTATTGGGGCATATACTTGAATTATAGTTGTGTTGATAGGCAATCCTCGTAGACGAATAAAGATTAAGCGTTCGCTGACTGCATTGTATTTCATTACAGTTCTTGCAAGTTTCTTCTTTATTATAAATGCAACACCATTTCTTGCCTTTCATTTCCAGCATAGTAGACCATGTGATCATCTGATGCAAAGTGCCCCATGCCAGTCCATTTCAGTTCGCTGACACCCAATAGATCAAGTTGTACACGTTCCATTTCATTCTTGACCACCTCCAACTTCCCTTGGTTCATGCTTCGTACGTTCCATGTTCCAATGTGTAAGACATCTTTACAGCTTCTGACTCTCATTTCATGCGCAGCTACATCAGCAGTCAGACTTCCAGAGGGCTTTGATCCAACCACATCATAAATGCTGGCTTTACTCTGAAAAGTCTTCAGCTCTTCCCCAGTAGCTAGTTGAGTGCCTTCCGACCTGGGGGTCTCATCTTCCAGCACCATAGCACAATTTGTTTTGTTGTAACTATCCATTGGGTTTTCATGGCAAGATACAGAAGTAGATTGCCGGGCCTTTCTTCCGCGCAGTTTAAGTTTGGTGTTGTTGCCGTTGTCACAAAAATGTGATCCTCCGCCGTCAACACTGTCCCATTCTGCTGCTGCCCAGATGGGTGGTTTGTCTTGGTCTGGCACCTCAGCTGAGACCTGTCCATCTTGGGAGACCCTGCCAGTAGTTAAACTACCGATAGTTTAGCTCTCAGCATCACTGATGCACGCAAGCCCTCACAGCACGACAAGCTGCAAATCAAGTGAGAGTATATAACATAAGAGTGAGATTAATTTTATATGCAAAAGTCCCTGGTAATCCAGTATAAAATAATAGTGTCAAGAAAGAAGCCCAGAGGAACAGTCGATGTGACAGAGGCAAGCTCTACCAGGCCCATCTTGATGACACTTGGCACTGGCTCACTTTAAAAGATCAGAAGAGCTGTAGTATGGAAGTTTGTGGCAGCCATCATATGGTCAAGAGCACAGCAAGGGAGAAGTGTCTCTTTCGAGCTCTTTCAGATCCTAAGGAATCAGACTTTTTAAATCCTTTCTTCTGAGTTTTATAAGAGGTAAATAAAACCCAGGGAACCCAAAGGGTTAATAGAAGTCAAACCTCCATCTGTCCAGGGCCTATGAATTTTTATATAATGACTGAGCTTCCTCAAGAACAGGGTATAAAGTGCTCATTTCCAGGGGCTGCTTGGGAGTTGTAAAATTAAAGCTCTCAGAGTCAGGTTCCTCACTCTCCACCCCAACCATCAGCTGATATTCTGGTCTTGAACTCCTTATTACCAGAGTCTAATGGTCCACCTGTATTATAGGGGGCATTGGTTAGGTGAAGACAGAAAAATCCAAGTTATCAATGTCCCTGTTTAATATACATTACGAAGTTTAAGTTACAATGTAAACCACTTTGACTGAAATGATAAAGCGATATAAAAAACCTGTTAAATAAATACATAAATAAAAAGACTGTTATAAACAAGCAAATGGTATGAGGGAACAATCTCTAAGTAAGCAAATATTATTTACTGACCGTTAACTATGTCTTCTCCAGTGGCATTAACTGTGTCCTGTTATCTGTCATGTTAACAGTTTGTGTACGTAACTTATGCTTTTACTGCAAGATTCGATAGCCACTCATTTTCTTTTTCATTCCATGTTAGCTGCTAAAGTGCCATGTTAAAAGCAAATGAAGTTTAGTAAATAGGCCCCTCTACAAAGCTTTTATTACTGTGCAATGATTAGACGGTTAAAGAAATGTGAAGGTGTTTCTCTTGTGTACTGTTTAAAAGGTAAATGTGAATGGAAAAGATTTTTTGTAAATGCTAAGAGGGCAAGTTTAAAAGCTATTTACATTCATAAAACTGAAAAGGTCTCTCTTAAAATTATCCAGAGAACAC
Source organism: Ichthyophis bannanicus (assembly GCA_033557465.1). Classification (NCBI taxonomy): domain Eukaryota; kingdom Metazoa; phylum Chordata; class Amphibia; order Gymnophiona; family Ichthyophiidae; genus Ichthyophis; species Ichthyophis bannanicus. The sequence continues at coordinate 78,875,853 of CM066050.1, read as the reverse complement.
TGGCATAACTTATGCACATACTAGTTTATCAAGGCAGAAGGCCTCTTTAAAAAATGACTTTCTTAATATACTGTAGCATGGTCTGCATTAACCCTTCAATGTGCACCTTAAAACACTTCTGCTTTACAATTACATGGAAGTGATAACATTTCTGTTTACCCATATGTAAATGAGAGAGTTTCATAAGCAAATTAGGATTTACAGAATCCAGGGATAATGACATGATTTCCCACTTCACTTTCAGTCTTGAGAGACCATGGAAGTAAACTTTATGGTTCTCTTGATCTTTAAACAGGTAGCTTCTTCAGTGACTTTAAAGACTCACATGCAAATGACAATCTTTGGGGCCCTTTTACTAAAGCCTGATAGGGTATTGCACCTAGTGTAAAATGTAACAAAGTAGCACTACACTGTATGTGCACATGCTTGTAGCAATAAGTAACATATACGAGGCATGTTTAATGTACACTACCTGGGTAGCACAGAATTAGCGTGCAGTATCAGCACTGCTTTAAAAAGTAGCAGGCGGCTCCATGCTGAAAAGCCCATGCTACCCGGGTAATGCATGCCTGGCCAGTGATTGGGCATGACCAGGGTGTCCCTCCACTGCTAGAATGGGGAGTTAGACGTCCACACCAGCAGTACTTGGCGCAGTTAGTGCGGGTGCAACTAACGCCACTTCAGTGGGTGGCATTAGCTGCTCCCACAACAGGGATTACCATGGCGACCCACAGTAACTGCAAGGAAATGACTGTACCTACCCCTCTGCAATAAGAATGCAGTCTCGCACTAGTAACACAACCCAAACTCGTGTTACCTGTGTGAAGCTTAGTAAACATGCCCCATAGTAACATAGTAGAGAGCAGAATTAGACCAACTGACCCATCCAATGCAATCTCATCCATCCAGTTCCATCCAATCCAGTCTCATCCATCTAATCCATCCAAATTGCTAACACTATATACCTACTGCTAGCTATAGAGCTTTTCCCCACATTCCTTGAAATGCAGGGGATGTGGGGAAAAGAAGAAGCGCTGTGGATTGTGTTGGAAAGAGGAGATGGCACTGTTATCCATACTGGTGTAGTTTTACAGGCCTCCAACTCAAATTGAAGAAATGGATAGTGAATTGATTGCTGATATTGCAAAGATAGCCATGAAGGGGGAAGTGATCATATTGGATGACTTTAATCTACACAAGTATTCCTTTTGCAAATCTGGAAAGAAGTAAAAAAAATTGTGGATGCCTTCCAAGATGCATTACTTAGACAAATGGTGATGGATCTGACCAGGGATTGGTCGGTACAGGATTTAGTGCTCACCAACGGAGATAGCGTGTCGAATATCTGGGTGGGTGCCCATGTGTAAAGCAGTGATCAACACATGGTGTGGTTTAAGATAAAAGCCAAGGTAGAATCCAATCATGGCAAGCTCAAAGTCCTAGACTTCAAAAACACTGACCAGCAAAATGGCCAAGTACCTGAAGGAGAAGTTGGCAGGGTGGGAAGGGATAAGGGAAGTGGAATTGCAATGGGCTAAACTAAAGGAGGCAACGAAAGGGGCAACAGATATGTATAAAAGGAAAGTAAATAAAAACAAGAGGAAAAGGAAACCTATTTGGTTCTCCAAAGAAGTAGCTGCACAAATAAAGGCAAAAAAACACAGCTTTTACAAAATTCAAAAGTTTGCAAACAGAGGAACACAGAAAAGAATACAGGATCAAACTAAAAGAGACAAAAAAAGAAATAAGGATAGCAAAATCCAAGGCAGAAGAAAAGATGGCTAAAGATGTGAAGTGTGGTGACAAAACCTTTTTCAGGAAATACTTTTTCACTGAAAGGGTGGTGGATGCTTGGAATGCCCTCCCAATGGAAGCGGTGGGGGCAAATACAGTGACAGAATTCAAAATGGCATGGGACAGACACAGTGGATCCCTTTATAGCAACAGGATAAAATCAAAACAAACATAACAGTGACCATCTTCAAAGGTATCCTGCTGTTTCACACAACCCCTGCAGTACACTTTACTCAGCAAACAAGAGACAGGAAAAGCTACCCTCCTTGCACCACTCAGAAGAAGCGGCATCAGTGCCTCGAGATCCCAACTCTCCAACAAACCGTCTTCTACCTGCCTATTTGCTGCAAGTATACCAACCATTTCATATTATGGACTTTAGTCTTTCACTTTCTTAACTGCTCTTTACCTGCAACTATATTCTGTTACATAATTGTTTACTCTTGCCTCTACTCATAGGTATTTAGCCACTGTCTATACCTTGCAATTGTACTACTGTTACAAAAGTATCAACTCCAACCAAATTGACAAAAATATTTAACTGCTACTTCTTGCATTGCAATTGTATTAGTCTCAACTGTTGCCGCTTCTCACTCCTATTCTCCACTTACTCCACTCCCCTTAATCCAGACTGCCTTCTTATTCCTCTTCCCTCCCAGAAATGGCTACTCCCAAATCATGCTCATCCACACTGTGGCTTGCTCGCAGTTTACTTTATCTCTTCTTGCTTACCTTCCCTTATGTGCTCACTTTAATCCATAGCACCCCCATTCCAATTATCTACTCCCACAGGCACCTATATTCCATACCACCTCTCTCTTACGCCCATCATAACCCCCATGCAAACTACCGTCCATGCAAACTCAAGGCCATTCCTATAAACTCAAACCTTAAAACCTACTCCTCACCTGAGCTCCCTCTTCCCCCCCTTAAATGTGCCCTACTCAATGCCCGTTCAGCCAGGAACAAAATCCCCTTACTTGCTGACCTTATTACTGATCACAACCTTGATATTCTTTGCCTCACTGAAACCTGGTTTCAAGACTCTGACACAGTTCCAACAAATCAACTATGCCCCAAAGAAATTTCTATCAATATATGTAACAGACTACATGGAAGGGGTGGAGGTGTAGCTATTATCTCCAGATCTAACTTACAATTCTCCTCTGTAGAATCTACATCCACCTCAGGAATGGACGCTATTACTGTCTCTAATTCCATGCTTTCCTTGCACTTACTATACCGTGCCCCCCAGACTGACTCATCTGACCTTTCCACAATCCTATACACAGCCTGCTCTCCCCAACCTACCTCATGCCCCCTAATTATCTTAGGAGATCTAAACCTGCACTCCACATCCTCAATGCAATCATCCTCCTTCCTTCAAACAATGAAGCAACTTCACTCAAATACTCCAACTCCCTACACATTCTAAAGGAAACATCCTTGACCTTATATTTATCCCACAACATCCTCGTCTCATTGATCAGATACAACACTCCATTCATCCCATACCTTGATCTGATCATGCACTCATCCTTTTCTCCGTCCCCTACTCCGCCCACAGAAGCCAACCACACAGCCATCTCCAACATACACGTAAATTCAAGCAATTTAATGCAGCCAACTTCTTGGAGCAAACAATCCCTTCACTTGACCAGCTAGACAACAACAACCTAAACCAAGAGTCCTTCATAGCTAATTGGAATGAAATCTTATCCGCAGCCTCCCTACTCCCACCCAAGCAACTTCCTCAAATACACCGAAGAAGAAACCCCTGGTTCTCTACAAACCTGAGAAACCTTAAAAGGGATCTCAAACGTCTTGAACGTAAATGGAGACGTACTCAAGACTCCAATATATGTGTCGCCTACACAACTAAACTCCAATCCTACTGCTTAGAAACACTCACTCACAAAAGAGAGTATAATGAGAATATCATCCAAAGAGCTCTTAATAAACCACGAGAACTCTTCTCTATCACCAAATCCCTAATTAATGAACCACTACAACATGACCAACCACCAAAAATATCCGCACAAACTATAACTAACCATCTTACTTCTAAATTCCTCCCACCTTTAACCAATAACTCCCAATCCACTTCTTTCCATGACACCCAAATACATGAGGCAACCCTTCTAAACTCATGGAAGGAGTTTCATACCATCACATTAGCCAATGTATCTGATGTTATTAAAGAACTGAATGCTTCAACTTCTGCCCTTGACCCTTGTCCTGTCCCCTGGATTAAATCTACCAGAAGTTCTCTCTCCCCTTACATCTTGAATATTGTACAAACCTCTCTCCAGTCAGGCTCCATTTCACCTTCACTTAAGAGTGCCTCTATCCGACCAATCCTAAAAGGTACAAAGCTAGACCCCACCTCTCCATCTTCTTACAGACCCATATCTAGTATCCCCTTCCTTGCAAAAATAACTGAAAAACTTGTCCAAATCCAACTTCAGGATTATATTGATGACCACTCCCCCCTTGACTTATTCCAACATGGTTTAAAAAAAAACCACAGAGTTGAAACCCTCCTCACTTCCTTACTAGATTCCCTGTATGCACACACCCAGAACTCCACCCAAGGATGTCTACTTATTTTCCTAGACTTATCCGCTGCTTTTGACTCCCTCCCCCACCATCAACTCCTATACAGACTTCATGATATAGGACTGAGAGGCACAACCCTAAAATGGTTCCAATCCTACCTAGACGACAGAACCCAACAGGTCCGTATTGGAAGTGATACTTCCCTCCCTTTTACACTAAAACAAGGCGTACCTCAAGGATCCAGTCTATCTGCATTACTCTTTAATATCTTCCTCCAACCTGTATGCACGATCTTCCAAAATTATGGCATCCAGTATCAAATATATGCAGACGACATGATGTGTTTCACCCCATTTAACCTCTCTAACCCTAATTTCTCTAAGCTAAATCAATGTCTAACCAGCCTCAAATCTTGGCTCTCTCAACACAACCTAATAATCAACCAATCCAAAACTGAGGCACTCCAAGTTTTCTCTAACCCCTCATACATCCCCCCCCCCCCCCCCGCCACAACCCTCACCTTTGACGATCTCACTCTCTCCATAAAAAACCAGGTGAAATATCTTGGAATCATACTCGATCAGAACTTATCTTTCTCTGATCAAATAAAGAAAACCACTAACACAGTATACGCTAAACTACGCACTCTCAGGAACCTCAAACCTCTCCTAAGCCCCGACTCCTTTCGCACTGTCTGTCAGGCCCTTACAACCCCCTCGCTTGACTATTGTAATCTGATCTATCAGGGCCTCCCCAAGAACTCTATTCAACCCCTCCAACTAGCCCAGAATACATTAGCGTGTCTCATAACAAACAATCATAGACGAGCTCATATTACACCAATCCTCTATGATCTCCACTGGCTCCCAATTCATCACCGAGTGAAATTCAAGGTTCTTACTCTAATACACAAAATTATTTCCAAGGAGTCAGCTCCATGCCTCTCCCCTCTCCTTACCTTCTCCAACAACACTAGAAATCACCGTTCTATCACTAAAAACCTACTGACTATACCTACAACTAAAAAACACTGTAAACAATCCACATGTAACAGGACCTTTTCCCTCTATGCTCCATCCCTTTGGAACTCCCTTCCGCATGAGCTGCGCAACTGTGTGAGCCACACTGATTTCCGGAAAAAGTTAAAGACCCATATCTTCCTTGATCATTTTTCTCTCCCACCCTAAGACCTAAACCCCTTATTTTTTACCTCCCTGCCCTTGTTCCTTCAAACTTTACAATACTCCCCTCCGTAGCTTTGCACACACATATGTAAATATGTAAATAGTTGATCATTGTTCACTGTAATTAATTGTATAATATAATTTAGTTCTTCATGTTTTTTATTCTGTACCCTGTTATTGTTCCTTGTAAACAGTTGAAATACACTGCTTTTTATTGTTCTATGTAAACTGTTTTGATTCGTAGAAAGACGGTATATAAAAAAATGTTAAATAAATAAATAACTCTCTCATATCTCAGTAAATAGGGGTGACCTACACAGAGCTGTGGGTATACCCCTAAATAAAGGCATGGGGAGGGGTGGCCTGCACAGAGCGGCAGGTGCACCTACTCTTGCCGCCTTGCTGGGTAGACTAGATGGACCATACTGGTCTTTACCTGCCGTCATATACTATGTTACTATGTTTGAAGTGAACCATGTTGCCTAAATGAGGAATTAAGGTTTCCTATTTAATTCACACTCAGTAACATTTCTTTCTCATGTCAAGTTACAGAGCTGTTCTATGAATATCTGGCCCCCTAGTTCCCCTGCATAGCCTGTCAGACAGACCTGACTATATGAGTGCCTACATTTTTCCTAGAATTTCTAGTTATTGCTATACTAGCAGTCTGTCACAGAGACCCCTCTGCTAGTCAATTCCTTCATTGCGTTCTGCTTCTGCAGTCTGTGAGCCTCTGGTATTTGGAAAAAAACCTGCAACTATTATATCTCAATGTAGGTTTAAGTTAGGTACTATGGAAGTGTAAAAGGTGATTAGCTCTAAAATTTGGCTTTGAATTCAACTCACCCTATCTGATTTCCAAAATATGTTGAACTGATAAATGTTTTTTATTGAATTATGCTCTAGCATTTTGTGAGTCATTTATGTTTTACTCTGCAATCCATCATAAGAAGATCATACCTGGTGCTGGATATGGGTTTATGAGCAGTGAACTGAGCGCAATTAACTTTTCAATTGATGCTACATGAGGATAAAAGCAGGCAATTAAATTACTTAACAGCTGTTAAATGGAACTTATTGGATGCTGTAGACTGAAGCGTAGTAGATTTTGTGCATACAAGTAAAACAACGTGTGCATAATGTTCAAAGGATATAAAACCCTGAAATGACAGAAGGGAAAGTATGTGAAAATTTGTAGTTACACATTAAGCTACATTACATTTACAACAGGATGATGGTGAAGCAAATACAGCAATTGATTTAGGACGGCACCACACACAGCATAAAATACGGGGCTGATTTTATAACAAGGAACCTGTATGAAAAGTCCTAAAAGGCACCTGTTTCATAAAGGCAACATATGTGCCTATGGGGCATTTTTACTAAAATGCTATAAGTAGCACAGGGCTAACATGCAGTTAGTGTGATTTTCTACAACAATACAGGTGGTGGCTGCATTATATGCAGGGGTCATGGCCTCAGTAAGGAAGCATTACCACGCTAGGTGAGTAAGTCATGTGGTAGTAGTGACTGCACATCAGTTGCACAGATCCACTACGAAGGTGTGTGTTACATACCCCTCCACACTTGTGTGCTAACACGAATGCGATCCCCCTAGATAGGTTTATGTCACTGGGGTCACATCTCTGTGCTGCGTGAAGGGTTGGGAGCCAGTGTATGGAGGGTGGTGGCATAGCTTGGCATGGGGGAGGATAGTGCTAAAGGGCATCTGCCTGGGACAGCAGAAACCCTTGGGTTGGCTCTGAAGGGGAAACATATGGCTGGTGCCCTCTGCTAATCAGCCCTTCCTGCTAATCAGGCTTTAGTTTCTCAGGCTGAGAAACTAAAACCTTGGCACTAGGAGAGGGCACGCACCCACACTGCCAGCATTGTGCACCATGAAGCAGCCTCCTCTCAGTCAAGCCCATGGAAGCAGTGTGGCAAACCTACCAAAAAGCTGTCTTGCCATGGTGCCTGATGTTTTGTGGCCCGGCTGCTCTTCTCTCCCAGCCAAAGTCTCACAATTCATGAAACCGGCCGGAAGAGAAGAGCAGCTGGGCCATAGATCATGAAGCACCACGGCACCCATCACCCTGCCCTTGGTATGTCACTGTTGGGAGCACATGGCAGGTGCAGGATGCGAGTGGACACATCTAGGCACTAGCCACATGCCATGGAACCTCAGCATCCTGACAGTAGCTTTGGTGTAGATGTTACCCCAGGAGATCGCTGTGGTACAAGTAGAGATTGCACAATCAAAGGAGGAGAATGTGCATGTGGAGCAATCCTCATTCACCCTGAAGCAAGGCTGTGAGTGATCTAGGGCTCAGAAAACTGAAGTGCCACTCTGTCAGCATGTGTGGAAGCAGCCTATCACACCTCATCAAAAAAACACCCAGTCAACAATACATGGCCACCAACCACATCAACATACCATAGTGCAAGTGACCACTGAAGGCTGGAGAAATCTGATTGAATGAGAGGTACATCTTACTGCACAGCTCAGATATATAGGCCAAAGTACAAGGGAGCGAGGCAATCACATGGGTAGAGACTGTGCTATGCCAATGCCTGCGGGGGTTAGAGCACGAATGTGGCATTCGCATGGTGAAGGCAGTCTGTCAGCACTGCCCAGAATCTAGGCACTGGAGTATGACACCCTCTTACCCTAAGTCAGAGTGCCTGACAACCTAGGCTGCAATAGACATGTTTAGAGGCCTCTTGCGTGTGTGTGTGGGGGGGGGGGGGGGAGCGATGTTTAGGTTCCTTCCCTGTCACTTCCTTTATCCACTGTACCCTTGCTAGTGATAAGTGTGGACTCCTTTCAATAGGCCAGTTGAGAACTACTGGCCTAATGTGAAGATCTACTGGTCTAACACAGATACCACACAGAAAGGGGAGCAGGGCCAGTCCATCTTCTAAGGTGGGCTATGTGTTCATCTAGGGTGGCAGACCTCAGTGGGTGGCCCACCACGGGGCTCACAGCAGGCCATGTGCTTCAGCAAACATGGTCTGCCCTTCTGAACTCCTCCAACAGGAAGTTTCTTTGGAGGTGGGTCAGAAGCGGCAGGCCATGTGTGGCAAAACATTGGCCTGCCATAGGCCGCTGCTGCTGCTGCCATGAGCCGAGCCATTTTCCCCCAACTCCAACAACAGAATCAGTGGCAATGGAGGGTGGTGACTTGGCTCTGTGTGTGTGTGGGGGGGAGTAGCAACAGGGGGATGGTGCAATGGGGCTTCTGCTTGGGACAGCAGAAACCCTTGGATTGGCTCTGAAGGGGAAACATATGGCTGGTGCCCTCTGCTATCAGCCCTTCCTGCTAATTGAGGTCCAGGTTCTCAAAAACCAGCCTCTAGGTCAATCATAGAAGACACCATGGGAGGCAATCCACAGAAGCCATCCATGCTTTTCACATGTTGGGAGCATGCCGCAGACATTCTACACATCCCCATGGAGAAAGGTACCCCAATCTTTCCCCAGCTCTGGCACTTCAGCTTCCAGGAAACTGAGGGCTCTCAAACCCTAGGGAGTAATCAAATGCTCCCCAGGTGGAAAAATCACCTCATCTTCTAAGCAATATGCCAGGTAAGGGGACACAGAACATGGAACTACAATAGAGCTAGCCCTCCTTCAGTGTTTTAAAGGTAAGCAAGAGCTCTGAGCCAGCGGATCATGAATATGCCCCTCCTGTATTCAGGGTGAGGGGCCAAATGCCCCAGAAACAAAGTCAATGGCATTAGTACATACCCCCAGGTGCATATATGCAGCTGTACATAGACCCCCCTGCAGAGGAGATTGTGATCAGGTGAGACAAATATATGCCAGTCCTACAATGGCCTGTAGTTGCAACTACTGATTTGCATGGCCCACCCTTGACTGTGCTCAGCCATCTGGAGTGGAGGAGTAGCCTAATGGTTAAGAACACTGGCTTGGTAACCCAGAGTCCAGGGTTCAATTCCCACTAGCACTCCTTGTGGTCTTGGGCAAGCCACTTAACTCTCCATTGCCTCAGAAAAATCCATGTTTTCAATGTCCCTGTTTAATGTACATTACCAAGTTTAAGTTTCAATGTAAACTGCTTTGATTAAAAAGATAAAGCAGTACATAAAACCTGTTAAATAAAATAAATAAATAAAATCTCCAACCCTGCCTATGTGGCCCATCTCAGGTTGTTTCATTGAGAACATAACCTGTCTCCAACTCATATCCAGCACTGGCTGTCTACTCATGTGTCACGGTCCTGCATATGCTATCCCCGAGCTAAACCAAACTCCATATTGAGGGGGGTATCCTGCCAACCCACCTGCATTCACCAGTGTAAGAAAGGGGCAATGTACCCCCATGCCCCTGCTGCTGGTGTTGTTGGGTCTGTCCCCCTGCTATCTGTTTGCCACACAGGCTTGAGTCATCATCTGCTCTGCTGCAGATGGTACTAGAATACCCAAAGTCTTGAAGATCAAAACATGCATAAAACAATTTAAAGATCCCAAGGGAAACAATGAATTCAAAACTTGCAAAAATAATGAAATTACAACATTTTTTTGCCGGGTGCACTATCAAAGGTGGAGGAAACAAATCCCTCTCCCCGCTGTAGTGTTCCCATTTTAATTAAAGATAATGGCTACTTATCTCACAAAACTCGCCAAAACTCTTCCAGAGAATGTGCTGAAGTGCCTCGTTTCTGGTTGAATCACAAACCCTGCTTCAGGCATTGCAGGACGACATTCAGAATGGTATGGTCGTGTGTCGCCGGAGTCAAAGATCTTGAAATAAATAGCATCTGACTTCATTGAACAGAAGCTAATCAAAAGTCAAGTACTAGAGACCTCCAACTGAACAGGGAATCCTAGACCTGATTGGACAATATCAAAGTATGCTAAGACCAGTCACGTTCAAGATTCAAACCTTTGGGAACGACCGTGTCCAATTTGAAGATCCATCGTTGTTCACAGCGCTGAAGTTTCTGAGTCCGATTACCACCTCTTGGATCAGCAGGAACATGGTCGATAATTCGCCAAGATAATTGGTGGAAAGCATGACCCTTCTCAAGGCAGTGGTCTACCACTGGCGCCGATGTAACAGCTGATTGTAAATGAGAAGCATACCCTCCCTGACACAAGGTAACTGTGATTGCTGCTGGATTTGAATTAGTACTTTACATAGTGTCATGAGGCGGGTGGCAATAAAGATGAGTGGTTGAAAAGAAATCCTGTTTCTTTTGAGGAACTAGGTGTGCAATTACCTCCAGGCACAGCTAGAGGGAGCAGGAACAGACATTCGGGAGTTAATGAGCCTAGGAACTCTGATGACTTGCACCTGGGAAGAAACCCGGAAGTCAGCTCAAGCACTTTGCTTTATAAGTCAGAGCAGAATGCTTCTAGAACAGAAACAGAAGCGGAGAAGGCTGAGAGCCACCGAGAGAAAGAAGTAGAGAAGGCTGAGAGCCACCGAGAGAAGGCTGAAAGCCACAGAAGAAAGGAGCAAGAGAAAGCTGAGAGGCATCAGGAGAGGACTGAGAAGAATCTGACTGGAAACAGACTTCACAAGGTTGGGAGCCAGAAGGCCCAAACTGACCCTGCTGCAATAGGGAAGTTTGATAGAGCCAGCTCTAAGGTGAGAGTGTCTGCCACGCCCTGTTCTCACAGTCTGCCTGAAGCCAGAACAGACAGACAGAAGCTAAGAACCAGGGGGAAGGGTTCTGAGAAAAGCTTACAATCTCTAAAGGATTATTGCCAAGTTTTACCATGTCAGAGAGAAAAGCACTTTTATGATCGGCTGGAGTTTTTACCCAGAGAGAGAGGAGAATCCAGGCCAAGTTTTACTCAACTGCCTAGAAGCCCAGCTGTGTCCAAAGCAGGCAGGCAGAGGCTCAGCTACCAAGGGAGAGTGGCTGGAAGAGAAAACACGGTGCATTCCAACTCAGCTAAACCCAGGTATGAAACATTAACCAATGACTGTACCTGTTGTGCTCCTAAAGGCTTTGCTAGAACCCACGCTCCTTATGTAAGGGAAAAGAAACCAGATTGGTTCAGTAAAATTCCTGCAACATTGAGAACCCCTGGCTATAGGAAGCCAGACTCCAGAGTTTTAACTTACAAGGCTAGGTCAGACAGGGAAAGCACAGTTACTTACCTGTAACAGGTGATCTCTGGGAACAGCAGGAATTAGTCCTCACATATGGGTACGTCGGTACCGACGGAGCCTGCGCGGGAAAGCTCCCCAGCTTCCTAGAATGGAAGCTTTTGGGACCTCCCACTGCACATGCGCACTGCCTTCCCGCCTTCCTGAACAGCTCTCCTCAGTTTCGAGTTTATAGCTGAGTCAATAGAGAGAGGACAGGAAGATAGATAGATAAAAGATACAACTCCTAGGGGAGGTGGGTGGGTTGTGAGGACTAATTCCTGCTGTTCCCAGAGATCACCTGTTACAGGTAAGTAACTGTGCTATCTCCAGGAACAAGCAGGAATAAGTCCTCACATATGGGGACTCCCTAGCTTAGATGCGTGGGATCCCCTGTCAAGGTTCGCCATCTTCGTATGGATCTCAGGCATCCATCCTGGGAAGGTGGGCAGGAGTTGTCTAAGAATGGAACAGGTGTTTGAGGACAGCCTGGCCAAACAAGGCATCCCGGCGGGAGTCCTTGTCCAAACAGTAATGGGCTGTGAAGGTATGAACCGAGGCCCAGGTAGCGGCTCGACAGATCTGATCAATGGAAACAGAGTGCAGATGAGCCATAGAAGTTGCCATGGCTCTCACATTGTGAGCTGTGACATGGCCTTCCAGAGAAATGTTTTTACTCTGGTAAGCAAAGGAAATACACTGAGCAATCCAATTGGAAAGTGTACGCTTGGAGACTGGAAGTCCCAAATGTGAAGGATCAAAAGCCACGAAAAGTTGAGAAGACTTTCGATGTGGCTGAGTCCTATTAAGGTAAAAGGCTAGAGCTCTTTTACAATCCAGAGTATGAAGGTTCCTCTCTGCACTGGAGGCATGAGGAGCCGGAAAAAAGACAGGTAGATATACCTCTTGATTAAGATGAAAAGGCGAGACCACTTTAGGCATAAAGTGGGGATTCGTCCTAAGGACCACCTTGTCATGATGACATCTTGTATAAGGTGGATTAGCCACTAGAGCCTGCAGTTCGCTGAGCTCAAAAGGTGGCTTCATAAGCTGACCAAGCACTAGATTCAAATCCCATGCGACCGGGGGGGGTCTGATGGGAGGTTTAGTGAGAGTCAGGCCTCTCATGAATCTTGCAACAAGAGGATGAGAGGAGATAGGTTGTCCATTTATAGGTTTCAGGGATGCTGAAATAGCACTTAAATGGACTCTTACAGAATTCGTCTTAAGGCCTGCATTGGAAAGATGCAGGAGATAGTCTAAGAGGGAATTCAAAGGAAGTGCCAGAGGGTCAAGGCCCTGCTGAGCACACCAAATGGAAAAACGTTTCCATTTGAAAGCATAAGACCGCCTCGTGGAAGGCTTCCTAGAGGCATGAAGGATATCTTTCACAGGTTGAGAAAGATTAAAGTCTTGAAGACTTAAGCCTTCAGTAACCAAGCTCGGAGATGTAGGGATTTGGGGTTTGGGTGTCACAAAGTCCCCTCCTCCTGAGACAGAAGGTCTGGTGCAGCTCCTAAGTCCAGGGAGGATCCCTGGGAGAGCTGTAGAAGCAGAGGGAACCACACTTGGCGTGGCCAGCGTGGAGCTATGAGGATCATAGAGCCGTGATCTCTCTGGAGTTTGAACAGAGTCTTGGGAATCAGCGGAATGGGTGGAAAGGCATATAGGAACGCCTGACCCCAATGGAGGAGAAAGGCGTCCGTGGCCTGAGCTTCCTGACACGGAGTCCTGGAACAGAACCGGGGAAGTTTGGCATTCCAGGGACTTGCAAAGAGGTCTATGTCCGGGGTCCCCCATTCCTGAAAGATTCTGGTTATCTGGTCCACGTGTAGGGACCACTCGTGTGGCAGCAGAACTCGACTGAGCCTGTCTGCTCGAGAGTTTTGAACTCCTGGAAGGTACACTGCTAGCAGATGAATTTGGTGCTCTTTGGCGAAGGCCCATAATCTGAGAGCTTCGTTGCAAAGCGACAGAGAGCCCGTTCCTCCTTGTTTGTTTATGTAAAACATGGCCACCTGATTGTCTGTCTGAACCAGGACAGTCAGGTTGGCAAGGAGGGTATAGAAGACCTTGAGGGCAAGGTAAATTGCTCGCAGTTCCAGGAGGTTGATATGAAGGGTGGCCTCCTGTGGAGACCAAGTGCCCTGAGTGGAGAGAGTTAGCAGATGGGCTCCCCACCCCAATTGGGAGGCATCTGTTGTGAGGGTTGCTTGGGGTAGCAAGGGCTGAAAGGGAGCCCCCAACAACAGATTCTTGGTGGATATCCACCAATGGAGGGACCAAGACAGACGGTTTGAGGTTTGTATTTGGTCTGAGAGTGCTCCTGACGCCTGAGTCCACTGGGTGGCCAGGGTCCATTGAGCTGCTCTCATATGAAGACGAGCGTAGGGCACCACATGTACTGTGGAGGCCATATGGCCCAGGAGGCGTAGCATTTCCCTGGCTGTCAAGTGAGTACTGGACTGGGCTTGGGAGGCCAAGCTCAGCAGACGCTGACCCCGAACCAGTGGAAGGTAGGCTCTTGCAGTGGTGGTGTCCAACTGGGCCCCTATGAATTCTAGAGACTGAGTAGGGCTGAGTTGAGACTTGGGAAGGTTTACCACCAGTCCCAGATACTGCAGAAGGCTCCTTGTGCGGTCTAGGGAAATCTGGGCCTGCGACTGAGTTGGAGCTCGAATGAGCCAGTCGTCCAGATATGGGAATACGAAAATCCCCATGCTTCTGAGAAATGCGGCTACGACTGCCATGCATTTGGTAAAGACTCTTGGGGCAGAGGAGAGACCGAAGGGAAGTACTCTGTATTGGTAATGACTTCCCCTGAACAGAAAGCGAAGATATTTTCTGTGGGATGGATGGATGAGTAGATGTGTATACGCATCCTGCAGGTCTAGAGAACAAAGCCAGTCCTGACTCTGAAGGTATGGAAGGAGAATGCCCAAAGAGAGCATTTTGAATTTCTCCTTGTACAGAAATTTGTTCAATTCTCTCAGATCTAGGATTGGTCTGAATCCCCCTGTCTTCTTTGGAAACTGAGGAGAGCTGTTCAGGAAGGCGGGAAGGCAGTGCGCATGTGCAGTGGGAGGTCCCAAAAGCTTCCATTCTAGGAAGCTGGGGAGCTTTCCCGCGCAGGCTCCGTCGGTACCGACGTACCCATATGTGAGGACTTATTCCTGCTTGTTCCTGGAGATAGTGACTACTCCTCTACTGAGTGCAGTGAAGGAGAGTCCATGGAGATTGATTATCCAAACACTGTTCCCTCACCTATGCCAGAACTCATGGAATGTGATTGGTGCACTGCCTCAGCTCCAGAGTCTGTATGCTCTATATGAAGAGGAGTGAATGAAATGTGATTGCTGTTTCATGTATTGAATTCTACTTGTGAAACCTGCCTTAACTGTGAAGCAACAGTTAAGCAACCCATTGTAAATACTGGTACCTTTTGACACAAAGGACTTTCTGTTCATGGATTATATCTTATGTTGAACCTTTGCATTAACCAGGGAATAAAAGCCTTTATTTCCCTCCACCTGGTCTCATTAATTAGTGCTCCTAGGTAGTGGAATCTGTGAAGCCACTTCTCTCAACTACGCGAAGTGGATTTACATTCCCTGGACTACCTAGCAAAAATCTTTGCCCGGGTTCACCCCAACATGAGTATCAACGCGTAGGCGGGGTGCCCGGCGACAATAGGCATCTATGTGTCTTTATAAAATTGAGCAAAACTAGGCACCTTATTTCCCTCTAAACCTAGGAACCCTGTTATAAATTTACCTTCATGCGGGGGGGGGGGGGGGGGGGTTACAAAGCTGCCTTAAAATATCACATTTTACCGCAGCTTAATGTTCTTATGTTCTTATGAAATGTTTACTAAACGTTGGTAATAGGAGACTTACCACCAGGTAAGCCTGATGTGGTAAACATTACTGCAAATGTATCCACAATAAAAATACCATGCTAAACACTTAGTACTGGTTCAGATGGAGAATGGGTTAGTTAGGGGCAGAGTGTGGGCAGTGACTGTACATTGCAGTTAGTGCGGGCATCTTTAGTGTGCACTCACTTTCACTGTCACAGTCAGTGTGGATGCACTTACTGCCACATCAATAGGTGGCGATAATTATTGTGCAGTAATCATGGAATTGGCTTTATATGAGTGTGGTGCCATGTATGACCCCATTCATTAGCACAGGTCTGGAATCACCCACATGCTAAGTTTTGGGGCTAAACACATGGTAAACTACTGCATTTAGTAACTATACCCGTTACTGCAGGAATCACTAACCTGTGGTTAGTAACTTCTGCAGTAAAATGAATCACAGCTTGCTATCAACATTGCAATCTGCAGTAGCCTTCTTCCCCAGGAAAATTGGGCAGCTAACACATGGATCTGTAGGGCTGGTACCTGAGAAACTAAAGCCTTAACCATGGGGCCTATCTGAGAAAATAAAGCCAGAATCAAAAAAGATGAATTCCTTTTCTGCTATAACTTAGCTTGAAACCTGCAGATCAAGCAATTCTGCAAAGTCATGTACTTTACAGCAGAGGTATTGTTTCCAGCCATGACTATGTGCAAGAGAACTCAAGACTGAGGCCAGAGACTGTACTGCTGGTCCTAGCATTTGCAATAATGTTTGAACCTGCATAATAGCATCTTTCTCACACCATGGACCTTTGTTTGGAGAAGGACCACCTGTCAACTGTTACATGATTCGCTGAAGATGACATACAGTATCTGAGACTAGCCAATCACCATGCCATGATGAGAAAATCAGGACAAATAATTATACACTGGACACAGAGACACTTGACACTTTGGGACCACTTTTAGACTTGCAGAACTTTTGAATACTTTGTGAGAACTTTAACTTAGCTCCCTGACACTGGCAGTTTTGCTTTCTGCAGTCTCTAGCCCTGCTGCCTGTCTATCTCTTTCAAGGACAAAGACTAACTTTGGGAAGGAGTGAATCTCTCCCACAGACCTGAAGCTCGGTGCTATCATACATTTCGCTGGACTGCCTGCAGCCTGCATTGGACCCTGCCATTCTTTGGACTTTGTGCCGTTCCAGAGACAGATAACTTCTCTGAACTAGCCATAAGCATCCTGGCAAAGTTAAGGTACTGGTCTGTCTGTCTGGGTCTAGTCAGACAGACAGATAATTTTCTGTACGTCTGAGTGCACAGTGAATCAGTGATGTTGGTTGCTAAAAACAGTGATTTATGATCTTAGTAATTGTAATCATAGGGCTATATAACTTGCTACCTCAGATAACTAATTTATTCTATATCTGCATTATTTTTATATCAACAATAAAGTCTAATTTATATATGCAGTATAACACAGGGTTGGTTTCTTTATATCACATGGTTCATTTGCCAGACAGACCTATAGAACCTTGGGAAACGTGGGAAGTAGCAATTACCCCTGGACCTATCGCGTATTGATAGATAGATATTTGTTTATTTGCTGTTGACAATAACCCCCTACAGCCTAATGCTTCAGGGAGCCTTCTTATAGGGGCTGGTGTAAAAAATAGGCCCCTTTCTGCCCACTCACAAAGATGCCTATCCTGCCCACAGGAATTCCTGAACCTACCACCACAACTCCTGATGTCTAGCTATGGCAATCAGGAGTGTGATCCCCAGTTACTGCTGCTCCCTAGGCTGCTAGATTCAAAATGGCAGCAGTCAACCCCTAGCAGTAGTCTTGCAATACTACCACTTACTGCCACATCAAGGTGCCAAAAAGGGCCCACACTTCTTATTTGGCAGCTGGACCACTAGCAACAATACTATGACACTATTGCCAGGAGTCAGCTGGTCCCATTTTGAACCCAGCAGCCTAGGGGAAAGAAGCAACAAGTGATTGTTCCTGCCCACCACTTTTAGACACCAAGGATTGCAGTGGTAAGTCTGGGTGGTGCCTTTGGAGGATGGAGGGTTCTTGCTGGAGTTGGAGGATATCATCAGGAAGATGGTGGGTTTCTTCCAGGACAGTCCTCTTCAAGAGAGGTGGAGACCAGGGTATCTGTTTTAGGAGTAGGGGATCTGTTTTGCATGTGGGGGAGGGGGGAGACTGGGGAATGTTTACTGGAAAGGTTTTGAGGGTGGGTGTGGGAAGTAAAATACCTCCAGCCTCTTTAAGACGGCATCCGGGAGCATCAGGCTATGTGTTAGTGACTCGATGCTCCTGGGCAGAAAACATAACAACTCAAAGCTAGCATAATTTTTCTATGAATAATGTAACTTGTGGAGTGGAGGAGTAGCCTAGTGGTTAGAACACTGGCTTGGTAACCAAGCAACCAGGGTTCGATTCCCACTAGCACTCCTTGTGGCCTTGGGCAAGTCACTTAGTCCTCCACTGCCTCGGAAGAAAGGCCTGGTAATCTACTTCCGGTGACACTGCCAAGAAAACCCAGGAGCTTCTGGGTCGCCAGGAGTCAGGACTGACTTGAAGGCACACATTGCATTGCAATGTAACTTGTGAAGCTTAACACAAGTTGCATAATAATGGAGTGATTTACATGCATTTGCATGCTTTATATCTCATTATTATGTAGCATGAATTGTTGATAAACATCTCTGATAGTATGTTTAGGCATGGTTTCATGGGTGTACATCTTGTAGCACTATATAAATGATAAGTAAGAATTTCTAGCATAAGAATATGGCAAAAGAAAAATCTTTGGAATAAATCTCTACAGCAGAATTCAATAGGTTCACAAGGCAAAACATCCAGTTAGCATTTTCCACAGAGCTGCAGGCCAGACAAATTTTGGGCTAATCAGGAAACAGGAAGGAAGATCATCGGCAATGCAAGAGCTGGACGGCTAGAACCATCCCTATAGAGATGTGCCTGCCTTATAACAAAGGTCAATAGTTCGAGACCAGCTTCTGATTGTGAGAAAAAGCCAGTTGGGTTTTTTATTTGCCTGAAACTCTTAGTAACCTTTCAGCTATGTTTTTCATTTAGGCAGTAGCCACAGCTACCTTTTTAATTAACCAATTTGCACGGAAATTAAAATTTATGAAAACAAAACAAAACAAAATTTTATTAAAATGAAATAAACTCCAAACTGCATAGGAAACCAAATGAAACGAAACAAAATGTTTTGGCCTGCACACCCCTAAGAAGCATTTTAAGAGTTTGTAATGTTAATTGCTATGGCAGAAAAGCAACATTTTGCTGGGACTTCTGCAGGAATTTTAAGGGCTCTGCTGCTATTTCCTAAATTTGGTCAGGAATAGTTGCTGCCTCTGAGTTTAAAAGCATAAAAATATAGGAAAACCATGTTGAGTCAGAGCAAGATCCATCAAGCCCTGCATCCGGTCTCTGCCAGTGGCCAGTCTAGGTCACTCATACCCAGCAGATCCTGAAAGTAGATCTTGTAGCTCATTTCCATGAATGAGCAATGGCTCTTCCAGTCTACCTGGCTAATAATTTGCATGTTAGAAAAGGAGTAATGCCACCACAGATGTAATAGTAAATATAACTTTTATAATAATAATATACACAACAGTCATATAACTAGATAAACTCAGTAGAGACACAATTCTCCAAAGGACCCTAGATGGTTGTGCTTCGGCAAATGGCTGCATCAGGGGCCATACAATATTTAGGAAAACAAACAGCAGCAACACTTCCTCAATCACCTTTTTAGCATAATATTATATTAAGATATATAATCCTTTAATTTAACTTATTACTATATCCAGCAAACTAAACAGCAAAATGATACTCAAAAGTACCTATCAGCAATAAATAATATACTTCCATACTTACTATTTAAAAGCAATCACATCTACTGACATGACTTCAATACAATCTCAAAGTTGCTCCGATGGAAGTTGTGACGTAGAAGCCTCTCAAGATGCTATGGAAACAGATAGTGATCCGGTGGAGAGAACCGGTACTGCAAGAGAATGCAGGATTTTCTCTTCAGAGAGAAAAAAAACACAGAGCTAATCAGGAGCCACACCTCACCTCAAGGAAGGAGAGAAGCCAAGTCCCTGCTTGGGCACGCCCAAGCAGGAGGCGGGCAGTGCAGTACACAGGCAGCTTGTTAAGCACTCAGAAACAGAGAGAGTCAGATTTAGATTTGGATTTGGAAGAAGACAACGATGAAGAAGGACAGGAACAGGAAGAGTTGGAGAGAGAGCAATTAGGCAGCTGTGATCCACTAAAGAGAAGATTGGACTCAGGAAGCAAGTACCTGGGAGACTCAGGGGCAGGGAGAATCTTCTGTGACCAGAAGGATTCAGGAGCACTGAGAGACCCAAGGCTACAGCACAGGCTTCTAGAGGACCAAGCAGAACCTTGGAACAGAAGGCAGAGGGACAGTGAAATATCCTGGAGAAAGCCACAGCACAAGGTACACAGTGGGTTTGAAGCAGCTAGCAAGTTTAACATTGGGAAGCCAGGAAGAGTAAAGGCTAACGTTAAAAGCCAGGACAAGGTCAGACAACATGGTAGCAATTGGTTGCAGTCTGGAAAGCATGTAAGCAGCCTAGGCTATTCTCACAAGCCAGCAGAAACCTATAGTAAGGGAACAGCTGAGTCTTATTACAGAGATGTGTGCCAAGAGAAGCCTGACCGTTCTACTTTTAACACACTGTTGAGAAACTCTCCACTCACAGCTGAAGTTTTAAACCCAGCACTTACGTTTAGTGATAAGTGGGGGAAGGATAATTCAAACACACAGAACTGTTGTCCTAGTAAAAGCAGCATTGCTAATTATCAAGAGATAAGCAGTTTAAACAAACAATTACCTGAAGGAGGAAGACATTATCAGCTTAGCCCAGGAAGAACACAGGCTGAATTGCTTCTTAAAGATTTCAGAGAGTTCCTTGAAAGCAGGGCAGTTTCTTCCTCTCATGTAGCACAGCCCACAAACAGCTGTGAAGAGGAAATGCCTTTAGTCTCTTCTCTACCGTTCACAGAGCCAGACATGCCAATGGACTGTTCAGCTTGTGTCACTGAGAAGGACATTTAATTGAAATGCTGTACAAAGTTATATGAAGCAATATAACAGAAGTTGCTGTATTGATTCCTATGCTGAGGAGCTTATCAGAAGGGAATAAGTTAAAGCATAATTGTCTGCATACCAGGAGCATTGCTGTTTGCCAAAGTTTGTTTCTTCCATTAGTGAAAAGGGTCACATGACAACTGAATGTGATCACAGAAGATAATGGACATTTAACTTAGCAGTGCAATACCTTGTTTTGGTTTCTCACTCGTTTTGTGCTATTATACTTTATTTGCGTCTGTTTGCACTTGAACTTCAATGCGGAAATAAACCTCAAAGAAATTTTCTTTGCCTGCCTTGCTACTTGAGCACACACAACTACAATTCTCAACCCTGAAGGGCATCAAAGGCCACCCCCTCCTGAAACCCTCAAGGTCCCGGGAGCGGGTGAGTGGCAAAGTACAATCAAATATATTCTGCAATAAATGATATGATAAATACATTAATCTTGCCAAATAATCTACAATCTATATATCTCCAAGGAACTTGCTTAAAAACCTACTAAATTCCATTTCATTTACCATAAATGAATCACAACCTTGGGGATTTAATTAACATATGTATAAACCAATAAATTGATGTTAGAATGGTATGTCAATATAAATTATGATTCCTTATAAATGAACCAAAAGACGCCATCAGACAATATCTGCGATCGACTACACCCCAAAAGCCAGGAGTGGCTCAAGGTAATCTGCTGCCTAAAATGAGATATAAGCTGCTGTCTCCCCCTTCACTTGCAAAACGGAGGAGACCTCCTCAGAGCTCTAGTTAAGGAGTAGGGGGTCACTCAGAACACCAGTCAGGTGGTTGCCCCAGGAACAAAAAGGAAAGCAGCATATTCCCAGGTTATATAATTTACAGAAATAATTTTGTAATATTGTTTATATGCAGCAGAAATTGTAGCAGTTTAATTATGTAGCCTGGGAATCTAATATAAACCATACTGACCTCTGACACTGCACACTGGACCAGCATGGTATTAAAAATAAATACCTATTCTGCAGAAAACAAAGGTGATGCAAGGTGCTTGAACACCAAGGGAAAAAAAAGAGAAAGCAAGAACCATAGTGAAGTTTATAACATCAAAATAAAATTATTATGGTATTATAAATGGCACAGTGGCCCTCACTTTTCTTTTTGAACACAGAGTGTATCCTATATCCAAAGAAAACCCTCTCCCAACAATGGCTGCAGAGCAGAACTAGAACATTCCCCATAGAACTCATCTTAACAAAAATAATTTCTGATTCTGGTGCCATCTCAGTAACAGCAATATAAACCCCTCATGAGTCCTGGGCATATTGTGATGTAATACAAAATCAGACGAAAATCATTCAGGACCTATGAAGAAAAACTATCATATCATAGCAGCATTAACTTCAGAAACACACGCCTTCCCAGAAAAAAGCAGCATCATAAGTGTTGCAGTGGGCCCTAGAAAATCAATACACCTATTCAGAAAACTGAAGAAGCTAGATTACCACAGATTCCTACCTGGCCTTGATCACACAGAACAAATTACCACAAATTAGAAACAGAAAGATGTAGATAATAATTAAACTGAAATCCCAAGAAGCCAGTCTCTGTATGGAACACAACACCAGCGAAACAGAATGAGATATAGATACTCTTGCACTGTGCAAAATATAAAGATAGAACATGTAAATTGAAAATTAAATTATTTTTCAACCTTTGTTGTCTGGCTATTTTATTCTCTAATCATATTGATCTCTATGTTCTGCTTTCCTCTGTCTTCTCTTAACTCACTTTCTAGGGTCTCCAGTCTGCTTGCCACTTCTCTCCCCTCCTGTCTTCTTTCTTCCATCTCTGACATTGATTTTTCTTTTCATCTTTATTCCATTTATGTTTCTCTTTCGACTCTGATTTCAAATCTCCTCCTTACCTTCCACTTCCAAGTCTTCCTCTTTTTATTGCATATACCTAGCACTTTTCAACCCTTAACAGAGCCCTCCCATTCCCAACTCTCTCTCCTTCTCCAGGCTCTTATTTCCCCAATCTTTAATGCTCCCCCATGTACAGCATCTCTCCCTATCTTTCCACCCCTAACACCTTACCCTTTTTCTCATCCCATTCACTCATGTCCAGCATTTTTCTTCTCTGTCCCTTCCTTCTCCCTATGCTCCCATGTTCTGCGTTTCTTTTCATCTCCTTATGTTCCCTATGTTCAGCATTTTCCCTCCCTATCTCCCCAAGTCCAGGATCTCTCCCCATCCCCCTATATTCAGCATCATCCCTCCCATGTGCAGCATTTCCCTTCCATCTCTTTATGCCCCCCATCCAACATCTCCATCTCCCTACACTCCCCATGTCCAGGATCTCCCCCCTATCCCCCATGCATGCCCAGCATCCCCCTCCTTCTCACTGGCCACCCCATGTCCAGAATCCCTTCACCCCCATGTCCTACATCCCAGCATCTCTTCCTACCCCCCCCCCCCCCAGCATGCCAGCTTCTCTGGTTTCAGCCAAGGGTGAATCACCTCCCCCCTGCTGCTACCACATCCCCCAAGGCCAGGTGGCTACAGCAGAAGTAAGGACTGAAATAGATGTGAGTCTTTCAGATATTCATTTGCTCCAAAGGCCATGCATCCTGCCCTCTCAAATGTGAGAAATATGTGTCAGGGAGGGTAGGATGGTAGAGTCTTTGAAGCCATGCAGGTCTGAAAGACCCTATGTTTATTGCTGATCTTATTATTGCCGAAGCCACTAACGTCAGGAGATGAGGCAGTGGTAACTGGGGGAGGAAGTACAGCAGCATGGATCAATCAACCCAGTTTGGGGCAACTTGTATTGGGGAGCAGTGCCCCCACCCCCAATTATGCCCAAGTTACTGCTGCTTTTATCAAGGTTAGCAGCATCGTCAGAGATAAAGTCAAACCAAGAGAATGAGGCCTTTGAAACACCTACAGTATGTGCTTCACAGGCCCTGACATCCTGCCCTCTCTGACACAAAAAGTATGCATCAGACGGGCCAAGACACCAAGGCAGCAAGCAGACGTCTCAAAGACCCTGAGCTTCTCCTTCAATTGTATTGTTGCCACTGCCAACAACCTCAGGGGAAGTGGCAGTGGCAGCAAACATAGGGAAGATGCACAAAAGTACCATAAGGAAGAAGTGAGGTGGCTGCTGCTGGGGTATTCTGCGAGTATTTTTTATAGCCCTCAGAATCTGTCGCCTCAGGAGCTTGTCTCATCCTACCTAATGACAGAGCCTCCCCTCCCAACAGGGCTCAGAGAAGGCTTCTCAGATTAAATTTATACATGCCAGATGAATGTATTGCATCAAAAAAGTGAACAGTGCTGTTTATCAAAAACTGTCATCGGGCAGAAGCATCAAGGGAACAGCAACATACTTACGTTTCCGACGCAGCTCATCCAACTAATGGTATTGTCGCAAACAGGCTTTTAGTGAGATGCCAGCTGCTATTGTAACCTAGGACCGTACAAAGCTAGTAATGTGCCCTGTGCGACTAACGAATCTGGTGCCCTCCACCCACCCAGCCACATGCAGTAAGTCACTCTTTTTGAGCTTTCTAGAAGCCCAGTGAAAATATGAGCGTCCCCTTCCATTCTAGCGTCCTATCCGGCCACTTCACTCATACAGTTCTTGGTACAGCACTGCTGTAGCCTTTTAAATATGGTGGTCCCCACATCCAGCTTTTAAAGATAGTTCCCATAGCAACCAACCAGAGTAGAAACTCTAACTGAAGGACAAATGGTGCAAACTTTACCTAACAACTGTGCAAACCTATTACTTATCATACTGCCTGCAAAAATCCCAATATTGTTGTGAAGTATTTATAAATTCAAATACTTGTTCATTCTATAATTGCTTAATCAATAATAAAGTCTTGCAAATTAAATTAAATATAAATGAGTCCAACAATACTCACCTACCAATAATTATTCAAACAGAAACAAATGCTCATAAATTGCATTAAAGGAATAATTACTCATATGCTAAAAACTCTACAAACAATAACTGATAAGAATCCAGCCAATAGTTTCCTTATTGTAACATAAACTAGGACTGTAATAAATGCAAAACTGATACATTGATATTCATGAAATGATTGAAATACAAATGAATAATGCATTTTGTAAATCATTATAAATGATTATAAATAAAATGTGAATATACAGAAGAAATAAATGTAAACATGAGAAATAAAGGAGATGGCAATTAAATCCTAAATTAACTTTTTGGGGCATGTTTACTAAAGGTTAACGGGCATTAAGTACAGTAATGTTAACGCGTGTTAAGTGCCGCTATGGCCCATAGAAATGAATAGGCAGTGGAAGCACTTAAGGTACGTTATAACCTTTAGCAAATATGTCGCTTTGATTACACTACACAAATGGTCCAAACTAATGATAATCTAATTACTGTATGTGGCCTTTTTACTAAAGTCTGTCAAGTGCATGGACAGTATTTCCCTGATAGATAACACACGGTGCCACATAGTAACATGGACTCAAACCCGACATAGTGGTAAAGGAGAAAAACAACAGAACGCCATTGATAACAGAGATGTCTGTTCTAAGTAATTATTTTGTGAATCGCATGGAGAGGCAGAAGATCCTGAAATACCAAGAAATGCAGTCAGAGACCAAGAAAATGTGCAGAAAGAGACAGAAATATTTTCCATTGTATTGGGAGCCACAGCCTTGACTAAGAATTTCCAAGCACATCTTGACAAACTACCCATACATGTTACATCTTACGAACTCCAGTAGCAAGCTCTCTTTGGCATGATGCAAGTAGTATGCCAAGAATTAGCAGTAAATTTGAGAGACTGAGATCATACTCTACATACCCTGGCTTAGAAGTGAAGTTCATGACTGTCATGGTATGTGCAAAACTAACCCATTTGGAGAAACTGCCCCTAACATGAACTCAATAGTATTCGCATGGCTAAGTTCATAAACATCAAAATAAACCCACTTTATCCTCTATAGCATAGACAAATCGTAAAAGGATGATCAAACTCACAAGAGAGCAGTCTCATATTGACTTCAAGCTCTCACTCATTATCATCAGTCCAATTTTTAAATATAAGATGTGCTATACTGGGTTAGACCAAGGGCCCATCAAGCCCAATATCCTGTTTCCAACAGTGGCCATTCCAGGTCTGAAGTACGTGCCAGATTCCCAGAGGTATACACATTCCATGCTGCTTGTCCTAGGGATAAGCAATGGATTTTCCCAATCCTCTTTATTAATGGTTTATGGACTTTTACTCAAGGAACTCATCCAAACCTGTTTTGAAACCAGCTACACTAACAGTTTTTAGTACATCCTTCAGCAATAATTTCCAGAGTTTGATTGCATACTGAGTGAAAAACTATTTTCTCTAAGTAGTATTAAATGTGCCACATTGTAGTTTCATTGCATATACTCTAGTCTTTCTGCTTTCTGAAGGAGTAAACAACTGTTCTATGTTTACCCGTTCTACTCCATTCATTATTTTATAGATCTCTACCATATCTCCCCTCAGCTGTCTCTTTTCCAAGTTGAATGATTTTAAGGCTAGTCCACAGATGACTAGCAATCTCATATTTTAGTTCTTTCAGCACCCTGGGATGTATGCCATCTGGTTCAGGTGATTTGCTGAACTTTAGTTTATCAAATAGGTGTAATGCATCTCCCTGATTTATCAAGATTTGTTTCAATTCCTCTGATACATCACCTTTGAATATCATTTCTGGCATGGGTAAATTTCCTACATCTTTTTCAGTAAAGACTGAAGCAAAAAATTTATTCAGTCTCTCCACTATAGCCTGGTCCTCTATTATAAATATGTTTCTGAAGTTCCGACATACATTAAATACTGTGCTTTTTCAATAGATTTACTTAACTTAGAAAGTTACTCCAACATGCTGCATGTTTCAAAGACAAAAATATTCTGTATCATGAAGCTTCAAACTACAAACCTTTCTGTAAACAAAACATTTTTCAAACGTGTTTGAAAGAAAAGATGGCAGCTACTTTATACAGTTTGCCATTCTACTTTCAAGATTTAACCCCTTTGAGCCACTGAGTCCATTCTGAAAATCCAAGATTGTTCTTTATAATTTAATGCTTTCTATCTATTACCACCCCAAATAGATGCTTTAAATTAATCCAAGATATGCCACTTAATATCATTGCTTTGATATTGTTTTTGCAACCAGTGTTTCCCCAAAGAGCTGATAAATTCTTTATACGTTTGGTGCGGCCCACATAAACCAACTGGCAAGGACACTGGAACATAAGAGATGTCATACTGAGTCAGACCAAGGATCCATCAAGCCCAATATCCTGTTTTTAACAGTGGTCAAGCCAGGTCGCAAGTACCTATCACGTTCCTAATAAGGTACACAGATGCCATGCTACTTACCCCAGAGGTAAACAGTGGATTTTCCTGGTCCTCTTTAATAATGGTTTATGGACTTTTCCTTCAGTAACTTGTCCAAACCTTTTTTAAATCAAGCTACACTAACCGCTTTTACTACATTGTATTTATTTATTTAATTAACATAATTTCTATACTGCTTTTCTTAAATACAAAGCGGTTTACATTCAGTAATAAACAAGGAAACTTTACATAGAACAAGAATACTGAACTTGGATGAAACGAGGGTATAGTCTACGAAGAGATGTAGATCAGTTCATAAATTTATTGTAATGAGTATGTTCTGCCTGATGTTTCAGTCTCTGGACCATAGTATTCCAAAAATAGGTGAGTTTTTAATGCTTTCTGGAAGTCCCATAAATCATTGATTGTTCTTATGCTTTCTGGGATTGCGTTCCAGAGTGATGGAGCATATATTGAGAAGGCTCTGCTGCAAGTTGTTTGTTTTGCTTTGGTTACATCCTCTGATAATGAATTTCAGAAGTGGATTATGAAATGAGTGAAAAAATATTTACTCCTAATAGTCTTAAATTGGCTATATTATAGCTTCATTACATGTCCCCTAATCTTTCTACTTTTAATAGCAGTAACCAACTGATCTACGTTTACCCGTTCCACTCCATTCAATATTTTGTAGACCTCTATCTCCCCTCAACTGTCTTTTTGCCAAATTAAAGAGCCCTGACCTTTTAAGCCTTTCCTCATAGGGGTATCTTTCCACCATTTTGGTGGTTCTTATCTTTACCCTTTCCAGTTCTGCTATATCCTTTTTAAGATATAGCGATCAGAAATGCACACAATATTCAAGGGGCGCTCACACTATGGAATGATAGTGGCATTATATAATATCCTTTGTTTTATTCTCCATTCTGTTCCTTATGATTTCTAGCGTTCTAAATGCTTTCTTGGCTGCCGCTACACATTGGGCAGAGGGTTTCAAAGTATTATCCACTATGATGCCCAAATCCTTTTCCTGGGTGGTGGTTCCTAATGTGGAACCTTGCATCATGTAGCCGTAGTTTGGGTTGTTCTTCCTGTGAACTATCAGTAATACCTGAAGACTGGAGGAAGGCCAATATAACGCCAGTTTTTAAAAAGCATTCCTGGAGTGATCCGGGAAACTACAGACCAGTGAGCCTGATGCCAGTACCAGGAAAAATGGTAGAAACCATTATTAAGAACAAACTTTCTAAACATGTAGTCACACATGGTTTAATGGGAGACAGCCAATATGGCTTTATCCAGGGAATGTCTTGTCTTACTAATCTGTTATATTTTTGAAGGTGTAAATAAACAGGTAGATATAGTGTATCTGGATTTTCAGACAAAATCCCTCATGAGAGACTCTTGGCGAAATTAAAAAGTCATGGGATAGAAGGCAGTGTACTGTTGTGGATCAGGAATTGGTTAAAAGATAGAAAGCAGAGGGTAGGGCTAAATGGCCAATTTTCCCAATGGAGAAAGGTGAATAGTAGAATACCCCAGGAATCTGCCAAGTCCGATGCTTTTTAACATATTCGTAAATGATCTGAAAATGAGAATAACGAGTGAAGTAATCAAATTTGTAGAAGACACAAAATTATTCAAAGTTGTTAAAACCCAAAAGATTGTGAAAAATTGCAAGAGGACCTTAATAAATTTGAAGACTGGACATTCAAATGGCAGATGAAATTTAAGAACATAAGAACATAAGAAATGCCATACTGGGTCAGACCGAGGTCCATCAAGCCCAGTATCCTGTTTCCAACAGTGGCCAATCTAGGTCATACGTACCTAGCAGTTTCCCCAAAAGACACAGGTTCTGCAGTGCTTGTACTAGGCCAAGCATTGATATCCTGGGTCCCTTTTTAATAGTGGTTTATGGACCTTTCCTCCAGGAACTTGTCCAAACCTTTTTTAAACCCAGCTATACTAACAGCCCTTACTACATCCTCCGGTAACAGATTCCAGAGTTTGATTACACGTTGAGTGAAGAAATATTTTCTCCTATTTGTCTTAAATAGTTTACCCTGTAGCTTCATTACATGTCCCCTAGTCCTTCTATATTCTGATAGCATAAACAATTGATCCACGTTTATCCGTTCCACTCCATTCATTAATTTATACACCTCTATCATATCTCCCCTCAGCCGTCTCTTTTCTAGGTTAAAGAGCCCTAACCTTTTTAGCCTCTCTTCATAGGAGTAGCCTTCCATCCCCTTCACCAATTTGGTGGCTCTTCTCTGTACTTTTTCTAATAACTCTATGTCCTTTTTAAGATACGGTGACCAGAATTGCACACAATATTCAAGGTGCGGTCGTACCATGGAGCGAAACAGAGGCATTATAATATCATTTGTTTTATTCTCCATCCCTTTCCTTATGATACCTAGCATTCTATTTGCTTTCTTGGCCGCCGCTGCACACTGGGTGGAGGGTTTTAACATGTTATCCACGATGACTCCTAAATCTTTTTCCTGGGTGGTGGTTTCTAATGTGGAGCCTTGCATCGTGTAACTATAGTGTGGGTTGTTCTTTCCTAGGTGCATAACTTTGCACTTGTCCACATTAAATTTCATCTGCCATTTGGATGCCCAGTCTTCCAATTTATCCAGATCCTCCTGCAGTTTTCCACAATCCTCTTGGGTTTTAACAACTTTAAACAGTTTTGTGTCATCTGCAAATTTGATAACCTCACTAGTTATTCCCTTTTCCAGGTCATTTATGAATATGTCAAAAAGTAGCGGACCCAGTACAGATCCCTGGGGTACTCCACTATTCACCTTTTTCCATTGGGAATATTGGCCATTGCAATGTGGACAAGTGCAAAGTTATGCATCTAGGAAAGAACAACCCAAACTATGGTTACACAGTGCAAGGTTCCACATTAGGAACCACCACCCAGGAAAAAGATTTAGACATCATCATGGATAACACGTTGAAACACTCTGCCCAGTGTGCAGTGGTGGCCAAGAAAGCAAACAGAATGGTAGGAATCATATGGAAAGGAATGGAGAATAAAACAAAGGATATTATAATACCTCAGTATCGTTCCACGGTGCAACCGCACCTTGAATATTGTGTGCAATTCTGATCGCCATATCTTAAAAAGGATATAGCATAATTAGAAAAGCTACAGAGAAGAGCCACCAAAATGGTAAAGGGGATGGAAGGATACCCCTATGAGGAGAGGCTAAAAAGGTTAGGGCTCTTCAACTGTAAAAGAGACAGCTGAGGGGAGATATGTTAGAGGTCTATAAATGAATGAATGGAGTGGAACAGGTTAACTTAGATTGACTGTTTACGTCATCAATATGTAGAAAGACTAGGGGACACATAAGACTAATAAGAGAAAATATTTTTTTTACTCATCTTCTAATCAAACTCTGGAATTCATTACCGGAGAATGTAGTGAAAGTGGTTAGTGTAGCTGGGTTTTAAAAAAGGTTTGGACAAATTCCTGGAGGAAAAGTCCATCAACCTAATATCAAAGGGGACCCGGGAAATCCACTGCTTGTACCAATACAAGCATGGATTCACTAGAGGCAGGTCTTGTCAGACAAATCTGATTGATTTCTTTGACTAGGTTACCAGGGAGCTGGAGAGAGAGAGAGCCCTAGATATGGTATACTTAGATTTCAGTAAAGCCTTTGACACCGTTTCACACAGGCAACTGAGTACCCTAGGATGGACCCTAAAATTACTGCTTGGGTTAGAAATTGGTTGAGTGGGAGGCAACAAAGCGTACAGGTAAATGGAGCTCACTCTGAGAAGGAGGTGGTTACCAGTGGGGTGCTGTAGGGTTTTGTCCTTCTCTGATTCATTTTAACATTTTTGTTAGTGATATTGCAGAAGGCCTTTCAGGTAAGGTTTGCCTCTTTGCGAATGATACCAAAATCCGCAATAGAGTAGATACCCAGGAAGGTGTAGATAACATGATGAGTGATCTAACTAAACCTGAAGAACGGTCTAGAATTTGGCAACTGAGATTTAATGTAAAAAAATGCAGGGTCATGCATTTGAGCTACAGCAATCCAAGGGAGTGATACAGTATAGGAAGTGAAGTACTTCTGTCCACAAAAGAAGAGCGGGACCTAGGCATGATTGTACCTGATGATCTTAAAGTAACTAAATAGCTAGAAAAGGCATGGCAAAAGCTAGAAGGATGCTTGGGTATATAGGGAGAGGAATGGCTAGCAGGAGAAAGGAGGGATAGTGCCTCTGTATTAGTCCTTGGTGCAACCTCATTTGAAGTATTGTGTGCAATTCTGGAGACCGCACCTTCAAAAGGATATAAACAGGTTGGAGTTGGTGCAGAGGGTGGCTACTAAAATGGTTAGTGGCCTTCGTTATAAAGCATATGAGGACAGACTTAAGGATCATAATATGTATACTTTAGAGGAAAGGCAGGATAGAGGTGATATGATTGAGATGTTTAAATATCTCCATGGCATAAATGCACAGGAGGAGAGCCTCTTTTAATTGAAAGCAAGCTCTGCTACAAGGGGACATAGGATGAGGGTGAAAGGGGATAGACTCAGGAGTAATATGCGGAAATATTTCTTTATGGAAACAGTGGTAGATGTGTGCAATAGGCCCACAGTGGAGGTGGTAGAGATGAGGACAGTATCTGAATTTAAAAAAGCATGGGAAAAACCCAGGGGATCTTTAAAGTAAAAAAGGAGACTATTGTAGTAGTTGAATGGAAGGGCAGACTAAATAGACCATGTGGTCTTTTCTACTATCATGTTTCTATGTTTATGCATTTTTAATACAGTATGTACTCATACTCTCAATATCATCTGACTATATTATTTATTGTAATAGGTACCATGGAATATCACTTGGCAGTTTAGTTTGGTGGACACTATACTAAGGTATATTAAAGGATTAATACACCTTACCATAATTTTATTTACAAAATGGGATTTGTGTTTCAGAAGTGTTGATTTTCTTTGTTTTCAGAAATAATTTATGACCCAGCAGGTGCAGAAACATTGCCATGTAGGGCCCTTTGGAGAATTGTGTAACCATACTGAGTTCATGTATTTATATTACACTACTGTGTATATTATTATTAAAGTTCTATTTATTGATACATCTGTGGTGGTGGTATTAATATTTTTATATTTGATTTGTTTGTGATAACTTGCCTTTATGGACTATATTAATAGGGTTTTTAAAATTTTATATTTATGCAATGTCAATAAAGAAAACCAAGAAAATATTGTACAGAAATTGAGCAAAACATTATGAAACATACTAAAAGCAACAGTTGATATCAGCATTATAATTCTGCCCACTCCAGCCCCGAAGTGACCCATAAGAAATAGAAATAAACCATTACACAGAGGAAATAGGTAACTTGCAGTCACTTAAACATATTTCACGGGATTCCGAGAGGAGAACAACCAGGGGTTTCCGAGTGGTGAGAATTCAAAAAGGCCAGCAGTTGGGAAGGCTCAAAAAATATAAGAAACAAAACAAAACTTAATCATGCATGTGCATGGATATTTAAGAAAAAAATAGCTCTCCCAACTGCTGGACCCCCAGACGAAAAAGTAGAAATTCCCTATGACGCTTGAGTAGCTTTGGCAAGGTTAGGAAATATACAGACAGGTAAACCACAGATTCCTCTTCCTAAAAAATAACGTAATAGCCATTCCTTAACAGATAACAAAGCAAAAGTGACCAACTGGCTCCCCTTGAGAGGACTCTATTAAATCAGAAACATTGAGAATATCAGCAAGCTGTGTCCATACTACTTCCAAAGATGACATTTTCTTCTCCGAAGGGACATAGTACATTTTAACCATTGGTGGATGAGATCCACTTGGCACAGATAAAGTTTCAGTTAAATACACTTGAAACATATCATGTGCAGAGACCGTAAACTCTTTAGGAAAGTTAATGAAGCTAAGTTTCAAAGCTCTAGTTGTATTTTCCAATTGCTCTAATTTCACATCAACACTGATGAAGTTCTTAGTGAAGGAGTCAGATTGCAGCTCCTCTAATAGACCCACTTTAGTCTGAAGGTCAGAAACTGCAGCCTGAGCTGCCAAACCGTTTGTGGCCATTTCCATAATTGCTGCAGAATTAACTTGAACTTGCTGGGAGAGTGACTAGATCTGTGGCACCAACGCTTTCCCCAAATGAATAATAACACAGGTACACTACCAAAAAACTGCCTCCAGTTTTGCAACTGATTCCTATAGATTTTGGGGTGCTGAATCCAGGAAAAATAGCCAAAATGTTCCATCACGTCACGTTTTCTTGCAAAATTAGATTTCTTACCCATATAAGGAATGTTCACATAATTTCTTTTTAGCCGACTGCAGTTTATTTTCTTGGCCCAAAATAGAGGTTGTAATGGTTAACTAACTAGAAACACTCCCTCATGATATTTTAGAGTGTTTTGTATTCATTTTATACATTAACAGGACAATTGGGAGGCGGGGGGCTAAATCCAGTACTCGCGCTGGCGCATGTTCTTTCCTGTTCGCCTCGCCTCGTTCGCTCGCTCAAACATGGTGGTTGCGACATGAACGTTCCTGTCAAATTTCAGTTTCTTGCAAGTTCATTATTACCTTTTGTTTGCTCAGTCGTAATCCAGCTTTATTCCGAAGTGGTTCACTACAGTTGTAGTTTGCAGTGCTGTGTATTTGTGATGGCTCACAGAGCCAGAGGTTGCGTCAACTCTCCGGACAGTTTTTATTTTATTTGTGGGGAATATACCGTGAAAAAGCGGCAGAGGAACATTTCTGCATTTATTAAAAAAGTATATTTCGCCTATTTCGGTTTGAAGTTAGGCGATCAAGACAAACCGTGGGCTCCTCACAAAGTGTGCAAGACATGTGAGGAAGATCTACGCTTATGGATGAAAGGTAAAAACAAGCATTTCGTTTCGGAATACCTATGATGTGGCGTGAACAAAGAGACCACAGCAGTGACTGCTATTTTTGCTCTTGCATTGTGAAGGGATACAACTTAAAAAATAAGAACGTAATAAGTTACCCCAACCTTCCCTCAGCAATTAGGCCTATGCCTCATAGCAACGAAGTACCTGTGCCTGAACCACCAAAATCTTTGGATCATATTTGTGTGGACGGTTCTGATCATGATGAGACTCATCAGATGGCTTTTCCCGATGAGTCCAGTACTTCCGAGTTTGAAACTGAACCAGATCCGAAACCTGAACTTTTCTCTCAAGCTGAATTGAATGATTTAGTCCGGGATTTAGGACTCCCAAAAGATGCTGCCCAACTGCTAGGTTCTCGGCTTAAACAGAAAAATCTATTGTCACCAGGAACAACTTTTTATTGGTACCGCACCGCGAGACACAATTTTTGAAGTATTTCAGCAAAGAGGAAGATTTGGTATTTTGCAACGATATATACGGAGTGATGGAAAAGTTTAAACTCAAGTATGATCCTGCTGAATGGCGGCTGTTCATTGATTCGTCAAAAGACAGCATAAAAGGTGTTCTTCTTCATAATGGCAACACATTCGCTTCAGTTCCTATTGCTCACTGTGTTATTCTCCAAGAAAAATACGAGAATTTGGCCCTGATTCTTCAGAAGATTCGTTATGATGAGCATAAGTGGATGATTTGTGGAGACTTTAAAATTCTATCCATGCTATTAGGGCAGCAATCCGGTTTCACCAAATATCCCTGCTTCCTTTGCTTGTGGGATAGCCGGGCCCGCGACCTACACTGGGGGAAAAAAGACTGGCCAATTCGGGAGTATTTGAGACCCGGTGAGAAAAATTTTCTTCATGAGAGCTTGGTACCTCGTGATAAAATTCTATTACCACCTCTCCACATTAAGTTGGGTCTCATTAAGCAATTCATCAAGTCCCTTCCAAAAGATGGTGAGTGCTTTCGGTACCTTTGCTCAAAGTTCCCCCGACTATCTGAAGCAAAGCTAAAGGAAGGAGTGTTTGTTGGCCCTGATATAAGGAAACTCATTTCAGATGGAGCATTCGCTGAAACGATGTCTGAGAAGGAAAAAGAAGCCTGGGATTCCTTCAAGGATGTTGTTCTCAAATTCTTGGGGAACAGGCGGGATGAGAACTATAAGGATATTGTTGCCAGGATGCTCAATGCCTTCAAAGAACAAGGCTGTAACATGAGCCTGAAAGTCCATTTCTTGCACTCCCATATGAACTACTTTCCCGAAAACTTGGGGGCGTACAGTGAAGAACAAGGTGAAAGGTTTCACCAGGAC
This sequence comes from Ichthyophis bannanicus, assembly GCA_033557465.1. Classification (NCBI taxonomy): domain Eukaryota; kingdom Metazoa; phylum Chordata; class Amphibia; order Gymnophiona; family Ichthyophiidae; genus Ichthyophis; species Ichthyophis bannanicus. The sequence continues at coordinate 78,840,547 of CM066050.1, read as the reverse complement.
ATCAAGGACGCAGAGAGAAGGTACCAAGGAAGATGGAACACCACTATGATGGCTGATTTCTGCTGGTTGCTGCTGCGGGAAACCCCAGATGAAAAATACGCCAAGCAGCGCACCAAGAGAAGCATTCGGGGGAAGAAGAAATGGGCCCACCAGGAGATTGATTGACCCAAGAATGACTTTAAAATCTAAACTGTGTTGACAAATATCGTGTTTTTACTAAACTTTGAAATAAAAATTTGCTAGTTATTACCACAGTGTCGGATCTCATTTATTAGAATTTTATTTTCACACCATCGGGTGTTTGTCTTCATGTATTGCAATGGTGCGGTTTGCGTTTTCTATTCTTACATACATACCTGTACAACATTTTTTGCACATTTCTTTGCTTTGCTTTGTGTCTAACCTCGCTCTTATATGCTCAATGTTTGTGCACATGTATGTGGCTGTTTTAAGTGCAGACAATTTTGCTACCATCACAGTGTGTTTTGTTGACATTACTCTATTCTTATGTGCTGCCTTGTTACAATTTTCTTTATTGTTATTTGAATAACTACTAAACAATTAGTATAAAGAATTCATCCAAGAAACTTTTATCTCGATCGCACTCAATCTGAAACGTTCACCTCAAACTGCTAACCCAATGTAGCAAAAAATCTGTACGTGATGGAGCAAATTGGTTACCAGATTTGGATTCAGCGCACCAAAAAACGTAAAAATCAATCGAAACATTAGAGGCAGTTTAAAAAAAAATTTTGTTAGTGTACCTGTGTAACCAACCAAATGGCTCTAGAGTGAAAGTTTCAGGACAAATCAAGGAAAAAACAAACCTCCAGTTGAAATTGCTTCTCCCTCCATTCTCCCCAACGCTGTCTCACCACTCTGTGGGGCAGCCAAGCTTGCTGCCTGACCTCCTCCCGGCGGCACCAAATCCTTAGCGTGCTATAATTGTTCCGGGGTGTGCACGCTATCATCAGAAACTGCGCCTGGGTTAGACCCTCGACAGGAGGGAGATCCACTCCCAATACAGAGAACTCCTTGCTGCAAACTGCTGGCAGAAAGCTGAAGACACCTGTTTTGGCCGCATGCTATGAATTGGGGGAGAAAGATGAAGTGCCAGAGGCAGTCACTGAGTCCACCAACTCTGGCAAAACAGCAGTATAACTTGCCTCCCCCAATAAAGCTAACTGTTGGAGTAGGCACATAAAATATGAATGCAGAGGTCCCATGACCCAATCAGGTAAGGGCATTGAGGCAGCCGAGTCTGGGAGGGCGGCAGAAGGAGAAATTAGACCTTACCTGCTAATTGTCTTTCCTTGAGTTCTCTCCGGGCCAGTCCAGGTACCCTCGGGTAGTCTCCAATCCCCTTCAGCAACTGAGGACTGATCACTGAAAACTTTTTCCTGACAGGCTACCTAGCCCCCCCTGGAGTGAGAAGCTCAGTCTACTTTTGTCAAAGCAGCTTAACCTACCATAACTGAAACTCAATGTCACAAAAACACTGCAAACTCCCCAAACAGCATATGGCACCAACGCCACCAAGAATTAACCGACTGAGAGCGAGCCCCATTCGAAGCCTTATTATCTATTCATTTTTTTTTTTTTGTTCCATTCGCTTCCTTATTTACTACTGAATGAATGTATGACCCCTGCTAGGATCTCAGAATCCACCCCGGTAGAAGCCTCACTGGGCTTTTTTGCAAGGAGGGCTTGAAAAGGGCTTAGCGCTCAGTACTCTCAGGGTGCATCTGGCGGCTTTGGCCTGCTATAGAGGTCGGGTGCACGGCGTGTCTTTGTCCTCTCATCCGGATGTTCTGCGTTTTTTCCGAGCGGCGAAAAACATAAGGCCTCCGTTGAGGCCCGTAGTTCCAGCTTGGGATTTGAACTTGGTGCTGGAGGCCTGGTCGCAACCTCCATTGCGTTCCGCAGCAGCGCATGGGTTGAAGGAGCTTTCGTGGAAAACGGCCTTTCTGGTAGCCTTATGTTCCGCTAGGCGGATCTCGGATCTTCAAGCCCTTTCGTGTCAGGAGCCGTACTTGCAGTTTTCGGCAGACAAGGTGTAGCTGCCCCCGGTTCCCTCCTACCTGCCGAAGATGGTTTCCAGTTTTCACTTGAATCAGCCGATCTCTCTTCCTACTTTTTCGGATAGCGTTTTGGGGGCGCAGGATTGCGTTCTTCGGCAGTTCGACATGGGTAGAGTCCTACGGCGGTACTTACGAAAAACGGCTCCCTTTCGCAGATCGGACAGATTGTTTGTTTTGTTTGGAGGTGTCCGTCAGGGTGAAGCAGCTGCCAAAGCTTCTATTTCTCACTGGGTAAAGCAAGCGGTGGTGGCGGCGTATGAGGCGCGGGGTAAACCTCTGCCCGCGGGACTCAGAGCGCATTCTACTAGGGGGCAAGCAGCGTCCTGGGCGGAGTTCGCTTTTGTCCCTCCAGTGCACATCTGTCGGGCGGTGACGTGGTCGACGCTCCACACTTTCATGAAGCATTATCGGTTGGACCTTCAGGCTCGGAATGACGCAAGAGTCGGAGCGTCAGTTCTGCTGGCAGGGCTTGCCGGTCCCTCCCAGGTATAGGAACTGCTTTGGTACTTCCCGAGAGTTCCTGGACTGGCCCGGAGAAACAAAGGAAGGAGAAATTAGGCCTTACCTGCTAATTGTCTTTCCTTGAGTTCTCTCCGGGCCAGTCCAGGTCCCACCCAGTATGGCTCGTAGTTCGGTTAGGAAGTTTGGAGTAGGTCGAGCGGCGCCAGGTGTTGGTGTGACTTGGAGGTTTTTTGTTTTTTCGTGATGGATTTTGCTTATTTTACGAGTCCAGTGAGGCTTCTACCGGGGTGGATTCTGAGATCCTAGCAGGGGTCATACATTCATTCAGTAGTAAATAAGGAAGCGAAAGGAACAAAAAAAAAAATGAATAGAGAATAAGGCTTCGAATGGGGCTCGCTCTCAGTCGGTTAATTCTTGGTGGCGTTGGTGCCATATGCTGTTTGGGGAGTTTGCAGTGTTTTTGTGACATTAAGTTTCAGTTATGGTAGGTTAAGCTGCTTTGACAAAAGTAGACTGAGCTTCTCACTCCAGGGGGGGGGCTAGGTAGCCTGTCAGGAGAAAGTTTTCAGTGATCAGTCCTCAGTTGCTGAAGGGGATTGGAGACTACCCGAGAGTTCCTGGACTGGCCCGGAGAAACGTAAAGGAACCCCTTTTGCCTTACGCTTTCGCCCCATAGAAAAACAGATCACTCATAAAGGTCTAGCTCAGTGATGGCTAACCTTTTTGAGCCCGAGTGCCCAAACTGCCGCACAAAACCAAAGAATTTCCTCAAAGTGCCAGCACGTCAATTAAACCTTAACAACAAGATTTTAGTATCTAAAAACTCTTTATAAAGTTGCCTGAACTATGTAACATCATTTGTAAAGGTTGGAATCTTTGTATTGTCAGAGAATCAATTTGATTCACAATCCTTTGGTTTTCATTTCAATTTATTGGCAATTTATAATGTTTTAATGATTTCATTCAATTTAATGAATTTAGGAAGAATTTGATTCAGTTACACAATATATTTTAAATGTATTATTCACATAACATGTCAAATGTATCCTGAGTAAAAAAAAGATAAACTTCTTAAAACTGTTAACTGTGTCAGGACTCGGTGTGTATTCCCAAAGAATCTATACATGAAAAAAATTAATGTGATGTTTGTTGTTGCATGCATGCTGATAACTTGTCAAAGAGATATCTTTCTACCTTTTGTGCATTTTTTTTCAGTTGCAATTGCTCCAGCCACTTTCTTCTGGTTTCTTCATGTTTTCTGCTAACTCTCCATCATCTGCTGTCCATTTGTCCTTTCTTCTCTCTTCTAGTTTTTTTTCCATTCTCTCTCTCTACATCCGCTTTAACAAACTAATCTTTCTCCTTTTGCTCTTTCCTCATTCCTATTTCATCCACTCAAATTTTACCCCTCCATCCTCAATCCCCACTTACTCTCCCAATACCCGGCCAATTGTAGATTTTTTATCCCTCCCACATAAAATAATTTTTCCCCTCTCCATTTTACTCTCCCAGCCCCATCCCATTCTAATCCTCCCCCAACATCAGCTCCCTTCTAGTTCCAGCCTCACCCAGCATCCATTCCCTTCTAGTCCCTGCATCAGCCCATTTCCAGTCCTAGCCCCCCATCAGCCCATTTCCAGTCCTAGCAACCCCCCAACCCAATACCAGTCCTAGCCCCCCCCATCAACCCACTTCCAGTCCTAACCCCATCAACCCATTTCCAGTCAGCCCCCCATAGCCCATTGCCAGTCCTACCCCCCCCCATCAGCCCACAGCCCATTACCAGTCCTAACCCCATCAGCCCACCTCAAGTCCTAACCCCTCCCTATCAGCCCATTTCCTGTCCTAGCCCCCCCCCATAGCCCATTATCAGTCCTAACCCCCCCATAGCCCATTACCAGACAGCCCCCATCAGCCAACAGCCCATTACCAGTCTTAACCCCCCCATAGCCCATTACCAGTTCTAACCCCCCCAACAGCCCACAGCCCATTACCAGTCCTAACCCCATCAACCCACCTCAAGTCCTAACCCCTCCCCATCAGCTCTTCCTGTCCTAGCCCCCCCATAGCCCATCAGCACTCCTAACCCCCCAGCCCCACCATAGCCCATAAGCACTCCTAACCCCCCAGCCCCCCATAGCCCATAAGCACTCCTAACCCCCCTAGCCCATAAGCACTCCTAACCCCCCCAGCCCCCCCATAGCCCATCAGCACTCCTAACCCCCCCCCCCCCAGCCCATCAGCACTCCTAACCCCCCCCAGCCCCCCCACCCCATCAGCAATCCTAACCCCCCCAGCCCATCAGCAATCCTAACCCCCCCCCCAGCCCAGCCCAGCCCAGCCCAGCCGAGGGAATTTTTTTTTTTTTTAAAGCTGTCTTCTCCCGCTGCCGGGGCCGCCGCGGCAGAATCGAGTGTGCCGCGGGGCCCCCCCCGCCCAGCACAGCCGGCCCACCCCATCTATCCGCTCTCGCGTCGCAGCTCACAGTGACACGCGCTGGCTTTCAGAGCGCGAAGGGATTAGCTCTCTGAAAGCCGGCGCGTGTCACTGTGAGCTGCGACGAGAGAGCGGATAGAGGGGGAGGGCAGGCTGTGCTGGGCAGGGGGGGCCCCGCGGCACACTCGATTCTGCCGCGGCGGCCCTGGCAGCGGGAGAAGACAGCTTTTTTTTTTTTTTTAAATTTTACTTGCGGACCTTCCCGCGTGCCAGCTGCAAGGCCTACGCGTGCCATAGGTTCGCCATCGCTGGTCTAGCTTCCGCCATCTTGGATCCCCCTATATTAATAGTTTTTATGCACATTTCCTCCACAAGCCTGTCTGAACCTCTTTGAAATCCCGCTATGTTAGTCACCTTGACCACATCCTCTGGCAACAGATTCTACAGCTTAATTATGTGCTTTGTGAAGAAAAGAACTTTCTAGAATGTCTTTTCAATCTGTTGGTCATTAGTTTCATGAAAGGTAAAACAGCAGTTTCCTATTTACAGACTTCTATCATTTCCTTTCTCAGTCATGTTTTCTTCAAGCTGACGAGCCCTCTTTAAACGAAAAGTATTCCCTACCTTTCATCATTTCTGTCACCCTTCTCTGAACCCTTACTAGTTCCACTGTATCTTTTTTTGAGATGGCCTAACTAGAATGGCACATGGTGCAACTGAATCAGGAACCTGGGCATAAAGATATTCTCAGTTCTGTTTTCTCTCCCGTTTTGAATGATCCTTAATGATTCAAGGGTTTTTTTTCCCAGAGACGCAGCACACTGGGCTGATAATTTCAATATATTGAGACTATCTTAAGAAGAGTCAAGCTCATATCAGGCACATTTTAAAAGAAAAAAAAGTTGTAATTGTTTTTTATCAGCTATCATTCAGATAAAAGCTAAGTGTCCCATCCTGTCTGCCAATAAGGTGGCTAATGTTGCATAATTTGATATTTTATTAACTTTTACAATATACATTCAAGCATATACAAGAATGAAAAGATAATGGTGCAGTAATACAAAGAAGAAATGGAAACTCATAATACAGCCAAACTATTATTACTAAGCCCACAATTACAAAGGAAACAAAGGGAGGCACCAGGAAGCAGTAACAACGGAGAGCGATACTAACAAAGGCCCGCATTAAGAAAATTACTAAGATGGCCAGGCAAAGATTTATGCATCAGTCATATGGAATGACACTGTGACCACAGGTTCTTCCCTAGCAGTCAGGACCTCTAAGGGGCTTGTTTACTAAGCCGCGGTATCAGCTTCTGACCGATATTGGAGCCGCGGCCCCATTGAATTCAAACCCAAATAATGGCATCAGTATCCTTTGTGGTTAAATCTTATTTTAGGAAAACAGTGCAAAAGAAATAGATTTGCTTTTGATTTAGATAGGCTAGCAGAAATACTTCATGCAAATACAAGGCTGATAAAAATGCACAAATAAGTTTCCTTGCCCAGTCTTTACCATTGCAAGTTTAGTTTGTTTTAAATTTCACGTATGGACCAACCTTGCACAAAACTAACTATGGGTCCCCATGGCTGAAGAGTTAGTGGTGCTACAGGTAAGTACCAAAGATGAATCATCAATGATATGTAAAGGATTTGGGGAGGGGGAGTAACAAGTGGCACTCTATCAAAGGATGAGAATGCATCAACAGAACAATGAAGAAAATAACAGGAACCAGGAAAATCCATAGTGTCAGAGTCTAGCTAGCAGTACTAGCATCTCATTTTCATGACTGTTACACCACAAGTCTTTCAACAGGAAGGTAATATATTGATTTTAGATTATTCCTTTTCATTGGTAACTCAGGGTGGGTTACGTTCAGGTGCACAAGGCATTTTCTTGTCCCAAGGAGGTTATAATTTGAGTTTATAAATGGGTGTGTGGGCAAAAAAAAAAATCATGTTGCTTATTTTCCTGTGCCATTTATGGGGGAGTTTGTTATATTCATTTATTTTTGTTTTGTTTTAGTGTGCCTACAGTTCAATACTGCAAACTCTTGAGCAATAGAGTGCACTCTTGAGAATTAAGGCACACTTTTTGAGCAACAGAAATAGCGAGAACTATTGACGACACAGGAAAAAAGCCCAAATTTCAGCTTTTTTTCTGTCATTTCCCCATTTAAAATTGCATGAAATGACTTGGGAAATGCCATTTTCATTTCCCTTGTTTCAAATGAAGGCAATGAAGGTTGAAATAACTTGCCCAAGGTCACAAGCAGAACCAGAAGCATTTGGATCATTTTGTCCTTGAGTTTCTGCTTATCTCTCTAAGCCCTACGCTGTGCGTCCATTCTATACTGCTGTTTACCACTGGTCTCTAAATTAGAGGATGGCATTTCACTCCTGCAGGAGAATTGCGTCACCTCCATTAAAACCAAACTCTGGACTAATTAGAAGAGCCTGTTTCAACTGAAAGTATAATCTCTACCCTAACAAATCTATGCCACTGAAAGAAGAAGTGAAACTATCCTGTTACTCCACTATGCATCCTCCAAAAATTCTACAGAGAAGCCTTGGTAGCCAAGCACACAATACTGGCTACCTTATGTCCTGCCTCTGTTCTAGTGAGCTCTTTCTCATTGCAAACAGCTCTTTCACATTTTTACACTCTTTTCTTTTCAGTGGCAAGATGAATTGGTGGTAAAGATTGATGAGCATTAGGGTAGGAAGCCTGCGTCTGGGTTTGAAAGTTTATTAAGCTTAGGCAGGAAGCTCTGGAGGGCCTGAGTTCACAATTAGGCTCCCAAAGGCAGAACATAAAACATTTAGACACATGGGATATAACTTTGATTACAAGCATCTTTCATCATTAAATATTAACACTGAGGCTGCTTAAAGCCCCACTGAAAGAATTATAGAATTTAATACTTATAGTGTTCTATCAATAAGCCTTAAGAAATACTTTTTTTTAAAAAAAACTGTAAACTTGGAGACTGGCAAAATGAAAATGAGCGTTCAACTGAGCAGCCTGTGGGAATACAAAAAGAGAACAAATTTTAAATGGGCTCAGTTGTTCTGGGGACATCTTATCAAAAAAGATTTTCATGTGGGATGGGAAGAAGGTTCTGCACTAAAATGAGAGTGTGAAAGTGGGAATTAAATTTTAATTTGAAAAGTCCATCTGCTCTTGGAGGAATATAGCATTGCAGCTAATGTTTATTTTCCTTCTGCTTCTGTTTGCTTCCATGCTACTGAAGCTCCGTTAGTTAAATCTAAACAACTTTTGACATTTATAGCCCTTCGGGTGCGCACCTGTGGGAGGGAGACACAGATATATGCAAACTTTTGGACACCCAAATCAACTTTTTGTTTGTTTTTTAAGGAACTGATGAAATAATCACACTCGGTATCAAGTATTTTACTAGGCTCTCTGAAAGCATGCCCTCAGACATAAAGAAACCAGAGACGGAAAAGACAGAAAAGCAGGGATGAACAAAGAGGAAAACCAAACAAATCTTTTACTTTTTAATTTCCACTGAGGAACCCCTCTCTCTCTCTCTATCTATATATATATATACATATACACACACGCACATGCCACAGATCCCATATAACACTTACATTTGGGGTTGAAGATATTGCAGCACAATATAAGCGAATCTGTTTTATACTGAATCTACAGTATATGTTATAGCAAAACAAAATGAGGGTCCAAGCCTTGACTGTGTGATAACGAATCCCACGTTATATTGAGCCATGTTATAAAGAGTCTACGCATATAAATATTAGGGATGTGCATTCATTTGAAATAACATGGGAAATATCAACATTTCCCATGTCATTTCAAACCCAAAAATGACATGAAACCACCAAAAATTGTAGATTTTTCCCTAATGTCAGCATGATATGGCCTTAAAACTGTCCCTTGGATTGGAAGGCACTGGATATCCAGGAAGAGCTATTATACTTTCTCGGGGGGGGGGGGGGGTCCCTAGGTGTCCCTATCATTAGCTGTGTCTTGGACCTTTGGTGATATTAGTTCCTCTTTCCAGACTGACCTACGTTTCCTTGTCTGGTCTTGAATTTGTTGAAGACTCTTTGTGGATTTTTTGCCTTGTTAATTTATTCACTCCAGTTCTAGAGATTTACGCCAAAGATTTTTCTGGTGCTATATTCTTACGCCAGAAATTCTGCGAAACCATGTCTAAATTTCTTACACCTAGTTCCATGGAATTTCTGTATAGGATCACTAAGGGGATCATTCCGGAACACGAATAAGGGGTTTGTACATGTGGTGGGGACGGAGATGTGCCAAAAACATCCCTGACCGCATTCTGAAACACTGCTGACATGCACATCCACAGCGCTAGCATGGGGATCTCAGAACATGGTTGGGTGAGGGTGGAACGGGGTTGTGGTCAGCTGCAGAGACATAGAAAGCGTATTTAGGAAAGGCCCGTGTATGTATGAAATGTTTCAAAGACACATCCATGTTAGACCTGCTGAAATGTGGTATAACAAAAATAAAACCCAACAAATTAGAAAAGTCAAAACATAAACTGCCCAAAAAAGACTCCCAAAACAAACTGAATGGGTATATTTCAAAACCATTCATTCAAAGAACGAGAATGCTGGAGAAAACAACATAACCCGACGCTCGCTGGAACGTTCCTCCTGCGTTTCGCTTCTGCTGCTTCAGGGGAAAGTGATTCTAAAATAAAAACATACTGCGTAGGTAGTTTGGATGGTATATTGAAGTTATAGTGGTGGTCGTGAGTTGGTTTGTTGGAAACGGCCTCTTTGGGCTGTGATATTTGTTGAAGATGGCCAGGTAGGAGTGTTTCTGTTTTGAATTGTTTGAAGGTTTTGAAGTGGTACTTTCTGATGGTGGTAGTAAGAATATAAAACATTGTTGTGGTATGTTTTTATTTTAGAATCACTTTCCCCTGAAGCAGCAGAAGCGAAACGCAGGAGGAACGTTCCAGCGAGCGTCGGGTTATGATATGCTCGTCTTGTTCAAAATTGGGAGTTTTTTCATGCTAAGATGCTGATCTTCTTGTATTACATGTGTTTATACAGTCTTGTGATAGTTATCTGATGACCATGTATTTAGTTATGGGAATGTATATTGAGAGTTTTGTGAATATCAGTGTCTTATGGATATATGCATGACTCCTATTATTTTGACAATTAGTGTGGATCAGCGAACCATTGATGTACTTAAACTTGTTTGTACACCTGAGCTCACTTTGTGTGAACTGTGGGAGGGGTCGGAGGGTTCTGAGGTTTGCTTTTCCATTTTAAAGATATACTCTAATGCAGATGATTTTGTTACACGGAGGGTTAGTTGATAGAGCTGTTTTAATTGTTTGTTTAGTGTGATAGGGCAGCCATACATCTGCTGTGCCTGGCACTGGAAGACAACTCATGTAGTGCCAACATTCCCCGGATTGTCCCATTCGCTTTTCATCCCTACCCAGGCCAGGATCAATGAGAGCTGCGAGAGTGGTGATATATCTGGAGTCTGGCTACTTGATGTGATGGCACAGGGATCTCCCCTCCAATACCCATACAGCCCTGACCAGGGGAGCAGTGCCACAAAGATGGCTGTGGAAAGGCAGACAGGGTTGCCCCACAGATAGCGGATGTATATAGACAGACATATGCCATGATGAGACAGGTGCAGATGTTGTGAGAAATGCCAGTACCCAATACCCAATAGGTGGGCCTCAGATGCCATAGTCAGAAGGCCCTACTACAACACAACTACTACTACTGATCATTTGTATAGCTCTACAAGGCATATTCAGCACTGCACAGACGCACGTAGCAGATGGTCCCTGCTCAGCGGAGTTTACAATCTAGTCAGGACAGACAACACATAAGCTGTGAAAAGGATACATCCAGGGGGAATGGTCAGGAAACACAAGGGGGCTTAGGGGATCTGATCCAACAGCGGAATCGATGAAGTGAGCATTGAGAGGGGCCAGGGATGAAGCCTGACATACAGACTTGTTCCAGACTTACAGAGCAGCAAGGTGAAGGGAGTAACATCTGGATTTGACAGTAGAAGGGAAGAGCCCAGATGGAAGCAATCTGACGGAAGAGCGGTGTTCACGGGGAGGGGTGTAGGGAGAGATAGGAGGGTAATGAAAGTGCAAAGCAGCAGAATGAGTGCATTTACAGGCCAGAGGTATGAAAAGTGCATACATTTGTTGCTCAGCAATATTATGCATCCTTTGGGGAACTGCAATCTTAGTTCGGGAATTTGCATAAGGATTTAGTACTGCAAATCTAAGAATTTAACAAGGACATATTTTAAGAAGGGTTCCAAGATGCTTTTCCCAGAGGTAAAGGCCTGGCAATCTACTTCCGGTCACATTGCCAAGAAAACCCAGGAGCTGCTGGGTCACCAGGAATCAGCATTGATTCGAAGGCACACATTGCATTATAGGGCTGGGAACAATGGCACAAGAAAAGTCTAGAGCAAGTCTCTAGAGCAGGAGTCAGTAGACTCACAAGGCAAAATCCAGGAAGAGTTTAAGAGTTTTTCATTCTGCTCAAGAACAGACAAGTTAACTGAACAAGCAGGAAATAAAAACTATTATTACCAGAAATACAAGATGCAGATAAAAGTAGTCTGGCTAAAGTCAGCCTGGAAACCTCTAGTAACCTTTCAGCCGCTTTGTTTTATGTTTTGGCTTCAGCCACAGCCACCTCTTAATTAACCTGCTTGCCCTAAAACAAAATGAAAAATGAAGGAAACAAAATAAAACAATATTTTTTGCCTGCACATTCATAACAGATATATAGATAAGGACCTAACTTTATTTTTTCTCTTTCTATACATTCACATATATATATATTGCCTTGTAAAATTCTTCACACTCTTGTACATTTTTCACGTTATGCTCGCTTCTAAATGCATTAAAGTAGGAGTTTTTCACTAATTTACACAACATACTCTACAATTATTCAAAAAGTAAATAAGAATAGGAAATCAAAATGTCTCGATGCCTAAATCTTCTCTTCATACCCTTTGGGGTCTGTTTACTAAAGGCCGGTGGTGTGCGGTCCGCGGTGCAGAGCGGGTGCCGTAGAAGGAGTGGGCGTTCCGTCGGGAAGCTGTGAGTGACAGATGCGCGAAGGTGCGCGGCGCCCGTGTGGTTAGTGCCCTGTGCAATTAACGAGGTTGATCTGTGCACATGGGACACACTGCTCACGGATTTGGGCTTTCCAGTATTGTGCTGCACATTGCTGACGGAAACGGTTTCCTTTCCCTTCCCAGCACCTCTAACGCGACTGTTGGACTCGCGGTATATTTCTTTGGAGATTCGGGCACGCTCCTGTGCGGCGAGTCTCCCCCCTCCCACATTCCGCCCACTGACCCCGTCTCTCCGCCCCTAGGGGGCCTTCCTCCGCCCTCATTTCTCCTTTCCACGCCTGTTTCGCACATTACCGTCCCGCAAATGTGCGCGTTGTCGGCGCACGCTTGCGGGACCCGTTAATGTGCCGCGCACTCGTACGGGGCGCTTAAGAGCACTTAAATACCTCTTTTAGAGCGCTCATGTGCGCCCCGTACAAGTGCGCCGTTTAGTAAACAGACCCCTTTGTCATAGCATATCAAGTTAAATAGAGCCCACCTGTGTCCAGTCACATTAGTTCAGCTGATCTGAATACTCCTGGATGAAGACTCAAGTTATTTCTGTTACATACAGTGAATTTGAAGCAAAGGCCTAAAGATGCGGCAGAATCAATCTAGATGCTGATTTGGAGTAAAGCAGGAGTTCACCATGACATTATTTTCATCCAAGATGCCAGCCCCTGACGCAGGACTATTAAACTGCGGTACCCAGTCAGGCTGGACGATCAGTGTGTGGGAACTTGCAGATAAGTGCCGTTCTCAGCTATTGTTTATCATACACAGTGTTTATAAGCACTGCTGCTTTTGTGCCAAGTGTTGTTTCGTGCAAGTCTTTCAAGTGTGCATTTACAGCAGTACTTGCCACAGTGTCTTTATCTGCATATTAATAAAGGTTTTTGTTGACTGTAACCAAGTGAGCTGTTGTACATTGAAAGGCACAAAGTGTAAATTTTTAATTGTATAATGGGATAGTTGACTGATGATACGACCACTGTGGTTGGCTAATGTTGGCCATATGATGTGGTTCTGTTTCTGATGGTCCCTAATCACTTAAGTATTATAAGAGGGACAGTTTTGTATGATTTCAGCTTATTTCTACTTTTGGATTATATTGTTGCAATAGAACAAGGAGCTCCAGCAAGAACTCTTAGATAAAATTAATCAGAGGTATGGATTGAGAGAAAGATTATAAAAAATGTTTATATCTCTTGGAACACCATCAGGTCAAGCATTGCAAAGTGGAATCAGTTTGACACCATCAAGGTGTTGCCTTGAGGGTGCCATTTCTCCAAAATCAGAAGTTGTGGGTTAAGCAAACTGCCAGGGTTGGTCATTATGAGGCCCAATATTATATTCAGAGAATGGCAGAGGATTATGTCTGAGACTGGGGAAAATTATGACTGTTCAACACTTTCAGAATTACTCCACCAATATGGCCTGTATGGGAGGGTGGTAAGAAGCCACTGATGGTGAAAAGCCCATTGATATGTCTCTTAACATTTGCAAAGAAAAACTCAAGAAACACTGGATCTATTTAGGAGAAGATTTTGTTTTCAGATCAGGCCAACAGAGTGCATTATCCTGCTAAACACCAACTCTACAGGAAAGCACAGTGGTGACTGTGTTTATGTTATGAGGTTGCCCTGTCATGCCATATGATAAAGTAAACCAGCATGTCTGTTTGAGCTATTGTTATCAGTGACCCTGAAATTCTTAAGTAAACTCTTAGTTCAGAACAGAAAATATGGATTGGACAGTTATTTTGAGAAGGGAAGAGGTGTGAGGGGACTTTAAATGCCAGGGACTCCCAATATATAATGGTCCCATTCATAAAAACCTGAAAAAATTAGTTGAGGAGGTTACAGACACATAGGCACCTATGTCTCTTTATGAAATAGTCACCTTATTGCCCTCTAACTCTAGACACCCTGTTATAAAATTACCTTCTTTAAGGAAGTATTAAGTTGTGTATTAGCAGACTGATGCTCCCAGGGAGGAACTATAATACTACCTCAAAGCTGGTATTATTCTTCCATGAATAACACAGCTTGTGAGGTTTCATGTAAGCTGCATTATTCATTTTGAATAATAATAAGCTGCTTTGCCTACATTTACATGATTTCCATCTCATTAGTCTTTAATGAGCATTGATTAAAAAATCATGCATTAAGAGCAAATCACACAAGTTTTCACCAACATGCATATTTCCCTTAATGTAACTTAGTAACTTTTCCTGTGTAAAAAAAAAAAAAAATTCCATACTACTGCATTCCTAACAGAGGCTCTGCATTTCAAGCAAAGGTAAGAGTGTGTGGCTTTTAATTACTGGCTCGCTACCTGAGAGCTCTTAAAAAGATTTCAGTACATTTTTAAAACAAAACTACATTTTTCTTGGTGCTTTAGTTCAAAAGGGGAAATATTTTCTTTAGTGGTGTAGGTTTAAAACACTGCTTTTAGGATCTTTCTCAGCTCTTTGAAGCTACTGACACCTTATCTGGAGTTAGTGGGCCAGATAAGTCTGTGAAAGAACCGAGAGTAGCTGAGGCTTGCATAAAAGTCTTCAGAACCTTGCTCCTAACAGGGGCTCTGCATTTCAAGCAAAGGTAAAAGTGTGTGGTTTTAATTACTAGCTCTCTGCCTGAGAGCTCTTAAAAGGGTTTTAGAACATTTTTGAAATAAAGTTATATTCTTTTTGGTGCTTTAGTTCAAAAGGGGAAGCATTTTCTTTAGTGATGTAGGTTTAAAACTCTGTTTTAGTATCTCTCTCAACTCTTTATCTTTATCTTTTATCTTTATTATAAAACTTTTTATACCGCCATGACCAAAAAGGCATACAGCGGTGTACAATAAAAAACAGGCTACTGAGAGATCAGAAAAGAGCGCCAATTATTCATAAAAGAGACAGCAAAGATAGTGTCACACCTCCTCTGGCCAAGCGGTAGCCTCCTGTATTGCAAGGCCCCTGGAGGGTGGTAGTTGTGCCTTTATGAATATAAACGCAAACACTTCTTTCTTCAAATCAAAGGGTTTTTATTCCCCGTCCCATTGAGGGTATTTTATCTTCAAGGAACATAAATTATATGCTTTGCTTGGACATCTTATATACAATAACAAAGGGAAACATAACTTGCTTTCTTCAGCTTTTAAAGGAGAAATAAACAAAAGAACAAAAGCTTAAATATTGCTGTAAGGTTCTCTCCCTGGTAGCTATGAGTAGAGCATACCTCTGTTCTGCCTCGAGAGAGAGAGTTACAGGCTTGTTGCTGTATTACTGAAGTTAAGAAACCAAGTTACTTTCCTTATCTCAGGGAGAATTCTGGTTCAATTAATGATAGAGAACAATCCATTAATTCCTGTGTATCATTCTCCTCAGCATTCTGGTATTCCATCATCTCTGGTTGACTGGTATATTCATTCTGTACTTTGGGAGTACTCTGTGAGACTTGCTGCCTAAGTACGTCAACCAGGAAGTTCTTCTCTTTCACTGGGCTAGAGCCTCTCTGGGTATTACCATATATACTGGAATAGAGATTTCCCAGGCACTGCCCCTGCTGGTACTTTTTAGTAGAGCTTAGCCCCTTACTTGCTCTGCTCGTGGGATAATTAAGGGAACTTTCCAACCTATCCAGGTTTCCCTTTTGTAACCCAGCTGAGCTGAATCGGAGTGCTCGTGACGGAGTTTCAGACGGAGCTGTGAACTTACAATTACAAAACTCTTCAGCTTTATCTGGTAAGTAAAAGCTTTTCTCTTGCTCATACACACTATTTGGCTGTGGATATCTCTCTGATTTATTCAGGTCCTCGGGTTCCCTCTGACCTTCATATGGGCACTCTAATTGCTCCAGAGTTTCCTTATCACTCTCTCTTGCATTCTCATACCTGTGCCATGCTTCCCGGGGCTTTAGCTGCCCTCTCTGTATTTTCTCCAAGTGTGTCCTTGGCTGCCACGGCTTCTCTCTCTCTCTCTCTCTCAGCTCCGGCACCAGCTCCTGGCTTTGCCTTAATCCTGATCCGGATCCTAAACCTAAACTGTCTCTGAATGTCTGAGAGCTTGTTTTAAACCAGCGTTCGCTTGCTCCACCCTTAGTTAGCTGAACCCTGTCAGGTGAAGTGAATTCCCTTCCTGTGCTAGCTGGGTGTGTCCTGATTGAGCTTTTGCACGTGTTCCTGCGTTGCTCAGGGTAACTATCTGACACTTTCTTGTTTACCCTGTCACTTTTTCTGTTTTCACTTGTGCTGGCCTGCATTTCCTCTGTCTGTACAGGGTCTACCCTGTTACATATTCCCCTCCTTAAAATATTACTTGTTGCCGTATTTTTTAACGGACAGCAAGTAATTCTTTGCGGGGTCCAACCGTGCTGTTCATGATAGGCCAAATTGGCCGTAGCTACCCTTTCTTTCCACGGTTTTAATACGTTTATGTGGTATACTTGCTTACGTCCGTGGTCATTCTCCACTAAGTATGATACGAAACCTATCTTTTTTATTACTACAGCTGGCCCTTTCCAGCGGGACTCGAACTTCGGACCGGGGTCCGCTACTTGTATCAAAACCTTATCGCCTACCGCCAGTTGTCTAGTTTGTGTATCCCTGTCATAATAACGCTTCTGGCGCTGTTTGCTACGGGTTAGATTCTCCCCCGAAGCTTGGGATGTCTTTCTTAGGCGGGTCCTTAATTCTTTCAGGAATTGAGGAATCCCTACTTCTGGCACTTTCGGCTCTACCCATTCATCTTTTAAGATGTCTAACACTCCCCTTGGCGTTCTTCCAAACAATAACTCAAATGGGGATACTCCCAGCGAGGTTTGTACCCGCTCTCGGCAAGTATACATTACGAAAGGGAGTAATGTATCCCATTCTCTCATTTCATCCTTTCTTAATCCCCTTTGCAATAGGTGTTTTATCGATTGGTTAGTGCGTTCTACCAATCCATTGGTTTGGGGATGATACGCCGATGTCTTAACGTGGCGTATCCCAAATGCCTCCCAAACTCTTGCAAGGTATCTCGAGACAAAGTTAGTGCCTTGATCAGTTAGGATTTCTTGGGGAAACCCCACCTCACAGAATAGCTTTATTAGCTCCTGTGCTATAACTTTAGCAGAGATGTTTCTCAGGGGTATGACCCATGGGAACCGGGTCGCATGGTCCACGATGACTAAGAGATACTGAAAACCCCTTGGTGTTTTTGTTAACGGGCCTACGATATCCATCCCTATTCTTCTGATAGGGGCAGCAATGGTGGGTAATGGTATCATGGGGGCTGCTTTGGGTCTGGATACAGAAACCCTTTGACATGCGGGGCATGCATCACAGTATCTTTTTGTCTCCTGATACACTCCGGGCCAGTAAAAACGTGCTAAAATTTGATCAAGGGTTCCTTGAACACCTTTATGCCCCCCAATCGGATGGTCATGGGCTAGGCGGAGAACTACTGCCTTAAAGGCTACCGGCACGACCAATTGCTTCCTTATTGCTCCAGTATATGGATCTAAACCTTCTCTATATAGGATATTGTTATCCAGTAAGAACCGGGGTAACACCTCCCGCTCCTCTTGGGCCCATTCGAAAGCTCTTTTAAGAGCCAGGTCTGCTCTTTGCTCCATTGGGAACGATGGAAATTTTTGTACAAGAGCAGCTGGGACCCAGGGTAGTCCTTCTCCCATTTCTAACTCCCTTCTTTCATGGGCTCTTTTGTTTCTTCCCTGCTTTTTTTTAGCCCTGGTTTTCTTATCTCCTCCCTCAGGGTTCTGCACCAAATCATCATGATTAGGCAGTGGATTCACTTCCTCTGCCTCTTCTGCCTGTTCCTCAGGAACTTCTTTTTCCCCTTCTTCTGTGGGTATTGCCACTTCCTCTACGGGAGTTTCTTGGGGTGTATCCATGGTGGTCTGGGATCATGTTGAAACTAGACCTGTTTTCATGGTTATCCCCTGACTCAACCCACCTGTAAAAGAAGGCCAGTCCCTGCCTAAAACTAATTTTTGGGGCAGCCCAGGGACCACTGCTACTTGCACCTTCCTTTCCACTCCTAGTGCTTTTACCTGCACTTGACATAAAGGGTAAGGAAGCTGTGCGCCATGTATGCATTTTATATCTATCTGTTTTTGGGCTACTGGACGAGACTGTCTCAGAGTCTCCCAAAATTCTCGGGTTATTAAACTTTGCTCCGCCCCTGAATCAATCATTGCTAGAGCATCTGCCCCCTCAACTTGTACCTGTATGAATATTCCTTTTGGAACTGACTTCCCTGCCCCTACCATAAGGACTGTTTTAACTCGGCAATCCTTTATCATGTGACCAGGTTTGTTACACCTATAACACTTTCTAGTGTTCCTATCTCTGCCTTCCCTGCTAGGGTCATATGCAGCCATTCCATCCCGTGCGTACTTTCCACATTCATACCTTTCAGTCACACTTGCACCCTTTAAAAGGTTCAACTTAAAAGTACTAGCATGTGCTGCCTCCCTGAACACTTCAGCCATCTGGGCTGCTTCACCAGTGTTCGCACAATTCTGCAGGGTCAAAAACGTTTTCATTTCGCCTGGTATGGACATTAAAAACTGTTCCAGAACAATTTCATCAAGAATTGACTCAAGCGTTTTGCCATCAGGATCCAACCATTTATAGGCTAGGTTCTTGAGCCTCTGGCATAAGGCTTTTGGAGTCTCATTTTCACCTATCACAGCCTCCCTAAATAATCGCCTGTAATGTCTCGGCGTGAGACCAAGGCGGTCTTTCATGGCCTTTTTAATTTCCAAATAATTATTGGCTAAACTAGCAGGCATAGTTTTGAACGCAGATAAGGCCTCGCCACTCAAAGTCATTGCGAAACGCATGGCCCATTGTTCCACAGGCCATTTTGAGTTCTCAGCAATGCGTTCAAAGGCCTCAATGAAATCGTCGGGGTTATCTGCCCGCCCTAAATGTTTGCATACAAGTCCCGTATTCCTTTCTACTTGCGGTATTGTAGCTTTGTCCTCTTGAGCCTTTTCCAGTAGCGCTGTCATGGCTTCCAGCAATGGCTTCTGTTGTTCCTTCAGCGTAGCCATATACTGTCCTTGCAGGTGTTGGAGCACCTTGGCCTGCTTCTCCTGCTGCTCATTCATCCACGCGAGTACATCTTGGGGCTCCATCTTCTTTTTCTGCACCTGAAAAAAAACAGAGAAGAGACCCACCAAGTGCGGCACACACACAAAAGTTGTTGTTTTTTTGTTTTTTTTTTCCTTTTAGCTCCCCCTTTCTCACGGTATCCTTATACCGGTTTACCCAGGCTACCAATACCTTAGTCTCCTGGTGATATCAGCATGTGAGAAGGGTCTTTTCCACCGCTGGCCGCTCTGCCAGCCGAATCCTCCTTGAGCAGTGCTTTAAACACTTCTTTTGCTTTTCAGCAATGTCCTTTCAGGCAAATCCTTTTTATTATGCCCCCCGAAAATTTTATCCTCTTCTCTACGCCAATTATGTCACACCTCCTCTGGCCAAGCGGTAGCCTCCTGTATTGCAAGGCCCCTGGAGGGTGGTAGTTGTGCCTTTATGAATATAAACGCAAACACTTCTTTCTTCAAATCAAAGGGTTTTTATTCCCCGTCCCATTGAGGGTATTTTATCTTCAAGGAACATAAATTATATGCTTTGCTTGGACATCTTATATACAATAACAAAGGGAAACATAACTTGCTTTCTTCAGCTTTTAAAGGAGAAATAAACAAAAGAACAAAAGCTTAAATATTGCTGTAAGGTTCTCTCCCTGGTAGCTATGAGTAGAGCATACCTCTGTTCTGCCTCGAGAGAGAGAGTTACAGGCTTGTTGCTGTATTACTGAAGTTAAGAAACCAAGTTACTTTCCTTATCTCAGGGAGAATTCTGGTTCAATTAATGATAGAGAACAATCCATTAATTCCTGTGTATCATTCTCCTCAGCATTCTGGTATTCCATCATCTCTGGTTGACTGGTATATTCATTCTGTACTTTGGGAGTACTCTGTGAGACTTGCTGCCTAAGTACGTCAACCAGGAAGTTCTTCTCTTTCACTGGGCTAGAGCCTCTCTGGGTATTACCATATATACTGGAATAGAGATTTCCCAGGCACTGCCCCTGCTGGTACTTTTTAGTAGAGCTTAGCCCCTTACTTGCTCTGCTCGTGGGATAATTAAGGGAACTTTCCAACCTATCCAGGTTTCCCTTTTGTAACCCAGCTGAGCTGAATCGGAGTGCTCGTGACGGAGTTTCAGACGGAGCTGTGAACTTACAATTACAAAACTCTTCAGCTTTATCTGGTAAGTAAAAGCTTTTCTCTTGCTCATACACACTATTTGGCTGTGGATATCTCTCTGATTTATTCAGGTCCTCGGGTTCCCTCTGACCTTCATATGGGCACTCTAATTGCTCCAGAGTTTCCTTATCACTCTCTCTTGCATTCTCATACCTGTGCCATGCTTCCCGGGGCTTTAGCTGCCCTCTCTGTATTTTCTCCAAGTGTGTCCTTGGCTGCCACGGCTTCTCTCTCTCTCTCTCTCTCAGCTCCGGCACCAGCTCCTGGCTTTGCCTTAATCCTGATCCGGATCCTAAACCTAAACTGTCTCTGAATGTCTGAGAGCTTGTTTTAAACCAGCGTTCGCTTGCTCCACCCTTAGTTAGCTGAACCCTGTCAGGTGAAGTGAATTCCCTTCCTGTGCTAGCTGGGTGTGTCCTGATTGAGCTTTTGCACGTGTTCCTGCGTTGCTCAGGGTAACTATCTGACACTTTCTTGTTTACCCTGTCACTTTTTCTGTTTTCACTTGTGCTGGCCTGCATTTCCTCTGTCTGTACAGGGTCTACCCTGTTACAATAGAAAAGGAAGAACAGAGAAACAGAGCAGTCAACTGTGGGCAGGGGGGGAAGGAACATCAAAAGCAACACAGAAGAGGTGAGTTTTGAGGGAGGCCTTAAAAGTATTAAGAGATGACCCAATGCGTAAAGTTGAGGGAAGAGAGTTCCAAAGGCGGGGCCGAGGAAGAAAAAAGCAGAAGAGCGTGTTGATTCGAGGTGAGCCCGAGAAGGAGGTGGGAGAAAGAGGCGGTTAGCGTGAATCGACCGAAGCGTTCTAGAGGGACAGTGAAAACGCACCAGATCAGAGAGGTAAAGGGGAACACCAGTGTGGAGAGCTTTGTGAACAAAGATCAGAACTTTATATTGAATACGGAAAGGGATAGGCAGCCAGTGTAAACGAATAAGAAGTGGAGTGATATGAGCCGTACGTGAAGAATTAGTCAGAAGACGAGCAGCAGTATGGTGAACCAGTTGAAGACGACGAAGCTGGGAAAGAGGGAGGCCGGCCAGAGAAGCATTACAGTAGTCTAAACGAGAAACCACAAGAGAAAGAAGAAGTGTAGTCAGAGAAGAAAAGGAAAGAAAAGGCCGGATAGCACGGAGTTGACGCAGGGTATAGAAGGAACGTTGAACAATAGAAGAAACGTGCTCTTTGAAGGTTAAAGCTGAATCCAAAGTAACCCCAAGATAACGCATAGAAGAGACAAGAGGAATAGGCCCAACAGACAGAGAAGGAGCAAGAGTGGGAAGAGGAGCACCAGCAGTGAACCAGATGGCTGAAGTTTTGGACAGGTTAACATGTAAAAAGTTGTCAGAAAACCAAGAAGAAACAGTGGCAAGACAGGCATTGAGGGGACCGATATCAGGGGAAAGAGGCCAAGTGTGATAGAGGAGAAGGATATCATCTGCATAATAGTACGCAGAGATACCGTGCTGTTGGATAAGTAAAGCAAGAGGGGCCAGAAAAATATTAAACAGTAAGGGGGCTAATACAGAACCCTGTGGAACACCACACGGCAAAGGTGAAGGAGAAGATGAAGTAGTGCCAGAGAGAACTGAGAAAGATCGATTGAAAAGAAAAGAGTGAAACCAGCGGAGAACCGAACCAGAGAGACCAATAGAACGAAGCCTTAGGAGAAGAGTGCAGTGATCAATTACTTTGAAGCTACTGACACCTCATCAGCTGTTAGTTCCCTCCCTACCTCCCCAACTCTCACCCACCCCATGTGAGCAGTCTTGCTTTATAGGGCATCTCACCAATTAGCTAAACACAGGGACTTGGAAGAGCACATTTAGAACATACTTTAAAAAGGTTAACTGATTTTTCTCTGAAAGGAATCTGGGAAACCAGCCGGTCTCTATTTTGCTTCAACAGGTATCTAAGCTCCACCAATATGGCCAATTGAACAGTGGCTGGGAAAAATCATATCACCAAAGCTGTTGCCCCGTTACAGTTTCCGCCTCTGTCCAAACAGAGATCCCGATGCCAGTTGAAGGACCATTTGCAGGGTGCCGGAATGCTGAAGCTCTCAGGAAACAAGTGGAAGAGCTCAGAGGTGGCGAGGCAGAGGAACGTTCAAAACAGTGAAAATACATTGATGAGATGTTTCTTGAAACATCCAAGCTGTCCAGCAGAGGAGAAGATGGGAGCCTACAGAATGATGAAGGTTGGACACAAGTCACCAGGATCTGCAGAATCACAAATCCAACTCCTCCAGTCCTTGAATTGAAGAACCATTCTGCAGCCCTGATAGTGGAGGAGGTGAATGCATCCCTAGAAATGGAAGAACCAGAACTCAAGCACCCCAATTACAGAACAAATGACCACAAGGAAGTGAAGGGTAGTGTGGTTGGTGACTCTCTTCTGAGGGGTACTGAGGCATCCATCCGCAGACCAGACTTGAGGTCCAGAGAGGTATGTTGTCTTCCAAAATCCGAGAGTTTGCTGAGACTCATCAAGCCCACTGACTATTATGCAATGTTGTTCATCTATATTGACAAAAATGATACTGCCAGGTATCCCTCTGAGCATATCAAAAGTGACTTCATGGTTCTGGGACAGAGGGTGAAGTAGATAATGGCACGGGTGGTGTTCTCTTCAGTCCTCCCTGTTGAGGGTAAAGACCAAGGCAGAGAAGCTTGCATTCTGGAGATAAATGCATGGTTGCGTGGATGGTGTCATTGAGAGCGTTTTGGTTTCCTGGACCATGGGATGCTGTTCCAAGGGCTGCAGAGCAGAGATGGCATCCATCTGTCCAAGAAGGGTCAACATGTCTTCAGCAGCAGACTGGTTAACCTACTGAAGAGAGCTTTAAACTAGATTTGTTGGAGATGGGAGAAGAAAGCCCCCCAGGTAAGTGAAACATTAAATACCTTTATTGAAATGAGTAGAAGGGGCAACATATGGAGAGCAGTGTCTATAAATACCCGTAACATGGGAAATAAGATCCCAGATGTTGAGGCTTTAATGGGAGAGGCTGACTTGAATTTAGTAGCAGTAACAGAGACATGGCTTATGGAAAAACATGACTGGGATATAACTATACCAGGCTATACTTTATTAAGAAAGGACAGGGTAGGAAGAAGGGGAGGAGGAGTGGCACTATATGTAAAAAAATATTAAAGCTATGGAAATACAGGGCTTAAAAGGGAGAGAAGAGGCACTGTGGCTTAAACTAGAAAGAGAGAAAAAGAAAACTATTTACACTGGCATGATATACAGACCTCCCTCACAGGGAGAAGAAGTGAACAGAGAGTTAATTGAAGACATATGCAGCATTGTACCCTTTCTGATTAAGAACTGTGGTGAGGACTGAGCGAGACTGTGGAAGTGTAAGGTCCAGGAGATGGCAGTGTACAGAGGAGATTGACTCAGTTAGCTCCAGGGGATAGAGGAAGTAAAGGAGAGCAGAACCGGTAGTACTGCACTCCACACAAACGGTCTTAACCACACTACAAGGAGAATGGTATCTAGTCAGGGTCTCCCTCTTCATACCAACCAAATCTTCAGTGCTCAGATCAAAAGAAATTCAACCTAACCTGCGGCGGGTGGGGTACCAAGCATGATGGACAAAGGATCTTACACAGTGGCTTTAGCCTGCTTCTCCTGCAATTCAGGATCTACAACACCTTCATCTCCTGAACCAACTCTTGGGACTGTCCTTGACCCTGTGAGCTCCTAAAGCAGACCTCATGAAGATCTTACAGGAACTTAAACTTTTCCAACTAGACTTCTCTAAGGCTGTGAGTGATATTAAAGCTGAAAATAAGTCCCTGGATGACTAGTTTACACAAAATAAAAGCAATATAGGGGAGCAGATTGATGCAACTGCTCTCTTTCAATCCAAAATCCACAAATTGGATATGTTTACTAAAACTTAAAAGAGAAACAAGATGATCTCGAAAACCGACAGGCACGACAATACGATCCAAACACGTAACTCCTCTTCTAATCCATCTTCACTGGCTCCCAATAAGCAGTCGACTAAAGTACAAAATTCTCCTGATTACTTTTAAAATCCTCAATAACGTATCTGCATCCTCATTGGAAGATCTCCTAAATTGGACTTTTGACAACAGAAGAAGAAGAACAAATATGATAAATACTCTTACCACCCCTTCCGTAGCTAGAAAGCTAGAAAAAGCTCCCAATTTGCCATCAACAGAGCTTTCTCCCTCTTTGCCCCGCAACTATGGAACTCACTACCTTCTAATATTCGTCTCATTTCACATTTGGCCACCTTTCGCAAAGAAATTAAAACACACCTATTCCATCTTGCTTTTGACCATGTAACTTAAAACTTTGTCCATCAATCTCATGATCAAGATTCTTTCAGACTTTTCATACTCCCACCCGTAGTCTCCGCTCTGTCCGTGTTAATCGTCTGCACCTCCCTTTTCCTTCACAGGCTCATCTCCAGTCATCTAGACAGTCAGCTTTCTTCTACCTTGGTCCCTTCCTGTGGAACTCCCTGCCTACTACCCTCCGACTAGAAGAGTCTTATCCCAAATTCCGCTCTCTCCTATAAACCTCTCTCTTCACCTCTGCCTTCAACCTTCCTCCCTGATCCCTCAATTCCCCTTCCCCTATTGCTATTGAACCCTATCTCTATTTTCTTTTTCTCTTTCCTTTTCTTTATATTATTGTAACTTCTTTTCCTTTTCTGATATACTTTATTTTTACTGTAAACTTCCCCAGTGTAATGGGGGGGCGGTATATCAAATGTTAATAAACAATAAATAGTTATGCTACTATGTATGATCTATCAAGGATCTATTATTGTAAATAGTTAATTGTTTTCTTGCTCTCTTATTAATATTGTTATTCTGTAAACCGTGCTGATCATGAATAATGCGGTATAAACCAAATAAATAAATAAACAATACCAGAGTCCTGGGTATCCCTGAGTTGGCACGTCATGACAGAGTTAGTCCAGCAACTATATTCTTTTTGTGTCCCTGGAACACTGGGACCAGTGAAGTTGGAGTGATTACTACATAGTCCGAGGGGAAAATGTTCTGTCATGTTTCAGGTGTCAGAAAGTGCAGATTTTTCAGGATCTCTCTCAATATACACTGGAATGGAGGAAGAGCTTTAAACAATTGACTCAGCTGCTTCAGGAGAAATCCATCAAATATCTGCGGGGATTCCCATTTGCCTTGACTTTTGAATAGGACAATACTCAACATAAAATTGTGGAGTTGAAAGACTGCCTAGGCATGGTAGACTTTCTGCAAGAAGGTAAACGCCATACTCCAGGTCAGGCCCAGGAGAAGCATGAGTGGCGGGCCTCTAATTTATTTATTTAGACAGTTTTGTATACCGCCTTATCCTTCAATCAAAGCGGTCACAACACAATTGGGGGATACATTAAACGCGCGGGGATACGAGACACATACACTAATACTTACAGGGAACATGGGCAATGGAGGGTTAAGTGTCTTGCCCAAGACCACAAGGCGCATCTATGGGACTAGAAACCCCAGTCCTTCCAGCCCAAGGTTGCTGTCCTCTAGTGGGATTTGAACCTCTGACCTTCCAGTCTGAAGTACCTTGCCCCAACCACTAGGCTACTCCTCCCTAATCCAAAGAGATGGAAGATTCGTCAGCTTGGCCGAACAGCAGAGAATCAACTTGATCGAACAATGAACACTACTATACCTCCTTGATTAAATTTGAGATTGTTAGTTTTGCCCTCTTTCTATGCTGTTCTTTGACCTTTGTTAATTCTCGACTATCTACAGAGATTAAGCCCTTTCGTTCCATGTTTGAGGGGTCCTGTTTGAAGAGAGTTTCACACATCTTGGACAGGACCTGAGGATATCTTCGCTGTTTGATGGTTCCTCCTTTGCCTCCAAAAGTGAGCTTGAAGTGAAGTGGGGGATTTAGCTGAATTTATACCAATATTTTCAGTTGCGACACTGTCTCAGGGCTATTCCTTATATAACTGGAAGTGCTGGCATTGGAATATTGTTCCAGGACTGAGCATGGGTTGGACCTCTGACCCGGAGATCCAAACCTGCTATTCATGGGATGGAATGCCAGCCAATCTGTGCTAAATTATGGCACCTAGTTAAATGCATTTATTTTATTTATTTATATATTAAATTTAGCTCAGACCTTCTCAGTAGTAGTGTGAAGGCACATTTTAGAAATGTCTAGGTGTAATCTAGCACATTGGAGGGAGGAGTGGCTCAGTGGTTGGGACAGGTTACCTCAGGCCAGAAGGCCAGGGGTTCAATTCCCACATGGGGACAAGCAACTTCAGGCCAGAGGGACTGGGGTCTCTAGTCCCATGGCCACTCCTTGTGGCCTTGGGCAAGCCACTTAACCCTCCATTACCTCAGGTACACTTAGATTGTGAGCCCTTCAGGGACAAGGGAATAAAAAAGTACCTGTTAGTATACATGTAAACCACACTGATTTTAAATAGCATGGTATAAAAAATAAATAAATAAGCACATGCAGGTCAAAACACATGGAAAATAGCTGGCCACCTGTAAGTTTCAGCCCAATTTCAGAAGCTTGCATATGCCCAAAATAGACAGTGGTGGCACAGCCACATAGACATCTCCGTGACAAACCTCTTAGATGGTGACATGTATCCCATGCTATATACACTTCTCTACATGCTATTTTGAAATTTAAGACATGTATCAGCATGCTGACCAGAAAACAAGTGTCCATATTTCCCTTTAGTATTTTTTATAGTTATGAAAAGTATTGGGGATATCAGAGTATCTTCTTTTCTACTTTCTCCAGGATTTTTGGTGGCAAAGCAAGAGCTTTTCTGATGCCTACTCATGACCTGGAGCAGGAAAAGACATGGATGGTATCGCAGGTGGGCTTAGACATGCTTGCCATTTCTGAAATCGTACATACACGTGTATCTTCAGGAACACCCTGGACATGCCTCTATCACACCTCTGAGTGACATGGTCATGACTGCCCCAGAGACATCCATATACCCAGCTTTCTGAAATGATTCTAGGGATGTCTTCATGATTTTCACATCTACGTACCTATTTCAGACATCTAATTCACAAATAGGGCTTTTAGAATAACCCCCTATGTGAATACTAGCAGAAAACTGTTCATTTAAGTACAAATTAGCCTATTACCTTCTCCCTGTAATTAAATTTATTTTGTTCTGTGCTGCTATTATATTTTATGATTATTGTTGAATTTTTTAATGTGGCCATTTTACTACTTTTATAAAAGAGGCGGGCTATCAAGTGTTTAAATAAAGCCTCAAGAAGATATTAACAATGATGCTGGCATCAGTCTGCAATCACTATTTGCATATTTGTAATTGCAGCATTGGCGGGACAGGAGCAACTGGGAACCACTTCTTCCCATATAAATTCCTCATTAGGTTAAGGCAGCCTGGAGAAAAGGCACAGACGATGGCATCCTTAAATTTTTCTAAATAACGCAAGCAAAATCAAGTAAAACTTTGTTCTTCTTTCATTTTGTTTTTTCAATAATTAAAATGGGCCAGGAGATTATGTTGCAATTTCCTCTTTCATTTCAAACAAATGCATATCTCTGCTCTGTAATTTTCAGATGACTATGCACATTGCTTTGAGGATGGCTTGTGCAGTCCCTTGGTATTGCTTTCCCTACTGCAACCACCTCCTCACTCCTTTCTAGAGCATTATACAAGTACAAAGTCTGAATTCTATGTGCCTGAAAATAGACCTCTTTGTAAAACTTAAATCTATTGAGTTGCACGTAGCCTCCTTTCCATTCCCAAGGGCTGCTTCCTGGAATTCATATTAGGTCTTACCCTCACTCCTTGCAGTTGGTGCCACTGCTTTAACTTACAGGCCTGATTTGTCTTTTCTGGTTCATGGCTGCCTTATTAGACTGCAAGCTTCAAAAAAACAGGGACAGTCTATTATGTATGTCTATAAAGTGCTGCATACACCTGGCAGCACTATACAAATAGCAATAATAATATTATAACAACATTATGCTGGGCCAAAAGAAGAATAAAAGTTATGGATATGTTGCTATCTTGTCTGGAATATATAAGGGAAAGGTCATAACGGGCTTATGGACTTTACTAAATGATACATGACATTTCTAGCTTTCCGGGAGATGAATAAAAGTGGAGCTCCCTTCTTTGCAGAAACACATTATTGACAGGATTGATGACACATTTTGCACTAATATAGAATGAAGATGACAAAGTGTCAAAATGTTTTGAAGAAGAATACTGTGATGTGGCATGGAGAAAGTGGTACTTTCACTTTAAAAGCAGTCTTTTGCTAAGGAAATCGAAGCTAGTTATTTCTTCACAGAAAAAGATTTGAGTTGTTTTCCCTGTCATGTCATTTATTTATTTAACATTTCTTATATACCGCCTTTTATGATATCAAGGTGGCTTACATTGAACAGGGCATTATAACTTGGAGATAACTATTTTGCAGGGAACATGGGCAATGGAGGGTTAAGTGGCTTGCCCAAGAGCACCTGTGGGACTAGAAACCCCAATCCTTCTGGCCAAAGGTTGGTGTCCTCTAGTGGGATTTGAACTCCTGACCTTCTGGCCTGAGGTAACTTGCCTGAACCACTAGGCCACCAGCATGCCTGTTTCATCAGTATTTGCCAATATAACCTTTGTTGTTGTTGCTGTTGTTAAGTACCGTCGCATCGATGTCAACTCATGGCAACCCTGTAAATAGTTTTCCTAAACCGTGTTCAGTCTTGAGTCTGGTGGCTAATTGTAGATAGACTGGCATCCATAGCTGCTGTTATTGTATTGACTTATTGTATTTCCAGTCTTCCTCATTTGCGTTGATCTTTAACCTTGTCAAGCATGATGTCTTTCTCTATTGATCTCTCTCTTCGCATGATGTGTCCAAAATATGAAAGTGAAAGTCTTGCCATTTGAGCCTCTAAGGAAAGCTTAGGTTTGAGCTCCTTTAGTACCAATTGATTTGTTTTTTGGGTAGCCCATTGTAGAAACAGTGGGGGGAATATCCAAAGGCAGTTGCACAGTTTGCAGATCTACAAACCACATAAATGCTGGTTAGTGGAATAGTCAGCAATAGTAACACGGTTAGTGCTACTGGATATTCATGGGTGTCGCCGCTACATGCCCAGTGCTATGCGTTTAGCAGCGGGGCATGTTGTGGGCATTCTGGGATGGAGTGGAGGCAGAACCCATCGCTAACCAGGCAGCGGCAATATTGATCTCCCATTTTTTTCTGTCCTGCAGATGTCTCTATCACGATAGTTTCTTGTACTTCGCGCACACATGGCAGATCAGCGTGACCTTCTCCTCTGTGAAGCATACATCCCAGATGCGCTTTGACTGGCTTCTGATCCGCCATGTGTACACTGCCTGCATTTCATACACACTACTTCTCTCCTACTACATATCCACTCCTACCACTTTCTAGATACCCTCCCAAGTACAGAATACAAAAATGCACAAAAAAGGCAACTTACAGAAAACAAAGGACAAATGAGTAACAAGGTAAACAACAATCAGACACAGAAAACACAAAGAACTGAAGATACAAATACAAATATCTGCAAGCTTCTGTAATAGCACCACCACAACAAAGGAAATGGCCCCTTGCCTGCCAAGCGTGTTTAAATACCCTCCCTGTATTCAGAGCAGTTTTGCAACACTTCCTTGCTTTCTGGCATGCCCTTTGCTATGCACTTGCTTTACTACAGTAACTACTTTATGAGGTCACATATGATTCAATTGTAAACTGTTATCATGTGCATTTACATCTATGTGATAGCTTGTAAGCTTTATTAAGTGCCTTTATAAATACTTATATGCTGCCGTACAACCGCAGGTTCAGGTTCTATCAGGCCACTGCCACACTGCAAGCTAAGGACTATGGCAGCTAGTAAACATATTCCTTTGTGCAGAAAAAAATATCATTTACTTATATGTTCCACCCTGAACATGTGCACACAGATATCATTTTGCCCTGTGCACAGAAGGATAATGGATAATGTCATTTTTGTGCACAAACTCATGTGCATATGCTCCTGCACACACCCCCCTTCTTTAGCGCATACATTTTGCACAGAATACATTTGTTTATATTTTGTTTATAGCATTGAGGCACAAAATCTTTGTGCTACTCTCATGCTCTAACACAAGCTTACTGCATCATCCTGATACTGGGCAGACTAGATGAGCCATGGTGTTTTTTATCTGTCTTTCTTTACTATGCAATTATGTTACTATAATCCCCCCACCACCCCGTCCGGGAATGATCTTGTAAAAATGCACAATTATTTTAAATATTTAAATATTAAACTTTGATTAAAAAGAAAAAATATAGATAAATAGATAGATATAGATATATATAAACATACACAAGAACATTTTTCAAAGCCTAATATTCGGGTAATTGGGTTATTTAAAAATTTCCCATTCTATATGGTCCTTTGGATTTGTGTTGCACAGTCCCTGGCTCAGGATCAACCTGCCAGCATTCACCCAGTTTGTTTCCGAGGAGTTGTAGCCTCCTAGTTCCAACAAAGCTATAACATGCAATGTCACTAAATCATACTTTCTTTGTCACTCTTTTGTTTTCTCCTTATCACTTTTCCTCTTGGGTCTGTTTGCTAGGAAGCAAGATATCCTAACTTCCTGTCTGTAGCACCCCACTTCCTTTACATTGCATTCTACTTGCTGTTCTTAAGAAAACAAATATCCAAGATTGCAACATTTTCTAATTTCTTCTCTTACTCACTTTGTTCGTCAGGTCAGACAGGAAAATGTTCTTTCTGAGCTGTATTGTCTTGCCATGAATTTGAGAAAAACAGTTTGTTGTGCCTGACCTACATCATATTGTAGATGTGGTGAAAGGGTAAGAATCCGCTACAAGCCAGAAACCTCATGATAAAATGCACCTATAGAAGAAAAAAAATGCAGTTGTGGTCAACACTGATGATACCCTTGCAGTTCAACCCCTTAATATCCAATATCTCCTAAAAAAAAGTGGCCAGTGAAATGGCTTTGGACTATATATGCGCACATATTTGACACATTAAAGAATCAAATAAAACAAGACCAATTAAAAAATGAAATAGTAGGAAATAGTATAAAAACTGCGACATTGCCAGGACATTATTATTCCATCAACCTTGGATCCACACAGGACTAAACTATTCATAAGTGACTCTTGCAAATCCTGCTTTCAACAAATGCTCATAGTTGACAAAAAAGTTAGACCAACAGCATCTAAAAAGCCACTATTAGCTGCTCTTTTTCTCCATTAGTCCATTTTTATTTAATTAAGTGATTCGACATAAAGTGGTTTTTAAATACCAAAAATCAAACTAATGCTATTCAAACAAAATCATTCGTACAATTATATGCCCTTGCAAAAAACTTTATATTGGAAAAACAAAGCATCCAATGCTTCAATGATTGAGAGGACCTCGGAGTAGAATTCAAACTCATCTTGAATCAGCACCTTTAGGTGAACATTGTATTTCTCACAATCATTTATTCTCTGATTCATGATGGAGAGTACAGTACTTGACTATGTATCGCAATTATGGCAAGATGGAGCTAGGAAAGCTCAGTTAAATTGTAAGGAACAATGGTGGATTTTTCAACTGAACTCAGTAACCCTCAGTGGACTCAATTGATAAATAGATTGGAATATATTGGTGTGAGTTACTCATTGGCTGCTATTCATTTGAATTAGACCAATCAGTTGTGGTCCATTTAGTAGTCATTTATTGGTTTAACATGCCACAGCCTTTATAACCATATTACAGGAGAGCTCATTGAAATGAAGAGTGAAGCCCAGGAGTTTGATAAGATGAAAAAAGAAAAAACAGCTGAGATAAGTAGCAACTTTTTGTGACTGTTCAGGCCCTGATGCAGAAATAAGGATTTCAAAACACGACGGTCGTAGTCTGCATTGTATGAATGGCTTTTGCTAGGTCATTTGAGGACATACTTATTGGCCCCCTTGTAAACAAATCAAATCAGTTTGAACAGAAGAACCAGTTTCCCATTGCAGCAATATTAGACACACCTGTGATCAATTGTCAGTACTCACATGACTTGAATCAACTAAAGAATGATGGCTCTAATGTTTAAAATGACCACATTCACTCCCTGTTCCATTTTCACAATGGCAAAGACAAGAGAGCTACCTGAGACCATCAGAAAAGCCATAATCACCAAACATCAAACTTCAAAGGGGTACAAGGTCATCTCCTAAGACCTTGGGATTCCTTTGTACAGTCTGCAATGATATTAAGAAGTTTTCTGCTCATGGAACTGTCAAGAACCTCCCAGATGTGGTGAGAAGAGGAAAATTAATCCAAGTAGTCTTTGAATGTTAGTGTGAACTGTTGGAAAAAACATCATGTACAATATCCAAAGAGCTTAAGGCTGACCTGGAGCAATCTGGAGTGGTGGTTTCAACCCACATCATATGATGTGCAGTAAATAAAGAAGAACTTCATGGGTGAAGGCCAAGGAGGACCCCACTACCCAAAGACATGATGATTTTTGCCCAAATCCACCTTGAGAAACCACAATCCTTCTGGGAAAATGTTCTGAGGGCAGATAAAACCAAACTTGAGCTCTTTGGCAATGCAGACCAGCGATACATTTACAGGCAAAGAAATGAAACTTATAAGGAAAAAAACACCCTTCCTTCAGTTAAATATGGTGCAGATTCCATAATGTTGTGGGGCCGTTTTGCTGCCTCAGGAACTGGAGGCTTGGGTTGTATTAAAGAAATCATGAAGTCAGAGGACTACCAAGGTATTTTGAAGTGAAATGTGCTATCTAGTGTCAGAAAGTTAGGTCTGGGTCAAAGGTCATGGGTCCTCCAGCAGGACAATGACCCAAAATATATATCCAAAAGAACAAAAGAATGGTTAAAAAGGAACAAATGGACTGTTTTAAACTGGCCAGCAATGAGTTCTAATCTCAATCCATTCGAGAACCTTTGAAAAGAGCTGAAATCTGCAATTGGCAAAAGAAATCCTGGAAACATTCATGAGCTGGAACAAATCATAGTTGAAGAGTGGGAGAAATTACCAGCAGACAGATGTACAAAACTTAAAGATTGCTACAAGAAACATTTGGAGGCTGTCTTTACTGCCAAGGGTTGTGCAACCAAATATTAGTGAAGGGTACCATTAAATCCCATCCAGGTCATATGTTGTTTTTTTCTCAGAAATTACTATAATGTTTCAATGTAAATTGCCAGGCTGAAATTCCCGCTGGAAGGTTGAGGAATGCCGAATGGATTTCTATTAGATTCAATTCTGTTGCATGCCTTTTAACCCCTGAGGAAGGCAGTGCCAAAAAATGGCTGTGTTGGGTTAGACTCCTTGCACCCCAGAATTGAAAAGTTGAATAAAGGAACCCTATTAGAAATACCATGCTCTGGACTGATTTGTTCTTCAAATACGTGATAGTTGTGCTTTGTCATCGGATGACTAAAGTTAAATCTACTCCAGGCACAAACAGGCATCTGAAAAGTGTTCATTTTGTCAGACAAATGTCTAGAATGTCTGTAGAAGGAGCTACTAATATCCTCCGTATTGTACACTATGAGGGTCATTTTAAAAGGTTTAGTCGTGATTTGGACATCTGAAGACATGCACTTGGATATCGAAATCAATGATACGTCTCCATAGCCATTCCATGATGTTTGCAGTGCAGGGACATCCAAGTAGACACAGTGGGTGGTAGAGGC
Source organism: Ichthyophis bannanicus (assembly GCA_033557465.1). NCBI lineage: Eukaryota > Metazoa > Chordata > Amphibia > Gymnophiona > Ichthyophiidae > Ichthyophis > Ichthyophis bannanicus. The sequence continues at coordinate 78,806,404 of CM066050.1, read as the reverse complement.
ATGGCAGGGAGGGGGGGGGGTGGTGACAATGTACTTACAAGTCCCCTTTTGATCTCAAAAACCCTGGAGACATTTGCATGTTTATACCTGCTCCAGGCATTAGGAAAGTGCTTGGTTTCACCTTAAAACTTCCAGAGAACATAGATAAAATGGAGAATTACGTGCCTAGCCTTAAATCACAAAGACCTACACTGGGATTTAAACCCTAATCACTCCACTCATAAGTCACTACTCTAACCATACACTATTAATTCATCTTGGTTCTGAAATGCTATCCTGGGGACATCTATATAGACATTTGCTACACGTGTATATCGAAATAATAAGGTTCCAATACAAATGTCATTGAGTAAGAATGCAATTCTAAAAGTTTTTGTCAGAGTCTCATTCAAGAGGGGAGAGGAATTACTCACCCCCTTGCTGTAGTGGCTCCTTTTACTCAGTTTTATTTTAACTTAACCAAGCTATAATGATGGGCCACATTTCAGACCCTCCAGTTCTGGTCCAGGTATCATTTCAAAGGGAATCAAGCTCATAGACATTTAAAAAAATGATGTCTGACATAATGCTTATGGATTAGGCTCACAAAAACAATGACCGGCAAGAAACAATCCACCAATAAGAAAGTCTGCGCAATAATGCAGTCCGTGCTCTAGCTGACTTTACCTAGGAGGTATCGGCATAAAAAATAACTACAGCATTCAAGATCAGCATTAAGACCCAAAGGGGTCAAAGTCTGTAGATAAAAAATCCAACTGTGACATCATTTCTGAGATCATGCCATGAATGGCCTGGGATTGTCAACATTGGCCACAAGCAAAATGGCTAGGATTTTCATTGGCTATCATGGGCAATCAAAGTGGCAGAATGTACAAATTTGTCCCGGAGGTTGGTGTCATGGTGGCATACGACATGTCAGTCATCATTTGTGGTTTACCTCATAGTCTTCCCTTGTCAATTTTATTACGTGTGTCGCACAACACGACAGATAAAAGCTAGATTAAGTGAGCATTCTTCCTGGCTTCAAATATGTACTATATCTGCCCCAACTGTTGAACACTGTATATCTTTAGGACAAACCTTTGATCAGCTGAGATAGCAAGTGCTGGATTATGAACCTTTAGATCCTCGGTGAGGTTATCAAACATGTAAGCTACAGAAAAGGGAGCAACATAGGGTCTTAATGCTAATCTTGAATGGTCAAGTTGTTGTTTGTTTTTTTTTAGTGCCATCAAGTCAGTGTTGACTTGTAGTGACCCAGCTACCTCTGGGTTTTCTTCTGAGGCAATGGAGGGTAAAGTGACTTTCCCAAGGAGTGCCAGTAGGAATCAAACCTTTGATCTTCTGGGTACTAGACTGTTGCTCTAACCACTAGGCTACTCCTCCACTCCTATGCTGATACCCCTAGGTAAAGTCAGTTAGAGCATGGACTGCATTATTGCGCAAAACATACATCCGATCATTATACCTAGAGGCAGCAGCACGAGAACACCAGCTCCTCCCCGATCAGCTCCCCGAGGCCAATCCAGCCACAGCAAGCCGATTTAAACCCCGGCGCCTTTGGGGTTATAATAATCTTATAACAGGTCTTGACAAAAACAAATTATTTCTATTAATCTTCATCAATGTCTCAGCAGCATTTGATACTGTGCCTCACTCAATAATGCTGCAAAGTCTATGAAATATTGGTTTATCCAACAATACAATAAAATGGTTCGCTTCTTACTTAACAAATCGTTCACAGCTAGTAAAAAACGGGGACAAAAAATCGTCACAATTCACGATTGTACAAGGTATTCCACAAGGTTCTGCTTTATCATCTATCCTCTTTAATATCTATATTCAACCCATATGTCAAATTATTAAACATCATGAAATGGATTATCATTTATACGATGATGACATTATGATTTATACTTCAATTGATCAAAATACTTTTGATACAACAAAAATTAATAGCTGTTTGAATGATACGAATAATTGGCTCAATAACAATTTAAAAATAAATTCTGACAAAACAGAAGCATTATTCATATCAAATTGTCAGTCCTTAAAACTGCCAAGTGAAATTGACCTATTAAATAAAAAAATAAAAATTAAAGATGAAGTAAGATATTTAGGTATAACCTTAGATAAATGTTTAAACTTAAAATCTCATATAAACAAAATTGCAGCTAAAGCATACCATCGCTTAAAGATTATAAGAAGACTAAAATCAATATTAAATACAAATCACTTTCGCACGGTATGTCAAGCTATCATAACACCCCTACTTGATTTTGGAAACGTCTTGTATCAAGGTCTTCCTAAAAACGCTATCCATCCTCTCCAATTAGTTCAAAACACTACCGCATGTATAATTACTGGCTCTGCAAAATTTGATCACATAACTCCTGTCCTTAAACAGTTACATTTCCTTCCAATTACTGCAAGAGCAAAATACAAAAACCTAATGATTATTTTCTAAATCTTTCACCAATCTTCAGCAGATATTCTACAGCATATAATATCCAAAGACAAGAGCCTAAGACCTAGACGATCTCATAATTCCAATAAGCTTAGTACACCTTTAAACTTCAATAGATCAAAACAGATGACCTCTAAAAGAGCATTTTCCTTCATGGCACCAGAGGTATGGAATTCTATTCCTGAAGAATTAAGAGCTCTGGAAGACATCAAAGACTTTCACATATCTTTAAAGACTTATTTATTCATAGAATCATTTGGTCAAATAACTTAAATTGATCAACTTGTATATCCAATTTCACTATGAGATAATATCATAATTTACTGTTTGTACTGTATTTATATTGTAATGTATTGCATTGTATTTGATCTTCCCATGCCCTCAACATGTAAGTGTCTTGTCAACCACTTTGATTGAAGGATAAGGTGGTATACAAAACTGGTTAATTAAATAAATAAATAAAATAATACTGGCTAGGAAGGAATATAGATTCAAAACAATATCTACCACTAGCACAACTGAATCCAACACAATAACCATAGCTAACAAGTACTTAAGCGTCTCTCTCACCTACAGGCCCCCTGGAGTCACAACCGAACATCTCTCCATGGTTCTTGAAGCAGTATGTGTACACAATACAAAACATAAACCCCTCATTGTATTAGAAGACTACAACCTGACCTCCGCTCCCAACAAGGAATCTACAACATTCCTAAAAGCCATGGAGTCATTAAAATATAGCCAGACAATCAATGCCCCAATGCACCAGCTTGGTACAACTCTGGATATAGTCTTTATTCCAATGAACTTGGTGGAACAGGGCAAGGCCACAACACCAACAATTACACCGGTCCCTTGTTCAGATCATCACGTGATAGAATTCACCCTGACCATGAATAACCCCACCCAACACAAGGAAGATGAGAGTACAACCAGGCATTATAGAACCTTCAATAAAGACTCATTCTTAGACAAAATCATTCCACAACTCCAACAGGAATGCGACACCCTGGATCTAAGCATAGAGAAATGGAATGCAGCATCAGCCCCCAGGAGTACAAAACCACAAGTATGAAGGAGACCAAACGCCCCCTGGTACTCAAATGACATCAGAGATGCTAAACGCACTCTCCGAAGACTGGAAAGAAAATGGAGGCGGAACAAGTCACATAACTCCCAGACTCTATACAGAGCCAAGCTACTGGAATATAACAATCTGATAAACGAGCGTAAACAGCAGCACCACATCAACTTAATTATGAAGTCTGTCAACAAACCAAGAGAACTCTTTAGCATTGTCCAAAAGCTCACTAAGGACACCACACAACACTGTACCCACCATCTTGACCCACAGGAATTTGCAGACTACATGAAAACAAAAAACACCACTCAAACCTGCTCCATCACATTACAGACAGATGATAAAGATATGAATGAGCAACTTCAAGCCTGGGAGGACTTTATCATACCATCAGCACATCAAGTAGAGGAAATAATACATGGACTCAACACAACAACCTCACCATCAGACCCATGCCCAATGTCTTGGATAAAAGTCACAAGAAGCCAGCTCTCCCATTACACTCACAAAATCGTCAAAGATTCACTCCAACAAAGATACATGCCGCAAACACTCAAGCATGCCATGATACGACCGATACTTAAAAGCAACAACCTAAGCCCATCTGAACCTAAATCATACCGTCCCATCTCCAGCCTACCATTCCTTGCGAAAATTGTTGAAAAGACAGTGCAAAGGCAACTTCAGGACCATATTGACATGTATGCCCCAATGGACACCCATCAGCATGGCTTTAAACCACAGCACGGTGTGGAAACGCTATTCACTTCCCTCTTTGACAACCTCTTAAGAGGCATAGATAACAAAGAATGGATTCCTACTAGTGTTCATAGACATCTCAGCAGCCTTTGACACAGTGTCCCACACCAGATTACTGCAGCGCCTGCAACAGATAGGACTACGCAAGAACACCCTGAAATGGTTCACCTCCTACCTAGAAAATCGAACCCAACAAGTCAAATGCGACCAAAAGAAATCATTGCAATTCCCCGTCACGCAGGGAATACCACAAGGTTCTGCCCTGTCATCAATGCTCTTTAATATATACATCCAGCCCATATGCAACATCATCAAACGACACAAACTCCACTATCACATATATGCTGACATCATGGTGTATGCCCCAATCAACCTACTAGCACTTAACACCATAACAATAACAAAATGCCTTGAAGATATGAATGCCTGGCTCACAACTAATAACATGACAGTCAACTACGATAAAACCGAGGCAATGTTCGTCACCAGGAACACCAACTTCATCCCACCACAGACCATCAGCATTCTAAACATACTCAGTAGTCAAGGATGAAGTTAAGTACCTGGGCATCACAATGGACAGAGCTCATATCACCAAAATTGTGGGAAAGGCCTATCAACGTTTGAGGACCATAAGAAAGATCAAGACACTACTCCGCCAAGATCACTTCCGCAAAGTGTGCCAAGTACTCATTACACCTCTACTTGATTACGGAAACTCGTTATATCAAGGCCTCCCTCAACAGAACTTACACCCACTCCAAATGGTGCAAAACACTGCAGCACGCATCATTACTGACACTCCAAGAGCTGAGCACATCACCCCCGTCTTACAACAACTACACTGGCTCCCAATGGTAGCCAAAGCAAAATTTAAAACAATCCTGATCATCTTCAAAATCATTCACCATCTCTCTGCAAATGCACTCCAAGATATCATAACAAGGGATATCAGTAATAGATCAAGAAGGACTAATAATGACAACATGATCGGCACGCCTGCAGGATACCACAAGACTAACAAAATACCTCAAGAAGAGCCCCATCACTAATAGCATCCACACTATGGAACTCCCTCCCAATGAGCCTGAGGGCATTAGAAGACATCAGAGACTTCTGCAAGGCCCTTAAAACACTACTCTTTACAGAAACATATGAGCAAACAGATAACACAAACAGCACTGCAACTACCCACTCCAACTCAATAACCAATCATCCCAACTAGACTTAGGAGTTCAGGCTAAACTGTTGTGAAGCACCCTCATGCTAAATATAACCCTCCATAATGTTGTTAAGTACCCTCATGCTAATTGTAACCCACCAATTGTGCTGTCTAAATGTTGCTAAATATCCTCATGTTAAATGTTGTAAAGTACCCACATGTTAAATGTAACCTTCCAATGTGATGTAACCACTTTGATTGTAGGATAAGGTGGTATACAAATCTGTCTAAATAAATAAATAGCAGCAACCACCATAACCAACATCAAGAAACCATGTATCCAATATTGTTAATACCCTTTTTATATATCCAAGTTTTTAATTCCTTGTTCTATGTAAAGTTCATTTTGTTTAACGTTCAATGGAACCACTTTGAACGTAAGAAAAGCGGTATAGAAAAATTGTTAAATAAAAATAAATAAATAAATATATGCAACAGCACTGAATATACATGCGATGATGTCACTGTGCTGGCCCTATGAGGGTAATTTTATAAAATCCTACATAAAATGTGCCATACTGAGTCAGACCAAAGGTTCATCAAGCCCAATATCCTGTTTCAAGAAATGACCAATCAAGATCACAAGTACCTGGCAGGTTTTCAAAAAGTAGACATATTCCATGCTGCTTATACCAGGGGTAAGCAGTAGATTTCCCCAGTCTACTTTAATAATGGTTTAGGGACTTTTCCTCTAGGAACTTATCCAAACTTCTTTTAAACCCAGCTACACTAAAACAGTTTTTAGTACATCCTTCTGCAAGGAATTTCAGAGTTTGATTATGCATTGAGTGAAAAAATATTTTGTCTGATTAGTCTTAAATGTGCTACATTGTAGCTTTATTGTGTGCCCCCTAGTCTTTTTTTTTTTATTTAAAGGCAGCACAACGTTACAACCAACAGTAGGCACACAAGCCATGTGCAGAATAGAGTAACATGAAGAACAAGGCAAAAAGCACAGGCACCAAACAACAAAATCAGCAAAGCCCTTTTTTTTTTGTCTCTCACCCCCCCTGTTCCCTCCTACATCCTCAAACAAAGTATGCAGCCCCCAGAATGAGCTACCCAGCCCCCTACCTACCAACCCCCCCACCCCCCCCAACCCCCATCCCCCCTCCCTCCTTCCAGAACTGCTATGCCATGAGAGACAAAACAAACCACTCCACTGAACCAGACCACACGGGGAAGGGGAGAGACCCAGGGGTGCCATCGCCCAGGGGAGCACAAGGCCAACACCCTCGATGAGAATAGTGAGCGCCCTAAAACTTAAGTACCATACTTAAATACAAAAGCTTCCCAAATTTGTTCAAAGGGAGGCAACCGCATCCTTCCAGCCGCCACCCCACGTTCCATGGTGTATGTATCCCACATTCTGTCCAACCAGCCAGAGAAAGCGGGAGGCCGAGCCTGCTTCCAAGCAGCAGCCAGGGCCAGCCGAGCAGCATTCAAACCATGTCGAATCAGAGCTAACTGAGGCGTTCGAGCACCAGAAACATTCACACCCAGCAGGAAGATGCCGGGATCCCAAGGAATGTTCAACCCGACCAATTGCCTTAAACGATACTGGATCCCCCTCCAAAAAATTTGAATACTTGGACAAAACCACCAAACATGTGTCAAATTGCTCTGCCTGCCACATTGTCGCCAGCACAAACCCGATGCCCCCGAATAAATTTGGGCAACCCGCGCAGGTGTCATATACCATCTATATAATACTTTATAATTAGTTTCACGGGCATTTATCACCAGCGAACTTCTCCAAAGCTTACCCTCAATCTGCTCCCATTGCTGCTCAGAGTAATTGAGATTCAAGTCCAAATTCCACTGCGTTCTATGTTTGCCGAGCCCCGGCTGCTGAGCCTGCAGAAGTGCATACAGGACAGCAATAAGACCCCTCGTGGTGGTACACTCTGCACAAAAGTGTTCGACATCAGTCAGGTCACGTGCCACCTGGGACCGAACAGACCGCTCCCTCACCCAGTGAATCACCTGCGTGTACTGAAAAACATGACCGTCGGGAAGATCAAACTCCCTCTGGAGCATACTAAAAGAACACAACCTACCCTCCTCAAATAGCTGACCAGCACGGCTAAGTCCCTTATGCCCCCACATCCGAAAAGTTGGATCAGTCATCCCGGGGGGGAATAACGCATTATCCACAATGGGCGCTAGAGGCGACAAGACCATCCCCCGAGGCCAAAGATATTGATCCCAGCATTGAAGAGTATGTAGGATGTATGGGTTACTCAGACGCAAACCACCGCGCAACATGGAACCAAGCCATAACCGATCCCCCAAACCCGCCCCCCGAAATGTGCATTTCCATTTGTATCCAGCGTTTTGTGCTCTCCATACTCATCCACTCCACCCCAGCACGGCATTGCGCCGCCGCATAGTACCATTGAAGGTTAGGTGCCCCCATGCCCCCACGACGAGCGTGCATATAAAGAATCCGACGCGCTATGCGGGGCCCCCTAGTCTTTTTATTTTTTGAAGGAGTAAAGAACCGATCTACATTTACCTGTTCCACTCCACTCATTATTTTATGGATCTCTATCTCCCCCTCAGCCAACTCTTTTCCAAACTAAAGAGCCCTAACCTTTTAAGGCCTTCCTCAAAGGGGTATCCTTCCATTCCCTTTTTCATTTTAGCCTCTCTTCTCTATACTTTGTCTAATTCTGCTATATCCTTTTTAAGATATGGCAACCAGAATTGCACAGAATATGTAAGGTGCAGTCACACCAGGGAGAGATACAGAGGTATTATAATATCCTTGGATTTATCCTCCATTCCTTCCCTTATGATTCCTAGCATTCTATTTGCTTTCTTGGCTGCAACTGCACACTGAGCAGAGGGTTTCAACATATTATCTACAATGACGTCCAGATCCTTTTACTTGATGGTGATTCCTAATGTGGAACCTTGCAACGTGTAATTATAGTCTGGCTTATTCTTCCCCAAGTGCATTACTTTGCATTTGTCCAAATTAAATTTTATCAGCTATTTGGTTGCCCAGTCTCCCAATTTCTCATGGTCCTCTTGCAATTTTTCATAATCCTCTTCTGTTTTAACAACTTTGAATAATTCTGTGTCATCTTCACTCGTTTCCATTTCCAGATGATTATATTGTAGCCAGCAATATGAGGATAAATTTAAATCACCATTTAGATGCATAAAACTTAAGTTTATGCACAAAAATGCATTTTTGTAAAATTGCCTGGCATATATGTAGGCAAAACTATGCACAAGTTAGGTGGGCCTGTTACAAAATTATCCAGCCTGGGAACTGCTTTAAAATATTAGAAATTTGGGTTGCATAATGTTCCCATTTAAAGTTTGAGGCATAGAGGTTGTGTTATCTGTTGAGTACTTTTTAATACCTAACCTCAAAATGTCAATTTGGAAATGCTATTTTGACTGTAATAACTGTAGCCTGTAGATCTGAAGTAAAAAGTTGGCAATCCCATAGAGAAATGAACAGAGGATAGAACAAGCAGTTCGGTTCTCACAACAGGAAAAGCTTTACACATTTTTATGAACAAAACTTTGCAATGGAAGAACTTTATGGATCTCCCGTAACTCCAGAAAAGTGAGGAACTTCAGAGGTATGAATTTCATACAGCACCCAGATCCCAATGCGCTTTCACATGGCCATATCCCCCAGTTATAAGAAATCTCCCCGAGTTCTGAGAGACACTGTTTACATAGAAAAATAGAAAAACAGAAACATGATGGCAGAAAAAGACAAAATGGCCTATCCAGTCTGCCCTGAGATCTTCTGTGTTGGTCCTATGCTTTCTTGAATTCAGATACTGTCCTGGTTTCTACTACCTCCACTGGGAGACTATTCCATGCACCTAACACTCTTTCCATAAAGAAATATTTCTGCATATTACTCCTGAGTCTATCCCCTTTCACCATCATCCTATGTCCCCTCGTAGCAGAGCTAGCTTTCATTTGAAAGAGGCTCTCCTCTTGTGCATTTGTGCCATGAAGGTACTTAAAACATCTCTATCATATCTCCTCTCTCCCGCCTTTCTTCCAAAGTATACATATTTAGATCTTTAAGTCTGTCCTCATATGCCTTCTGATGAAGGCCATTGACCATTTTAGTAGCCACCCTCTGATCAGAATCCATCTTGTTTATATCCCGTTAAAGGTGTGTTCTCCAGAATTGCACACAATACTCAAAATGAGGTTTCACTATCACCTCCTTCTTCCTGCTGGCCATTCCTCTCCCTATGCACCCAAGCATCCTTCTGACTTTTGCCATCACTTTTTCTACCTGTTTAGCCGCCTAAAGATAATCAGAAACAGTAATCCCTAGTCCCACTCTTCTTTTTTGGACAGAAGTGCTTCATCCCCTATACTGTGCCACTTACTTGGATTTTTGCAGCCCAAATGCATGACCCTGCATTTTTTAGCGTTAAATCTCAGCTGCCAAATTCTTAACCATTCTTCAGGCTTAGCGAGATCTCTTCTCATGTTATCTACTCCTTCCTGGGTGTCTACTCTATTACAGATTTTTGTATCATCTGCAAAGAGGCAAACCTTACCCGACAGCTCTTCTGTAATATCACTAACAAAAATGTTAAAAAGAATCTGACCAAGGACAGATCCCTGCAGCACACCATTGGTTATATCCTTCTCCTCGGAGTAAGCTCCATTTATCTGTACCCTTTATCACCTCCCACTTGACCAATTTCTAACCCAGTTAGTCACCTTAGGTATATTCCTAGAATGCTCATTTTATTTATACGTCATCTGTGTGGAATTGTGTCAAAGGCTTACTGAAATCTATGTACACCACATCTAGGGTCCTCCCTTGGTCCAACTCTCTGGTTGCCCAGTCAAAGAAATAAATTAAATTTGTCTGACAAGACCTGCCACTGGTACAGGGGTTCTTAACCAGTGGTATCCACACCCCTTGGGGGTATGGGAACCCAATGAAGTGGGTATGTGACTGGATCTCTGAACAATTAAAAAAGATGATTAAAAAAGATGCAGTTATCAACATGGAATGAGGCGGTGAGGCCACTATCCAATCAGCAATCAGATCACTCAACGTGGACGTCTTCCCACTCTCCTCTGTTGCCAGTTGATACAGTATGTTGGTGGCATCAGCATTAAATTGCTTTCTACAGCCTCCAGCCCATCCAACCCTTATGTAAAACTTTCTTATTGTTACAAGTGAGTGTCTATTTACAAATATCTTTTCTCGGATACTGTTACTTCATAAAAAAATAATTTTCAACTGAAATTTAAATTTATTTTTTTCACAAATTTCTTGCAAAATGTCATCTGTTAAAAAGTGGAAGTAGAAAGATGAATATGTTGTTTTTGGCTTCACCTGTTTGAGAGAACGAGCTGGAACTGAAAGACCCCAATGCATGATTTGCAATTTGGTAATAAACAATGGAAATTTGAAGCCATCAGGATTGAGAGAACATCTTGAAACCAAGCACAGTAATCATGTTGGAACCTTGATTGATGCTTTCAAGTTAAAAAAAAAAATTCATTAGGATCAGAAATTAATTCTATCATCATATGGGTTTGCTCCTCCTGGGAAACCTCTTCTGGAAGCCTCCTACAACGTTTGGTACAGGATTAACAGAGAGAAGAAGCCCCACACAATCGAAGAAAAACTAGTGAAGCCCTGTGTGCTGGAGATGACTAAAATCATGCTGGAAAAGGATGCCATGATGCAATTAAGGTGCCCTTGTCCACTGTACGTCAAAGAATTAAAGACACGAGTGACGACATACTAACCGAAGTCATCAGCGTGATTAAAATCAGCCCTGTAAAAGTCAGCATGCAACTTGATGAATCAATTGACATTTCTAACCACAGTCAATTGCTAGTAGTTATTTATTATTATTTATTATTTATTTATTAACATTTCTTATATACCGCACTATTTGACATCAGCGCGGTTTACAAAGAACAAAAACATCCGACAAATTGCATATGTCTGGTCATTACAATTAACAGGATATGGAACTTGGATAACCGGGTAAACTATATACATAATAAGTGTAACGAGAAAAGGATCTTGTTTGATGTTTACATAGCTGGGGGCGCCTGATGCGAGGGCCTGCCTAGTTGACTACTACTATTGCTGAGGTGCTCGCTAGTTAGAAACATAGAAATATGACAAGAGAAAGAGACCACATGGCTATCTAGTCTGTCCTTCCATATCAACAACTACAACAGTCCCCTTTTTGTTGTATACTATGTTTATGAAAAGAACATCAAGGAAGAGCTTTTATTGTGTGATCAACTTGAAACAAAAGCAGCTGATGTGTTCAAGTTGATGTGTCAGATAACATGTGAGTAACATTGTTAGTACCAGTACCTCAATTCCCTGTTTTTATTGCACAAAAACAGCAGCAACAATCTCACTAATTGTAGCTAGCTTGTGTATTTGTGATTTAAATAAATATGATACAATCCTTAAGATTTTCTTTAAACTGTTCTGTTTCTAGCTATGTACATATATATGATTTGACAGTTTGGTGAAGGGTGCATGGGTACATGCTGGGCAATCCACTGGGGGGTTGTAGTTGTAAAAAGATTAAGAACCCTTGCTCTGCTAAAAGCATGCTGCCTCGGATCCTGCAATCCATTGAACTCTAGAAACCTCACTATCCTCTGTTTTAGTAGCGTTTCCATTAAGTTTCTCACCATAGAGGTCAGCCTAACCGGCCTGTAGTTCTCAACCTCATTTTTACTTCCACTTAAAGGGACCACATGTGCCTTTCTCCAGTCCTCTGGGACCACTCTCAATCCTAAAGAAGCATTGGAATGGTCAGATAGGTTTAATTTCCTCTTTCCAAAAAGTATATAGCACAGGATTCCAGATCTCTGACCAATAATGTATTATTCTACCTAATACTCACACAAAGCATATCTTGCATCTTTTATTAAATAAGCCTGAGCTATGTATGAGAGTACTAATCAAAGTTTTCTTTAGTATTGCTTTCTGTAGTGTTTGCTTAACATGCAAAAGCTTTGAAAACCAGCAAAAAAGGTCAGACACTTCATCTTCATAATAAACACTTGGCATTTTTCATAACCCTGATATAAATGGATAGAACTTTCTGTAAGGATCATAGTGCCTAATTGATGTATATCTTTGTACAATATGGTACTGCTCTGAAGGCAGATGCTATCTTTATATCTGAAATATCCTGTTATCACATCATCCCACGGTCATAAAATGTTACAGGTTCTTGAGTCACGTGACACATTTCTATTTGTAAATGAGAAAATATTCTAATTTCCTGGAATTTGAACATGAATGTTGGATGTTGTCATAGAAACCCATTTGTGATGTCTTCTAGTGACAGTGAGAAGGTACTCAGTTATAGATGCCATGTGGCATCCAGAATTCTTGCTCTCATAAATTGCAGATATAGCTGAGATGCAGATTTTGGTAATGAATTTTCTTGGTAATTATGGATTTTTAAGACCCACATTTTTCTTACACATACTTTTTAAATTAATTTTTGGGGGTTTTGTATGTCTACGAGACCTATAACATTCTTGTAATGCATTTTTGAAAGCCATGGTGTTAGCCAATCCTTGTTGCCCTAGCATTGAGGCCTAAGCACTAGCTAACGTTCTGTTCTTCTCTTATGAATTATCACTAATGTTGATACCTGTATTCACAGTAGTACTGTATACTGAACACATAGTACCAGACATAAAAAGAAGCAAAGCAACATGGGTTTAAAACTTGTGGCATTAGCAGTTGTTAAGGTTTCAATCCTGGTTACTGTCCATTTGTCTATCATCAATATATATCACTGTAAAGACAGAACAGGATGCATCACTGTGATATTGAGCCTGCTATGTGCTTCTTAGGTGCTGATGCTTTGAAATGCTTGCTGGATGCTGTAGAAATGTTCATGCACCACCGTTATTCTATGGTGATAATATAGTGCTATGAACACAGAAATAGATGCATTGATAGTATACAAAATCTTCAGGGGGGCACACACTGAGAATGGTCAAGGTGCCTGTTGCACTATGCACCACCCCACAATGATCATCTAGCATGTATGTAGCCTTTATTTATTTATTTATTTATTTAATCTCACTAATTAAGTTTATGCCTCTCTAGGGCAGACTGATGCATATTACAATTTTAAAACTTTTAAACACAATAACATTGCATACCACACTTCAGTACATACCACCAATTTACATTGCAATCTGAAAATACAATAACAATTTGGGCCCTCCCAAATATCTGAACTATAGCTACTAAAATGAAGATTTCAAACTCACAACCCGCTAAATTCCTGAAAAATCAGCTCCAAGCTACTACAAAGATTTTATCCAGTCCTTTGTACAAAGATCCAGGCCTTCACTTTTTTCCAAACATAATGATATTCGAAAGGCATTTGCATGATTTACAGCCCTGTAAACTATGTAAATGCCTTAGATGGGGATATTCAACGGCAGTTACATGGTTAATGCCATAAAATATCTCCATCTAAGTCCCCTATGAGCCCCGATGCTATCCGGTTAGCATCGGGGCGAGTTAGGGGCACTCCAGGGCAGAACGGAGGCAGAGAATGGCACTAACCGGGCATCAGCGATATTGGATGCTGCCCGGTTAGCGATCTGCGCCTTAATGATAGGCAAGGAAAACCCTCACCTATCTTTAAGGCACAGGAGCTAAGATGGCAGCATCTAATATCGCTGTTGCCCGGTTAGTTTCGGCAGCTTCCAGCTTTTGCAGCGATCACCGGATATTCAGTAGCAGCACTGATATCCGGTTTAGAGTTTGGTGGGGAGGGCTATGCACCGACGAGGCATATAGCCCTTTGAAGATCCAGACAGCTGAAAATCGGGCCCAATGTCTTTCTAAATGTAAACTGAGTGATATCAAGGTTCACAAAGAGGTACCCTACACTGCAAAAGTCTGCTGCAATGTACACAGCATCCTAACACCATTTGGTACCTGCATCAAAAACTGTTGGGAAGACCTCTGACTTTTAAATAGCTCACATACCTGTAACTGCTACCTGAGGTGAACATTTCTAGAGAAGTAGCCATGTTAGCCTGGAGTTGTAAAATGACAGAAGCAGATGGCACCTTATGCCTTTTAGTCAATACTGACTCAGCAGTTCCTGGGTTTTCTTGGCAATAGATTGCCAGGCCCTTCTTTGGAGGCAACAAAGGGTTAAGGGATTTGCCCAAGGACCCAAGGAGAGCTAGCAGGAATTGAACTCTGGTTATTAAGCAAGTGCTCTAATCACTAAGCTACTCCTCCAGTCCTGGCACCTCATAGATAATAATCAATTTATTGAGGCATGAGCTTTCAAGGACAAGAGTCCACTTCATCAGATTCATAAAGCGCAGTACAGGAGATGGATAAGTAGATATGAACATGGATGGGATGAGGAACAATACAGAGTATAGACTGAGTAGCACAGGCCAGGGTGTGGAAGGGAAGTGATAACAGCAGAGTAGTTCAGCTAACAGAAGTTGGTGGAGAGTGAGAGAAATTGAAAACAGAATGATCTGAGAATAGTTAAGCCTATTCTCTATTATAGTTTAATAGTGAGACATGAATTGGCTTATATCTGGATTTTCATCCCTTGTATAGAGAGCATCAGAGTGGAAATATGACTGAACCATTCAATACAAAGGAGTCATTTTAAAAGATATAGATGTGATTTGGACATCAGAAAAAGTGTGTGTGGACTTCCAAATCATGGAGATGTTCCCGCAGTCATTCTACAAATGACTTAAGATGTCTCCGCCACAAGGACATCCAAGCATGCAGGGAGAGGGGTGTCAGAAGCATGTCCAGGGTGGTACTATATTTGTAGATGTCCCTGATTGATTTCATAACCCTCAGGGACGCCTGCTACTCTGTCCAAATTTAGACTTGCTTCTGGCATGAATAGGCATTGGAAAAGTGCTTGTTTGGGCCTTAAAACACCTGGAGGGTGTAGAGCAGTTGGCACTCAACTATCAGTTCTCTCCACAATCTCAATGCTATACTTTCTTTTATTGGGAAACTTGGCTTGTGTTTGAACTGCCACAACATGTCTCTTAGAAGTCCCTGGTATCTAATAGTATTTTTTTTATTTAACATTTCTTATATACCACCTTTCATGATATCAAGGTGGTTTACATTGAACAAACTGAAATTACATTGAACAGGGCATTATAACTTGGAGATAACTATTTTACAGGGAACATGGGCTATGGAGGGTTAAGTGGCTTGCCCAAGACCACAAGGAGCACCTGTGGGACTAGAAACCCCAGTCCTTCCGGCCTAAGGTTGCTGTCCTCTAGTGGGATTTGAACCCCCAACCTTCCGGCCTAAAGTACCTTGCCCCAACCACTAGGCCACTCCTCCGCTCCAGATGGGGGGGCAGCATTAGGCAGTCATTGGCCCCAGATGTACAGGGCCGATTCTAATGTCTGCCGGGTACGTCCAAGACTGGCGGCTTTCATGGGGAACTTATTCCACCTCAGAGATGGAATAAGTTCCCCAGTCGGGGGGATCTGGTAGGCCAGGGGCTGGGAAGCGGCGAGAGGCAGATGAGCTTCCCCACAGCCCGACCCTGGCCTTAGGAGGCCAGATCAGGGGTCAAGCTGCGAGGAAAGCATCTTTGCAGCCAGCGGCCAGGGACTGTGGCTTTTCAGTGGTGCCATGGTGCCATGGCAACCGGATGCCATGATGCCATGGCTCCATTAAATTGCCCTACGTCAGCTGGGGAAGGCCTGTACATGCAGGCCGGATGGAATTGGGGTCCCAGCCTGCACGTGCAGGCCTGTTCATGATTCTGATCCCGCAGGGCTAGATGTGCCCTGTGGGATCAGAATCGCGACTCCCTCTGTGCATCTGGTTCCGACCGGACGCACAGAGGGCCAGGATGTCTAGGATGAAATCTGGCCCTAAGTGTTTTTGTAAGGATCGTTTTACAATGGGCTGTCCAAATGCAATATGGAATGTCATAGACAGAATGTCTGAAAAAAAAGCAGGTACTCCATCACTCCCAGTACTCAGCACAATGTCAACAATAGGATTTGAACCCTGGCTGCCCTGTTCCTAGCCTACTACTCTAACCATTAGTCTACTCTAGACAACCAGGTTCTTTAACATGTTCTGGGGATATTAATGTAGACGCCCCCACAGACATCCATATTGGACACATTCAGGTTTGTGAAATCATATCTGTACCTGGACACGCCTGCATTTTTTAAAGACATTCTGACTTAGATGTCTCAGATTGCACTCAAACATCCCTTCTAAAATCCTCCTCTAAATTAATAATAGGAAAATTTAAGAACCTCAAATTCTTATGCCTGGCAGCATTCTCAAGTGCCTCCATTTTATGGTGAATCAACAAACTATAATTGCCGAAGTCCTCTACTGATTGCAAGGAGGAGACCTGAGAGTACAACATAGACATCTTCTTCCAGAGAGTCTCCAACTGGACTTCAGCATCCTTAGATGTTACCACAGACTCTTGAGAAAAGTCACATATCAAAGAAAGCACGGTGGTAAGATATTTCTCAGTTCATGTCACCACCTGCCACTAACTAATCAATTAAACCACCATTTCAATCATTAGAGGTCAGTCCTATAATAATCATCCCCATTCATTTTCTGCATTAAGGACATGCAAACTTACTGAATGCAATCAAAAAATCCATTGCTGTACTTTATAATATAGACATTCATCGCAATTATCACATCGCCAGCCCAATTCAACAGAGTCAAGCACCTTCCATTTAAAGTCTTGATATGCATGTTGTTTCTCTGAAAAATAACCTACTAATGGGGCTGACAAATTTCCAGTTTTCATCCTGCTGAGATGTTCATTCAGTCTCAGTTTTATCAAATGCAGAGATCTCCCTGCATCAAATAATGGGCATATACAATACATATAATAGCAAAAATTACACCCTAACGCACAATGGCCAGTTAGTGTGAAAAGCAGTGTGCGTTAATTGTCATGCCTCCATGGTAACTGTCATTGTGGGCCTGAAATGCACAACAAATCACGCTAACTTAATAGTGCACTTTTGTAAAAGGGACCCTATTTCTAGTAAAACAAAGGTCACAATCTTGTATTCTACATTGCTCAATATTTTATTCAGTCTCCACTAAAAAAGCAAGGAAAAATAATCTCTAAAAGGCAAAATGTTGAAAAGGAATGAAGATGTAAACAAAGTGCAGTTCAAATTAGCACGAACCAAATAAATTAGTGTGTGGCCCTTTTACTAAATGCCACTAATAGGTTATTGTGTGTGTTTACCAAGCGATAACTGGCTATGGTGAAAGCTAATGTATAAGCAGGTCAGCTGTCAAAGCGCATGCTAACTGGCAATCTTGTGCTAATTTGGAGAGTGGGCGAGTTAGGCGTGGAGTGTGGGCTCAGAGAGTACATTGTTGTTAACGCAGACATCATTACTGCAGCGCTGCACACTCATTAGCAGTGGCAATTAGCACAGATGCACTTAACGACACCTCTGTGGGTATCGTTAGGTGCACCCATATTCATTTTGCTGCACATTAGCATATGCATTCACACGTTAACCGCTGGGAACATGCTGGTCATGCCCCAAACAGTTACCGAGAAGGCTCTGTACTTACTATGTATTAAAAATGTACTTCAAAAGCAAAATATAATACGGTTTGGTAAAAAGCCCCTTTGAGCCTTTTACTAAAGGTATGCTGTGGTTTTGCACCTAATGGACCAATAGCACACAAAACTGCAGCATGTTAAGTGTAAAGGTGCCATGTTACCCTTTCGGGGGCATGGACAGCGTTTTCCCAATAGGTAATGCATGCTGCTGTTATTTAACATGCATTGGCAATATAGCAAGTGCAGTTAGCATCACCTACTGAAGTGGAGGTAATTGTACCCATGCTAATTGCAAGATGAACTGTTACTGCATGGTGTACACCTGCACAATGAAGGCACAGAATATACCATGCCCACTCTGCCCCAATCCTCCTATTTACCACTGTAATGTGCAAGGTGAAGTTATTGTAGAAATCAGCATACACTAAGGCCAGCATTCTGTTCCGCGAATCGCGGGGTTGGACATCCACGCTCAGCCCCGGAATGAGATTCTCTCTCCCGCACTCCCCGCATGAACAGAGCGTTTGTGCGGGGAGCGCTGGAAGGAGGCAGGAGGGGAAGCAAGAGGGGGCGGCGCTGGAGAGGAGTGAGGGAGGGCCCAGCTGCGGGAACAAATAGGGCCGATTCAGGTCAGGCCACTGTACATTCCCCGGGCACCTGGCTGCCCATCTGGTCTATTCCACCCCGATGATGGAACAAGCCCCAGGCACAGCAACGTACACCCCTGCACACCATGCTGGGCCTCCACACACCATGGGGGCCTCTGGTGCTGACAGGATCACAGTCTGCAGGGGCAGACATGGGCAAAGTCATTCTCAGCCGTCAGATAGACAACTCATAACCATGGTGCCAGAACGCCATGGCTCCCGCGCCCCAGCCATGGCGTTCTGGCCTCAGGACAGGCAGTTCCCCCTACGCCGATCTCTTCAGCATATGGGGAGCATCCAGATGTCCATGTCCCTGATTCTGCCATATCGAGTATGTCCAGACCCCATGGCGGCAGAATCGAGTACATCTCCCGCACGTCCAGTTTTTTCCAGGGACTGGAATGTGCCTCTGTCACTGCCGTATGCTAAAAGTTACCATGGGCTACAATGCATGGTAGCACACTTTAGTAAAAGGGTTCCTTTATTTTAATAGTTCCAAAAAATATTTTTCTGTAAAAATTGTTAAAATATATTTTTTGTAATCGTATAGATTCAAATAAGAGCACTTTTATGAGCTCTGTCAATTATAGCTTTTAGACATTTTTTATTTATGCATTTCTAATCATATAATAAGGATCATACACAAGAACATCAAACCCAAACAAAACAAAAATGAAACTAAAAAGTTAAAACAAACAATGAATGTCTTGAAGTAGTCCTCAATTATACCAGGGGGAAAGTCAACAATAAATGCAGAGAAAAGCAGAAAAATATCATAAGGCAATAGATGACAAATGTAATGTAACACAGTCCCATATTATCAATCACTAGAGAGAAGACCATAGGAACTGCCATGGTCTTACTGAAGACAAATGCAGACAGTTGAGGTAGCTAAAAAAAAAGATGTATCTATCTCCTTGTAAATCGACAAAGCACTTACAGGGATAACGGAATATGAAGGACACTCCCAATTACAAACCCTTAGGATGTAGGAAGTGAAATCGTCTTCTTTTCTTTTGAGCACCTTGTGAAACATCTGGAACTATGACAATCATAAAATTCATAAACAGAGCATCTTTTTACTTAAAAAAGTATCAACCGACAGTACTGACTGCTGGGACTAGACTGGTCTAAAGCATGTAATGAAATTTTGAGAATGGAGGAAACATTTCAGGCACCGTCAACCCTTCAAGGAGGTATTTTTTAAGTAGAAAAAGAAAAATTTCAGGAAAATGTATTAGGTGAAAATTGCATCACCTGACTAAATTTTTCAAATCCCCCACCGTCCTGTGAATACAGTATATAAACTTTCCTTTATCAGTACAAGTTCATGAGATCCATTTGATTAGATAGTCTTTGCATTTGACCGGCTAGAGAGTTTTGTACAGTTGAAATAGCTTCTCAAATTATCTCCACTGAAAAAATATTGTGGCTGTGTCCAGGGAGCCCCCTCCCAGCCAGAATCCATTGATAAAGTGGGGCCTCCCATCCTCCTGCCTCTGCTCACCAGCACTTGAAGCCAAACAAGATCATGGAACTGGATCCTTCATCCCCTACTTCAAAATCAAGTGCTTCATTGCACCTCAAACCTGCACTGCCTCAGATCTCAAGATGTTCTTAGCCTGTTCCCTTCCTCCTTCTTCCACAACCATGAGTGATGTATGACATATGTCATTACCTGATAACATGGAGGGCCAAGTGCTCTCATAACAGGTGACCTGGGAGGTAGCCACTACTTGGAAAAAAAAAATGAAAGACTCTGAAGAAGGATCCTGATCTTCTGCTTTGCCTTCTACAGTTGTGGTCAACATTATTCGCACCCTTGCAGTTCAACCCCTTAATGTCCAATATCTCCTAAAACAAAGTGGCCAATGAAATGGCTTTGAACTATACAGTATATGCATACATATTTGACACATACTGTAAAATAATCAAATAAAACAAGACCAATTAAAAAAGGAAACAGCAGGAAATAGTATAAAAACTGAGACATTGCCAGGACATGATTATTAAATATAAAAGACTTGAATGCTTCCTATGAAAAAATAAGACCAAAAATTCATATTATATCGTACCCTTAGGGGTATGTTTACTAAACTTTCTTAACGTGTGCGCCACTCAATTAGTGCGCGCTAAGGTACCTTAGCGCACGCTAATGACGCTTTATGGGCCAAAAAATGCGCTGTAGTGCGCGTTCACGCGCGCAGCGGCGCAAACGAGCGCTGAAGGCGGGGAAAGGCTCCCGGAGGGCGGAGGAAGGCTCCCCAGGGGCGGAGAGAAGGGGTCAATGGGTGGAGAGTGGGAGGGGAGAGGCTCCCCGCACACTAACAATGTGAAATTCAAGGCCAAAACTAACGCAAGTGAAAACCTCACGTTAGAGCAGATTTAAAGGGAAAAGAAACCATTTATGTCAGCAATGTACAGCAAAACCAGGGAAACCTACAAAAAGTGATAAGTGTGATAAATGTGCACAGAACAAAAGTGCAAATAAACATTGGAAATGACCCCAACAAAATAAAAAAAAAATCATAATCAAGCTGGGCAATAGTGATAGTAATGGGAAACATCAAAAAGCACTCCCAAGAAAGCCCCAAAAAATAAATATGAATTTTGGAAGGGTCTACGTTCCGTCCCCATACAAGGTGAATGATCCCACAGTGAAATAGCACTGATCAGGGTTTCCCTCTCCATTGGACAGGTTACCTATGGCATGCACATGTTCCACAACAGCAGGGCGGGCATGTCGGAATGGGCAACTGGACAGATGCTGGGAAAGGGGATACAGAGGGCTGCAGGCGGCACATGCTGTGGTGCAGCTGGGGCACAGTGCGGACTAGGCAGATGCCTAGGTGGCATTTAGGAATGCTGAAACTGAACAGCAGCCAGACAGCAACTGATGAGGGCCCAACATGGTCACAAGAGTGTTTATCACAGTGTCACAGGGGATAGTACCCAGCAGGTACCCCCAAGGGCACAGAACATTGGCAGGCGGTGTTGGGGGGAAGCGTGGATGCCCATGCAGGCACCCCTACCCCAGAACACGCACCATAGGCAGCCACCTACCTGCGCACTGGATGGCTTGAGACTGCACACCACCAGCAGAAGGGCATATCAGCATGGTGGCACAGGGGTACTGGAGGTGGAGGGGGGCAGTGGCAGCTGCCCAGAGCCGACCATGGCCTAGCCCTGTGTAGGTGGGTGCCATGCACTGCAACAGACAGGCTCTGTCTGACAAACCATGGTATCTCCAGGGACTGCACCATTTCTGTGACCACAGTGTGGTGCGGTGAACACAGCCAGTGTGTTCAGGAGCAGAAGGTCACAGGTTCAAGTCCCAGCTATGGTTCCTGCCAACCCAGTCCCCATATTTTACCCACAACTGAAACGTGCTACTACAGACAGAACCTTTATTGCAGATGACGTAAACAGGCCCAAAACACCTACGTTTTACCCAACAGAGCACAGACACCAGAAACAGGCGCATTACCTAGAGCAGAGTATCCCAAATGCAGTCCTGGAGGGCCAAACACCATTCAGGTTTTATGCTGCCTCTAATAAAGATGCCTGTGCTGCATTTCTATGCGCCGCCCCCATGGTATGCAGATGTATCCATGCATATTCATGAGGGACAGCATGAAAACCCGAACAGTGTTGCGCACACCAGGACCGGGGTTGGGAACCTCTGCCGTAAAGCAGCAGCCAACAGGGCCAGACAAACCCGCACCCACAGGCTCCATTATCCAATGCCTCCTGGAGAGGCAGGACATTGGGCCCTGCGTGCATCTCCCAATACTAGCACCTGCATACCTTAGCAATGCCACCCTAAACCAGGGAATACAGTACACAGCTATCAAAAGGTTGCTATGGTAACTGGCAGATAGCAATTCTGAGGTTAAGTACAATTATCTTATTGAGCTGCATCATGGCAATCTTTCTGATGTCTGTGGAATGTGCTACAGGTCTTGTGTCTGACAGTGTTTACCACCCTGGGGAGTGACCCCAACAGCATTGCGTGCCATAGCCATGCCTGCACTGTGCCCAGGACTGGAGCGGTGGCCAGGGCTGCCAAACACCCTATAGTTCTACAATGCTGGCATAGGTGTGGGAGTGTGTATCTGCTATCCAGTGTGTGGTGTTGCAAACACCCCCCACAGCCCACACTGCCAGCACTGTTGCCAGTATTGGCCTCCAAGGGCACAGAGCAGTGGCAGGAGGTGCTGGGGGGGAAGCGTGGACATCTATGCAGGCACCCCTACCCCAGAACCCGCACCACAGGCAGCCGCCTACCCGCACACTGGATGGCCTGAGACTGCGCACCACCAGCAGAAGGGCATGTCAGCATAGTGGCAGAGGGGTACTGGTGGTGGAGGGGGCAGTGGCAGCTGCCCACAGCAGTCCAGGCCCAGTCCTGTGTAGGTGGGTGCCGTCCACTGCAACAGACAGGCTCTGTCGGATGTACAGTCATGGACTCCCCAGGGAATATGCCAGATCTGTAGCAACACGGTGGTGCAGTGCACACAGATAGTGTGTTCAAAAGCAGAAGGTCACAGGTTCAAGTCCCAGCTGTGGCTCCTGCCTACCCAGTCCCCTTATTTTACCCATTAAGAAAACATGGTAGTAAAGCCTGAAGCTGTATTGCTGAGAACAGAAACATGCCTCAAATGCATATATTTTACCCCATAGAGCACAAACACCATAAACTTGTGCAGTACCTAGAGCAGAGTCCCCCAAAGGCAGTCCTGGAGTGCCAAGCACCATTCAGGTTCCATGCTGTTTCCAATACATATGTCTGTGCTGCATCACCATGCACCGCCCCCATGGTATGCAGATGTATCTCATGCATATTCATGACACCTTGCTGTGAGTTCTAGCTGTTTATTTAATTATTTATTGTTTGTCTTAGTGGTGTGCTAGTTCAGCCTTCTCAGCTGTACTTACCTTGCCTCTCTCAACTAACTGGGCTTTGTGTGGTACCCCCCTCCCCCCTGCTGAGGGTTCAGGACAGGGTACCTTGTAACTGCCCTCTTTAATAGGACTTAACTCCCTCCCTCCCTCCCCAGCACCCACCCACCCCTGGGGTAATTGTAGTTTTATAGGTACTTGCACATCTTAGAGGAAAGGGGCTGCTCTCAGGTGCAGCTCCTTATCCAAATCAGTCATACACGGAGGACCTGAGATTAATTAATTAAGCTTCAGGTACACAGGGTGTATTAGGGGTATTAGATACACTTTTATTAGTATAAGCATCTACACCAATCCTTATTATATACAGAATTTAAAAGACCTAAACACAAGCTTTAAACTAAGATGCAGACAGAAGTCCAGCAACGAGATGGGGGTTCTCCGGTCTTTTGCATTGAGTGTCACATGTATGATTTTCTCCCAGTTGGTGAGAGGTCTTACGTATGCACTAAGTGCAAGGAGCTCTTTGCTCTCAGGGAACGAGTCCATTCTCTAGAGGCTAGAGTAGCAGACCTGGAAGACATAAGAAAGACAGAGAAGTACATGGACGAGACCTACAGGGATATAGTCCTGAAGTCCCACCTCCAGTCTGGCAGCATCCCTGTTGCCATGGAGGAGAGAGGTCACGTGACAGGAGAGCATCACCCTGGTGTGGCAGGAAGTGATCCTGTAACTAGGACCTGTCCTCCAGGTGATGTAAAACCCTCTCGCACCGAGGACGTTTCTCCAGGGCCATGTCCCCATGAGGGGAGGGTCAGGACAGCTGTTATAGTTGGTGATTCAATCATTAGGAATGTAGATAGCTGGGTGGCTGGTGGACGTGAGGATCGCCTGGTAACATGCCTGCCTGGTGCGAAGGTAGCGGACCTCACGCACCGCCTAGATAGGATCATAGATAGTGCTGGGGAGGAGTCTGCTGTCTTGGTACATGTTGGTACCAATGACATAGGAAAATGTGGTAGGGAAGTTCTGGAGACTAAATTTAAGCTTTTAGGTAGGAAGTTGAAATCCAGAACTTCCAGGATAGCATTCTCCGAAATGCTTCCTGTTCCACGTGCAGGACCCAAAAGACAGGCAGAGCTCCGGAATCTCAATGCGTGGATGAGACAATGGTGCAAGGATGAGGGTTTTGGATTTGTTAGGAACTGGGGAACATTCTGGGGAAAGGGGGGGTTCTTCCGAAGGGATGGGCTTCACCTTAATCAGGATGGGACCAGACTGCTGGCATTAACCTTTAAAAAAGAGATAGAGAAGCTTTTAAACTAGAAAATAGGGGAAAGCCGACGGTCACCCAGGAGCGCATGGTTCGGACAAAGGTATCCTTGAAGGATACTACCAAAAGCAGTGAGGTTCCAAAAGGGAGTATAGTAGCCCAAATGCCCTTGAGTAAGGAGCAGACAGAGCATAAAGATTCCAAATTACCCATGCCTACCAATAGCCAGATTAATATTAATAAAATACAGTCTCTAAAATGCTTGTATGCCAATGCTAGAAGTCTAAACAATAAGATGGGAGAGTTAGAATATATAGCACTAAATGAGAGGTTAGATATGATTGCACTCTCAGAGACATGGTGGAAGGAGGATAACCAGTGGGACAGTGTGATACCTGGATACAAACTATATCGTAATGATAGAGCTGATCAAATTGGTGGAGGGGTTGCGCTCTATGTTAGAGAGGGCATTGAGTCAGAAAGGATTAAAGTTTTGCAGGGAACAAAATTTGCTATAGAATCTCTATGGATTGAAATTCCATTTATGAAGGGGAAGGTTATGGCAGTGGGAGTTTACTATCGACCGCCTGGCCAGAATGAACAAATGGATGATGAAATGCTCAAAGAAATCAAGGAAGCTAACAAAAGTCACAACAGAGTAGTAATAATGGGTGATTTCAATTACCCCGGTATCGACTGGGTCAGTGTCACAGCAGGACAAGCTAAAGAGATAAAGTTTCTAGATGGAATAAATGACTGCTTCTTGGAGCAGCTGGTTCATGAACTGACCAGAGGGGAAGCCATACTGGACCTAGTCCTTAGTGGAACGCCAGATCTGGTGCAAGAAATAAGGGTGTTGGGACCACTTGGCAATAGTGATCATAGTATGATCATGTTTGATTTAATTAGTGGAGGACAGATAGTAAAGGAATCCACAGTACTACCTTTTAACTTTCAAAAGGGAGACTATGATAGAATGAGGAATATAGTTAGGAAAAAACTAAAAGGAGCGGTTTCAAAGGTTAAAGACTTACAGCAAGCTTGGGTGTTATTTAAAAATACTATCCTCGAAGCCCAGACCAGCTGTATTCCACGCATTAAGAAAAGTGGAAGAAAGTCCAAAAAACTGCCAGCATGGTTTAAAGGTGAGGTCAGAGAGGCTGTTGCTGCCAAAAAAGCAAGCTTCAGGAAATGGAAAAAAGAGCCAAATGATGAAAACTGGAAACTGCACAAGCACTGGCAAGTTAAATGCAAAGCATTGATAAGGCAGGCAAAGCGGGAATTTGAGAAGAAACTTGCTACGGAAGCAAAAACACGAAACAAAGACTTTTTCAAGTACATTCGTAGCAAAAGACCTGTGAGAGAGTCAATTGGACCATTAGATGATAGAGGGGTAAAAGGGGCAGTAAGAGGAGACAAGGCTATAGCAGAGAGACTGAATGAATTCTTTGCTTCGGTCTTTACTGAGGAAGATGTAGGGATGTTACCCAAGACTGAAGTGGTATTTAAAGGTGATACTGCAGAGGAATTGAGAGAAATATCGCTACACCAGGAAGATATATTACAACTATTTGATAAACTGAATAGTAGCAAATCACCTGGACCGGATGGTATACATCCCAGAGTGTTGAAAGAACTGAAATATGAGATTGCAGACCTGCTATTGGTAATCTGTGAACTTTCATTAAAATCATCTGTAATACCTGAAGATTGGAGGGTCGCCAACGTAACACCAATTTTTAAAAAGGGTTCCAGGGGTGACCCGGGAAATTACAGACCGGTGAGCCTGACGTCAGTACCAGGGAAAATGGTAGAAACCATCATAAAGAACAAAATTACACAGCATGTAGATAGTCATGGCCTAATGGGAGACAGACAACATGGCTTTAGACAAGGAAGATCTTGTCTTACTAATCTGATATGTTTTTTTGAAGGTGTGCATAAACAGGTAGACAAAGGTGAGTCGGTTGATATAGTGTATCTGGACTTTCAGAAAGCTTTTGACAAGGTCCCCCATCAGAGACTTTTGGCGAAGCTAAAAAGTCATGGGATAGGAGGCAGTGTACTATTGTGGATCAGGAACTGGTTAAAAGATAGAAAGCAGAGGGTAGGGCTAAATGGCCAATATTCCCAATGGAAAAAGGTGAATAGTGGAGTACCCCAGGGATCTGTACTGGGTCCGCTACTTTTTGACATATTCATAAATGACCTGGAAAAGGGAATAACTAGTGAGGTTATCAAATTTGCAGATGACACAAAACTGTTTAAAGTTGTTAAAACCCAAGAGGATTGTGGAAAACTGCAGGAGGATCTGGATAAATTGGAAGACTGGGCATCTAAATGGTAGATGAAATTTAATGTGGACAAGTGCAAAGTTATGCACCTAGGAAAGAACAACCCACACTATAGTTACACGATGCAAGGCTCCACATTAGAAACCACCACCCAGGAAAAAGATTTAGGAGTCATCGTGGATAACATGTTAAAACCCTCCGCCCAGTGTGCAGCGGCAGCCAAGAAAGCAAATAGAATGCTAGGTATCATAAGGAAAGGGATGGAGAATAAAACAAAGGATATTATAATGCCTCTGTATCGCTCCATGGTACGACCGCACCTTGAATATTGTGTGCAATTCTGGTCACCGTATCTTAAAAAGGATATAGAGTTATTAGAAAAAGTACAGAGAAGAGCCACCAAATTGGTGAAGGGGATGGAAGGCTACTCCTATGAAGAAAGGCTAAAAAGGTTAGGGCTCTTTAACCTGGAAAAGAGACGGCTGAGGGGAGATATGATAGAGGTCTATAAATTAATGAACGGAGTGGAACGGGTAAACGTAGATCAATTGTTTACCTTATCAGAATATAGAAAGACTAGGGGACATGTAATGAAGCTACAGGGTAAACTATTTAAGACAAATAAGAGAAAATATTTTTTCACTCAACGTGTAATCAAACTCTGGAATCTGTTACCGGAGGATGTAGTAAGGGCTGTTAGTATAGCTGGGTTTAAAAAAGGTTTGGACAAGTTCCTGGAGGAAAAGTCCATAAACCACTATTAAAAAGGGACCCAGGATATCAAAGCTTGACCCAGTACAAACTTTGTGGAACCTGTGTCTTTTGGGGATATTGCTAGGTACGTATGACCTAGATTGGCCACTGTTGGAAACAGGATACTGGGCTTGATGGACCTCGGTCTGACCCAGTATGGCATGTCTTATGTTCTTATCATGAAAACCCGAGCAGTGTTTGGCCCACCAGGACCGGAGTTGGGAACCTCTGCCCCAGAGCAGCGGACAACAGGGGCAGACACGCCTGCACCCACAGGCCCCATTATCCAAAGCCACCTGGAGAGGCAGGGCTTTGGGCCCTGTTTCCTTCCCCGAATACTAGCACTTGCATAACTTAGCAATGCCACCCTACACCTGGGAATACAGTACACATCTATCAAAAGGTTGCCATGAGTAATGGTAGATAGCAATTCCTAAGTTAAGCACAATATGCTGAGTGAGCTGCATGATAGCAATCGTTCAGATGTCTGTGGAGTGTGATACAGGTCCTGTGTCTGACAGTGTTTACCACCCTGGGGGTGACTCCTACAGTATTGCGTGCCATAGCCATGCCTGCACTGTGCCCAGGACTGGTGTGGTGGCCAGGGCTGCCAGACACCTCTATAGTTGCTCAATGCTGGCATAGGTGAGGGGAGTGTGTGTCCGTCTATCCAGTGTGTGGTAGCTGACAACACCCTCCTCAGCCCACACTGCTAGCACTGTTGCCAGTATCGGCCTGCCGATGTGCATAATGAGGAGCAAGGTACTGTGGGTATAGCCCGGACAGGGCGGCCTGTGCAGGATGCATCTGCACAGGGCATAGGGCAATGGCTGGGACATTGTAGTGCCCGGCCACCACCTGCACAGGCAGGGTGGCCACAGCATGTCCTGCTAGGAGGTCACTCTCACCCTGACTGAGCAGTGACCACGGCATGGCTAGGTTCCACCATAGTGCTATATAGAATATCTGTCAAGTGATATATATGGGTTCCCTTTTCTGGGGCCCAAACACTGACAAATCTGCCTGGTGGGTGTGCTCACATCCCCTCCGGTAACATGTACTATGGACTAGCTAGCAGATTGTCTGCAGTTGGTATGTGTATGGCTGGAGCACCGTGCAGGGTGCAGCAGCTGGGGACTCACTGTGCTCGCTGCTGGAAAATGTCAGATGGTGGTGGGGCAGCTGGGCATTTTAGGTCCTACTGTCTGTCTGCTATTGAAGTAAGGATGCGTACAGAACTGCATGGAGTGCCCGTAGGTTGTCTGTACCCCAGCCGGACTGAGGTTGATGGTCCCCTCTGCCGCCACCATTGCAGGGATATAGAATGTGGATCCGTTGTTTGGGGATCCTGAATTCCAGAGGGCAGGTTCGGTGGTACGATACACTCCGCCTATGGGTCCAAACAGCACCTTTCCTCCCCCGCCCCGCCCCACCCCACCCCGCCAATATATCATGTGGCCATGGCACCCACACAGGATATGCACTATTCCATGGGCATCGTAGTCCATATGGCCCAGACATGACTGGGATATACAGATGGGGACAGGTGTATCGTAGGTGTGTCTGATGGGACCACCTATCACACACCAGCACTAATGGGGACCTGCAGCATAGCCTATCTCAGCTGGGACAGGTGCTGTGGACATGGTGCTGGGCGCCCCACCTCACCCTCAGGGTGAGCACAGGACCTGCACACTGGGACGGTCTGTAGCTACTCTGTACCAGTAACACACACTGTCAGTACCCCCTACCAGGCCTAGGTGCTGTGGGAGTGCATACCCCATCTTCAGATCATCTGTAGACTGCTGCTTTGCATGTGCAGTGCATCATGGGTGCGAGAGGACTAACCCTACCCTGGTAACCGCAGCACACAGTCTGCAGAAGTTATTTTGTAGCCAGCCAGACATCTCTTTACAGTTATAGAGCTGTAGCCCACTGGTGACTGCACTGCCTGTGGAACCAGAGGTTGGTGGTTCGAATCCACAGTGGGTTTATTTATTTAATTTACTTTATTTATTTACATTCCCTCATATACCGCGCTATTCTGCACCATTGCGGTTTACATTGCACAAACTGGACATACATTGAACAGGGCATTATAACTTGGAGATAACTATTTTACAGGGTACATGGGGGGCTGTCTGGGGCAGTTTGTGTGTAATTTCAAGTAGTACAGCCAGCAGAAACACCCTCACAGTGCTGTAACCTTAAGGTGCCTTAAAGGTGCCTTATGGGGCACCTGAAGATTACAGCACTGTGAGGGTGTTTGAGCTGGCACTACTAATTTAAATTAAAAAACTTGCCACAGGCAGCCCTCATAAATAACCCCACTGTGGATTCAAACCCACAACCTCTGGCTCTACAGGCAGCGAGGTAACCTGTGGGCCACAGCTCTATAGCTGAGATCAGATGCCTGGCTGGCTACAGAAGGAATCCTGCAGACTGTGTGCTGCGGTTACCAGGGTAGGGTTGATCCATTCGTAACCATGCTGCACTGCACATGACATTTATAGCACTGTGAGGGTGTTTCACCTGGCAGCACTGCTGTAACACAGAAAGGAGACGGCCTCAGGTAACACTGTTGTAACGTAAGAAGACATATGCCTCACGCAGCACTGATGTACATTAAAAAGCACTATGCCTCATTCAGCACTGCTATATAATAAAGTGTAATGCCCGAGACAGGTAATCATTAACCCCACTGGGGGATTGAACTCATGACCCCTGTACCATCAGTCAGTGTCTTAACCATTGTGCTACACTGCTGTTCCTCATTGCATGTCAGCGCACCTACTTAAGATTTCCATGCGTTAAAATGCACAGTGCTGCCATCAAAAACAGTGCTATGACCTTGCGGGGCCTCATATGGCACCCTATAAAGCGTACTATAAGGAACATTCTAGGGTGCCTGGGCGGACAGTGCACTTTATAGTATGCCCTCTGGAGTGCCTTATGGGGCGGCTGATGTGGCACCTTATGTTACAGCACTTTGAGAGTGTGTTTGCTAGCAGCACTAATTAAAACAATATTAAATTGCCTCATAATGCAATATTACACATAACAGGTAGTGCCTCAGCCAGCCTTATTCATTGGCACAGTGGGGGATTGAACCCATAACCCCTGCACCATCAGTCAGTGTCTTAACCATTGTGCTACACTGCTGTTTCTCCCTGCATGTCAGCGCACCTACTGAACATTTCCATGCATTAAAATGCACAGTGCTGCCATCAAAAACAGTGCTATAACCTTGCCGTGCCTCATAGGGCACCCTTTATGGCACCCTATAGGCCACCCTTTATGCAACATTGTAGGGTGCCGTGGCAGACAGTGCACTTTAAAATGTGCCCTCTGGGGTACCTTATGGAGTGCCTTATGCAGCACCTTATCTTACAGCGCTTTGAGAGTGCATTTGCTAGCAGCAGTAATTAAAATAAAATTAAAATGCCTCATAACGCAATATTACACATAAATGATAGTGCCTCAGCCAGCCTTATTCATTGGGCACAGTGGGGGACTGAACCCATGACCCATGCACCATCTGTCAGTGTCTTCACCATTGTACTGCAGCCCTGTTCCTCTGTTTGCATATCAGCGCGCCTGCTTATGCTTCCCGCGTGCGTTACTCGTGCGCTAATGTGCATGGCGCACAAGAGCGCGCGCGCTAATCCCGTTTTGTTACTTTAAAATGAAACGCCCACTCCTTATATGGCATCCTGCACACTAACGCGGCACGCACGTTAAGAAAGTTTAGTAAACATACCCCTAAATCATCTAACCCAACAAAAATATGCCTTAATATTTATTTGTTGGATCGTTTGCCATGAAAGGAAATCTTCTCTCATGGCAAACCCTCCTTTTTATTTTATTAAGAGCAAAAGATTGCTCAATTATTATCAGTCTTAAAACCCAAGGGAAAACGCACAAAGCAAACTCTTAATACTACTTATCTTTTACAGCCAAGCAGCTCTTCAAAGAAGTCACAAATTCAAGCTCATACTCCCACAATTACCAGCAAAAACTCAGAAATGGGACTTGTCAGTTTGTCCTTCATTACAACTGAATCCCAGCTAAAATATCAACCAAGGGTCCTAGAACTACACCTAATATCACAAAGACATCTATTGGGCCAACTTCACTTTAAGGAAGGATTTCAAAGCCATTTATGCTGTTTGCAGACCACCTAAATTTATTTATTTATTTGACAATTTTCATGGACCGCTTTCTTCAAATCAGAGTGGTTTACACATAGCCAGATAAATGGCACTCAATGAGATATTCAGTAGCACTAGTGCGGTTAGTGCCGTTGAATATCCCCGGGTGCCAACACTAAATGCCCTAACACTAGCTGGCTAGTGCTGTGGCATTACAGGGGCCCAGTAGAGGAGACACCCATGGATAACGGTCTAGAGGTGATATTCAGCAGTTACCCTGTAGCTTCATTGCATGTCCCCTAGTCTTTCTATATTTTGATGATGTAAACAATCGATCTATATTTATCCGTTCCACTCCATTCATTAATTTATAAACCTCAATCATATCTTCCCTCAGCTGTCTCTTTTCCAGGTTGAAGAGCCCTGATCTTTTAAACTTCTCCACATAGAGGTATCCTTCCATCCCCTTTACCATTTTGGTGGTTATTCTTTATACCTTTTCTAAGTCCACTATATCCTTTTTAAGATATAGTGACCAGAATTGCACACAATATTAAAGGTGCGGCAGTACCATGGAACGATACAGAGACACTATAATATCTTTTGTTTTATTCTCCATTCCTTTCCTTATGATTCCTAGCATTTTATTAGTCTTCTCTGCCGCTGCTGAACACTGGATGGAGGATTTCAACGTTTATCCACGATGACGCCAAAATCTTTTTCCTGGGTGGTGGTTCCTTGCATCATGTAACCATAGTTTAGGTTGTTCTTTTCTAGGTGCATAACTTTATACTTGTCCACATTAAATTTCATCAGCCATTTGAACATCCAGTCGTCCAATATATCATGTCCTCTTGCAAATTTTTCACAACCCTTTTGGGTTTTCATGTTCAACAAGTGTAACATTGCCCACGAACAAGGTGATCTCACTCTTCTTGTTTCCCTTGACCTCTCTTCAGCATTTGACCTCATAGACCACCACATTCTCCTCACTCGTCTGTCTGATTTTGGTGTCTCTGGGGTTCCATTATGTTGGTTTCGAACTTTCTTTACAGGGCGCTCTTTTTTCAGTGCTGTCTAATGCTTCCACCTCCCCGGCCACTACTCTTTCCTGTGTTGTTCCCCAGGGTTCAGTCCTATCCCCCCCCTTCTCTTTAATGTTTTTCTGGCTTCTCTGTGTCTCCTTGTTCAGCAGATGGGTGTCTCCACATATTATTATGTGGATGGCATACTTCTGCTTCAGGGCACAAATTCTCTGTCTCCTGATCTCTCTGCACTGAACTCTTGTCTGCACCTGGTTAGCTCGTGGCTAACCTCTAACTTCTTGCATTTGAATCCCGGTCAAGACCTCTGCCATGTGGATTACGTTTGGGTCCCCATCCCCTTCTTTAGCTCCCCATTTTGGCCTCTTCTCCAATCTCTCTAGTACCCTCTTTTCGCTACCTAGGGGTCCTCATGGATTCCTCGTTGTCCTTTTCTGATCATATTTCCTCCGTCTCCCATCGTTCTTTCTTTTACCTCGGACAGATTCATACGGTTCACCCTTTTTTTCCCCCAAACGCACTGCCTACATCACTTCTCTCTCTTGTCACTTCCAGACTTGATTATTGCAATATTGTTTGGGCTGGTCTCCCTCTTTATCAATTACACCATTTACAATTGCTTCAAAACACCGCTGCTCATATTCTTACTCACGCCTCTCACTTTGACTACGTTTCTCCCCTTTTTGCTCACTTGACCAAATATATAACTGTGCTGAAAAAAAAATATATATATATATACATATATATACACACACACACATATACAGGGTGGCCCAAAAAAAGTGAGAAGATATCATAAATTAAAAGCTTTGTTTACTTATTTACCTTTTTTAGCTATATAACGTCTTCATTTCGACGATTTCCAGTCGCCATCTTTTTCTTTTTAATTTGTCAATCGTTTACATCTGTCTTTTTGAATTTTTAAATAACTTATATGCTACGATATGTTCTCACTTTTTTTGGGACATCCTGTGTGTGTGTATATATATATATATATATATATATATATTTATATATATATATATATGTGTGTGTGTGTGTGTATATATATATATATATATATACACACACACAGGCACATATACATATATAAATTTAAACACTATGGCCAACATACAAATTAATGTGGAGCCCATCACAAAACAAAAGCAAATGAAATTTAATTCATTTTCTTTTCAAAATAAAACAAAGCAGGACAATTTGTTGACATTTCCTGTTTTGTTTCAAATAAAAGCATATCCCTAGTCCTATGGTGAATGCTTTTTAATGAGTAACTTAAAATAGTGTGTGTTCACCAACTTTTCGAAAATCGAGATCTATTTTTACAATCTGACAGCCAGATTCCCTTCACCACCTCCTTGTTTGCTGCTGTTTATTTCTGTCTCCAGGTCATACTGTACTAAACATACCAAAGTGTTTTTTTCCAATTTATGTTTATGGAAAAATTCTTAATATATTAAGCCACTGTTCATAAATACATGTTGCTTCTTTCCATTACCCACAGCCAAAAAAAAAAGCTTGGGTAGTCTTCATTTTAAATAGTTTTGCAATTTTGTATGGTTTTTTTCACACATTCAGGATTTATTCATGTACTGCATGTATACAAAACATTTTGGTATGTGCAAATAGATAGTATAGTTGTTAATTTGTATATATATGTATTCACAAGCGATTTCGGTTCACATAAAATTTTTAGGCGCACCTACGAATCTAATGTGTGCTCATGAATATATATCCTTAGTGACTCCGTTTCTCTTTTCTGTTGAATCTGCAATTTGCATTTGTATATAGCTTTCATGAATGGTTCTAGAAAATATTAAGTGACCTCTTTATAAAGCTAGTTAACCACTAAAAAGGTAGAACCCGATATTCTTTGGGTATGGCTATGCCGCCGACCTTCAACCCTGGATATTGAATGCCAGGGTCATATACGGCACCGGCATTGAATATCCTGAGTCGCCGCACAACGCACAAGCCCACAGAAGCCAACCAGATAGTGGCGATATTGAGTCATTACCTGATTAGATCCCACAGGCAAAGATAGGCCACCTTTTGCTGCACCTATCTTTTTGCCACGGGCATTGGTGCAGTATTGACGCTGCAGAGTTAGTGATGGTGCCGCTCCCGGAACGCTCATGACATGCCTCGATGCTAAGCGGTTAGCATCAGGGCATGTAGTGGAGATAATTGGGGATATTCATGTTCGTGCCGCTAAATATCCCACTCAGCGACATTTACACAGTTCACAGGTCGATAACCCATGTAAATGTGTTTGAATATCGGGCCCGTAATTTTAAAACCAGGTGTCTAGACCTTTGGGTACATCCAGACCCGCAGATGCAGAATTAGGTTCAAAGGGAGCCTGTTTTTTATTTAGACATGTCCTCGGCCGGATGTGCATGTTTTGGAATCGCGCTCAACGTGTCTTTTTAAACTACTAGCACAAATACTGCAGAAGTCGTGCCCAGATTGAAGATGTGAACATCATGCTTGCTCATGGGTAGACATATTTGTATGTAAAATATGTGCAGACATGCAAATTTTAAAAAATGCCTATGTAAATTGCAACTTGACCCATTCTTTTCCCAAACCTCTCCCCTGAGTACGCCTACTCTACAAGTCCACACCAGTTTGTACCATGCATGCTTTTAGCCATAACCTAATTTTATAAGAAGGATTCTACATCAAAAAATGCTTATAAAATTATCCTCCACACAAACAGTGCCAGCCCAGAGGTTGTCAACCCAGTCCTCTGGACACATCTAGCCAGTCAGGCTTTCAGGATCACCACAATGAACATGCATGAGAGAGATTAGAATACAATGGAGGCAGTGAGTGCAAATTTCTCTCATGTGTATTTATGGTGGTTATCCTGAAAGCCTTACCGGCTAGGTGTGTGCCGAGGACTGGGTTGAGAACTACTGTTATAGGCGTGAAAATCTATGGATACAGAAATTATATGTTTATCGGCTGGCAGTAAATGTATAACATTTTATACGTTTACTGGCATCCAGCCTGGAAGAGTAGCCTAATAGTTAGAGCAGTGGGTTTAAAAACCAGGGAAGCCTGCTTTGATTCCTACTGTCACTCTGTATGACCTTGGGTAAATTGTTTAACTCTCCATTGCTTCAGGTATAATCTTAGGTTATAATCCATCTGGGGACAGAGAAGTGCCTACAGTGCTTGAATGTAACTTGTCTTAAATCCTGAGCAAGCTGTTTGCTAAATCCAACTTCCTTTGAAAATTGACCCATTGGTAAATAGAGCACCCACTTTGTTCACTGACTTCTCTTTCTAGGTTTCTATTTGTACCTTTAACTCTTTCTGTGATGATTTAGGATTATATATGGTCAACTACTCAGAACTCCAGCACACCTGGATTGGTATTTTCGCAAGAAGTGTTTAACTGGTTGTACAGCTCCTGAACTCCTAATTCACAGATAAATTGTGAATAGCAAAAAGTAAATATTGCTGTACTGTATGACCTGATCTAAAAAAAGCTGCTGTTCTTGGCTTAACTAACATTCTAAATAAATAATTAATTAAAAGGAAATATCAGAATTGGCTTGATGAACATGATACTAGTTCTAAAGAAGATGAACATTCTCCACAGCATCTGTGTGAAAGACTACTTGCTACCTTCATGTAAATCACATTGAGGGTAATTTTATAGTAGATTTTACATGCGGAAGAGGGCTGTTATAAAATTGTGCTGGTGTGTAAAACTACATGTGCCGACAAGATGGCACCTACTTTTGCATAATTAGCATGGGGATATCCCTGGGGCCTAGTGTGGAGGGAGCCAGGGTAGAATTGTAGTATACCAAGACTTCAGGCAGGCTTCACCTAGGAAATTCCCTGGACCAGACGGCATACTTACCCAGATTTGAAAGCAAGAAGGTGATCACATACCTCTGAAACTTGCAAAATGTTTTCAGTGTGTTTAGAAGCATGGAACTGTAACTCAGAATTTCACAGATGTATTAACCATCCACCTGTATAAAAGGAAGTACGATGCTTACTGGAGCTGACTCTACTATGGGACTTCACTGCAGTCTCTGGCTAATAACTTGAAATAGAATGAATCAACTCATAGACAGTATCTTTCTGGAATCACAGTGTGGATTCAGACTTGGCTGAGGGACCACAGATGTGGGAGGTCGTTTTAGAAAGGCTTTTCCTTAAAAATTCTCCTTTACACACCAAAAAGGAGCTTTTCTAAAATTATGTGGCTGCATGTGTGCATATACGTATGCATGTTGACAATAGTGCACATTCTTACATCAGTATATGCTGTTCTTAAGCATTCACAGGGATAGACTTGGGAGAGAGTAGCGATGTAGATGCACACTTTATAAATTATGCACCTCATGCAGAGAACATATGCATACATTTACACCTGCCTGGAGCCAGTTATAAATGTGTGCATTTGTAATTGTGAGTGTTGTGCCTATCTTTCCTTTATAAAATTAGCCTTTGGCGGACCATTTTTGAACAGGCGCCATGGGTAGGCATCTACAGAGATAAGAACATAAGAACATAAGATATGACATACACGGTCAGACCAAGGTCCATCAAGCCCAGTATTCTGTTTCCAACAGTGGCCAATCTAGGTCATACGTACCTAGCAGTTTCCCCAAGGGACTCAGGTTCCACAATGCTTGTATTGGTTCAAGCATTGATATCCTGGGTCCCTTCTTAATAATGGTTTATGGACCTTTCCTCCAGGAACTTGTCCAAACCTTTTTTAAACCCAGCTACACTAACAGCCTTTACTACATCCTCCGGTAACAAATTCCAGAGTTTGATTACACGTTGAGTGAAAAAATATTTTCTTTTATTAGTCTTAAATAGTTTACCCTGTAGCTTCATTGCATGTCCCCTAGTCTTTCTATATTCTGATAAGGTAAACAATCGATCTACGTTTACCCGTTCCACTCCGTTCATTAATTTATAGACTTCTATCATATCTCCCCTCAGCCGTCTCTTTTCCAGGTTAAAGAGCCCTAACCTTTCTAGCCTTTCTTCATAGGAGTATCCTTCCATCCCCTTTACCATTTTGGTATTGTTGCTGTGAGTGGGGAAATCGCTGTACAGTATATAGGAAGAAGCCCAGGCTATCTGATTATACAAGGGGTTTGCAATATGTTAGCCTAGATGTATCACCTAGATAGACTTTCTCCCTACAAAGGAGAGTCAATGGAAGCTATCAGAGGAAAGTTTAGGATTTGGTGGAGGAGTCGGGGGGGGGGGGGTTGGAAAATCTTAGTTAGGATGAGGCTTGCTAGCTTTGACTGGAGAGTTCTCCCTCTTTTGAGAAAAAGCTAAATTTGAAATTTTGGAGGGCCTCGGGAAGGGGGGGGGGGACACTGTCTGATGGGACAATTTCTCCAAATGGGTGAGTTTTGCACATTATCCACAAAACAAGACTATCTAAGAGCCTAATTAACCACACCAACAAAATCTCTTAGCTAAGCTATATTCACCCATAAGGGTCTCATACAAACTTCACATCAGTCTTTCTAACAGAAGTTAACATCCTAAATTTTATTAGAGGGTAAATGAGATCTCAGGATGGCTCTATGCCCTACATTTGGCGAAAATTCTACCATAGGGACTAGCAGACGCTCACATCACTGATCTCCAACCTCCCCCAAATTTTAAATTTTATTAAGTGATATATGATAAATATTCATCTACTAGCCAATATCCATTAAGGTATTAAGTAAAACCCCGATAAGTACTTTTTAGCATTAAAAATATTTTAACAATAAATGTCTTAGCGTCTCAAACTTTCAGAACAGCCATTCTGAAATTACCATTCATTCCTCATGAACAAAAAGGTGACGTCTCCTGCAAGCAAGTGAAAGTCAAAAATCAATAATCTAGCAGCCAAACTTGACTAATAGATAAATAATTACTTATCTTTTGAGTTCAAAGTTCCAGATTTAGAAACGCATATGTTCTACTTCACTCCAAAGACTCACGATACAACAATCACTCTTCTTCGCGGAGACGATCACCAACACCTCATTCTCCAAACACCCAACACCCCATTCTCTAAACACCGGACAAAGATCTTTGTTTCACCAAAAGGCTTCTTCAGGGGTTAAAAAGTTTCATCCAAGGCAAAGCTTTTCATTTCGTCAATACTAGCTTCTTCCAGAGTTCAAACCGCAAGATTCCTTGCAGGAGTTTTGCACATACTATGACAGTCATAAACCTCACTTCTAAGCCAGGATATGTGGGGTATGATCTCAGACTCTCAAATTTACTGCTAATGTTTGGCGTAATACTTTCATCGTGCCAAAGAGAGCCTCCCTCTGGAGTTAGTAAGATCTTACATGAAGGGCCGGCCCAACCACTAGTGAAACCAGATGGTCACCTAGGGCAGCAACTTCTGGAGGGGTGGCCAAAGTAAGACATTCAAAGCTA
Source organism: Ichthyophis bannanicus (assembly GCA_033557465.1). Lineage (NCBI taxonomy): Eukaryota > Metazoa > Chordata > Amphibia > Gymnophiona > Ichthyophiidae > Ichthyophis > Ichthyophis bannanicus. The sequence continues at coordinate 78,766,760 of CM066050.1, read as the reverse complement.
AATAATAGATTTTGACAGCCATAAGGTTCACCTAGGGCGCCCACACTTTGGACCAACTCCAGGGGACCCTGGTAATGTGTATGTGTAATTTATCTGAGACTAAGGTAGAGCTAATGTTGGATGGTGAGTTTGTTGTTTATATTATTGTACTGTGAGTGTAGCTGTATCCTCTTATTGATAAAACTAATAAAAATGCAAAATAGAAAAAATAAAAATGAATGCCAATGCACAAATTAATTCATTAAAGAGGGACTCCATTTATAGCATATTTTGATTTTCTAGAAAGTTTGCCAGTTGCGTTTATCTAGTTGTAGTGATATGTTAAGATATTACTTTCCTCTCTCTTTTGCAAATATCTTTCATAAGCAACTACCCTCTAAAAAGCTCCGATGAAAGTAATCTCCAAGGACAAAGCTAAAAAGTCAATCTTTAAATCTAAGCAGAGATATTCTCCCTCCTAATAAGACAGGCTTTGAAGCTAAACTGGCAAACTCCGGAAACCGTATGACTGTCACACATCAACATTCATGGCCATTGCTGCATGTGCCAGACTTTGGAAGATACCACTCCCTTCCCCTTTTTACATTTGAATCTGGTAAGTTCTTGCAATAAGTCAACATTGCTCTTTGCTGTCTCCCTTTTCAATCAGCAGATGTAGGCACTAAAGCACAGTATTTCCCACCTAGGGTGTTTCTCCTGAGAACATTTCAAGTAATTGCAGACAGAAGAAAAAAAATCCTCATCAATGCTCTGCCTGGTTGCTAAGGGATTCTCCTCCGAGTAGAAAGCTTTCTTGTCCTACTAATGTTTTGATAAAAGATAGCTCTGTCCTGAATGCCCAAGAACGTAAAAAAAAAATAAGAGAGAAAAAACTATATATATATATATAAGGAAGCCTTCATTACTGTGAACACTGCAGAGATATCTCTGATACATTGCAATCATATCTCGGCTCCCAACTACATTACGCCCTATTCAAATCCTCTTCATTATAACAAGCAGCACTATGACACAGGAAGCCTGTCTCAGAAATTTATGGCACTGTGGAGACTCAGAGCTTCACTAAATCCTATTAAAATCATCCTTATAAAACACACACCTTATTATCAGCCCAGCAGCATCTGAGAAACTCTCGGACAGTACAGAAGAAGGAAAAGATCCACTAATATTTGTTCTGTACATTGGGAAGGTTTATGCAAAATGAGAGACTATTACATTTGTAGCAGCTTATGAGCACAGGCAGGAGTGCTCATGCTGGTGCGGCTTTGTGGAAAAGTCTGTAGGCTTCTGTTTGATCATTGACTGTGATTTTGGATACCGTCATAGCCCTCAGTAAAAGCTGTGCTTCAGGACCTATTGAAGGGGTCTCCTGTTGATAACACCATATGAGTTTTCAGAAACTCCCTTTAACTCGGTTTCTTTATGCATTCATTGTAAGATAAGACAATCCTTGATCTGCAAATCAGGCTGCAGATGATGCAGGTGAAATGTGTATTGAATGCAGTGGCGGATTTTGCTTTTCCTCTCATTGTTTTCCTTTTGTGATGTGTTTACTTGGTTTCCAGGCTTTGAAAGGCTAAGTGACAGAGCTGGTGGTAGAGATGTGCACAGCAAAAATGTTCCTGCTGCGTAGTATGTGTTCCTTAAAACCCCTCATTTTGTCTTTGTTGACCAAGGACAGTATCTGAATTCAAAAAAGCACGGGACAAACTCATTTGTGCATCTGTTTCATTAGTTTCCAATAAAGTCTATGAAGCAAGCAATTTTATAAGGTAACAGTGGCGCTTTCCATTCTTTTTTTTTTTTAAATGAAACCTACTTGAAACTTGCTGGCAGGCATTTGTAACAGAGGCAACAGCACTAGAAGCCATCAAGAATGCCACAAATATCCCATGGCGCCAAAGGAGGGACGAAAGGCACTAACGGTGGCAGGAAAGCTACAAGTCACCATCAGCATGGCAAAGCAATGCTAAGAGCAGAATGAACACCCCAAGGCAGAATGATAGGAAAGCACTGAGCAAGCAGGAAGTCACTCACTGACTGTGAGCCTAGGACTGCAGGCTTGCTTTCGTTTCTGAGTGGACTCAGAGCACGAATGGTCGGCACTGATACAGAGGGTCAAGCGGCATCAGGTGCACAATCCTGTTGCTTGCAGTGTTAAGGAGTAGACTGCTGGAGTGGTAGCTTCAGAGCTAAATTTACCTATGGGCAGCAGGGCCACTGTTGTGCAGGGGTCCAGGGCAGCTGCTCTTTTTTCCCATAGGTAGAGTCCAAGAGAGTCATGTTGGCCCTCTTCTGTGTTCTTGAACCTTTCAGCCAATGTTACTGCTGTTTTAACTCACTCATACTGCCATGGGAGCATTCAGACAGTGTTATTGCTGCTCTATTGCTCTGCCAATGCTTTGGAATCTTCCCAACAACACTGGTGCCATTTCGCTTTTCTCACAATGCCTTAGTACTCTCCATGTTGATGCAACTTTGTCCTCTGCGTGTTGACCTATGCCAACCCAGCTAAAATGAGTACCAAAGAGACCTGCATGTGTGGGGTGCATTTGGCAAGGCTGCATTGGGTATTAGAGGGACATGGCTGGCAAAAACCATCAGCATGCACAGCAGTCAGTTCACTTGCTTCCACCTAACGAGTAGTAAGCAAGCAGTTACTTTCAGCTTTACAGTGTCTGCATTCTATTTAGATCCAAGTGTGTGTGTGTGCATGCCAGGAAAGCGGTGGAAGAACAAAATTACTGAACATGTAGATAGTCATGGCTTAATGGGAGACAACCAACACGGCTTTAGACAAGGAAGATCTTGTTTTACTAATCTGCCATCTTTTTTTTGAAGGTGTGAATAAACAGGTAGACAAAGGTGAGTCGGTTGAATATAGTGTATCTGGACTTTCAGAAAGCCTTTGACAAGGTCCCTCATGAGAGACTTTAGGCAAAACTAAAAAGTCATGGGATAGGAGGCAGTGTACTATTATGGATCAGGAACTGGTTATAAGACAGAAAGCAGAGGGTAGGGCTAAATGGCCAGTTTTCCCAATGGAGAAAGGTGAATAGTGGAGTACCCCAGGGATCTGTGCTGCGTCCGCTGCTTTTTGACATATTCATAAATGCCCTGGAATAGGGAATAACGAGTGAAGTTATCAAATTTTCAGATGACACAAAACTATTTAAAGTTGTTAAAACCCAAGAGGTAGAAAATTGCAAGAGGATCTTGATAAACTGGAAGACTGGGCATCCAAATGGCAGATGAAATTTAATGTGAACAAGTGCAAAGTTATGCACCTAGGAAAGAACAACTCAAACTATGGTTGCACGATGCAAGGTTCTATATTAGGAAACACCACCCAGGAAAAAGATTTAAGAGTCATTGTGGATAACATGTTAAAACCCTCTGCCCAGTGTGCAGCAGCTGCCAAGAGAGCAAACAGAATGCTAGGTATCATAACAAAAGGAATGGAAAATAAAACAAAGGATATAATGCCTCTGTATCATTCCATGGTGCGACTGCACCTTGAATATTGTGTGAAATTCTGGTCGCCATATCTTAAAAAGGATATAGCATTATTAGAAAAGGTTCAGAGAAGAGCCACCAAAATGGTAAGGGGGATGGAAGGATACCTCTATGAAGAGAGGCTAAAAAGGTTAGGGATCTTTAACCTGGAAAAGAGACGGCTGAGAGGAGATATGATAGAAGTCTATAAAATAATGAACAGAGTGGAACGGGTAAACGTAGAATGATTGTTTATGTCATCAGAATATAGAAAGACTAGGGGACATGCAATGAAGCTACAGGGTAAACTATTTAAGACCAAGAAGAGAAAATATTTTTTCACTCAACGTGTAATCAAACTCTGGAATTTGTTACCAGAGGATGTAGGAAAAGCTGTTAGTGTAGCTGGGTTTAAAAAAGGTTTGAACAAGTTCCTGGAGGAAAGGTCCATAAACCATTATTAAAGGGACCCAGGATATCACTTCTTGACCCAATACAAGCTTTGTGGAACCTCTGTCTTTTGGGGAAACTGCTAGGTACTTGTGACCTAGACTGGCCACTGTTGGAAACAGGATACTGGGCTTGATGGACCTTGATCTGACCCAGTATGGCATATTTTATGTTCTTATAGCTTTAGAGCACTAACGGAGCACCAAGACAGACTGGAATGCCATAAAACCCTTGAGAAGGGCCAACACAGTAGCAGTATAGGCTGGACAGCAGGCATGGGGTGAGGTCAGCCAAGCTGTATGCTTCCAAGATATAGTCCTGGCAATACGGATTTTTGTAGTGAAGGGCTGGGGGAAGACACTTCATGCACTGCTTACCTCAGGTCCTGAAGGACGTAGATACAGAGCACATGACACTTGTGTTGTAGGCTCCAAGAGCAGAAAGTTCTTCTAAAAGGAGTGCCAAATCATACTGGTTGTAGGAGTCCCGAACACCCAAACTGGACTAATGCAGCAGCAAATGTAGGCTAGAAGGCCCTAAAATGCCCAAAGAGAACCAAAACAGCAGCCAGATCTGCTACAGTAGATGGGCCCAGAGAGTAAGAAGGGCTGAAGTCAGCTAAGCAGTATACCTCCAAGTTATAGCCCTAGCACAGGGGATGTTTGTCCTAGCATAGGAACCTGAATTACAGAAGTAGATCCCCCCCTAGGCTGGGGAAAGTACAGTATATACAGACTGCTTGGAATGAGTTGCTGTGGGATTTAGATCAAGAGCAGAGGATGCACTGTATTGAAGGCTCCAAATACAGTAGCATTAGGTTAAAGGGGTCTCAGTACTACCTTCAGGGTCTCTTAGTATCCCATGAGGACTAAAGCAGCAGTAAGATAGGGGAGACAAGCCCTAAAATGAAAGGCAAAATAATGGCAGAAGACTGAGCGTCAACAATTTGAAAAGAACTTAAAGGAGAGAGCTCAAGGCTTATTAATAGTGTTAGGCTTGTAATGTCACCCTGCTGCACCAGATTCAGTTTTTCTTGGAGTTGCTTGGGACTGAAGGCCAAAGTGGGTAGTAGAGCCAGCAAGACCCTAAAACACCTTAAAAGGCCAAACACAATACTAAGACAGCCTGGAAGCCATAAAACACCAGAGGTGGGTGAACGTAATGCCAAGATGAGCTGGTGCATGCAACCGGATCTGGGGTAAGATCTGCCTGAAAGTTAGAGTTGTGCACTGAGGACTTTTATCCCAGCATAGGAACCTGTAGTGAAGATCCCCCTGGGCTGAGAGAAAATACTTCATGCACTGCATGGATGAGATTCGGACAGATTTCGATACAGACTAGAGGATGCTCATCGTGAAGGCTCCAAAAGTAGCAATCCAAGCATGGTAGTGAAGCTAGACAGCAGCATGGGCAGAGGCATAGCATGCAGTGATGATGCAGACAGCGGTTAGAGTAGCAATAATTATAGTGCAGTAGAGCAACGGATCACATGAGCAGGCAGCGAGAGTGCTAGTAACATCGATCTAGACAATAGAAGCAGAAGAGTGGTAAGGAGAAATTAGGTTTTTCTTTTTTTATATATTTCTTCTTCTTTTCTTGCATTTAAGGCTAAAAGTATTCACTGGAAACTAGGCAGCAGACAGTAGTAAATGCAGTGGAAACTAGTAAAAACAGTGTGAGAAATTGGGCTTTAGTGGGGCACTAAACACATTCCTCCTCTCAGCTGCATGGAAATTAAGGGAAACCAAGCACAGGGGGGTTTCTCTTTTCCATTAACTTTGGTGCTAGAAACATAGAAACAAGATGACAGAAAAAGACCATATGGCCTATCTAGTCTGTCCTTCCATATCACCTAATACAAGAGTCCCTTTTTTTCCTTTAGAGATCCTCTGTGTTTGTCCCATGCTCTCTTGAATTTATTTATTTATTTTTATTTTATTTAACAGTATTTCTAAACCGCCTTATCTTAATAATCAAGGTGGTATCACAGCAAGCAATCAGGTAAAGTGTGTGTGTTGTACATGCAGTGAGGATAAAACTTAGTTGTGTGAGGGATGTGTTGGGTGCTTGATTTGTTTGAGCTATATACAGGGTGGGCTATTTACAGTGGTGCTAGAATCATATTTTATATATATTCAGTTGTTTGGGAGGATTGGAGTGCTGTTATCCATTCTCTTAGGTTATGTGATGTGACCATAGTGCTCTATGAACAGCATGGTTTTCAGTTGTTTTCTGAAGTCTTTGAGGTCTGGAGTTGCCCTTAGATCGTCCGGTAGATTGTTCCATATTGTTGGAGCAGCCATGGAGAGAGCTCTGTCTGTTGTGTCCTTGCGTGTGTGCTTGTACTCATTTGGGGTGCTGACTCGGTTGCGTGTTTGACTTCTTCTGGGACGTGCGCTGGTTTCCGGTTGTATGAGCAGGTGGAGGCTGTTGGCTGATGTGTGTTCTTTTATCTTAAATAGGTTTATGATAGTCTTGTATCTGATGCGAGCAATGATTGGGAGCCAGTGTAAGTCCTTTAGTGTAGGTGTGATGTGCTCCTGCCTTGCGGCTCCGGATATGATTCGAGCTGCAGTGTTTTGTGCCAGCTGTAGTGGTTTGAGAGCTTGTTTTGGTAGTCCGAGGTATATCGGATTGCAGAAGTCCAGTATTGGGGTTATCAGTGCTTGACAGACTGTACGGAAGTGTTCTGGAGCGAGGAGTGGTTTCAGTCTCCTGATGATTCGCATCCTGTAATATGCTTTTTGGATTGTTTTGTCTATGTGTGGTTTGAGGTTGAGTTTACTGTCCAGAGTAACCCCAAGGTATCTCACCTCCGATCTTATCGGTATCGTGGTGCTTTGTATCTTTATGTTTGGTGGGTGGGTGTGTGAAGCTTTGGTTTCGAGTGATGATTAAAGCTTCAGTCTTGTTGTAGTTTATAGCTAGATTGTTGTTTTGGCACCACTTCGCCATTTGGGTAAGGCAGTCTGCTATCTTAGAGAAGTCCGGGTTTTCGATTGATATCGGGGAGTATACCATTATATCGTCTGCGTATATTGTGTATTGGATGTTGTTCTCTTTCATAATGTTGCATATTGGTTGGATGTAGATGTTAAAAAGGAGTGCTGAGAGTGCGGATCCTTGTGGTACTCCTTGTTGGACGTTTAGCTACTGTCCTCATCTCTACCACCTCCACTGGGAGACTATTCCACGCATCTACCACTCATTCCGTAAAGAAATATTTCCACATATTACTCCTGAGTCTATCCCCTTTCACCCTCATCCTGTCCCCTCGTAGCAGAGCTTGTTTTCAATTGAAAGAGGCTCTCCTCCTGTACATTTATGCCACAGACATATTTAAACGTCTCAATCATATTACCTCTGTCCCACCTTTCCTCTAAAGTATACATATTAAGGTCCTTAAGTCTGTTCTCATATGCTTTATAACAAAGACCATTAATCATTTTAGCAGCCACCCTCTGCACCAACTCCAACCTGTTTATATCCTTTTGAAGGAGCAGTCTCCAGAATTTCACACAATTCTCCAAATCAGGTTGCACCAAAAACTTATACAGAGGCACTATCACCTCCTTTCTTCTGCTGGCCATTCCTTTCCCTATGCACCCAAGCATCTTTCTAGCTTTTGCCATCGCCTTTTCTACCTGTTTAGCTACTTTGAGATCATCAGACACAATCACGCCTAGGTCCCATTGTTCTTTCATGGACAGAAGTATGTCACCCCTATAACTGTACCGCTCTCTTGGATTGTTGCAGTCCAAACGCATGACCCTACATTTTTTAGCATTAAGTCTCAGCTGCCAAATTCTAGACCATTCTTCAAGCTTAGCTAGATCCCTCCTCATGTTACCTACACCTTCCTGAGTATCTACTCAATTGCAGATTTTGGTATAATCTACCAAGAGGCAGTGGAGTGGAGGAGTAAGCTAGTGGTTAGAGCAACTGCCTAGTAACCAGAAAATCAAGGGTTCGATTCCCACTGGCACTCCTTGTGACCTTGGGCAAATCACTTTATCCTCCATTGCCTCAGAAGAAAAGGCTGGCAATCTACTTCCATTGATACATTGCTAAGAAAACCCAGAGCTAGCTGGGTCGCTATGAGTCAACACTGAATTGATGGCACTAAAAAAAAAAAAAAAACAACCCAAGAGGCAAACCTTACCCAACAGCCCGTCCACTATATCACTAACAAAGATGTTAAAAAGAATCAGACCAAAGACAGATCCCTGTGACATTCCACTGGTAAACTCTTTCTTCTCAGAGGGAGCTCCATTTACCTGTACCCTTTGTCGACTCCCACTCAGCCAATTTCTAACCCAATCTGTAACTTTTGGGTTCATCCCAAGGGTGCTTAGTTTGTTTATAAGTTGCTTGTGCGGAACAGTGTCACAAGCTTTACTGAAATCTAAATACACTACATCTAGGGCTTTCCCTCGGTCCAACTCCCTGGTCACCCAGTCAAAGAAATCAATTAAATTTGTCTGACAAGACCTGCCCTTGGTGAATCCTGCAATCTGTTGGACTCAAAAAACCTCACTATTTTCTCTTTCAGCAGCATTTCCAATAATTTACTCAGCGCCGAGGTTAAACTAACCATCCTGTAGTTTTCAACCACATCCTTACTTCCGCTTTTGTGTAAAGGGACCACATGTGCCTCTCTCCAGTCTTCTGGCACCATCCCAGACTCCAAAGAGGCATTGTAAAGGTCAGTCAGAGGAGCTGCTAGAACGTCCCCAAGTTCCTTCAGTATTCTTGGATGTATCCCATCTGGTCCCATTGCTTTGTCCACTTTCAGTTTAGCTAGTTCCTCACGAACACGGTCCTCTGAAAAACATTTGAGATGTCCCTCGCTTTTGTTCCTGTTTGTGGGTGTTTTCTGAGGTCTTGTTCCTGGCCCTTCATCTGTGAACACAGAACAGAAATATATGTTAAGAAATTCCGCTTTATCCTCATCAGCTTCTACGTATTCCTCCCCTTTACCCTGGAGTCTGACCATACCATTTTTGCCCTTCCTTCTCTCTCTAACATATTTGAAAAATGTCTTATCCCCCCATTTTATTGCATTGGCTATGTCTTCTTCTTTTTGTATCTTTGCTTTCCTGACTACTTTGCCAGCCTCTCTATGTTTTTCCAAATATAGATGCCTGTCTTCCTCTCTCTGTGATCTCTTGTATTTCATGAAGGCCTCCCTCTTTTTCTTCACCTTTTCAGATACCTCTTTGGAGAGCCATAGCAGCCTCCTTTTCCTTTTATTTACCATTCTAACAAAAAGATTGGTTGCCCTTAAAATATCCCCTTTCAGTTTTGCCCACTGTTTTTCTACATTCCCCAGCTGTTCCCATCCTGCTAATGACTCCTTGAGGTACTGGCTCATCTTGGCAAAGTTAGTTTTCCTAAAGTCTAAGACCCTTGCTTTTGAATGAATTTTATTAGCCCTAGTCCTAATACTGAATCACACCATCTGGTGATCACTGGATGCGAGATGATCTCCCACTATAACATCAGAAACACTTTCCCCATTGGTAAACACCAAGTCCATTATGGCCCCTTTACGTATGGGTTCTGTTACCATTTGCCTGAATACGTTTCTGTAAAGAATCCAGGATTTCCTTGCTTCTAGATGACACCACAACAGGGATGAACCAGTCAGCATCCAGCATATTGAAATCCCCTATCAGTAGTACTTTCCCTTTCCTGGTAATGCTGTATATGTCTTCTTTTAAATCTCTGTCCACGTCTTCTCCCTGTGATAGAGGTCTGTATATCATGCCAATGCAAATTGATTTCTCTTTCCCTCTTTCTAGTTGAACACACACTGCCTTCTCTCTCCCTTTTAAGCCCTGTATTTCCATAGCTTTAATATTATTTTTTACTTATAGTGCCACTCCTCTCCCCTTCTTCCTACCCTGTCCTTTCTGAATAACATATAGCCTGGTAAAGTTATATTTCAGTCATGGTTGTCCGTGAACCATGTCTCTGTAGCTGCCACTAAATCCAAATCAGCTTCTTCTATTAAAGTCTCAACATCTGGGATCTTATTTCCCAAGCTATGTGCATTTATAGACACTGCTTTCCAGATGTTGTCTTTTTTACCCATTTCCATAAAGGTGTTTAAAGTTTCACTTACCTGGGGGCTTTCTTCACCCATAAAATCTAGTTTAAAGCCCTCTTTAATAGGTTAGCCAATCTTGCCATGAAAACATGTCATGCCATCTCTGCTCTGCAGCCCTTGATACATCAACCCATGGTCCAGGAAACCAAAACGCTCTCGATGACACCATCCACGCAGCCATGCATTTATCTCCAGGATGCAAGCTTCTCTGCCCTGGCCTTTACCCTCATCAGGGAGGATTAAAGAGACCACCACCTGCATCCCTGTTTGTTTCACCCTCTGTCCTAGAGCCATGAAGTCACTCTTGATAGGCTCAAAGGGATATCTGGCAGTATCATTTGTGCCGACATGGATGAGCAACATTGGGTAATAGTAAGTAGGCTTGATGAGTCTCAGCAAACTCTCCATAACATCTTGGATTTTGGCACCTGGCAGGCAGCATACCTCTCTGGACATCAAGTCTGGTCAGCAGATGGATGCCTCAGTTCCCCTCAGAAGAGAGTCACCAACCACCACTGCCCTTCGCTTCCTTGTGGTCACTGATTCAGCAACTTTGGGGTGCTCAAGCTCTGGTTCTTCCTTTTCCTGGGATGCTTCCACCTCCTCTACTTCCAGGGCTGCATAATGGTTCTTCAAGTCCAGGACTTGAGGAATTGGATTGGTGATTCTGCAGGCCCTGGTGATCGTGTCCAACCTTGGTCCTGTAGGCTCCCATCCTCACCACTGCTGGAGAGCTCGGATGTTTCAATAAGCATCTCATCAGTGTACCTCTCACTGTCTTGAATGCTCCTCAGCCTTGTCACCTCTTCTCTAAGCTCCTCCACCTGTTTCCTGAGAGCTTCAGCATGTAGGCATCCTGCACATGGAACCGGTCCTTCAACTGGCATTTGGATCCCTGTCTGGACAGAGGTAAAAGCTGTAATGGGGGCAACAGTTTTGGCAATATGATTTTTCCCAGTCATTGTTCAGTTGGTGGAGCTTTGGGTACCTGTTGAAGTAAAAGAAACCTACTAAAGTACCACCTTGTTTCTCAGCTGTCCTTTCAAACAAAAAGCAGTTAACCTATTTTAAGTGTGTTAGAAACATGCTGTTCTAAGTCCCTGCATGTAGTTAATTGGGGGGTGGCCCTATAAAGCAACAATGCTCACACAGGGTGGGTGGGATCTGGGGTGGGTAGGGGGGAACTAACCCCTGATGAGGTGTGAGTGGCTTCAAAGAGCTGAGAATAAAGAGAAACTAACAGCAGAGTTTTAAACTTGCCCCACTAAAAAAAACAAGTATTTCCCCTTTTAAAATAAAGCAGCAAAAATATTAACTCTTTCTAAAAATGTAGACCACAACCCTTTTAAGAGCTCTCAGGCAGAGAGCTAGTAATTAAAAGCCACACACTCTTACCTTGCTTTGAAATGGAGAGACCCTGTAAACTTACAATATTCCCTGCCATGAAGAATATGCATTCACTGGGCAAACTGGTTAGTGACAGGACAGGAAATGTTTGGTTAACTTGTCCAGGTCTGGCCAGAAGGCTAACGTGTGCCCAGTATGCAAAAGAGTCTGTGGCCATGGTTTCAATGGGTTCCCCAAAGTAGTGTGAAGGCTTTTGCCACCAAAGATTTTGATCTGATGGAAATCATTGATACATAACGTTTATGAGGGGAAAGGACATAGTAAGCTGACTATGTCCTTTCCACCCATAAACGTTATGTAGCAGTGCATAAGAATATCGGGCCCTCATTGTCTTGCAATAATGAATTCCTTTTACCCCATGGGTCACTGAAAGTCAATAGCATATAAGCATCTCTTTCATGAAGGGTTTCAATCTTTTTTCCTCTTGGGTATGCAAGAGGTCCACCAGCATCAAACCTTTGCTGACAATTCCTCACTGCCAAACACACTCTAACTTCATCTGTAGAAAATTCAGTAAAGTGTATGAATAGCCTAATGCAGAGCTTCCCAACTCCAGTCCTTGGGAAACCCTAGGCCATTAGGGTTTTCAGGATTCCCATAATGAATATGCATGAGATAGACTATCATATGCATATTCATTGTGGGAATCCTGAAAACCTGACTGGCCTAGGGTTCCCAGAGGACTGGATTTGGGAACCTCTGCAGACTGAGAATCAGTGAAGTCAGGTTCAAATCTAGTTGCTTCTCTTTGCAATCTTAAGCAAGTCATTTAACCCTCCATTAACTAAGGTACAAATTTAGGGACATGTTTACTAAGCTGTGCTAAGTGTTTGCATCTACCATAGCATGTACAAAAATCCAAGTAAGATAGGTACAAACCCTGTGTGGTAAATGCAGGTGGTGTGCCCAGCATCTCACCTGCATTTAACAGTTAGGAAACATACTTACAGCATGGGCTTGTGTCCTCTACCTCACAAGCTGTGTGGGTGGGAGTACCTGTGCTACCTGCCAATGCAAGGAATGCCGGCCCATAGAAACACCACTGTGAAGGGACAAGCAGCTGAAACTGCAATGCCCCCCTCCAGAAAGTCTATCCCAGCCTCTCATCCAGACCTCCTGCCAATCAACTCCCCCCCCAATCAAGGCCCCCCTTCATCACCATCCTTACCCCATACGGCATGCCCCAAAATGATCTCCTTCCCCATGAGCCCTCCAATCAGGCACCCCTCTCCCACCCCACATCCCCCCAAGGACTTACCCAAGGACTTCTTGGTGCTTTAAGTGGTGAATGGGGCCAGAGTGTTGCCCTCTGCTCCTGCCCTGACTCCAGCAGCTCTTAAAATGGTGTTGGTCTCATAGTACTGACCTCATAATGGTAGTATGAGATTACTGCTAGGAGTCAATACCATGTGACCAGCGCCATTTTGAGAGCTTCTAGAGCTAGGCCAGGAATGGAGGGGGACTGCTCCTGCCCCATTCACTGCTTAAACCACAAGGGAGCCCCTGAGTAGGACCCAGGGGGTTCAGTGGGGATGGGGTAGGACCAAGGGTCTGCCTGTGAGAGGGAGGGGCCTGATCAGTTGGGAGGTCTTGAGGGAAGGAAGCCATTTTGAGGAATGCTGTCCAGGGGTAAGGTAGTGCTGAAGAGGGGGGGGGGGGTGAACTAGGATGTTGGCACAGTAGGCAGATCACACAGGAATAAGAGGTTATGATCACCTGGGACATTCCCATTCTGATGGATAAGAAACCAGATGCGAGAAAACCCAACATAGTGGTAAAGGAGACACCAGAACGACATTGATAATAGAGGTGTCTGTTCCAAATGATTATTCACTCAAGGCCTAGCATCAGCAAAGTACTTTTAGTTTAAATTTAAAACACAGAAGAGAACATTCTGATTACATTTCATACCCAGCAGAAAGCTTGTAGTTTAAACTTAATAGTCACTCAGGGCCTAGTATCAGCAAAGTACTTTTAGTTTAAATTTAACACACAGAAGAGAGCTTTCTGGTTAAACTTGGAACCCAGCAGAGAGCTTGAAGTTTAAATTTAATAGTCACTCAGGGCCTAGCATCAGCAAAGTACTTTTAGTTTAAATTTAAAACACAGAAGAGAGCTTTCTGGTTAAATTTAAAAACCAGCAGAGAGCTTGTAGTTTAAATTTCATAATAAGTTAGAGCCTAGCAGCAGCAAAGAACTATAATTTAAATCAAATTAGAATATAGCTTACCTCAGCAGCACAGGCAAGGTACTGTGTAGCAGCACTCTTTTAATAAGTGTTATTTCCCTCCTTCCCCCCCCCCAACATCCACCCACCCCAGGGATAATCGTAGCTTTATAGGTACTTACACATCTTAAAAGACAGGAGGTGCTCTCTGGTGAAGTTCGTTACCCAAATCAGTCAAACACTAAGAACCTGAGATTAATTAAGCTTCAGGTGAACAAGGTATATTAAACGTATTAGGTACAGTTTTACTCGTATTAGTATAAATATCCATAGCAACCCTTAGTAAGTAAAGAACTTAAAGATCTAAACACAAACTTAAAACTAAGATGCAGACAGCAGTCCAGCAGCGAGAAGGGGGCTTTCCAGTTTTTTGCATTGAGTGTCACAAGTATGACTTTTTCCCAGTTGGTGAGAGGTCTTATGTGTGCACTAGGTGCAAGGAGCACTTTGCTCTCAGGGAATGAGTCCGTTCTCTAGAGGCTAAAGTAGCAGACTTGGAAAGCATAAGACAGACAGAGAGGTACATAGACGAGACCTACAGGGATATAGTCCTGAAGTCCCACCTCCAGTCTGGCAGCATCCCTGTTGCCATGGAGGAGAGAGGTCACGTGACAGGATAGCATCACCCTGGTATGGCAGGAAGTGATCCTGTAAATAGGACCTGTCCTCCAGGTGACGTAAAACCCTATCGCACCAAGGAAGTTTCTCCAGGGCCATGTGCCCATGAGGGAAGGGTTAGGACAGCCGTTATAGTTGGTGATTCGATCATTAGGCATGTAGATAGCTGGGTGGATGGTGGACATGAGGTTTACCTGGTAACATACCGGCCTGGTGCAAAGGTAGCAGACCTCATGCGCCACCTAGATAAGGTCTTTGATAGTGCTGGGGAGGAGTCTGCTGTCTTGGTACATGTCGGTACGAATGACATAGGAAAATGTGGTAGGGAGGTTCTGGAGGCTAAATTTAGGCTTTTAGGTAGGAAGTTGAAATCCAGAACTTCCAGGGTAGCGTTCTCCGAAATGCTTCCTGTTCCAAGCGCAGGACCCAAAAGGCAGGCAGAGCTCTGGAGTCTCAATCCGTGGATGAGACAATGATGCAAATATGAGGGTTTTGGATTTGTTAGGAACTGGGGAACATTCTGGGGAAAGAAGGGGCTCTTCCGAAGGGATGGGCTTCACCTTAACTGGGATGGAACCAGGCTGCTGGCATTAATCTTTAAAAAGGAGATAAAGCAGCTTTTAAACTAGATAATAGGGGAAAGCTGACAGTCGCCCAAGAGCGGATGGTTCGGAAGAATGTATCCTTGAAGGATACTACCAAAAGCAGAGAGATTCCAAAAAAGAGTAAAGTAACCCAAATGCCCTCGAGTATGGAGCAGACAGAGCTTAAAGATTCCAAATTACCCATGTCTACCAATAGCCAAATTAATATGAATAAAATACAGTCTCTAAAATGCTTGTATTCAAATGCTAGAAGTCTAAACAATAAGATGGGAGAGTTAGAATATATAGCACTAAATGAGAGGTTAGGTATGATCGGAATATCAGAGACATGGTGGAAGGAGGACAACCAGTGGGACACTGTGATACCTGGGTACAAACTATATCGTAATGATAGAGCTGATCAAATTGGTGGAGGGGTTGCGCTCTATGTTAGAGAGGGCATTGAGTCAGAAAGGATTAAAGTTTTGCAGGAAAAATAATTTGCTGTAGAATCTCTATGGAATGAAACTCCATGTAAAAAGGGGAAGGCGATGGCAGTGGGGGTGCGCTATCGACCGCCTGGCTAGAATGAACAAATGGATGATGAAATGCTCAAAGAAATCAAGGAAGCTAACAAAAGTTACAGCGCAGTAATAATGGGTGATTTAAATTACCCCGGTACTGACTGGGTCAATGTCACGGCAGGATATGCCAGGGAGATAAAGTTCCTAGAAGAAATAAATGACTGCTTCTTGGAGCAGCTGGTTCATGAACCGACCAGAGGGGAAGCCATATTAGACCTGGTCCTTAGTGGAACACCAGATCTAGTGCAAGAGATAAGGGTGTTGATGCCACTTGGAAATAGTGATCATAGCATGATCGCCTTTGATTTAATTAGTGGAAGAGGGATAGTAAGGAAATCCACAGTGCTACCTTTTTACTTTCAAAAGGGAGACTATGATAAAATGAGGAAAATAGTTAAGAAAAAACTAAAAGGAGCAGTTGCAAAGGTTAAAGACCTACATCGAGCTTGGGTGTTGTTGAAAAATACTATCTTGGAAACCCAGACCAGCTGTATTTCATGCTTTAAGAAAAGTGGAAGGAAGTCCAAAAAACTGCCAGCATGGTTTAAAGGTGAGGTCAGAGAGGCTGTTTTTGCCAAAAAAGCATCTTTCAGGAAATGGAAAAAAGAACCAAACGATGAAACCTGGAAACAGCACAAGCACTGGCAAGTCAAATGCAAGGCATTGACAAGGCAGGCAAAAGGAGACTTTGAGAAGAAGCTTGCTGCGGAAGCAAAAACGCGAAATAAAGACTTTTTCAAGTACATTCGTAGCAAAAAACCTGTGAGTCAGTCAGTTGGTCCATTAGATGATAGAGGGGTTAAAGGGGCACTAAGAAGTGACAAAGCGATAGCGGAGAGACTGAATGAATTCTTTGCTTTGGTCTTTACTGAGGAAGATGTAGGGATGTTACCCATGACTGAAGTGGTATTTAAAGGTGCGGAAGAATTGAAGGAAATATCGATACATCGGGAAGATGTATTACAACTATTAGATAAACTGAAGAGTAGCAAATCACCTGGGCCGGATGGTATACATCCAAGGGTGTTGAAAGAACTGAAATATGAGATCACAGATTACTAATAGCAGGTCTGCAAACTATCATTAAAATCATCTCTAATACCTGAAGATTGGAGGATCGCCAATGTAACACCAGTTTTTAAAAACGGTTCCAGGGGTGATCCGGGAAACTACAGACCGGTGAGCCTGACGTCAGTACCTGGAAAAATGGTAGAAATCATCATAAAGAATAAAATTACTCAGCATGTAGATAGTCATGGCCTAATGGGAGACAGCCAACATGGCTTTAGACAAGGAAGATCCTGTCTTACTGATCTGTTATGGTTTTTTGAAGGTGTGAATAAACAGGTGGACAAAGGTGAGTCGGTTGATATAGTATATCTGGACTTTCAGAAAGCCTTTGAAAAGGTCCCTCATCAGAGACTTTTGGCAAAACGAAAGAGTCATTGGATAGGAGGCAGTGTACTACTGTGGATCAAAAACTGGTTAAAAGATAGAAAGCAGAGGGTAGGGCTAAATGGCCAATTTTCCCAATGGAGAAAGGTGAATAGTGGTGTACCCCAGGGATCTGTGCTGGGTCCGCTGCTTTTTGACATATTCATAAATAACCTGAAAAGTGGAATAATGAGTGAGGTTGTCAAATTTGCAGATGACACAAAACTATTTAAAGTTGTTAAAACCCAAGAGGTGGAAAATTGCAAGAGGATCTTGATAAACTGGAAAACTGGGCATCAAAATGGCAGATGAAATTTAATGTGGACAAGTGCAAAGTTATGCACCTAGGGAAGAACAGCCCAAACTATGGTTACACGATGCAAGGTTCCACATTAAGAACCACCACCCAGGAAAAAGATTTAGGCGTCATTGTGGATACCATGTTAAAACCCTCGACCCAGTGTGCTGCGGCAACCAAGAGAGCAAATAGAATGCTAGGTATCATAAGGAAAGGAATGGAAAATAAAACAAAAGATATTATAATGCCTCTATATCGTTCCATGGTGAGACCGCACCTTGAATATTGTGTGCAATTCTGGTCGCCGTATCTTAAAAAGGATATAGCGATATTAGAAAAGGTTCAGAGAAGAGCCACCAAAATGGTAAAGGGAATGGAAGGATACTCCTGTGAAGAAAGGCTAAAAAGGTTAGGGCTCTAACCTGGAAAAGAGATGGCTGAGGGGAGTTATGATAGAAGTCTATAAATTAATGAACGGAGTGGAATGGGTAAAAGTAGATCGATTGTTTACGTTATCAGGATATAGAAACACTAGGGGACATGCAATGAAGCTACAGGTCTGCAAAAAAATTTTTTCGAGAGCTGTTTTGGTTATTCCATGTAATCTTTATGTTTTTTGGTGCGCTGAATCCGAAAATGACCTCCATTTTGTCATAGGACATCACGTTTCCTGACAATTTAGGTAACTATGTTAAATAAGGCAATACCTCAAAATAAATGGAAATAGACGTATAAAATTAAAGTTTTATTACAATATTTTCATGAAAATCCTTTTTTGAACTGAAATGAGCTCACCTACACACACTAAACTCGATTCTTCTTCCTTGTGAGGCTCCTCTTGGTGCATTTACGCTTGTGAGTAGCATCTGGAATGTCTCTCTGAAGCATCCAACAGTAGTCTGCCATCATTGTAATGCTCCATTTTCCCTGGTATCTCCTTTCCATCTCTTTAATGTCTTGGTGGAATCGTTCACCTTGTTCCTCACTGACAGCTCCCAAATTTTCAGGAAAGTAGTCAAAGTGGGAGTGGAGGAAATGCACTTTCAAACTCAACAGGCAACCTAAAGCTTGAAATGCTTTCAGCATTCATCCGATGATCTTTTTGTAGTGAGGATCTTTGTTATTGCCTAAAAATTTCTGTACGACTTCTTTAAATGCAATCCACCCTTCTTTTTGAGGGTCCGTCATTGTATTGACAAACTCTTGATCAACTATAAGCCTTCTAATGTCTGGTCCGACGAACACACCTTCCTTCAATTTTGCCTCCGACAGGTCTGGAAACTTGGTGACCAAGTATTTGAAGCATTCTCCATCTCTTGGAAGTGATTTTACGAATTGCTTCATCAATCCCAATTTTATGTGGAGAGGTGGTAGAAGAACTTTATGGGAAGGTACCAAAGTTTCTCGGAGGACATTTTTTTCACCGACTGTTAGCACCCTCAGCTGCCAACTCTTCTTGGTCCAGTGATTTTGTCGGTCTCGACTGTCCCATAGACACATCAAACAAGGATATTTGGTATATCCAGCTTGTTGCCCGAGCAGCAAGCACAAGACCTTCAAGTCCCCACACACTTGCCAACCATGGTCTTCATATTTAAGTTTACGAAGAACCAATTCCAAGTTCTCGTAGGTTTCCTTCAAGTGTACGGAATGACCTACAGGTATGGAAGCGTAAAAACCGTTGTGGAGTAAAACTGCTTTGAGACTTCTTTTTGAAGAATCTATAAAAAGACGCCATTGCTCTGAATCATATTGGATTTTAAATTGACCCATCAGACCTTCGACATCGATGCAGTAAACCAACTTGTCTTCCTGGGCGAAGTAAGGAACGAACTCCTTTTCATGATGTCTGAACCATGAAGATGACACTCCTGGCAACAATAAATTCCTGCTTTTCAGCCTTGATCCGAGTAACTCAGCGGCATCTTTGGGAAGATTCAAGTCTCTTACCAAATCATTCATCTCCTCCTGAGAAAACAATTTTGGTCTTGTATCATCTTCAAAATCAGAACTTGATTCGTCATCTGGTTCAGGTATGACTTCACCTTCATCGGAGCTAGGTATCTCTTCCAATGTAGCAGGGGGCTTGGGTACTGGTATATCTGTGCCATGGGGGATGGGACGAATTGCCGAGTGAAGATTGGGGTATGAAATGGAATGCTTCCATTTGGAATTAAACCCTTTCACATCGCATGAACAAAAGTAACAGTCGTCACTATGGTTCTTTTGCTCTCGCCATACCATAGGAATTCCATAATGGAAACATTTTTTCTTACCCTTGAACCAGTTTCGGAGGTCCTCAACACACCGTTTGCACACTTTATGAGGCGCCCAGACTTTATCTTGATCTCCAATTTTTATTCCAAAGTATGCAAAGTATACTTTTTTCACAAAGTCTGTAATATTCTGCTGTTGCTTCAACACTGTATATTCACCACAGATGAAACAGAAACTGTCTGGCGAATTAATACACTTTTGCGGAGTCATAACATAATGGTTGAAGAATGACGAGCTAACACGAATTGCGATGAAAAAGTGTGAACAGCCTAGAACCAAGAACTTGATGATGATTCATGCACAAGTATGGCATGCAGGAGAGAGCAGCTCTGTGTCTGTACACAAGACGTCACAGTGCTGGCCACGCCCCCCTGCACTGACCGGAGCTGCTGCTATCTGCCCTGTGTCTCCTTCCCACTGGATTCTTCAGGAAAGATTAGCCCCTTCTACCATTAGAAGCACGAACTTAAAACTTGCTTAGCTTATGCATATATTGCTGACCATCAGATTTACAGTGCTATAATTTTTTTTACATAACTCGGACAACCCCTTTAAGGTTTTTTTGGCATCTTATATCTTAAATGTACTTATGTGAATTAATTAATAGTGATTTGAATTAATTAATAGTAATTTGAAACAATTTGATAAATTTGAAGACAATTTTGCATGTTGTGGCAAATCATGACGTCTAGGAGTTTTTTCAATATTTTATTTGTTTTCAGCACACCAAAACATGGAAATTAGATGAAAATAATCAAACAGCTTTTTAGTCACAGTCGTATTTAAGACTAATAAAATAAAATATTTTTTCACTCAACGTGTAATCAAACTCTGGAATTTGTTACCGGAGGATGTAGTAAATGCTGTTAGTGTAGCTGGGTTTAAAAAAGGTTTGGACAAGTTCCTGGAGGAAAGGTCCATAAACCATTATTAAGAAGGGACCCAGGATATCAATGCTTGACCCAGTACAAGCAATATGGAACCTGTCTCTTTTGGGGAAACTGCTAGGTACGTATGACCTAGATTGGCCACTGTTGGAAACAGGATACTGGGCTTGATGGACCTTGGTCTGACCCAGTATGGCATATCATATGTTCTTATGTTCTTATTCTGTGAATCACATGGTGAGGCAGAAGATCCTGAAATACCAAGAAATGCATTCATAGACCAAGAAAATATTGCAGAAAGATACAGAAATATTTCCCATTATATTGGAAGACACAGGCTTGATAAAGAAGAATTTCCAAGCACATCTTGACAAACTACCCATACATGTTACATCTTACGAACTCCAGAAGGAAGCTCTCTTTGACACAATGTAAGTACTACACCGAGCATTAGTCGTCAATTTGAGAGACTGAGATCATACTCCACATACCCTGTCTTAGAAGTGAGGTTCACGACTGTCACAGTATGCTCAAAACTAACCCATTTGGAGAAACTGCCCCAAATAACCCTTCACTGTCTGCTTAGTATCTGTGCCATTAGTGTGGGTTGGCACATGCTGAATAGCTTGTGCTCGAGCTCATGTCAACAACATAGCTTAGTAAACAAACACTGGAAGCCCTCTGGGGCGCACCTTGAACTGAGAAAACTGTGAGCTAAGTCCAATTCCCTTTGACTATTGGAATGATAAGATCCATGGTGTCCATGAAGGGCTTCAGGATTTCTATGATCTGATGTCCCAGAGGGCTTTCAGTACTGACCATATCATCTCATGAATGTCTGCTTGTTGCTTTAATAACCTCTCCAGCATCAGATAAGTGGAATTCCATCTGGTGCAAACATCCTGGATGAGCTGGTGTGCAGGTGCCCAAGCTGCTTCCTGCTTCTCATGAAGCTCATGCTCCCCTTCATACTCTGCTATTTTTAATGATCAGTGCCTTCCAAATATGGCTGCCACTTCCCAAGAAGTCTCTTGCTACCGGGTACAGCAAATGTGTGAATTATCTGATACCAAGACAGACAACTTCCTTTGCTGCCTTAACCATATCATGTCACCATCTGTTACAAAAAAACTAGGAAGCATGATGCTCTATCTGTGGCTTTGCTGCCAGCTCTCCATCACCCCCTTATTTCTGCTAAGATGTGGGCCAACGTATAGTTATCATCCATTTTATTTATTTTATTTATTTATTTGTTTGCATTTGTATACCGCTACTTCCAGCGATCAGAAGCGGATAACATTACACATCAAACATAGCTAAATATGGTAGGAATTGGCACATTTACATTTAGATTTCGGTAAGGTTACAACTGTGATGAAATTAAATTTACATTTGATTTTCATGTGAGAATCATTAGAATTTACAGAGTAATTTCAACATAAGAATAAACATTTATACATATGTACACTTTTATGTGAGAAGATCCTTATGCTTGGGCTTGTGATAGTTCATAGGTTAGTGATTGACATTATAAATTGAGGAATGGTTCTTTTGTCTCCATTTATTGTTTAGATCATGTTGAATAGTTCTTGAAAGAGGTGCGTTTTTAGCTTTTTTCTAAAGTCTTTCAAGTCAGAAGTTGACCTTAGGTCCGCAGGCAGTTGGTTCCACAAGGTAGGTGCTGTGTAAGTGAAAGCTCGATTAGTTGTGTATGCTTTGGCTGATCTGATGCTGTTTGGTATGTATAAGGTGTTTGCATTACAACTTCTTCTATTTCTGGATGGGGGTAGAATGTTGATGAGGGTGTTGAGGTATGATGGTGCTATGTCATGTATGAGTTTGAAAGTAGTTACTAGTAGTTTGTATTTTATACGGGCAGTTATGGGCAGCCAGTGTAGATCAATTAATATTGGTGTGATGTGTTCAGCAATTTTCTTCTTCATGATAACTCTGGCTGCGACGTTTTGAGCCATTTGGAGGATCTTTAGAGTTTTCTTTGGCAGGCCTTGAAGGATGGAGTTACAGTAGTCTATGTGTGGGGTGAGCAGAGCCTGTGCTATAGTTCTGAAATCTGAGTGGTCGAGGATGTTGCGAAGGGGTTGAATAATCTTTAGTTTGTGAAATATTGCTCTATTGGTTAACCGGAGATGTTTTTCCATTTTTAAATTGGTGTCAAGGGTTACTCCTAGGTATTTTATCTCGTCCTTTACCGTGTAAGTGTTGTTGTTCATTGTTATAGTAGGGGGTGGTTTGAAGTCTTGATTTCGGGAGATGTACATTACTTCTGTTTTTTTGTGGTTTATGGACATGTTGTTTTGGAGCAACCATGTTTGCATCTCTTTTAGACAGCTCTCGAGATGATCATAGTTCGGGTTTTCTGTATCCACTTGTGTGTATAACATTATGTCATCCGCATATAAATGGTATTGTAACTTATGTTTACGAAATATTATGCAAATTGGTTTTATGTAGAGGTTGAAGAGTAGAGAAGATAACGCTGATCCTTGTGGAATTCCTTGTGTTTGTGGAAATGGTTTTGCCTTTTCACTGTTGAATTGGACTTGCTGCATCCTGTTTGTTAAGTAGGATGTGAACCATTTTAGTGTATTTCCTGTTATTCCCATGGAGGCCAATCTGTTAATGAGTGTTGCGTGGTGAACTGTATCAAAGGCAGCTGATAAATCTATAAAGAGTAAGATGAAGGTTCTCTTTTTGTCTTCAAGGCCTTTGAGTAGGTTATCTAGAAGTACTAGAAGTAGAGTTTCGACACCGTGGTGTTGTCGGAAACCATACTGTTGGTCGTCTAGTTCTTTTCTTGAGTCGATATGGTCCTGTAGTTGTTGTTGGACTGTTTTTTCGATAGTTTTGGCAAAGAACGGAATACTTGAAATTGGGCGGTAGGAGGTGGGATCATCCTTTTTGAGTGTTTTGTTTTTCAGTATAGGTCTTATGATAGATTTTTTAAGGGGTGTTGGCATAGTTCCTTGCTGTAATGATTGGTTAACTATGTGTGTAATGAATTGGGCAATTTCTAGCTTAGATGTTTTGATCCATGCTGTGGGACATGGATCCAATTGAGAGGTTGTGGTATTTAGGTTTGCGATTAAGTTTACTATTTGTTTCTCATCAGTTCTGTGGAATGTGCTCCATACTTCGTTCTTGCTTGAGAAGGTAATTTGTTGTGATGAGCTGTCAGTGATTTGGTTTTGTGGGGATTGCGAAGATGTTGGTGTGTTTAATTTGCTAGCATAATGGTCCGCTAGTGTCTGTGCTTTAATAGGATAGTTTGAGGTATCTTCTTGGGAAGCCTTTGTAAGTGATTTAATTAATTCAAACAATTCTCTGGGCCTGTTCAGTGATTTGATGAGTATGTTGGTATGGTATGTTTTTTTTGCCTGGTTGATTTCCTCTGCGTATTTTGCGAGGAGGGTTAAGTATTCTGTTTTGCGTTCATGTGTTTTTACTTGTCTCCATTTCTTTTCCAGTTTTCTCAGGTCTTTTTTCATCCTTTTTAGAGTTTTGGTGTATCATGGTTTGGATCTGGTTCTAGTTGTGGGGTTAACGTATTTGTAATCCGTGTACATAGGTTCTGCAACTTTCTCTATCCCTTTGTTCCATTGGTTGATTAGAGTTTCTAAGTCGTAGTGGTTCAGGTCTATGTGGGTTGCAACGGATTTTATTAGAGCTTCTTTGTCAAGCTTTTGGATGTGGGCCAACGTATAGTTATCAAGATGTGGGACAACGTATAGTTCTCATCCATCACCTGGCTGTGCAGAATGGTCTACTCGTACCATTTTCCTGGTGCATCTCCCCATTCCTCTGCATCATTCAGATACCACCAGCATGCTTTCAGGAAGATGAAGGCATTTGGCATGTTCAGCTAGTCCAGATGTCAGTGATGAAATGCAGCACTGCCTTCATCAACTCTGCCTGCAGCTGGGCATGCAACTGATTATACAGGCCAGAGATCATCTGCTTAATAAAAGTTGTCCTGCAGGGCAGTCACTAATTGGGAGCTAAGACATGTGGGAACCTCTTAACCCCCATATTTTTAAACCACCTGCAGTGGCTGGTCATCTGGACATTCATTTCTCTGATGCATTGCATCACCTTCCATGATGCTGCCTGCTGCTTGCTTCTCAATAGTGCTGCTGGACACTACTACACATTTCTTTCATGATGACTTGCTTTGATGAGTTTAATCCACAAAAAGGGTCAATTCCAATTAGTCACAATTACCCACAAACCGAGAAACCTCTCACTTCAAAGTTTCTTCATGTGCAATGATTTCTAATCATAGTTGCTGAATAATAAAATAGTCTGATGTTTTGCAGTTAAGATTTAATGCAAAGAATTCAAAGTCAGACACTTGGGATGCTGAAATCCAAGGGAATTGTATGTGATAGGGGGTGAGAGGGTGGTGTGCATGAACCAGGAGAAGGACCTCAGAGTGTTTGTTTCTAAACAATGTAACACGGCAGTGCCCAAAGCCAGAAGGATGCTGGGTTGCATACAGACAGGAATAATCAGCAGAAAGGAGGAAGTATTAATGCCCTGCACAAGTCATTGGTGAGTGCTCAGTTGGAGTATTGTGATCAGTTTTGAAGACCATATTTCACAAAAGATATAAAAAGACTTGAAAGAGTTGAGAGGAAGGTGATCAAAATGATTTGGAACCTGCGCCAGAAGACATATGAGAAGAGACTTGAATATGTATACCCTAGAGGAGAGGAGGGACATGGGAGATAGGATACAGATGTTTAAATACTTAAAGGGTATTAATGAACAAACAACCCTTTTTCAAAGAAGGGGAAGCTATAATACTAGAGAACATAAAATGAAGCTGCAAGGAGGTAAACTTAAAAGCAATGTAAGGAAATACTTGTTCACTGAAAGGGTGATGGATGCTTAGAATGCCTTCCTGATGGAGGTGGTGGGGGTAATACAGTGATGGAATTCAAAATGGCATAGGACAGATATAATAGATCATTTTATAGCAAGAGGATAACATCAAAATAAATGTAATAAAACACTAACCATTCGCATGATAAAAGACCTTTATCAATTCAAAAAAGAACTTAAAACCTACCTTTTCACAAACCATTTTGAAATCCCCTATCAACAGAGAACCTCTCCCCAACAATCACAAAAACACATCCACAGCACCCAAGATAGGACAAATGACTAACACAAGAAAACCTTACACTACATTACTTACACACTTTACCCAACACGCAAAAGTCTTACCCAATCTGTTGTTTTTACTGCTCTTGTAAATAACCTTTTGTAATTTAGTTCTGTTATGTTTTATGTATTATTACCTGTATATAGTTAAAACCATGTTCCATATAGTTAATACCATGTTCCATGTAAAGTATACAGAAGTACACAAAATTTGTTAACTGTTCAATGTAAACCGCCCTTGATCTCTGGAAGGGGCGGTATAGAAGAAACTATTAAATAAATAAATAAGGAGTGACCTGCATGGAGTTGCAGGTGCACCTACTCTAGTCACCTTACTGGGCACATTAAATGGACCATACAGGTCTTTACCTACCATCATATACTATGTTACTATGTCAAGGACCATCAGGACACTCAACTTACGGAAGACATTCACTATGGTTGCCACTATCACTTGGTCCCACCATTTTTTGCTATCATATCCAAAACATTAATATAAACATTTCTCTGAAGTTAAAATAGTCAGTCCTCTTCTTGACTTGAACCTTCTTAGATGTCCAAACAATAAACTATTAGCATTTCCTCCACATAAGTCCCATATGAGTACTAACATGGTCCTGTTTCAAGTTGATGAAAAACTCTGCATCAACTAGATCACTGTGGAGAAATATTTTTTGAGCTGGAGTCACATTTGATGTAGTCTTACTATAAATCAGCTTTTGGGGCTATAGTTAATGAAATTATTGATATTAGAGGTTTTTTCACTAAAAAGGAAATAGAATATGTGAAATTGACAAGAACATAAGAAATGCCACACTGGGTCAGACCAAAGTCCATCAAGCCCAATATCCTGTTTCCTAGAGTGGTCAGGGCAGGTCACAAGTACCTGGCAGGTTCCCAGAAGATACACTGGTTACACAATAATTGTCCAAGAGTAAGCAGAAGATTTCCCAGGTCCTCTTTAATAATGGTTTATGGACTTTTCTTCCAGGAACTTGTCCAAACTTTTTTTAAACCCAGCTACACTAACAGGTCTTAGTACTTCATCCAGTAATGAACTCCAGAGTTTGGTTACATGTTGAGTGAAAAAAAAAATTCTTATTAGTCTTAAATGTAGATTCATTGCGTGTTCCCTAATCTTTCTATTTTTTGATGGCATAAACAACCGATGTACGTTTACCCGTTCCACTCAATTTATTAATTTATAGACCTCTATAACAACTCCCCTCAGCCGTCTCTCTTCCAGGCTGAAGAGCCCTAAGCTTTCTAGCCTCTTCTCAGGGGTATCCTTCCATCCCCTTTACTATTTTGGTGGCTCTTCTCTGTAAAGTTCAACCATGTAGACCATAAACTGTTAAGAATTAGATATACTATTTCTTTCTCTATCAGTCTTAAAGCTGAAAGCTTGGGCAGCTCCATTGAACGTCTCACGCTTCGTGAAAGCCAGTAAGAAAGCAGCAGTTAACAATCTTCCAGAAAGTGCCCTACTCTGATAAAAGAGCGCCAAAGGACTATGACTTGCCTGAGTGATTGGAGTAAAAATTCTCACACCTGTCTGACTAGTGTGGATTGGAGTTCCTCTGGGAACAGGCAAACTCACAGGTCACTATGCAGCTACAGCAGTCAGTGTTTTTTTAAACACTGACTGCGGCATTTAAAAAAAACCATACATTTACTGCTGGTGCCGAATACCTATATAGACCACCCACTGCCAGTAACTGCATATACGCAGGAATTTTAAGAAGGGGTATGTACTTTAGAGAAAGACATTATGCTTGGCAAGATAAAAGGTCAACGCAAAAGAGGAAGGCCAGCAATGAGATGGATCGATACAATAACAGCAGCTACGGGTACCAGTCTGTCAACAATGAGCCGCCTGACTGAAGACCGAACACAATTTAGGATAGCTATCCAGATGGTCGCCATGAGTCGACTCTGACTCGACGGCACTTAACAACAACATGTACTTTAAGCAGCAAAGTGCCATTTATGTGCTTATGTGGGCATATATGTACATAAATGACCTCTTATAAAATAGCACTTGATGTACAAGCATGTACTTTAGCACGATAGGGTGTACTTTGCTGGTAGGCATGCACGTGGGTGGAGTTTGGGCAGAACATGCAACGACACATGTAGGTTATAAAATACTACAATTTATGCACATATTTGAAAAATGTAGGCGTGGTCATTTGCACCAGTTCTAGGGCTGATGTCTATATCCGCTCCTTAACTTAAGGCACGATCTCTGGCACTTAAGCTAGTATGTTAGGAAGGAAAGTAGGCACCTGTTTTTCTTTATAAAATAGCCCAAAGTAGGTGCTTACTTAAAAATTTACCTTCATAGAGGTAATATCCAGTCGACTGGTTTATTTCTTTATTTTATTATTTTGCAAGAATTTGATATACCACTAATGGTTAGCACATCATAGCGGTTTACAGCAACCTTTTGTTTGCTTAATTACGGTAACACCAAAATAGACTTGAACAAAACGACAGAAAAAAACTGGAGAAACATTGAGAGAGGGATGATGTGGATGCATAACAATTTCCCTTCAAAAACAGAGAGAAATAACATTTTAATTGCATGGAAACAGTAGGAGGGGATGGAGGATAGTAGTTAAATTTAGGAGAGCTTTCCTAAATTAAACTGCTTAGTGATTCAGATACTACCCTCACTCCATCCTTGCTCTGGATCCAGCGCTGTCCAGATAGTGCTGATGCATCCAGAGGGAATTTTCAGTGGCACTAAACATTCACAGATATGGGCCCGATATTCAAAAGGCACCTACATGGTTAGTGGCATTGAATATCCCTGTCTATGTCCCCTATGTACCCCGATGCTATCTGGTTAGCATCGGGGAGTGTCGGGTGCATTCTGGGGTGGAGCGGAGGCAGGGAGTTGCGATAGCCGGGTAGTGGTGATATTGCACCGCTACCCGGTTAGTGATCTGTGGCTAAAACTAAGCGAGCTTTTGGCTCACCTAGTTTAACTGCAGATGCTAACCGGGTAGCGGTGCAATATCGCCACTATCCAGTTAGCCTCGGTGGCTCTGGGGCTTGTGCGGTGACCCCGGATACTCAATGCTGTCACTGCGGCACTGAATATCCAAGGTTAGGGGTTGGCAGGCAGGGCTATGCACCAACATGGTACATACTCTGCCCAAATGAATACTGGGCCCCATATGTTTACCGGCTGCCCTTAAACATATGCCCCTTTAGCATTAGCTCAATAGTAGTATATATGGAATTTATCAAGAAGACATCGCAGTGCCAGCCAGTGCCATAGCTATCTCTATGTGAGTAGTGCAGCCGCACAGGGCACAAAAGATTAGGGGGGGGGGGCATTTATGGTTGCCAGCCTGGACTCCCTCCTCCCCCGCTGCTGCTTTTTGTGTTCCCTTTGTGTCAGCAGCAGAGGCAGTGGAAGCAGCGGAGCGGACCTGATCTCAAACTGAAAACAAACCCATGCGGGTCTTTGCAGCTCCACACTTGAATAGCTGGTCTGGTCTCTCTGTCCTCTGACGTGAGCTTACGTCAGAGAAGGCAGGGATCAAATCTGTCTGCAAGTGCAGAATCAGAAAGATCCGCGTGGGTTTTTTCCAATGTGAGATCAGGTCCGCTCCACTGCTACTGGCACCGCCGCTGGTGAGGGAACACAAAAAGCAGTGGTGGAGCAAGGACAGGCAGCATAGGAGGGGAGCCGGCTGGAAATGGAGGTGTGGGGTAAGATGGGGAGATGCTGGGCATGGGGTAGATTGGGGGGGGGGGGGGACATGCCAGATGTGCAATTCCCACAGGGCACATTTATGGCTTGGTACGGCCCTGGTGCCAGCGGTATTCTGCTTTACACAAAGAGCAGGTCTATACTCTTCAACTGCCTTGATGCTTCAACAGATTGAAAATGTTCCAAAGGAAAGAGAGAAAGGATTTTCGATTTAGTTCACACCTTTTTCAGGAGTACTTCAAGGCAAATTATATTCAGCTACAGTTGCCATTTTCCTATTGCTTAGAACTCTTATTATCTAAGTTTGCACTTGAGGCAATGGAGGGTTAAATGACTTGCCCAACATCACAAGGATCAGCAGTGGGATTCAAAATGAACTTCTGGAAGCTTCAGCCCACTACTCTAATCATTAGGCTACTCCTCCATTCCAGACTCTCTCTCTGAAGACAACCAGGCAATTGCTGTAGAATTGGCTGGTGTCAGTACTTTGAAGGTGAACAGGGGCAGTCCAAGAGGGATGCAGGGCTATGTGCGGAGACTTATTTTATTTTTATTTTATTTAACAATCTCTTATATACCGCAGCTTCCTAAGATCAGCTGCGGTTCACAAATAACAACAGGCAACAAATCATGGATTTGTTTTACATATAACGTCATATAACTATAACCAATGTACAGTAAACAGAAATGTTGAACAGATAGCACTGAACAGTGCAACACTATATACATTATGTACATTAACATTATATTATTAAATACATATACAAGTTATGTGGGATATAATCATTATGAGTAGTACAGATGCAGATAGGGCAGGTTTTCTTTTCTGTTATAGTGAGATGTAGATAAAACTGTTTAGCCTTTGTCTAATTCTTTTGATGGCTGTTCTATAGTGTTGTAGTGCATTGTAAAGAGGTGTGTTTTCAGTTTTTTTCGGAATTCATTAATCTCTGTTAATATTCTCAGTTCAACAGGGAGGGAATTCCAGGCTGTTGGGGCTGCATGTGAGAACGCTCTGTTGTTTGTTGATTTATTTGTTTTTATGAAATCTATGGGGGTTTTAAGTTTGTTTAGTTGATTTTTTCTTTGAGTAGGTTTTGGATGTTCTTTGGTAATTAAGTTACTTAAAGTAGATGGTGTAGGACCTCATTTATATAAATATTTGCATAAGAACATAAGATATGCCATACTGGGTCAGACCAAGGTCCATCAAGCCCAGTATCCTCTTTCCAACAGTGGCCAATCTAGGTCATACATACCTAACAGTTTCCCCAAAACACAGGTTCCACAATGCTTCTACTGGGTCAAACATTGATATCCTGGGTCCCTTCTTAATAATGGTTTATGGACCTTTCCTCCAGGAACTTGTCCAAACCTTTTTTGAAACCAGCTACACTAACAGCCTTTACTACATCCTCCGGTAACAAATTCCAGAGTTTGATTACATGTTGAGTGAAAAAATATTTTCTTTTATTAGTCTTAAATAGTTTACCCTGTAGCTTCATTGCATGTCCCCTAGTCTTTCTATATTCTGATAAAGTAAACAATCGATCTACGTTTACCTGTTCCACTCCGTTCATTAATTTATAGACTTCTATCATATCTCCCCTCAGCCGTCTCTTTTCCAGGTTAAAGAGCCCTAACCTTTTTAGCCTTCCTTCATAGCAGTATCCTTCCATCCCCTTTACCATTTTGGTGGCTCCTCTCTGAACCTTTTCTAAAATCGCTATATCTTTTTTAAGATACGCCTTTCAAAGGCTTTCTGAAAATCCAGATACACAATATCAACAGACTCACCTTGTCCACCTGATTATTCACTCCTTCAAAAAAACATAACAGATTAGTGAGACAAGATCTTGTCTAAAGCCATGCTGTCTCCCATTAGGTCATGACTACATACAAGCATTTTAGAGAATGTATTTTATTCATATTAATTTGGCTATTGTTGGACATGGGAAAATTTGGGATCTTTAAGCTCTGTCTGCTCCATACTTGAGGGCATTTGGGCTACTTTACTCTTTTGTGGAACCTCTCTGCGTTTGGTAGTATCCTTCAAAGATACATTCTTCCAAACCATCTGCTCTTGGGCGATTGTTGGCTTTCCCCTAATATCTAGTTTAAAAGCTGCTCTATCTCCTTTTTAAAGGTTAATGCCAGCAGCCTGGTTCCATCCCGGTTAAGGTGAAGCCCATCCCTTCGGAAGAACCCCTCCTTTTCCCAGAATGTTCCCCAGTTCCTAACAAATACAAAACCCTCATCCCTGCACCACTGTCTCATCCACGCATTGAGACTCCGGAGCTCTGCCTGCCATTTGGGTCCTGCGCGTGGAACAGGAAGCATTTCGGAGAATGCTACCTGGAAGTTCTGGATTTCAACTTCCTACCTAAAAACCTAAATTTAGCCTCCAGAACCTCCCTACCACATTTTCCTATGTCATTGGTACCGACATGTACCAAGACAGCAGACTCCTCCCCAGCACTATCTAAGACCTTATCTAGGTGGCACGTGATGTCCGCTACCTTCGCACAAGGCAGGCATGTTACCAGACGATCCTCACGTCCACCAGCCACCCAGCTATCTACATGCCTAATGATCGAATCACCAACTATAACGGCTGTCCTAACCCTTCCCTCATGGGCACATGGCCCTGGAGAAACTTCCTCGGTGCGAGAGGGTTTTACATCACCTGGAGGACAGGTCCTAGTTACAGGATCACTTCCTGCCACACCAGGGTGATGCTCTCCTGTCACGTGACCTCTCTCCTCCATGGCAACAGGGATGCTGCCAGACTGGAGGTGGGTCTTCAGGACTATATCCCTGTACGTCTCGTCTATGTACCTCTCTGTCTGTCTTATGCTTTCCAAGTCTGCTACTTTAGCCTCTAGAGAACGGACTCGTTCCCTGAGAGCAAAGAGCTCCTTGCACCTAGTGCACACGTAAGACCTCTCACCAACTGGGAGAAAATCATACATGTGACACTCAATGCTAAAGACTGGAAAGCCCCCATCCCACTGCTGGACTGCTGTCTGCATCTTAGTTTTAAGTTTGTGTTTAGATCTAAGTTCTTTACTTACTAAGGGTTGCTATGGATATTTATACTAATAAAACTGTACCTAATACGTGTAATATACCTTGTTCACCTGAAGCTTAACTAATCGCAGGTCCTTAGTGTATGACTGATTTGGGTAATGAGCTTCACCTGAGAGCACCTCCTGCCTTTTAAGATGTGTAAGTACCTATAAAGCTACGATTATCCCAGGGGTGGGTGGGTGTGGGGAGGGGGGGGAAATAACACTTATTAAAAGAGGGCTGCTACACAGTACCCTGTCTTGTGCTGCTGAGGTAAGCTATATTCTGATTTGATTTAAATTATAGCTCTTAGCTCCTGCTAGGCTCTAACTTCTTGTGAAATTTAAACTACAAGCTCTCTGCTGGGTTCTAAATTTAACCAGAAAGCTCTCTTCTGTGTTTTAAATTTAAGCTAAAAGTACTTTGCTGATGCTAGGCCCTGAGTGACTATTAAATTTAGACTACAAGCTCTCTGCTGGGTTCCAAATGTAACCAGAAAGCTCTCTTCGCCGCAGTTGATAGTACACCACCACTGCCATCGCCCCCTTTTTACATGGAATTTCAATCCATAGAGATTCTACAGCAAATTTTGTTTTCTGCAAAACTTTAATCCTTTCTGACTCAATGCCCTCTCTAACATAGAGCGCAACCCCTCCACCAATTTGATCAGCTCTATCATTACGATATAGTTTGTACCCAGGTATCACAGTGTCTCACTGGTTGTCCTCCTTCCACCATGTCTCTGATATTCCAATCATATCTAACCTTTCATTTAGTGCTATATATAGGCTTTTGTACCTATGCGCCCAAGTGCACACACACATCCAAAGCTCTCTCTCAAACTGCTGCCTCCCCAGCACACACACCATAGCTCTCTCAATCACCACCCTCAACTGAGGAGCACACCCCACCATAGCTCTCTCAATCACCACCCTCAACAGAGGTGCACACCCCACCCCCACCATAGCTCTCTCAATCACCACCCTCAACTGAGGCACACACTACACCATAGCTCTCTCAATCACCACCCTCAACTGAGGCACACACTACACCATAGCTCTCTCAATCACCACCCTCAACTGAGGCGCTCACCCCACCATAGCTCTATCACCACCATCAACTGAGGCACACACCTAATCATACCACTCTCAATCACCACCCTCAACTGAGGCGCACACCCCACCATAGCTTTCTCAATCACCAGCCTCAACTGAGGCGCACACCCCACCATAGCTCTCTCAATTACCACCCTCAACTGAGGCGCACACCCCACCATAGCTCTATCACCACCCTCAACTGAGGCGCACACCCCACCATAGCTCTATCACCACCCTCAACTGAGGTGCACGCCCCACCATAGCTCTCTCAATCACCACCCTCAACTGAGGCACACACCCAATCATACCGCTCTCAATCACCACCCTCAACTGAGGCGCACACCCCACCATAGCTTTCTCAATCACAAGCCTCAACTGAAGTGATGCCCCACCATTGCTCTCTCAATCACCACCCTCAACTGAGGCGCACACCACCACAGCTCTCTCTATCACCACCCTCAACTGAGGTGCACACCCAACCATAGGTCTCTCAATCATCACCCTCAAATGAGGCGCACATCCCACCATAGCTCTCTCTCAATGATCACCCTCAACTAAGGCACACACCCCACCATAGCTCTATCACCACCCTCAATTGAGGCGCACACCCCACAATAGCTCTATCACCACCCTCAACTGAGGTGCACGCCCCACCATAGCTTTCTCAATCACCAGCCTCAACTGAGGCGCACACCCCACCATAGCTCTCTCAATCACCACCCTCAACTGAGGCGCACACCCCACCATAGCTCTATCACCACCCTCAACTGAGGCGCACACCCCACCATAGCTCTATCACCACCCTCAACTGAGGTGCACGCCCCACCATAGCTCTCTCAATCACCACCCTCAACTGAGGCGCACGCCCCTCCATAGTTCTATCACCATCCTCAACTGAGGCACACATCCCACCATAGCTCTCTCAATCACCACCCTCAACTGAGGCGCACACCACACCACAGCTCTCTCTATCACCACCATCAACTGAGGTGCACACCCAACCATAGGTCTCTCAATCATCACCCTCAAATGAGGCGCACATCCCACCATAGCTCTCTCTCAATGATCACCCTCAACTAAGGCACACACCCCACCATAGCTTTCTCTATCACCACCCTCAACTAAGGTGCACACTCCACCACAGATCTCTCTCTCTATCACCACCCTCAACTGAGGTGCATACCCCACCATAGCTCTCTCAATCACAACTGAGGCATACACCGCACCATAGCTCACTCAATCACCACCCTCAACTGACGCGCACACCCCACCACAGCTCTCTCAATCACCACCCTCAACTGAGGCGCACACCCCACCACAGCTCTCTCAATCACCACCCTCAACTGAGGCGCACACCCCACCACAGCTCTCTCAATCACCACCCTCAACTGTGGCGCACACCCCACCATAGCTCTCTCAATCAACAACCTCAACTGAGGCACACACCCTACCATAGCTCTTTCTCAATGATCACCCCTGCCATACACAATATCCAGATGTGTTCAAAAACCCTCATCTGATGTTATGACAAAAAAAATGATCATAAATTTAGCACATATCCTTCAACTGTATTTTATGATAAATGCCTTATTCATCTATGTTAATAAAATGGGTACTTTTTTTTCAAGACTCTTAATTTTATGAATACACAGGAAGGTCATGTAAAAAAGCAGCACACGCATGATAGAAACATCAGATCTAATCAAACACAATAAAAATATAAATGTTAATATATTTTATAAATCCCCTTTCTAGAATATGTAAGGTGTAAAACATAATAAGTACAGTAAAACAGAAGTACTCCTAAGAAGATGGGAAGAGCCGAGCTTGGTCACATCAGAGGTCCATCAAACCTAGCATGCTTTTTCTGGCAGTGCCCATTCCGAGTCAGTCGCTAAGGAGAAAGTCAGTTGCTTCTTCTTCACTCCCAAGCACACAGTGCCCATGAAACTGTGCAGTAAGTGGCTAGCAGTTTGGGCTTACTGCAATTCTGCTCACAGCCAGTGCCACTCAAACCAGTTTAGCTCATAGCAGGCTTAGATCCCAGTATGGTTTACCTTTCAGCAGGGTCTAACATGCATAGGGAGACATCCAGCAGCTAGGGAGATCTGTACATGGTCCCTAACAGAGGCAGCTAATCTCCCAGCAGCAAGCATAGAACCTTACCATACCATGACCATGCTGCTGGTGGTGAGGGTGGTGCTGCGATGTCGTGTTTTCAGATGTGAGGAACAGGTAGGCTTGCTTGCTCCTTGTGATTGAAAATGCAATATCACAGTACCACCCCCCACAGGCAGCAACTCTGGCCGAGGATTCCTGCACAGCTTAGCGGGAACATTGCATGGTAGCACTAACATCAGAAACCTTATCCAAGAAAAGGCAGTAGGGCAAATATTACACCAGGCCCTAGAGTCCCAGCATAAACAGAACGAGCTGGACCCCCACAGCTTCCCTACCCAGAAACTGCCATTAGAACTCCTTACACAGAGAACACAGGCCAACCCTTACCTATTACTGAATAAGAGACTACAAAACTAGAAGAAGAAACATGAAGATAAAACCTTCTGGAAATCCCAAGACAATGAGCAGTGAAATGCTAAGGAAACCAAAACATTTCCTCCATTAATAAGCAAAATACAAAGCTATAAAATGACATATTCCAGTCACTAAAAACATTCCAAATAAAATCAATTTTTTCACACTTGTGTTTGATCATTTTATTCCCACCTACAAGTCTTCATTCTCCCTCTTCCTATCTTTCTACCCACTTTCCATTTCCCACTCTTGCCTCCTCAGTCCTCCCATTCCTCTTTCACTCTTCCCCTAATCTCCTATTCCTCCCTTTTACTCACTCCTAGTCTCTCATTTCCACCCTCTCTACTCACCCCTCTCTCTAGCCAACACCCTTCTCTCGCCTCTACCCTTCCATACCTCCAGGGCCTTTCTTCTGTCTCTTATCCTCTGTCCAGTTTCCCATTCCTCCTCCCCTCCTCTATTTCTACCTTTCCACAACCCCTTCAAAGGCCTGGCCCCATCCTCTGTCATATCCTTTCCATTGCATCACTATCCATCCCATATTTCTTTACACTAGCTCATATTCCTACTCTTATTCGCAACACCCAATTGCCTAGTCCCCACTAGCTTCTTAACACCTAGTCCCAGTTCAAAAATAAGTCCCCTTTCTTCCCATCCAAGCCCTGAGCCCCCATGATCTCAGCCTAACTAATACACAGGCAAGTCCTGCATCTGTGCTCTTCTCCTACCTACCCAATCCCAAGTCCTTGTTTAGCTCTGATTCCCTGCTCTATTTAGTGTAACCCAGTGTAGCATTATAAAAAATAAAAAAGAGCAGCATGTTTAATTCTTTGTTTACCTGGCTGGAGTTCTATAGTCCCCGTAGTGAGGTTGCTTTTATTTCAGGACCTGGTGGTGTGCGGAAGGGGGAAAGAGCCATGTCTGAAAATCTGAAGGCTATGGCCTGAGTTGGGACAGGATCTAGTGGCTCAAGTGAAATGGCTGGGACAGGCGCTGTTAGCTCAGGTGCTGAAGGGCATGGTCGTGGGTGCAGCGGTTATTCCAGCGGGCATTCTGGCTTGGATAGGGCAGTGAACATAGTGGCTGGAGGAATGCCTTTCACTGATTTGGGTGCTCTTCTTTGGTATAGATTGTGTTTATGTCCTTACACCACATCTCCCCCCCCCCCCCTCTTTTCCATGTACATCAGATCGAATAGGCTGCTATTTACTGCCTGATTTTCTGGACCAATAATGACCTTGTTTGTTTGCGTCCTCTGTATCCACCCCACTCTCCAGCCTCCTTTACCTGATAGTGTTGGGCTGCCTACCTGACTTTCTCTTACGTCCTAGGCTTAGTGTTCATCCTTGTTGGTAAGTGCCTGACTTGATACCTCAACATTGTTTCTTGGATTACCTTAATATACTTTATTTTATGTTTTAGTTTATGTCATACATTTCCTATGGGTTTTACTTATTACCCATGGTCTTAATATGGCTGTTTCTATGCTTTTTAGACTAAGATGTTGCTAGAGCATGTCTTTTATACAAGTACTACCAGTTGTTTTATTTTATTTTATTTAGGTGTTAACATTCTGTTTGTACTCATTCTGTCTTAATTGTGTTTTTGGATAATCTAGTTCACAATTTCTCATTTTATTTATACCTGCACATGAGCTTTTATATACTGTTTATATTAGTGTGGTGTCTTTTTTAAATGTGTATTTATTTTGATGTTTAAAATGACCCTCTCTATTCACCCCCACAAATAAGTCCCATGATCCGACCATTACCTAATGCATTTCACCCTCCCTCCTCCCAATCTCAAAACACATTACACCAGACCAAGCGATTTAGACACTTTGATAAGACACCTTCCTGAAAAACATTTTACGTCAACAAAAAACCCTGTCATCAGATCTCAATGTTACCCTAAATAATTGGAATATCACAATACAAAAAGCAGCAATACCCACAAACAGTCCAAGAAATGGTACTCTCTTGAACTAGCAAAATTGAAAAAAGAACTAAGAAAACATGAGCATAAATGGAGATCTACCAAAATCCCTGAAATCACCTTTACATGATCTTCCTTAATACTTACAAAGAAGCAATTAACAATGCAAAGAAGGACTATCACAGTAAAATACTTAAGACCTCAACCGCCTGAGAGAACTCTTTGATGTCATGAAATCATTAACCAAAACCCCGCAAAATTAACCAAACATTAGCATAAAGTCTCAAATACTACCCAACTACTATGCAAACTAAAAAGAAAGAACATTGTAGACTCCACCCACTCCCCTGAGCCTCCCATAAACAATAGCACATGGCACACCTTCCACCTAATAGACCAAAAACAACTTCTCAAAACAATCACAAAAATTAACACCACAACTTCAACCCTAGACCCCTGTCCCGTAGCTTGGATTAAGGCTATGAAAATAGTGAGGGCGCGGGCAGGGTCCCGGCAACCGAAGGTAACCGAGTGCTCGGCCCGGTGCGGGACCCTGCGCGCGCCTGTAAAAAGGGGGGGGAGAGGTAACAGCAACAGCGAGGCTGCTGCATCTTTTGAAATGATTGGCTCCGCTTGCGGGATCGAGCGTGAGGGAGCCAATCAGATGAGGCAGGCAGGCATGTGCTCGGGTGTCAGCGGCTGCTGCAGAGCACATGTGGGGAGATGCCTTGAGCTTAGCGTCGTGGAGCGGCTGACAGAGATTTTGCGGGACAGACGGGCTTCGTGGCAGTTGTTTCCAGGCAGAGACGGTTCGTGTAGTCGGGTGCTTAGAGCGGCAGTGGAGCGGAAGACTGACGGCGTCGTCAGAGCCAGCAGGCGTAGGGACTGCTGTGGTCCAGGCAAGTGGGGTTCTAGGCCACAGGAATAAAAACAGCATTATCCAGTCGGGAAGAGGAAGTGTTCAGAAGGGGAGAGAAGGGCAATAATAAAAAAAAAAAAAAGAGAGAAAAAGTAAGAGGAAGGAAAGAAATAAACTAAAAGGCTCTGGGCAAAAGTAATAGGATAGGGGGTTGGGGGGTTTGGCATGGCTCCTAGGAAGGCCCGTCAGAGCAGAGGGTTGGGAGCAACTGGGGCGGGGGTGGAGAGGCCTAGGGGAGGTAAAAGGGGTCGGGAAGCAGAACACGGGCGGACAGGGTGTCTGCGGGGACGAACTGGGTCCCGGGCTGCTCAGGGGGGAGTCGTGGATGCACGGTATACTGCACGGGGGATTAGGGTGTCCCCAGCAGTGTCCAGGAGGGCACGGGGTGGTGCTAGAGCTAGGGGACATGGGGTTGGGACACAACCTGGGATACTGCTGGCCGGGGAATCGTCTACCGATAGGGAAGGGGGGAGTCATGACGGCTGCACAGTGGGGGCTATGACCGATTCGGCAAGGGGGGACGGTATGGAGGGAGGGCGGGGGATGGAGGCTAGGCCCGGTGGTGGGGCGAGTGGGTGTAGGGGGGTGGGTGACATGCCCGGGTATGGGGCGTTAGGTGGGGAGGGTGGTAGTTTAGCGTCTCCGGGGGGCGGCTCGGCATTACAACTGGGCTATGGCTTAGCCGGGCATCAGACTCCATATGATCATTGGGCGAGTGGGGGGCAAGGTTCCTCCAGGGCTGCGTGGGCGGGAGCTTGGCAACCAGCTTGGTCCCTGGTTTTCCCCCTCCTGGTTTTCCTTTTTTCTCTTCACAGGTCCCTTTTTTGGCATCTCCAGGATTTGTGCCCGGTGCAGAAGAGTCGCCGTGGGTGACAGCTATGGACACACAACCCAGGGTGACGCAGGGAGTCTCGGAGGATTGGGCAGCGGCACGAGGAGCCAGTGCGCAGCAGCGGATTGAGGACCCAAGACAAGGCGTGCTTTGCCAGCCGCCAATGAGTTTGGCTGCGGGAGCGGAGACGGGTGAGTTGTGTTTGGAGGAGGTGGTGGAGCATGAAGGGAGTGGTTCGCATGCGGAACGGTCGGGTAAGGCGAGTAAGAAAAAGAAGCACTCCTGTCGATGGCGGCATAGTTCGGACTCCTCTTCCTCATCGTCTTCAAGCTCTTCAGGGACGTCATCGGGGGAGGACAGCATTAGATCAGGGGAGCGGGCCCAGGAAGGGCCTGGTGGCAAGTCGGGGTTACTACTACGTCGGCAACGTTGTCTGAGTTGTGGAAAGGTGTACCTAGGAAGTTGCGGCGAAAAATTTGAAAGCGGAGATATATAGATATTTTCCGTCTGCTAGAAGGGCGGAAGCGTTCGGGCGAGAGCAGGAAAAAGCGCAGGGAGGATGAAAAGGCCGGTCGAATCAGAAAGGTTTCTCGGAATGTTGTGAATTGGGTGAGAGCGTTCTTGCGGCTTGCCAGTGTATGGGGCTATCATCATCCTGACCATTATGGTATGTTGCTGGCTTACGCGGATTTGATTCTCGAAGCATCGCAAGCTCACGAGGGATGGTCTTGGTTGAATTATGACGAGAAGTTTAGAGATAAAATGGAGGAGAACAAATTATTGACCTGGGGTACGCAGGATATCAACTTGTAGCTGATGCAGATGTCAGCCAGATCGGGGGCTGGCAATGGGGGTGGGGGAAAGGGAGGGTCGGCTGCCAATGCAGGGGTGAGCCGGTCCTTTCGGAGCGGTGGGGCCACCTTGCAGGCCAAACCACTGGCAAGTGGAGGCGGGGATGTGTGCTAGAGGTTTAATAACTCTGTGTGTCCCTTCCCAGACTGTAAGTTTCAGCATGTTTGCTCGGGATGCGGGGGGAGTCATTCGGCGGCAAAATGCATTAAGAAAGGTGCCGTGGCAGCCCCCCGGGATGGCATCAAAGTGATGAATTAGGGTTCGGCTTGGCCCCTTCACCGATAAGGGTGGAGGTGTTAGGGGAGTGGCTTCGCCAATACCCGAAGAGTAAGGACAGGGCTGTTTTGCAGTTAGGGTTTCAGTTTGGTTTTGTTATTCCAGTTCGGGCTGTGGTGACAGGCGCAACAGCATGAAACTCCTCGTCGGTGCGGCGCTTGGTGCCGGTAGCGCGTGAGAAATTGGCTGCTGAGTTGAAGTTAGGTAGGATAGCAGGCCCGTTTAGGCACCCGCCTTTGCAACACTTTGTGGTATCTCCATTGGGACTCATACCTAAGAAAGAACCTGGGAAATTTTGGTTAATACATTTATTTATTTATTTACAGTTTCTTCTATACCGCACTATTCGTTATCAGCGTGGTTTACATGGAACATAACAATCAGACGGGTAGATAAGTCTGAGTTTACAATTAACAGGAAAGCCAACTTGGATAACTAAAGATAACTATTTACAAAAAACAGTGTCATAGAAAAACAAAGAGTGAGATTTACTAGTCAAGGACCTCTTGCATGGTGTGGTCCTCTGGCTGACAAGGTGTGTTTTATTTAACATTTATTTATTTAACAGCTTTTATATACCGCGCTATTTGTTATCAGTGCGGTTTACATACAACAAGGGTGCACAGTCAGAAAACTGTTCTGTGCTTACATTGTAACAGGAGTTTAAACTTGGACAGTACATTGTAACTGTTGGAACAGTTGTAGGAAATTGAGTGGGAATGTGATTCATTGCTCTCTAGGAAGTATTTGAGGAAAAAGAAGTGTTTAAGGGCCTTCCTAAACTGGATTAGGTTGGTGGTTGACCTGATGTTTGTTGGTAAGGAGTTCCAGAGTCTTGGGGCGCAGAGACTGAATGCCCTGTTTGCAGTTGCCGAGGTGCATTTTGTTAATTCTTTTGGCAATGTTAGCATATTTACTGCTGTGGATCTTCTTGGTCTATTAGGGGCTGCTGTTTGGATAAGGTCAGATAGTGAAGAGGAGGAGAGATTATTGACCGCTTTGAATGTCAGCAGCACTGTCGAAGAAGATCCTGGCATGTATAGGAAGCCAGTGTAACTGCATTAGAAGGGGAGTCACATGGTCTCTCTTAGATGAACCATGAAGAACCCTCGCTGCACTATTCATGGCGAGCTGTAAAGGGTTCAAAGTGGATTGGGGGAGACCTTGTAATATGGTATTGGCGTAATCAAAATGTGATATTATCAGGGCCTGGTAAATTGTCCGAAAATCTTCCAGTTCAAGCAAGGGGCGTAGATGTCTGAGTGAATGGATCTTGAAATAGATTGCTCTTACAGTGTTCGCTATGTGTGCCTTCATGTCAAGGTTTTGATCTAGTGTAACTCCCAGGTAGCGAATTGTGGGTTTTGCTTGTAGATCGGCTTCTTTCACCTTCAAGTATTGGGGTGGGCTGAAGAACAGGTTCCTCATTATGAAGGGCACCTCAGTTTTCTTATGTTGAATTCTAAGGTTTTGTGACAGGAGCCATTCAGATATGGCATTGAAACAGTTGGTTAAAGGGGAGAGGTCCACTTGATCTATGGAGAATGGCATATAGAGCAGAACATCATCGGCATATACCATACAACAGACATTGAAAGTCTGGATGATATTGCAAATGGGTTGCATGTATATGTTGAACATCAAGGCCGATAGGGAGGATCCCTGTGGTACTCCTTGACATTGATGAAACGGTTCCGATGTTGTTCCACCTGATCGTACGTGCTGC
This sequence comes from Ichthyophis bannanicus, assembly GCA_033557465.1. NCBI lineage: Eukaryota > Metazoa > Chordata > Amphibia > Gymnophiona > Ichthyophiidae > Ichthyophis > Ichthyophis bannanicus. The sequence continues at coordinate 78,724,235 of CM066050.1, read as the reverse complement.
CATCTACCGGACAAGTATGATCTGCACCATTCTAGTGCTGTTCCACAGATGCCCTTCTCTTTTAGCCGTCCTAGAAGCTCATGGTTTACTGAGTCAAAGGCTGCAGCTATGTCTAGGAAAATGAGTGCAACTCCCTGATGGATGCTGTCAACGCCAATGATTATGTTATTAAAAAGGGTGGTAAGGAGAGTTTCCACTCCATGTGACTCCCTAAATCCATGTTGGCATGGGTCTAGAGGAGCAGCAGCATCGATGTGGTCTTGTAATTGCCTTTGCACCTCTTTTTCAATCAACTTTGCGAGAAAAGGTATACTTGCAATGGGTCTGTAGAAGTCTATCTTTTGGGGGTGTAGTTTACTATTTTTTAGCAGCGGTCTGATCGAAGTGTGCTTGAGGGCAGATGGGAAGTAACCGCTTGTGAACGATATGTTCATTACTTTGGCTATTATCGGACTGAGGTCGCTGCGCAGTTCTTTTATCCAGATAGCTGGACAAGGATCTGTTTGCGCTGTAGTGGTATTGAGAGTTATGATAGTATCTTCGATGCACTTCTTGGAGGGGGTCAAGAAAGACATTAGAGATGTTGTAATTTGTCTAGTCCAGTGGGGGCTTCGGTAAACGATTTCATACCGCGGGAGTGTTGTAAGGTAAGGTACGCCTCGTTTGATAGGGCGGTGGAGTTAATCAGGAAGGCCGGTTCGAGGGCATTGATGGCAAAAGTGGATATTGAATCCGCCTTTCGCTTGCTCCTGGTTCATCCTTCGGCATTTCATTTGTTAGGGTTCCAATTTGAGGGGGAGTTCTAGTTCGATAAGTGTATGCCAATGGGTTGCGCAGTGTCGTGCAAGTATTTTGAGAAGTTTAGTTCCTTCTTGCACTGGGCGGTACTGCAGAGGGTGGGGCGGCCAGACGTGGTGCATTATCTGGATGATTTCTTATTTGTCGGTGCAGCACAGTCTATCGGCTGTTGAGCGCTACAGGAGGGCTTTATGCAGCTGGCTGGCAAATTAGGGGTGCCTCTGGCTGACAACAAGATGGTGGGCCCTCTGACCAGGATTACCTTCTTAGGAATCGAGCTGGATTCTGAGGGCATGGTAGCGGGTCTGCTGGAGGAGAAGGTAGTGAAGTTGTGGGTGTTGGTAGCTAATTCTCTGGCCTCATCGAAGTTGACACTGAAGGAAATGTAAGCGTTGATAGGGTCGTTTAATTTTGCTTGTAGAGTGATCCCCATGGGGTGGGTATTTATTCGGCGGTTGGCGGCAGTGACAGCAGGGGTGTGCAAGCCTCATCACCACATACGAGTTTCAAGTGTGCTGCGGGAGGATTTGCAGGCGTGGGACATCTTTTTGCAGGGTTTCAACGGGATTTCAGTCTTGATGGAAGCCGAGATGTCTAGGGAGGACTTGCAGCTTTACACGGATGTGGCTGGGGGAGTTGGTATGGGTATTTACCTTGTGGGGGCATGGTGTGCGGAGAGGTGGACGTCGGCTTGGTACGATGCCGGCCTGTTAAGTAATATTACCTTTTTGGAGCTGTTCCCTATGTTGGTTGCGTTGGAGCTGTGGCTGGACCGGTTGCGTAATCGCAGGGTGGTATGATGGTGTGATAACGAGGCGGTGGTGAATGTCATCGACCATTATTCACCGCACTGTCCCCGGGTTGCGGCATTAAATGAGGGATCTCGTATTGGCATGTCTGCGTTTGAATGTCATGTTGAGGGCGCGGCATATTCTGGGTCATACTAATGGAATTGCTGATGCTCTTTCCCATTTGCAGTTGGAGCGGTTCTGGAGGTTGGCACCGGAAGCGTACATGGACGGGTGTGCGGTCCCGTGGAGCTTGTGGAGCTGTGGCCTGCAGAGATGAGGAGTCTGCTGTGGAGTTCTGTGGCTGAGCGCACATGGGAGGCTTATCGGCATGGTGGTAGGAGAGTGGCAGAGTTTTTGCTGGCCTGTGGGTGGCAAGTGGGGCGGTATCGGATCACCTGTTGGGGCGGTATATCCTCAGAGCAAAAGAGCAGGGGGTTGCGCGATCAGCGGTGCGTAGCCATTTGGCGGGTTTTGCGTTTTTTGCGAGAGCAGTGGGATGGGGTTCCTCGGGGGAGGGTTCCTGGCTAAAAGGTTACTGCAGGGCTGGGAACGTTTGAGGCCAACACCCCGGGATCAGCGACAACCGATTACGCATTTGTTACTTGTGCAATTGTGTGAGGAATTACCGCAGGTGGCGGAGTCACGCTATGAAGCCACACTTTTTAGGGCAGTTTTTAGCTTGGCCTTTTTTGGTGCCTTCCAGGTGGGGGAACTGGGAGCGGATTCGGTGAAAGCGGGTGTTGGTGGTAGTTTGCGGCGGCAGCACGTGCGAGTGAACGGCGGGCTGTTGCGTTTGTTGCTAGCAAGATCCAAAATGGATCAGCATGGTAAGGGGCTGTGGGTATTCCTGAAGGAGACTGGCGGACTCACATGCCCGGTGGTCTCGATGAGGGATTACCTCGGCGTGCGTCCTGGGTATGATGGGGGGCTATTCATCCACAGGGACACGCGGGTGTTGACGCAGTTTCAAGTATCGGCGGTTTTGCGGATGGTCTTACGGCGTATAGGCGAAGACCCTTCCCTTTTCTCGGCCCATTCGTTTCACATCAGTGCAGCGACCAGTGCGGCAGCAGTCAGTTTGTCGGGAGGACAGATACAAAGTATCGGTAGATGGCGGTCTAGGGCCTTTAAGGGTTATGTTCGTTTGTGAGGGGTAAGCCCAATAGACGGGGAGTGATTAACACCTATTGTCTTTTGCAGATGAGGGTCAGAGTGTTTGGAATTGTTGGCTGCTGGGGCATTCCTTCGTGTTCTGGGCTGGTGAGCGAGCAGCAGTGCGGCCTATTGGGCTGAACCTGGGGCTGGATCCTGCATTGGTGTCGATATCATGGCTGGGCGAGCGTGGTCTGTGTTGGACTCAGTTGATGCCTTTGCTCCGGCACCACGAGCACATCAGGAAACAGCCTGGAATTATCCTGCTGCATTTGGGAGGGAATGACTTGGCTGCCTGGACTTGCAAGCAACTGATCAGAGCTGCAAAGAAAGATTTGGCCTTAGTGTTGCGAATGTTTGGGGGGTAGTTTTGATTTGCTCAGATATTATCCTGCGGCCAGCGTGCTGGGGGCAACGCCGTTGGTCTCGTGGACTGACGAAGATTAACAGGCAGATTGGTCGGTGGGTATGTGAACAGGGGGGTATCAGGTGCGGCATTCATGGGTGGAGGTGGAGTGTGTGGGTTTGTACAGGAGTGATAGGGTGCATCTTTCTCCGGTGGGGGTGGACTTGCTTCTGAATGATTGGCAGGAAGCGGTGGAGCGCATTGTGCTGGGTGATACGACTAGATCGCAGCTTGATTTTGGGGGGGGGGGGGTGGCTCAGGCAATTTGGGGAGCCTGTACCGGTGGCTGGATCCTGGAGATGTCCGGGGTCCGGAGCCTTAGGCCATTTGGGCGGGGGCGGGGTGCCCTTGACCCGGACAACCCCTGGTAGACTTTTGCTAGTGATATGGCGAAGTCGGATAGGGGTGTTAGGAATTTGGCCAGTGGAAGTGACTGTGGCCGGTGCGGAGGCGAGGTCACCTTGCTAATAGCATGGCTGGTGGCACATCGCTCCGCTGGGGGGTTTGTTGGTTGTTGATTATTCGGGTTCAGTATTTTATGTATGTTAAATTGTCAAATAAAGCTACGACCTGTTGTTACCCAAGAATGGTTGTCTGTTCCATTTGTGAAAGGAGGAGGCGGCTTAGAAATGAAAGTGGGTACGCAAGTCAGGAAGGGTGAGCACCGAGTCCGACTACCCGGTTACTGAACTAGCTCCTTACCTCCTCAACATAGTTAACCGTAATTTATGTAAACTAGACCTGTACAAAACCTGTATATAGTTTCATATGTAAATAGTTGATTGTATTATTCCACTCGACATTGTTCTATGTAACTTGTTTGTTTATTGTAAACCACCCTTGATCTTCGAAAGGTGTTGTATAGAAAAACTTTGCAAATAAATAAAATGTATTGCTTTATTTTATTCATTTTTTACTTGAGATCCTTGACACATGTAGGGTAGATCTCCATGAACACTCCAATAGAGAGGTTTGCCTTAGTTCACATGGTGTATTGTGTGACCTGCTTCTTCTTGCTCCTAACAGAGGAGGGAGGTAGCTGTCTTTGGGGGCAAGGCTCTCTCCTATCATCTATTCCTGCCTCTCTATATTGCCTACTATTGTTGATTAATATATTTTTTTATTTTTTATTTTTTTTAATTTACCTGGCTGGAGCTCCGAGGTTCCCAAGTTGGGGCTGTTTTATTACAGACCTAATTTGTTTTATTTCAATTTCAATCATTAACAAAGCAAACACATTGGCAAAGAAATGCAGGAAAACAAGGAAAATGTTGGATACTATCCAATCACATTGGCAAACATGTAAAACACATAGAAGTTCACATTTAGAAAGAATAGGAACCCCAACAAAAGAAGAAAAATAAAACAAAAACCTATTAAAACAAAAACATGGCAGTGCCTCATATTATTTTACTAATCCCAAGTGCTAACTCATCTCGAACAGAAATTATTAAGACTAATGCTTGCTAAGAAAATCAACCAAACGATCTGGATCCAGAAAGCCATAACTCTTCCCCCAATGCCCGACCACACACTTACATGGAAACTTAAGAAAAAACATAGCTCCCACTGTAAGGGTGAAAGATTTTAACTCCAAAAAAGCCTTGTGATGAAGCTGGTTAGTGCAGGAAACATCGGGAAAAAGAGTAACCTTCTGCCCACAAAAAATTTCAACTTTCTTATGCCTTAAGAACTGAGGGTTTTTTCCCAATTCAGACTCAAAAGTTACAATCAGTGTGGCTCTAATAGAAATTTTGTCTGAAGAGGATTCTAGAAACTCAAAAACGCAATGTTTGCCTTTGAGTCAATGCTGACTCCTGGTGACCCAGAAGCTCCTGGGTTTTCTTGGCAGGGTGACCAGAAGTAGATTGCCAGGCCTTTCTTCTGAGGCAATGGAGGGTTAAGTGACTTGCCCAAGGCCACAAGGAGTGCTAGTGGGAATCAAACCCTGGTTGCTTGGTTCCCAAGCCAGTGTTCTAACCACTAGGCTACTTCTCCACTCCTCTAGAAACTCAGACACATCCAAACTATCAGGAGAATCTAACTGGTCCAGCTTACCCAGCCCCTGTTGAGCCAATCTCTTAGTCCTAGGAATATAATATATATTAGCACCTTTAACTCTTCAGGTTGCTTAAACAGTAAAACCTCTTTCAAGTACTTATAAAATAAAATGAAAGGGGACAAATAATGTTTAATAGGGAAATTTAAACACCTGAGGTTTTTAGAGCGAGACCAGTTCTCAAATATTTCACATTGCCTATGTAAGTACAAACTATCTTTAACAGAAGCCATGGATACTGCCTGAGCAGTATCCAAATTAGCTTCCATCTGCGCCAGACGTACCCCAACAGCATCAAAATGGGTATCAAGATCAGTAAATTTTGCAACACAGTCTCTTGTAAATTCCTCAACTTGCCTCAAAGTTCCTATTAACACAGCCTCAGTCTGGGTAACAACAGACCAGATATCCTTAAGTGTCACATCTTGAGAAGAAACACTATTCAACACATCTTTCCCAACCGATGGCGGGATCTGAACCACTTTAGGCATGACAACTTTTATGGTATCCGGCTGCACCGGAACCAGAGACTGATCAGGAAGAGGTGACAGTACCTTGGGAGGTGAATTCACTCCAACCCCTCTAGTCCAGCACAGTCATCTCAAGAGATGAGTGGGGTGAGGTTAAACCCCCTTCCGGAGATAAAGTGGTCGGTGAATCAGTATTCGCAGAGATTGATGACGTCGGGCTACTGTCCTCCAATATCACCTCTTCAGTTCTCCAAAGTGCGCCAAAGGGGCGCCAAAGGGGGGAGGTTTTTAAAAGGCTGAATGCAGACGTCAGCAGTCAGCGCCAAAAGTGCCCACGAGAAAGTTGATACAGCTACCAAGCAGAGGGATTCTCACTCTCCCCAGACCCTAGTTTTATGCCGGAGGTAAGGAGGAAAGAGCTTCAAAATATGAAGGCTGCAGCCAGAGTCAGGACATGTGCTCACCTGGCATTGCTACAGGTATTGAATGTTTTATTTTCAATTTTTAGTGCATACTGCATTAATTTAATGTGCACTAAACAACACATTAAGGCATGCTAAAATGATTAAATATGTTCTATCAATTTAGGGCACAATAGATTTTCTAAGGCGCCTTAATAAACCAAATACACACTAAAACAAATGCATATCCCTATAGCACACTATATAAGATTAAATTACATCAGAAGCAATCAAGTGTTAAAAATAATCTTCCCTAGTGCTGGGTTATCTATCCTTTGTGGCACATTTTGGTGCAACTAGAGGAAATGCTGCCTTCACATCCCCCCTATTAGCCCACTACCTTACAATATTCCACACAAGCTAAAGGCAGATAGATAGAAAAGCTATGTCAAGCCATGTGCTTGTGACAAGACCTGGGAGATACATATAACATCGGGGCAGAGGAATAGCAGGAGACAGAAAGAAGCCCAGTAGAAGAGCGAAAACCGTAGCTTAAAATGGTGTGTTCTATGACTCATAAGCTCTCGGCCCGGGGTGAAAGATGGACAGATAATGAAAAGTGATCCGACAGATTTCTTGTTGTGCTTTATACACAGAGACACTTGCTTACAGATTGTAATGTGACATTATTTTCATGTGAGAGCCCTTGAGAAGAATTGTGACAGACACTGGATGTTTATACTCAAGCACTTGTTCAAGTTCACAATTTATAAACCTTCTAGATATTTTTCTGTAACCTTAACCTCACCCCCAAAATTGGAATTCTTTAGTGAATGAAATAGCTCCACAGAGCTGTAAAATCATGGTAGAATCCCTAGAGAAGTTTGGTGGATAATTTCCATTAACTTTTTAAAACTTATACTTTAATTTTCAAATTTCAGCAACAACCAAATCACAAACAAAATAGAGTAATTAGGAATAATTAATCTAAGATCCAAACCAGAGTTAGTCCACAATCAAGGGAGTAGAATACAGAAGAATCAAGTGGGAAACATAACATTAAGAAAATATCAGGATACAAATGGGCACAAGTAAACCTCAGCTTACATGAGCTTAATAAAGCTAGGAGCTTCCACTCTAGATGACAAAAAAATTTGACAACTGAGATGGCTTAAAAGATATATATCTAGTTCCCTGATAGCCAGTGGCAAAAGTTCTAGTTGGGGTCCCAAGCAAAATCTTGCTGAGGGCCCCCCATTATCACTTCCCACAGTGCCCACCCCTGTTCCGCCGGTGGCAGCAGCAGCAGCACATCTCCTTCTCCGGCAGCGGTGGCACACACACCCCCCACCCCATTCCCACTCCGCCGGCGGCGGCAGCAGCAGCACATCTCCTTCACCGGCAGCGGCGGCACACGCACCCCCCACCCCATTCCCTCTCCGCCGGCGACGGCAGCAGCAGCACATCTCCTTCTCCGGCAGCACACACACCCCCCACCCCATTCCCACTCCGCCGGCGGCGGCAGCAGCAGCACATCTCCTTCTCCGGCAGCGGCGGCACACACACCCCCCACCCCATTCCCTCTCTGCCGGTTGCGGCAGCAGCAGCACATCTCCTTCGCCGGCAGCGGCGGCACACGCACCCCCCACCCCATTCCCACTCCACCGGCGGCGGCAGCAGCAGCACATCTCCTTCTCCGGCAGCGGCGGCACACACCCCCCCACCCCATTCCCTCTCCGCCGGCATCGGCAGCAGCAGCACATCTCCTTCGCCGGCAGCGGCGGCACACACACCCCCCACCCCATTCCCACTCCACCGGCGGCGGCAGCAGCAGCACATCTCCTTCTCCGGCAGCGGCGGCACACACACCCCCACCCCATTCCCACTCCGCCGGCGGCGGCAGCAGCAGCACATCTCCTTCGCCAGCAGCGGCGGCACACGCACCCCCCACCCCATTCCCTCTCTGCCGGCGGCGGCAGCAGCAGCACATCTCCTTCGCCGGCAGCGGCGGCACACACCCCCCCCCCCCATTCCCTCTCCGCCGGCAACGGCAGCAGCAGCACATCTCCTTCGCCGGCAGCGGCGGCACACGCACCCCCCACCCCATTCCCTCTCCGCCGGCGACGGCAGCAGCAGCACATCTCCTTCTCTGGCAGCACACACACCCCCACCCCATTCCCACTCCGCCGGCGGCAGCAGCAGCAGCACATCTCCTTCTCCGGCAGCGGCGGCACACGCACCCCCCACCCCATTCCCTCTCCGCCGGCGGTGGCGGCAGCAGTGCAACAAACTTACTTACATTTGTTTGCCGTGGTGCCTCTATTCCAGTTCTGGAAGTGTTCTTTCCAGGCTGAAGTCTCGTGGTAAGGCCGCTATCGTGAGACTTCAGCCCATGAGCTAACAGCCAGACCCAGAATGGAGGCACCGTGGCAAACAAATGAAAGTAAGTTTGCCGTACTGCCATGTGGGCCCCCTTCGTACCCAGACATCCCCCCCTCCCCCCAGCATTGCAGAGGCTGCTTGAGTGGAATTTATGCCACCGTTGATCGTGTAAAATACATTTACAGGGATAATGCAATATGAAAATTGCACCAAGCTGGGCTGCTCTTGGCCTCATGAGCAAAAATTATCTCATGCTTTACTATGTCTCATGAAAAACATCAGGAAATATTGTAACTTTACAGTCTAGGAAGCATAAATCTTTAAACTTGAAAAAAGTTTTAACAATCAGTCTCAGCCAGAGTCTAATGCTAGTTGGACCATTTGAAGGTACATCCACTGCCTGTCCAGACTGCTTGAGGAAATTAGTCAAATCCAAGCTACCAAAGGGCTACGCAGACACTATCTCTTTTGGAGTAGCAGTCTTCTTGACCTGCAGCAAATAGTAAATTTTAGAGATAGGGGGAAAAGCCAACTCAGGCACCTTCAGCATTCCCAGTAGATTGCATTTAAACATTTCAAATGGAAACACAGAAAACAGTTTAGGAAAATTAATGACCCACAGGTTCCTATTATGGTTTATATTTTCCAAGGGCTCTATCTTCCTGCAAATATGTAGATTGTCCTGCACCAGAAAAGATTCATTAGTTTCCAGTTTATGGATTATCTCATCTGTACATGTGACATTTTCATCCAAATAAACCTGTTTTTGCCGAAACTTGTGTTAGTTGAAGGGATTAATACTCAATCTGTCCTGTTAGAGATTACTGCATATCCTGGATAGCTTTCCAAATTTATTTATTTATTTAACATTTCTTCTATACCGCGCTATTAAAATCAGCGCGGTGTACAATGAACAAAACATACTGCAATGCATACAGGCAACATTGAGTTTACAAAGAACAGGGAAAAATAACACATGGGATAACCGGGATAACTATGTACAGGTTAACTTTAAACTATATACTTTAACTATATGCAATATTCTAAACTCGTTTGTATATTGTAAGTGATTTCATGTGGATGGTGCAGGTAAATGGTTATCATGTGGGCTATCGTGTGGGCTAACCATTTTCTGGTTGTATTAGGGTGCTAAGGCGTTTGGGGTATGTGGGAAGCTTGCTGGAGGTGTGAGTGTCCGGGATGACTTCTGGGTAACATTTTGTGAACAGATGGTGTTTCAAGGCTTTTCGGAATAGTATTAGGCTTTTGATGCCACGGATTTCATGGGGAAGTGTATTCCAGTTTAGAGGAGCGAATATTGAGAAAGCTCTGTTTGAAGTAGCCTTAATACATGATGTCATCATCCTAGGAACTATTAAGGTGTTCATAGCAGTAGGCCTCCTGTTTCTATTTTCGAGGGTGCTGTGAATTAGCTTACTGATTGGTGTAGGTGGGTAGTTATTCAAGGCTTTGAAAGTAAGGACTAGTGACTTATAGTGGAGTCTGGCTTGTAGAGGTAGCCAGTGCAGATCTTTCATGATAGGCGTTATGTGTGCAGATCTTGGTGACCCAGAGAGGACTCTTGCATCTGCATTCATAGCCAGGCGAAGCGGATTTAAAGTTGATTGAGAGATCCCATGGAGGATGATGTTCGCAAAATCGAGGTGTGGGAGGACTAATGCCTGGAAGGTTGATCGGTAGTCAGTATAATCAAGTAGGGGGCGGAGGTGGCGTAGTGTTCTGATCTTATGATATATAGTCTTTGTCACATTCTTCACATGTGTTGTCATATCCAGGTGCTGGTCCAGTGTGATGCCGAGATATCGGATTGTGGGTTTGAACTTCAATTCTATGTTGTTGACCAGTAGCGATGGAGGAGGTATGACCTTACGATTCCTTGTAAATCTAATTGTTAAATCTAATTGTTAAATGTAAATGTATACATCTGTGTACAGTTGTTAAAATGTTCCTTGTAAACCGCCCTTGATCGCTGGAAGGGGCGGTATAGAAATATATACATAAATAAATAAATAAATAAATAAATAACAAAAAGAACGTCAGTTTTGCTGTGATTGATTCGTAGGTTCTGTGTCAGCAGCCATTCAGCTACTGCTCCGAAACAATTGATTATTGGGGAGAACACTGGTTGGTCAATTTTGAACGGCATGTATAGGAGGATGTCATCTGCGTATGCCAGGCATTGTACGTTGTAAGATCGGATCAATTCACATATCGGCTGCATATATATATTAAACATCAGTGCCGATAAGGAAGATCCTTGAGGTACACCTTGGGACTGTAGGAATGGTTCAGAGGATTCATGGCCTGTTTTGACTTGTTGCCACCTGTTGGAAAGGTAGGATTTACACCATTCTAGTGCTGTGCTTCGAATCCCCTTTTCTATCAGGCGTTGCAGAAGTATATCATGATTCACAGAGTCGAAGGCGGCGGAGATGTCTAGGAAGATGAGAACAAATCCTTGTTGGATGCTGTTTATTCCAGTGACCAGATCATTGAATAGTGTTGTAAGGATTGTGTCGACTCCATGTGCTTCCCTGAAACCATGTTGTGATTGGTCTAGTGGTGCTTCCGTGTCGATATGATGCTGGATCTGTTGTTGAGCAGCTTTCTCGATGATTTTTGCTAGCTGAGGGATACTCGAGATTGGTCTAAATGATTCAACTTTGGATGGGTCAAGTTTACTGTTTTTCAGTAAGGGCCTGATAGAGGTGTGTTTCAGACTCTGTGGGAATGAGCCTGTTAGAAAGGACTGGTTCAGTATCTTGCACAAGATTTGGCTTAGATCATGTCGCAGATCTTTGATCCAGCCAGAACATTTAAGTCAACCACCAGAGGACAGAAACAGTGCCCATGTTTGAAACTGAGTGACTTACTGCTGCTGCCATCAAGGCCCCAGGGTCCAGATCTGCTCCACTTCCAAAACTGCAGTGTTCCATTGAGCACCTTCCATCTGCAACTGAGGCTCCGGAGACCGACTTCAGCATTTGATGCCACAACTCCCTTCAGGTTGTATCGGCTCTCAGTGCGTCATCAGTCAGAGCTGGGCCTTGCAGTGAACCTCCTCGCTCCCTTGTCAGCTATGCGGGAGGCGCTGGCTTCCCAGGCAATAGAGAAACAGTCCTCAAAGATGAAGAGGAGGTAGCTAGCCTTCCACATCCACACTCCGGGGTAACAGATGAAGTTATCTGGCTCACATAGGTGTCCATCGGGCCAGGTAAATACTGTACAGCAATATGGCAGTAAGAGGTTTAGGAGGATCCGGACTGACCCTTCTGCTTAATAACAACAACACAGGAAGGTCACATAGTGCAGGTCACATGTTTGCCATTTTAACATGCCACCTATTGAGTCCAAAAAGTTCCATTAAAAACAGCCTGCACTTGTTGAATTAGTTTTTAATCGCAGGCCTCTAAAATATCCTAGTTGCCAACCTAAATTAATTTCCTCTACAGATTGTAACCGAACCCTGTTTTTAACATATCTATATCTTAATTTTATCTAGTCCTCATAGTCCTATTCCTTATAGGAATAAATAACAATTAGGAGGACCCAAATGTATGGGGATGGAAACAAAAAAGCCAGAGTAGCTCCATTTGAAATGGAACGTGCAAATTTGCTTTCTCTATTCCTCACCATCTTTTTCCCACTTATTGTTTATGGCTTATTAATTTCATATACTGCAAAAAATATAAGAATGTCTTAGTGGTTTACAACATAAAAATTAAAAATAATATAGCAATATAAAATAAAAATAATAATGTAAAAGAAAAGACATTTAAGGTACTTCATCATTCTCTTAACTCTGGGGGATAGAATACTGATACTTATATTTCAAATTTGTTCTTCTTCATGATTTCCAAGAGTCCTAGGAGGAAAACGTGCTGCCAATTCTTCCAGGTATGTTCCGGCTAGGAATGGAAACCCCTTTCTTATTAGTCACAGGCTGCTGGCTTCTGTGAACTGGAAGAAATTTGTGCAGCAAGCTTGAAAATGGTTCTGTGTATGCAACAGCAGGAGATTCCTTTGGCTCGCAAGCTCCAGACCCTCTCTCCATTCCATACGCATCTTGTCTTACTAAGTAGAGGTGACAAGCTACTTGAAGAATAATAAGGGTAGAGTTAAGCTCCATGTGGCACATTCTTACATTCCATCTCCTCTCTTCCTTCCCCCATTCCCATCATATAGCCCCTTCCCCCCCCCCCCACTCCCCCCCACCAGGCTGTGTGTCAGCCACTGAAAGACAAGAGGGGCTAAAGTAGCATGTTGAGTGCCACATTCAATTAGCAACTTCTTTCATCTTTTTCTTGTTGTTTCCTTCATCTAAATCAATGGAGGTTGCAAAGAGCTTTCCTTTTCAGCAGACAGGATTTGTTCAAAATTCTGCCTTGTAAATGGATAGTCCCTGCAACAGATAATTATACATAGTGGTGAGCGGGAAACAGATTCAGTAGACAGACAGATGTAATGATAAGATTTTGTGTATCTGAAAAAGGAAAGGTATGAAATACATACCTAGCTATTTCTTGTTGATTTTTGCCTTGTTTTTTTCACATTTGTACATTATTTCATTCATTTGTGTAGTTTGTCATAATCCTTAAGATTATTTCCTCTAACATTTATGCTGGGATAAGACCTCCTAAGATGCTAGGGGGTTGTTAGTCAAGACTGGAGTAGAGGAGTAGCCTAATTGATAAGAACACTGGCTTGAGAACCCAGAGACCAGGGTTCAATTCCCACTAGCACTCCTTGTGGCCATGGGCAAGTCACTTAACCCTCCATTGCCTCAGAAAAATCCAAGTTATCAATGTCCCTGTTTAATGTACATTACCAAGTTCAAGTTTCAATGTAAACCGCTTTGACTGAAATGATAAAGCAGTATATAAACCCTGTTAAATAAATAAATAAGATAACGATATTTTTACTCAGTTATCTTTGCACAGATATTAAGTCATAGTTACCAAGCTAGATGTGTGACTGAAAAAATGGCTAAAATGAACCATTCAAAGTTTGAGGGAGGGGGCAAGAATGAATGAGGAGATTGAAGAAGTTGCAGGGCAAGAGTGGGGAGACAGAGGGAAGAGATTTCAGAGGCTGTAGAATGTGAGTGAGATGATCACCTCCCAGTTCTGATCCCCTCTTTCTCTTCCCACTCCCAATCTATCTTGCCTCCTCTCCCACCATACTCTCTCTTTCTTCTACTCCTTGATTCTCCCTATCCACGTCTTCTTCTAAGCTTCCTTCTCCTATTCCTTTACCCCATGTTTAATTGTATAAAATAGACCACGCTTTGCTTAAATAAGTAGAGGAATATGATTTATTCCTGCTGGAATTCTGCAAACAGATTTCAAACTTCTGTGTCAACAGGTCATAATTACGCAAAATTCTTCTTTCTTTGTTTGTCAAAATAGCAAAGCCTACTGGGTTTTTTTAGTGATACCTAATTTAAAATACAATACATAAAAAAGCTACAAAAATGTACAAAATTTGGAATTATTGTGTGCAGAATTCTATCAGGAGCAAATGTTTTAAAGGGAACAGGACACTGGTATTTAAGAACATAACAATATAAGAACTCTCTGATGATCTTAAAGTAGTTAAACAGGTAGAAAAGGCAATGATGAAAGCTAGAAGGATTCTTGAGTGAATAGGGAGAGGAATGGCCAGCAGACGAAAGGAGGTGATAGTTCCTCTGTATTAGTCTTTGGTGTGACCTCATTTGGAGTATTGTATGAAATTCTAGAGACCGAACCTTCAAAAGGATATAAACAGGCTGGAATCGGTACAGTGGGTGTCTGCTAAAATGGTTAGTGGTCTTCATTGTAAAGCATATGAGGACAGACAAGGATCTTAATGTGTACACCTTAAGAGGAAAGGCAGGATAGAGGTGATATGATTGAGACGTTTAAATACCTCCGTGGCATAAATGCACAGGAGGAAAGCCTCTTTCGATTGAAAGCAAGTTCTGCTATGAGGGGGACATGGGATGAAAGTAGAAGGGGATAGACTCAGGAGTAACATGCAGAAATATATCTTTATGGAAAGAGTGGTGGATCCGTGGAATAGTCTCCCAGTGGAGGTGGTAGAGATGAGGACAGTATCTGAATTCAAAGAAGCATGGGACAAACACAGAGAATCTCTAAAGGAAAAAAGGGTAGTGGTTGATATGGAAGGGCAGACTAGATAAAGACCACAAGGCCTGTCATCATGTTTCTATACTGGGTCAGACCAAAGGTCTGTGATGCCCAAAGTCCAATAGTGGCCAATCCAGGTCAAAAGTACCTGACATATCCCAAAAGTAGCCAGTTCAATGCTACTTAATGTGCAATAAGTGCAAAAGTCATGCACTAACTGCCGGGGGCATAGCCAGCATGTTCCTAGCAGTTAACAGAAAGAAAAGTTCCTTAAAGCACAGCAGCAGCATTGGCAATTAATGCAAATGTACTTAACAGCAGCCATTGAGATGATGTTTAGTGCACTCCTGCTAACTATGCTATTGACGATCCGCAATTTCTACCCATGCGCTAGCCACAATGTGCTCTCTACACTCACTCTCCCCCCCCCTAACCTACCACTGTAGGAATGAGTGTGCAGTAATTCTCATCTGGGCAGCAGCAGAATGGGACAGCGCTGGCGGCGGAGGATCATATTTCTGTGACAACGGCAACAACACTAAACATAAACTGCACAGAAGAAAGACCTGGCAATCTACTTCCGTATCTTGCCACAAAAACCCAATGGATAGTCACAACAAAACAAATTGCACTATAGTGCTGGAAGATAAGTGTCCCAGGTTGGAAGGCACTCAACTGGCTACTGGGGAGGAGCTGAAGACGTTTCAGAGTAAAGACAGCATTTATGATGTGGTTGGATCTCAAAGCCATTGTGACGTCCGACTGCTGATGTACCTGTGCATGAAATGAGAGTCAGAAGCTGCAAAGTTGTCTTACATACTGGGACATGGAACATACAAAGAATGAACCAAGGGAAGTTGAAGGTGGTCAAGAATGAAATGGAATGTGTGCATCTTGATCTGTTGGGTATCAGCAAATTAAAATGGACTGGCATCAGGCACTTTGTATTTGATGATCACATGGTCTACTATACTAGAAATGAAAGAAAGGAGAAATGGTGTTTCATTTATAATTAAGAAGAAACTTGCAAGAACTGTAATGAAATACAATGCAATCAGCGAATGCTTAATTTCTATTCGTCTACAAGAAATGCCTATCAACACAACTATAAATCTTCACAAAACTCCATCTCTGCAGACGATATAAAGGCCCAGACGCTTGCCGACCACTACGCCAAAAAGCTAAATCCGAAACTTCCCACAAGCATGACCAAAGGCATGCCACTAGCTCTCACCACTCGAGAAACCACAACTGCCCCTCAAGCAGACCCAGAAACAGAATGGAACACCTTCCAGCAATTAGGTGAGCAACAAATCTTAAACATCTTAACCAACTAAACACCACTACCTCCCCCCTCGACCCATGCCCAGCCGCTTGGATGAAAGCAACCAAGAAAGACAACGCAAAACCCATCGCGCACATTGTCAATCAGTCTCTGAAACAAGGAATCATGCCGTCTCATCTCAAGAAATCAATTATTAGACCCATATTAAAAAACAAGTCGCTCAACAAAAGTGACCCTGCATCATATCGCCCAATCTCAAGCATAGCTTTCCTAGCAAAGATGATTGAAAAAGCGGTCCAGCACCAACTCCAGGACCACATGGACGAGATAAAAGCCCTAGATGAACATCAATACGGATTCCGTCAGAATCACGGAGTGGAAACACTACTACTGGCACTCCTTGACAATCTACTTAGGGGCCTCGAGAACAAAAACTCCATGTTCATACTCATATTCATCGATATCTCAGCGGCATTCGATACAGTACATCACACCACCCTTTTGGACCGCCTGGCCTCGCTAGGTATAACAGGGACCCCCCTGAAATGGTTCACATCATACATATCCAATAGGATGCAACAAGTGCAATTCAACAACGACAGAGCTGATGCTTTCCCCCAAACCCAAGGGATCCCTCAAGGGTCTGCCCTCTCATCCCTACTGTTCAATTTGTATATAAAGCCGGTATGCAGTATTTTCCAGAAATACAACATAAATTACCACATATATGCCGACGATGTGATGTTATACACACAGCTCGACATAACACAGCCTAACTTCAGTCCACTAGAAGAATGCCTTGACATGCTCCAATCATGGCTTCAGCAAAACAACATGTCAATAAATCACAAAAAAACAGAGGTCATGTTCATGTCCAAGAAAGCCAATTTCATCCCGCCCACCACAGTCACACTAAACAAAAACATATACGATACAAAGCCTGTAATAAAGTATCTAGGAGTCCTACTTGACAGCAACCTCAAGATGGACAAACACCTCAGAACAGTTAACCGAGCCATCTTTTACAAACTCAAAATCCTTCAACCACTCCGCAATATCCTCGAGAAATCCGACTTTAGGTCTGTTGCTCAAGCACTAATCATTCCCCACCTGGATTACAGCAATGCCATTCTACAAGGGCTTCCAAAGAGCACACTAAGCATCCTGCAAATGGCTCAGAACGTGGCTGCAAGAGTCATCATGGAAAAGAAAGTCACCGACCACATAACCCCAGTTCTAATGGATCTGCACTGGCTCCCAGTGGCCGCCCGCATCATCTACAAACTACTCATCACAACATTTAAACTCATCAATGGCATCGCACCATCCTACCTCAATAACCTAATCACTATTCAACCTAGCAACAGAAGCAGGAGAACTATGAATCTCAACACCAGTCTAAACAATAAGATGGGAGAATTAGAATATATAGCACTAAATGAGAGGTTCGATATGATTGCACTCTCAGAGACATGGTGGAAGGAGGATAACCAGTGGGACACTGTGATACCTGGATACAAACTATATCGTAATGATAGAGCTGAACAAATTGGTGGAGGGGTTGCGCTCTATGTTAAAGAGGGCATTGAGTCAGAAAGGATTAAAGTTTTGCAGGGAACACAATTTGCTGTAGAATCTCTATGGATTGAAATTCCATTTATGAAAGGGAAGGTGATGGCAGTGGGAGTATACTATCGACCGCCTGGCCAGAATGAACAAATGGATGATGAAATGCTCAAAGAAATCAAGGAAGCTAACAAAAGCCACAACAGAGTAGTAATAATGGGTGATTTCAATTACCCCGGTATCGACTGGGACAGTCTCACAGCAGGACAAGCTAAAGAGATAAAGTTTCTAGATGAAATAAATGACTGCTTCTTGGAGCAGCTGATTCATGAACCGACCAGAGGGGAAGCCATACTGGACCTAGTCCTTAGTGGAACGCCAGATCTGGTGCAAGAAATAAGGGTGTTGGGACCACTTGGCAATAGTGATCATAGTATGATCATGTTTGATTTAATCAGTGGAGGACAGATAGTAAAGGAATCCACAGTACTACCTTTTAACTTTGTCAGACGGCTGCCTAGGGTGAGAACTTGCACAATCTTGACGATGCATATATTCATATGATTCTTGCAAAGTATTGTGGGTATTGTAGTTCATTCACTCCCAAACACAGCTGATGACAATAATTTGAGTTGTGAAACCAAGTGGTAAGATCAATAAAATACTTCTTTTATTGATGGGGTTTAATTCACCCAGCACATGTATGCTTGATAGCACTATAAATTAGGTTACTTGCTTGCAGTGTTTAAAATGGATAACAAAAAGTCACAAAGTAAACCAGAAAACAACCTTCAGCTTATCAGGCAATTAGCTAATGTTTTCTTAGCAAGTAATTACCAAATACAAAGGCACAAAGTAAAGAATAAACTTTGCTGGTTAGGTTAACTTATGCTTATTTTCCACGCCGATCTCAGCAGTGATTCTCCCTTGCTCACACACACAATCAGGTGCAGCCCTAATTACTATCAATGGACCAGCTGAAAGCCTTTAGCTGGCTGGCTGCTACTGTGTGAGCCCAAATCCTGCTTTAAGAGCTGTTTGCAGTGGAAATAAAGAACAAAGTTAGGTTTCTTTGTGATGGCTGATGTGTTTGCTCATAGAAAACTAGCAATAGCATTTAGATAAAGAACAGTCCATGTAAATAGTTTCATCTGCTGTATTTCCCCCTGCATCAACAATCATAGGGTCAATATCATACATTGGCACAGATGAGTCTTTCATTAAGGCACTATCATGAGAATGCTTATTCCCTTGCTGCCATTCTCTATTATAGATAGGGTCTGGATCAGTGTTCATACCTGAGCCTCTCCTGCTATCATTATTCCTCTCTGTATAGCCTGGCCAATATGTAATCCAATTCTGATGTCCAGCCTTCCAATCTTGATCCCTGGACACTGGATCTTCTCTCACATACCTTCTGGCCTTGGTCTGAAAGTCCCTTCCACATGCAGTCTTCTCTCTTCCAGGTAGCCACTGGTGATTCCTATCTCTGCCACTCCATTCCTCTGGCTGAATCCAGTCCAATGGACTCTGCTGGCCTTTGGAATACCTCCCAGTATGAGTACTGCCTTGGAATCTCCCAGACCTTCCAATGGCCTTTCTTCTCTTCCTTCCAGAGAGTTTCCTTCTCTCTCTATCTGCTTGGCTTGGCTTCTGTTTCTCCAGGTGATACTGGTGCTTGTAGCCGTTGCTGAAGCTCTCCCCTCTGTATCTCTTCCTGAAGCTGTTCTTGAAACTGTTGCTGAAACTGTTTCCTGAAGAAAAAGCTCTACTCTTATCCTGTTCTAATGTGTGCTGCTCCCTAACACAGCGCAGCTGTGTTGAATCAGGCCCTGCCCTTTGAGATGAGTGCTTAGGGATTACCTCATAGCTCTCTTGATTGCACACACATTCTCTCACTTCAGCCCCTCTCATGGCTGCTGGAAACATGGTGCATTCTGGGACTGGTAGTCTTTTATGTGAAAACTCTGTTTTCTTGCTTCTACCAGAACTGACAGGTTGCTTGTTCAGAGTCACATCATCTTTTCTATAGCTCCTACCTGAGCTATGATAAGCTTCCTTATCACATACCCCCCTGCTTAAGTTATTACGGACTGGTTTTACTGGTGAAACTTCTTCTCTACAGTCCGTAATACGGGAAAGTGCATCCGCATTCTTGTGTAACTTCCCGGCACGATGTTCAACCTGAAAATCAAACGCCTGTAAGGCCATGTACCAGCGTGTCAGCCTGGCATTGTGGTTCTTCATTTGCTGCAACCACTTAAGTGGGGCATGGTCCGTGACCAACTGGAACTTTCTCCCTGTAAGGTAAAACCTTAACGCCTCCACTGACCACTTGATAGCCAAACACTCTTTTTCTATCGTGGAATACTTTTGTTCAGCCAGTGACAACTTCCTGCTCAGGTACATCACAGGATGCTCCTCCCCATCATGGCACTGGGATAGGACTGCTCCTAGCCCTACATCCGATGCATCGGTTTGAACCAGAAAGGGTTTCTTGAAGTCTACTCCTTTCAGTACCGGTCCTGTACACAATTTTTCTTTTAATACTGAAAACGCTTTTTCAGCTTCTGGTGTCCACTTTATCTGGTTTGGACAATTCTTTCGCAGCATATCCGTGAAAATGGCACTTTTCTCTGCGAATTGCGGTATAAACCGGCGGTAGTATCCAATAAGTCCTAAGAAACTTCTTAGTTGTTTCTTGGTTGTTGGAGGAGGAAAATTCCTGATGCTATCTATTTTGCTTAATAGAGGTTTAATTTTTCCTCTTCCCACTAGGTGGCCTAGGTATTTTACCTCCCTATTTGCAAAGGCACACTTCTTCGGGTTTTAAAGTGATTCCCGCTTGCTTCATAGAGCACAAGACTGCCCTGATCCTCTTCAAATGCTCCGCCCAGGTGTTACTATGGATTATGACATCATCCATGTATGCAAAAGCATAACTTTGGTGGGGTCGAAGTACCTGATCCACTAACCTTTGGCAGGTAGCCGCTGCTCCATGCAGTCCGAAAGGCATCCTCTTGAACTGGAAAAGGCCAACGGGGGTGCTGAACGCAGTCTTCAGCTTCGACTCCCTGGTGAGAGGGATTTGCCAATATCCTTTTGTCATATCAAGGGTGGTTAAGTATTGAGCCTGTCCCAGCTGGTCTAACAGCTCCTCAATTCTTGGCATTGGATATGCATCAAAAACTGATATGGCGTTTACCTGCCGGAAGTCAATACAAAATCTTAAGGATCCATCAGGCTTCGGCACCAGGACTATGGGGCTATTCCAAGGACTCTTTGACTCCTCTATTACCCCCATGTCCAACATCTCCTGGACTTGTGCCACTACCTCCTGTCTTTTGGCTTCAGGCAAGCGGTATGGCCTTTGACGAACCAATTTCCCAGGTGGAGTTATTATTTCATGGGCCACCAAATGGGTCTCCCCAGGTATGGGTGTCAACACATCTGGGAATTCCTTAAGCAACTTCCTAATTTCTTCCTGTTGTACCATTGTCAGGTCCTCACCTATTTGGGGCTCTGATTTTTCTTTACAATCAGATACCTGGGGTCCCAAATCTTCCTCTTCACTCACCTCCCTCTCTCGGGCACAGGTGGCAGCTAAGCTTTTAACCCCTTTGACATCAGTAGAACCAAAGCCTTTGGCTCCACGTTCAGAATTCTCTAGGGATGTGACCTCCTCCACAGGTGGAAAACCCAGCCTCTCACAAATCAATTGGGCAATTTTGTCTCCTGTCTTCACATGATACTCATTCTGTCCAAAGTTAAACAACAGAACTTTAATATTGCCCCTGTAATCGGGATCAATTACTCCCGCACCCACATCGATGAAATATTTAAGGGCTAATCCGGACCTTGGGGCTACTCTCCCATAACATCCAATTGGTATTTCCACTTGGAGACCGGTGTCAACCAGGGCTCTCCCTTGGCTAGGTACAATCACATTTTCTATGCTGCACAGGTCAAACCCAGCAGACTGAGGGGTTGCCCGCCTAGGAGCTTGGGCCTTCTCAGAGACCTTATGGTACTTTAGGACGAATATCTGCTTTGGGGTAGCTTGGTCTTCTGGACGCTTAACCATCTTTTTAGCTGGGGTCTGAGGACTTCCAAATAAAGGCCCGGGAGCTACTACCATTAAACCTTCTCCCTCCTTTTTTCCTAGTCCTTCCACTAGACCCTGGTTAAATCTTGGCCAGTCTCTTCCTAGAACCAAATCAAAGGGTAGCCTAGGCACCACTGCTAATAGGACTTCCTCTTGTTTCCCTAGGCACTTAACCTTTAGCCTATAGGTGGGATATGATGATGCAGCACCATGAATGCATCTGATGTGAACTTGGCTTTCAGGGGTTCTAGGCACAAATCTTTCTTGGGCCTCTATCCTCTTCCAAAGCCTTTTTGACATCATACTCTGGTCTGCCCCAGAGTCTAATAATGCATTTGTGGTAATTCCTTGCACATCAACCATCAAAAGAAATCCTTCCTTGGGCTGTTTTAAATCCAGACGCATTAAACTAGTGTGTGTCTGGCATCTCTTCTCTAAGTGTCCCACTTTTCCACACTTGAAACATTTCTTTCTATTCCACTGTGTCATCTGGTTTGATACAGTACATTCATTTTCAGAAACATTCTTAATTATTCTCTTTTCTAATACAGCACATTTAGCCTCAGCATCCATCTTTAGAGGGCCACCCATTCTATGGCAAGCCTGCGTGGCTTCCAAGAATCTCTCTGCTAGCATGGTTGCCTCTCCAAGATTTTGGCAATTTTGCTGTATAAGAAAAACATTCAAATCTTTAGGTACCCCAAGCATAAATTGTTCCAGCATTATAATATCTAATAACATTTCTACTGTCTTTTGCTCAGGCTCCAACCATTTTACAGCTAAACTTCTGATTCTCTGACTCAGAGCCCTGGGTGTCTCACCCACTTTCAATGTAACAGCTCTAAACATTCGCCTATACTCTGAAATAGACAACCCTAGGCGATCTCTAATAGCTGCCTTTACATCCTTATAAATCAAAGCCTGGGCTGCTGGCATTGCTCTGTAAGCTGCTAGTGCCTCACCAGTTAATGAGGCTGCCAGCCTTACTGCCCACTGGGTCTCTGGCCATGCTAAAGCCTGTGCCACTCTTTCAAAAGACTCTAGAAAATCATCAACATTATCTTCTGGAGTTAGTTTCCCAAAATTAAATGCCCCAATCCCTTGATTGAGTCCCACAGTGTTCACATGTGGTGTACCAGTACTAACTGCTGGTCTTGCATCTGTTCC
Organism: Ichthyophis bannanicus; assembly: GCA_033557465.1. NCBI lineage: Eukaryota > Metazoa > Chordata > Amphibia > Gymnophiona > Ichthyophiidae > Ichthyophis > Ichthyophis bannanicus. The sequence continues at coordinate 78,701,501 of CM066050.1, read as the reverse complement.
ACTTTGGCTCTGCAGCTGAACTAGAGCTTGCACCAGATCAAGCACTGGTTTCTGCTGTTCCATTAAGGCCTTCATAGCAGTGTCCTGGGCCTGCTGTGATAGCTCCTGCTGCTTGCTGAATTGGGCTGCCATCCACTGAGCCATCTCCCTCGGATCCATCTTGACCCCTGCAAGAAAAGAGAAAAAAAAAAACCAAAGAGCAGCACCTTCCAACCAGGTGTGGTTTTTTTTTTCAACTTTTTTTTTTTTTCCCAATTACCCCCTGTGCTTACACACATCCACCACTAGACATGCCCAGGTACATATTACCTTGTCTCAGTGATGAATCCAGCTTTGCACAGGGTCTTTTCCTCTGGGATAGCTTCCTGGAACAACCACTTTTCTTCCAAAGTGCAGATGAGGGAAAGAAATCTTCTTACAGCTTTAAACTTGACTTTTATTTGTAATCCACAACAAGTAAATCCTCTTGGTGCAAGAGCAATCCGAAAAACTACGCCATTTGTCAGACGGCTGCCTAGGGTGAGAACTTGCACAATCTTGACGATGCATATATTCATATGATTCTTGCAAAGTATTGTGGGTATTGTAGTTCATTCACTCCCAAACACAGCTGATGACAATAATTTGAGTTGTGAAACCAAGTGGTAAGATCAATAAAATACTTCTTTTATTGATGGGGTTTAATTCACCCAGCACATGTATGCTTGATAGCACTATAAATTAGGTTACTTGCTTGCAGTGTTTAAAATGGATAACAAAAAGTCACAAAGTAAACCAGAAAACAACCTTCAGCTTATCAGGCAATTAGCTAATGTTTTCTTAGCAAGTAATTACCAAATACAAAGGCACAAAGTAAAGAATAAACTTTGCTGGTTAGGTTAACTTATGCTTATTTTCCACGCCGATCTCAGCAGTGATTCTCCCTTGCTCACACACACAATCAGGTGCAGCCCTAATTACTATCAATGGACCAGCTGAAAGCCTTTAGCTGGCTGGCTGCTACTGTGTGAGCCCAAATCCTGCTTTAAGAGCTGTTTGCAGTGGAAATAAAGAACAAAGTTAGGTTTCTTTGTGATGGCTGATGTGTTTGCTCATAGAAAACTAGCAATAGCATTTAGATAAAGAACAGTCCATGTAAATAGTTTCATCTGCTGTATTTCCCCCTGCATCAACAATCATAGGGTCAATATCATACATTGGCACAGATGAGTCTTTCATTAAGGCACTATCATGAGAATGCTTATTCCCTTGCTGCCATTCTCTATTATAGATAGGGTCTGGATCAGTGTTCATACCTGAGCCTCTCCTGCTATCATTATTCCTCTCTGTATAGCCTGGCCAATATGTAATCCAATTCTGATGTCCAGCCTTCCAATCTTGATCCCTGGACACTGGATCTTCTCTCACATACCTTCTGGCCTTGGTCTGAAAGTCCCTTCCACATGCAGTCTTCTCTCTTCCAGGTAGCCACTGGTGATTCCTATCTCTGCCACTCCATTCCTCTGGCTGAATCCAGTCCAATGGACTCTGCTGGCCTTTGGAATACCTCCCAGTATGAGTACTGCCTTGGAATCTCCCAGACCTTCCAATGGCCTTTCTTCTCTTCCTTCCAGAGAGTTTCCTTCTCTCTCTATCTGCTTGGCTTGGCTTCTGTTTCTCCAGGTGATACTGGTGCTTGTAGCCGTTGCTGAAGCTCTCCCCTCTGTATCTCTTCCTGAAGCTGTTCTTGAAACTGTTGCTGAAACTGTTTCCTGAAGAAAAAGCTCTACTCTTATCCTGTTCTAATGTGTGCTGCTCCCTAACACAGCGCAGCTGTGTTGAATCAGGCCCTGCCCTTTGAGATGAGTGCTTAGGGATTACCTCATAGCTCTCTTGATTGCACACACATTCTCTCACTTCAGCCCCTCTCATGGCTGCTGGAAACCTGGTGCATTCTGGGACTGGTAGTCTTTTATGTGAAAACTCTGTTTTCTTGCTTCTACCAGAACTGACAGGTTGCTTGTTCAGAGTCACATCATCTTTTCTATAGCTCCTACCTGAGCTATGATAAGCTTCCTTATCACAACTTTCAAAAGGGAGACTATGATAGAATGAGGAATATAGTTCGGAAAAAACTAAAAGGAGCGGTTCTAAAGGTTAAAGACTTACAGCAAGCTTGGGTGTTATTTAAAAATACTATCCTCGAAGCCCAGACCAGCTGTATTCCACGCATTAAGAAAAGTGGAAGAAAGTCCAAAAAACTGCCAGCATGGTTTAAAGGTGAGGTCAGAGAGGCTGTTGCTGCCAAAAGAGCAACCTTCAGGACATGGAAAAAAGAGCCAAATGATGAAAACTGGAAACAACACAAGCACTGGCAAGTTAAATGCAAAGCATTGATAAGGCAGGCAAAGCAGGAATTTGAGAAGAAACTTGCTACGGAAGCAAAAACACGAAATAAAGACTTTTTCAAGTACATTCATAGCAAAAGGCCTGTGAGAGAGTCAATTGGACCATTAGATGATAGAGGGGTAAAAGGGGCAGTAAGAGGGGACAAGGCTATAGCAGAGAGACTGAATGAATTCTTTGCTTCGGTCTTTACTGAGGAAGATGTAGGGATGTTACCCAAGACTGAAGTGGTATTTAAAGGTGATACTGCAGAGGAATTGAGAGAAAGATCGCTACACCGGGAAGATATATTACAACTATTTGATAAACTGAATAGTAACAAATCACCTGGACCGGATGGTATACATCCCAGAGTGTTGAAAGAACTGAAATATGAGATTGCAGACCTGCTATTGGTAATCGGTGAACTTTCATTAAAATCATCTGTAATACCTGAAGATTGGAGGGTCGCCAACGTAACACCAATTTTTAAAAAGGGTTCCAGGGGTGACCCGGGAAATTACAGACCGGTGAGCCTGACGTCAGTACCAGGGAAAATGGTAGAAACCATCATAAAGAACAAAATTACACAGCATGTAGATAGCCATGGCCTAATGGGAGACAGCCAACATGGCTTTAGACAAGGAAGATCTTGTCTTACTAATCTGATCTGTTTTTCTGAAGGTGTGCATAAACAGGTAGACAAAGGTGAGTCGGTTGATATAGTGTATCTGGACTTTCAGAAAGCTTTTGACAAGGTCCCCCATCAGAGACTTTTGGCAAAGCTAAAAAGTCATGGGATAGGAGGCAGTGTACTATTGTGGATCGGGAACTGGTTAAAAGATAGAAAGCAGAGGGTAGGGCTAAATGGCCAATATTCCCAATGGAAAAAGGTGAATAGTGGAGTACCCCAGGGATCTGTACTGGGTCCCCTACTTTTTGACATATTCATAAATGACTTGGAAAAAGGAATAACTAGTGAGGTTATCAAATTTGCAGATGACACAAAACTGTTTAAAGTTGTTAAAACCCAAGAGGATTGTGGAAAACTGCAGGAGGATCTGGATAAATTGGAAGACTGGGCATCCAAATGGCAGATGAAATTTAATGTGGACAAGTGCAAAGTTATGCACCTAGGAAAGAACAACCCACACTATAGTTACACGATGCAAGGCTCCACATTAGAAACCACCACCCAGGAAAAAGATTTAGGAGTCATCGTGGATAACATGTTAAAACCCTCCGCCCAGTGTGCAGCGGCGGCCAAGAAAGCAAATAGAATGCTAGGTATCATAAGGAAAGGGATGGAGAATAAAACAAAGGATATTATAATGCCTCTGTATCGCTCCATGGTACGACCGCACCTTGAATATTGTGTGCAATTCTGGTCACCGTATCTTAAAAAGGACATAGAGTTATTAGAAAAAGCACAGAGAAGAGCCACCAAATTGTTGAAGGGGATGGAAGGCTACTCCTATGAAGAGAGGCTAAAAAGGTTAGGGCTCTTTAACCTGGAAAAGAGACGGCTGAGGGGAGATATGATAGAGGTCTATAAATTAATGAATGGAGTTGAACGGATAAACGTGGATCAATTGTTTACGCTATCAGAATATAGAAGGACTAGGGGACATGTAATGAAGCTACAGGGTAAACTATTTAAGACAAATAAGAGAAAATATTTCTTCACTCAACGTGTAATCAAACTCTGGAATCTGTTACCGGAGGATGTAGTAAGGGCTGTTAGTATAGCTGGGTTTAAAAAAGGTTTGGACAAGTTCCTGGAGGAAAGGTCCATAAACCACTATTAAAAAGGGACCCAGGATATCAATGCTTGACCTAGTACAAGCACTGCAGAACCTGTGTCTTTTGGGGAAACTGCTAGGTACGTATGACCTAGATTGGCCACTGTTGGAAACAGGATACTGGGCTTGATGGACCTCGGTCTGACCCAGTATGGCATTTCTTATGTTCTTATGTTCTTATCCCGACCAGCATAAGATCTGTCAAGGCCGAAACAAGCAATAGGGCGTTCACATACTCAGCGCCAATCCAATGGAACCAACTACCGCATGAATTAAGGCTCACAAACAACCTGAACGAATTTAGACGAAAACTGAAAACCTATCTGTTTCAAACCCACTACAACTTGATCTAACTGCGATACCCTACCTCAACCATATCTCCTCTGCCGCACTCGGCAGCATATAATCTAATAGTATATAGTCATGTATAACTTGTACACCTTGGCAACTAATTCCATACAAATTGTATATAACCATCTATAGTCTGTACACCTTGGCAACTAATTCTGTACAAATTGTATATATGGGGCCCTCCCCCAATCTACTGAAATCAAATGTATACCTTGATCTGTGTGCTTTAATCAAATATGTATCGTATCCAAATGCTTGTCCCGTGTTACGTAATCATTAACTAATCAAAATGTAAAACTTAAATCTCAATGTACCGTACAATACATTATGATTCTGTAAAGTAAACCGCTGCTGATCGTAGGAAGCAGCGGTATACAAGTGTTTACTAAATAAATAAATAAATAAATAATTCAAGTATATGCCACCTTTAATATCCCACAACACATAATAGTCCCTTCTCTGTCCCACTCCCTAGTTCCCCTTGTTCACTCCCTCTGCTATCTTGGGGGTCATTCTAGATTCTGTCATTTCACGGCCACATATCATCCCTCGTCCAACGGTCTTTCTTCTTCCTCCGTCAGATCTGTGCTCTTCATTCTTCTCTCGACCAGCACTCCCTTACTACCCTTCTATCACTAGTAATTTCTAGAATAGATTATTGCAACAGTGCCCTTGCTGGTCTTCCCAACTACAAAAACTTCATTGATAGCAACTTTTCCAAAATACAGCAGCCCGGATTATCACTTACACCTCACACCGTGAACACATCACTCCCACCATGACTAACTTCACTGGCTTCCCAAAAAATTTTTCATAAATTACAAAATTCTCATATCCGCTCACCAGGCAATCGACACAGGCATACCACAATATTTGGCTGACCATCATTTTCACCCCCCCCCCCCCACGGTCTCCTCAGATCCCTCCACACTCATCGCTTGGCCCTCCACTCAGTTTCCTGTGCGCATTTGGAGCAAATGCATCATTCAGCTTTCTTTTTCCTTGCTCCTGCATTATGGAATTCCCTACCTGCCTCACTACGTGCAGAGACCTCCTTTCTCCAGTTCAAATCTCAGCTCAAAACACACCTGTTTCAGTTGGCTTATGACCTTCCATCCCCTTCCCCTGAGCAATCTCCCCCTTAGCTCACTCCCTTCTTAGTCTAAGTTCTTCTCCTCTCCTCCCCATCTGCCCATTGCTCTCTTCTTCATTCTCTTTCTTTTCTGTCCTGTCCTATATATGATTGGCGTTCTTTTCCTTATTTTTAATTTAGATTTTTGCAAACTGCTCTGATGCCTTGCTGCCTAGGGTGGTATATCAAATGACAATAAAGATAAAGATGCCCCGACAATAGCTGCAGAAGAGGATGAAATTTATAAGTTCTATGAACAAGTATAAGTTGAAATTGACAGAACATGCAAACAGGATACCCTGATAGTCATGGGTGACTGGAACACAGAAGTTGGCAACAAAGAATGCGGCAAAATAGATGGAAAATATGGACTTGGGAAAAGAAATGAAGCTGAAGAAAGACTGATAGAATTATGCAAGACTAACAATCTAGTCATGTCAAACACCTTCTTCCAGCAACACAAGCGGCAAATGTACACATGGGCTTTACCCAATGGATTGTACAAAAATCAAATTGACTATTATCTGTGTAAGTCAACAATGGAAAAACTATAACATCAACAAAGACAAAACCTGGAGCTGACTATGGTACAGATCATCAACTACTAGTTTGCAAACTCAAGCTAAAGTTGAAAATGAGCAAGCCACTTATGAATGTAGCAAAATATGACCTTGAGAATATACCACCAGAATTTAAAGACTGCCTGCAAAATCGATTTGCTGCTTTAGATACAAACGACAGAGCTCTGGAAGAGTTATGGGATGACATCAAGAAGGTTTGTTGGAAGAAAGTGAGAAATTTCTACAAAAGGTGAAAAAGCAAAAATGGCCAAAATGGATGACCAAACAAACTCTGAAAATTGCCCAGAAATGCAGAGAAGGTAAAGCCAGAGGAGAAAGAGAGGCAATCACAGAATTCAACAGAGATTTCCAATACACAGCAAGACAAGATCAGGAGAAGTACTATGATGATACATGCAAGGCAACAGAAGCAGAAACTATTAGAAGAAGAACAAGATCGGCTTTCCTAAAACTACGAGAGTTAAAGAAAAAATTCCAGCCTCAAATTGGAATCTTACAAGATGCTCAAAGATCCATATTGAATGATGCCAAGAAGATCAAGAAAAAGAAAAGGTGTAAAGAATATACAGAGTTATTATATGAGAAAGATCAAGTGAACCAACAGCTGTTTCAACCTGTACCTTATGATCCAGAACCATTGGTGATGAAAGAAGAAGTCGAAGAAGCATTGAAAGCCTTATCAAAGAACAAAGCACCAGGCATTGATGGCATTCCCATAGAAGAATTACAGCAATCTGATGCAGCTATTACCATACTCACAAGGCTCTGCCAGGAAATTTGGAAGGCAACATCATGGCCAACTGACTGGAAAAGAACTATGTTTACCAATACTAAAGAAAGGTGATCCAACTGACTGTGGAAATTATTGCACAATTCTTTGATCCCACCTGCCAGCAAGATTCTACTTAAGATTATTCAAGAGACTACAATCATATCTGGAATGTGAACTATCTGAAGTGCAAGCAGGGTTCAGAAAAGGGCGAGGAACGAGAGACATCATCACGGATGTGAGATATATCCTTGAAAAGACTAAAGAATACCAAACAGCTATTTATATGTGTTTTATTGACTACAGCAAGGCTTTTGATTGTGTAAACCATGAGAAATGCTGGACCACTTTAAGAAGCATGGGTATACCAGAACACCTGATCATTCTCTTGCACAACCCTTACTTTGATCAAGAAGCAACAGTTCGAATGGAACAAGGAGAAACAGAATGGTTTAAAATCAGCAAAGTTGTACACAAGGCTGCATATTTTCCCCCTACCTGTTTAATTTATATGCAGAACAAATCATCAGAGAAGCAGGATTGTATGACAACAGAGGTGTGAAGATTGATGGGAGACTCATCAACAACCTTTGCTACCACATTACTGGCTGAAAGTGAAGACGATCTGAAACATTTGCTTCTGAAGATCAAGGAACATAGTCTTAATATGGACCTGCACCTTAATGTAAAGAAGACAAAGATCCTGACAACTGGCAAAATCAATAAGTTCATTGTTGATGGATAAGAAATTGAAATAGTGGACAACTTTAACCTACTTGGATCAACTATAAATAAAGAAGCAACAAGCAGTCAAGAAATTAGATGACGCATTGCTCTTGGCAGAATGGCTATGAAGGACCTAGACAAGATTCTCAAGAGCAGAGATGTTTCTCTCCATACAAAGATTTGACTTGTTCAAGCCAAGCTATTTTCAATAACGTTATATGGATGCGAAAGTTGGACAGTGAAAAAGATAGACAGGAAGAAAATTGATGCCTTTGAATTATGGTGCTGGCAACAAATACTGTGTATTCCATGGACTTTCCGAAGAACCAACCAGTCAGTACTAGAGGAGATCAAACCTAAGCTTTCTTTAGAAGCTCAGATGACAAGATTTAGACTTTCATACTTTGGACACATCATGCGGAGAGAGATCATTAGAGAAAGACATCATGCTTGGCAAGGTAGAAGGTCAATGCAAAAGAGGAAGGCCAGCATGAGATAGATTGATACAATAACAGCAGCTATGGGTGTCAGTCTGTCAACAATGAGTTGCCTGACTGAAGACCAAACACAGTTTAGGACAACTATCCAGAGGGTCGCCATGAGTCGACACAGATTCGACGGCACTTAACAACAGACTCTCATGCCAACACAGTAAGAGCTATCATATCCCCAAACTAAAACATGCATTCACCACTTAGCACACTACGAAAAGGACTCCATGGTGTCATCTGCTAAGTTCCAGTCTTTACTAGAACAATTAAGTACATAAATTGCAGTTGTATGAGGACAATAGGAGGAAATAAACTTATGCTAGGTACTTTCTGATGACATTCAGAAACAAATGTTTGATTAGTTTATGGCTAGTCTGCCCTCAGTCTTGTGCAGTAACCTCTCCAGTGTTTCTCCTCTTATGATGCTAAAATCTGCCAGAAAATGCATGGAAAAGATACCATCCTTATTTAACATGCAGGAAAGTAAACCGAGTGGAAAAATGCACCCAAATGCACAATGCTGCGCCTATGAGGGAAGGAAAGGAAGCAGCAGGCTAAGAACTAGGAAAACCATGCTTCAAATCCTGCTGGCGCTCCATGTGACTTTGGACAAGTCAATTCACCCTGCAATGTCGTAGATTCAAACTTAAGGGAGAATCTTACAGAAGGTTTGTTAAGTGTATATAACAGAATATTCACATAAAAGTCCTTTTATGAAATCCTCCCACCTGTATGCACAATGACAAGAGCATATTTAATTTTTGTGGGACTCTGGTAGAGGCTTGTTTGGGTGTGTATTTTAGGTAGAATGCGGACAAAGTCAAGATTTCTGCACACAGTATATAAAATACACAGATGTGTGTGTACTGTATTGTAGGTGCATGTGTGCATACATGTAAACCTGCTTTCAAGCAGGTGGAATGTATACTGGCTCATTATAGCTGTTGTTTCTACAGGATTTGTACTTGTATTTTATGAAGAGACATAGGCACTTACGGGGCTCATTTTGGAAGTCCTATCTGTGCTTTGGACATCCGAAAACAGACATAGAGACATCCAAAGCACAGGGATGTTTCCAGAGCCATTTTAAAAGCCAGGTTTGTGGACCTCCATATCTGAACAGGGGTGCGTGGTGGAGGCATTTCCAGGAACCTAGACATCCCCACCTCATCTCAGGGGGCTGTGTCTAAATTTAGACATACTCCAGGCAGGAACAGGCATCTGAAAAGTTCTGCTGTGGCCAAAAAACATCGGCAAATTATGGAGGAGAACACACTCCATCATCCCCAGTACTCAGCACATTTTCAGTGACAGCATCAATGGGATTTGAACTCTGGCTTTTAGAATGTTATTCTGGGAATATCTATGTAGATGCCTCCCCCTCCCCGAACCCCCCCTCCACAAATGTCCGCATAGGGCACGTTCACGTTTGTGAAATCATGTCTGAATCTGGACATGCTTGCTTTTTTCTTCAGGATGATCTTGCTTAGACGTCCCAGATTGTACTGGGATGCCCTTTCTAAAATTCCCCTCCACGTGTTTTTATGAAATAGGCCCAAAATAGGCACTCACTTAGTCTCCCCACCCAGGCCATCTGCTATAGAATTACTCTTTTAGATTGTAATCCCTCTGGGGATATGACTAAGCGTAAATACCTGAATATAACTCACCTTCAGCTACCAATGAAAAAGTATGACCTAAAAATAAATTCAACAACAGGAATCACCTATTCATTAACTGTCAGAATTTTTACAGTTGCAAAAAACTGTTGTACTGTTGCACTGAAATCTATACTATATTGTTATTTCCTTTCAGTGCTCCAGGACAAGACAGATCAGAGCTCTCAGGTCTTGATGCACTGGTGGTATAGAAAAGTAGTTCCTGGATGCCTACAAACAGACACAGTAGAAGGTCTGCCAGGTTTATCAAATGCTTTTGCATGCATCTGTAGGACTTGGTCTACTAATTCCGGTTTTGTAAATTCCAAGTCGTTCCAAATTGCAATCTAGGATTGATAATATTGATTTCCTAGCATAAAGCAGAATATTAAGCCAGATTGCAAAGAGAGAAAATTACTTTAAAAAAATAGAAAAAAAATCAAAGATAGATTAGGCCCTCAGCCATCCAGCGATCTTAGTGAGATGCTGCTGTTCGACATGTGCAGATCTGTTTTCCGCAGTTGTAAACCAGGTAGACTTTAGCCCGATAGAGTTCTGAAAGCACCCAGGAATCTTTCTGAGATCCACATCAGTAATCCAACAGAATATTTTTCTTTCTTAAATTGGTACAGTTGCAGCAGCATCTTGAGCAGATTGGAAGAAATCGGTTACAGCCTGTAAAATCCTCTGCCGCTTATGCTTCGTGACTATGGATTTCGGCTGATCCATGGCCCAGTTGCTTTCTTCTCTTAGATCTGTGGATAAATCTGAGATCTGAGGATTTACCCATGAGTCTTATTGCTGACAATCCTACATATGTCTATGTCCCAGTCTTCGGTGATAGGAGGTGTAGAGCCCCTTTATCCCTCTGGGTCCCTGCTTGCTTTTCTGCTTCTTTTACTTTAAGCAGTGCAAGAGCTTTCCGGATGAGTAGGCACGTAGTTCTCTTATTAACAGAAAACAGCACAGGGGCTATACTGTGTGAATTATGTGCACAAAATACAATTTGCTTTGCTAATGGTTTTTTGCCATTTTGTACAAGGAAACTTTTCAGAAATCATTTCAGCATGGCTGGGCTTTTCTTTTTTTTTTCCTTCTTTTCTTCTCGGGCAATTTGTCAGGAAGGATTTCTTGATTCGGGTCATATCTTGGAAAGCATTAACCCCTCGTGTCCCCGTAAATTTTATTCTCATTTAATTCTGGGGAGTCAAAGGACTCTGATGGATGCTGATTACAGGGTGCTGAGTGAAGGATAGAAAACTGATAATCTAATTACTGTATATGCCAGGAACAGGAGATACAAATGGGATTTGGGGAAGAAAATTTCTCTCTGCAGCTATAGAGTTGCACAACTTCCCTTCCCCCTTCCTTTTCCCATCTTTGCCCCCTTTTCCTTTGCTGGGTTCTTATGTCCACATACATATATATATATATATATATGATTTTGTATTATTAACATTGTTTCTCCTTGTGTTTCATTAAGCATTTCGCTTCAGCATAGCGCCAATTATGGAGGATCAAGCCAGCAGAACTTTTGTTCGTCCGCAAGCATTTTTGTTTGTGCATAGTTATGCATGAGCAAACAGGCTTAAGCTTACTCTCAGCAAGTAAGGAGGAGAAAAATGTAGCTGTCCATCCGAAGGGACCACATTTCGGATCGGCAGAAGAGAAGAGGACAGACATGACCGCAGCAACGATTTCTATCTGCCCACGGCGCTCCCATCTCACACAGGCAGAAGAAGATACGATGGCTATGATCATGGCCTGAAGCTGTAAAAGCTTAGGTGGGGGGGGGATAAGAGAGAAGGTAGGACAATTTTAAAGGGACAATGGGCTTCTAAATCAAATGGAGGAAGGGAGGGTAAGGTGTAGTAGTACAAATACAGACAACCCACCTCTGAACTGTGCACACACACATGCGCGCGCGCACGCACACACACACACACACATATGCACCCTTCCTCTGTATCACAACCAGACACACACCCTACCTTCACACCACATGCATAGACACAGGTACCCTGCCTTTGCACCACACACACACACACTGCAGCCGCACCCCTCACCTACACAGAGGAACCCATCACTTCATCCCCATACCCAGACAGGCACACCACTGTTGCACCATACACACACACACAGACACTCATTATCTGAAGGTATAACTTATCTATATATTTCTGTCTAAAGATGCCTGTTATAAAATTCTGCTACCCACACCTCTCAGATATGTATGAGTTTGCTTGTCCCTCTAATTTGGATGTACATCATGCAATACTTGATTTCTTCTGTCATTCTGAATGGAAACATCTGACGTTTTGCAAATGACACGAAAATTTGCAACAGAGTGGACTCCCCCGAGGGAGTGGTTAACATGAGGAACGATCTACAAAAGCTGGAAGAATGGTCTAATGCTTGGCAATTAAGATTTAATGCAAAGAAGTGAAGTCATGCACTTGGGTAGCAGAAATCCAAGGGAAATGTACGCGATAGGGGGCGAGAGGTTGGTGTGCACGGATCAAGAGAAAGACCTTCGTGTGATTATTTCTGAAGATCTCAAGGTGGCAAAACAGTGCGACAAGGTGGTGGCATGAGCCAGGAGGATGTTGGGCTGCATACAAAGAGGAATCACCAGCAGAAAGGAAGAGGTACTTTTGCCACTGTACAAGTCACTGGTGAGGCCTCACTTGGAGTACTGTGTTCAGTTTTGGAGACCATCTCTTGCAAAGGATGTAAAAAGACTGGAAACTGTTCAGAGGAAGGCGACCAAAATTATTTGGAGCCTGCGTCAGAATCCTTATGAGAAGAGACTTGAAGACCTAAACATGTACACTTTGGAGGAGAGGAGTGACAGAGGAGATATGATTCAAACCTTTAAATACTTAAAGGGAAATAATGAACAAACAAACCTCTTCCAAGATGAGGAAGCTGTAAAACTAGAGGGCATAACAGGAAGCTGCAAGGTGGTAAATTGAAAGGCAATGTCAGGAAATACTTTTTCACAGAAAGGGTGGTGATGCTTGGAATGCCCTCCCGATGGAAGTGGTGGGGGCAAACACGGTGACGGAATTCAAAATGGCATGGGACAGACACAGTGGATCGCTTTATAGCAACAGGATAAAATCAAAGTAAACTGAACCATCTAATTTCTCAACAAATAGGGGTGTCCTGCATGGAGTAGTGGGGTCACCCCTAAACAGGGACGTGGGGAGGGGTGGCCTGCACAGAGCGGCAGGTGCACCTATGCTTGCCATCATGCTGGGCAGACTAGATGGACCATGCTGGTCTTTATCTGCCGTCATTTACTATGTTACTATGTTATTAATCTGGCAACAGGCGCACCTGTTCCTTATATCAGACATTTTCCTCAGCCAGCTGACAGGAAAAGCAATCATCTTGAATTCACTGAAAAATGCCAGGAAACTTTTCAAAGTTTCACAAAAAGTAAAGGCTGTAGTCTTCACTGAAACTATTTCAAAACTCTCCATTTCAGCTTCTCAGTGTTGTCTTTCATGCCAGAACCCTTCTGTATTGGGCATATACAGGTGTTACCCATCCTGCTCCAATTATCAACAGTCCCCTTTAAGAGAATCTGTAGTCCAGAGTTCAGGGCTAGGAGGGTGTGGCTAAGAGGGAGAGGTTAAGAACCCAGCAGGCTGCAGGAGTGAGAGAGGCCCATGGAGCCAGATCCTTCCAAGGCAAGCCGTGCAAAGGAGTTCTGAGTTAGGAATTTAATTGGAGCTGGAGTAAGGGCTGTGAGAACCAGCTTGTGGAGGTTTAACAAGCTGACACAGATGTAAAGCTGCTTTTGTTTTCCTTGAACTGCAGTCTGACTTATGTTGTAAAGAAAACCCCTTACCACCGCATGCCATACTACCACATATGGTGCCAGTGATGGGATTTCCTCTAACCAAGTGACTGAGGGCAAATCTACCTATCTCCAGGGCTGGGCCTCTATAGCAGGTCAGGATTTTTTTGGGGGGTTAGTTTGTGTGGGCTAAGAGGGTTAGCCTCACCCTAGTTAGGGAGCTTGAAGAAATTTAGTCAGTGCTGAACAAGCAGCCTTTGTTTTGGCATTAGAAGCTGCTAAAAGTTTTGGGAGCTGGAATACTACAGGATTAACTCAGCTTCAGAAGAGGAAGCTGTGGTGGTGTTGCAAGAGAACTGTGACAAGCCAGGATGGAGCAGCTCCTTTAGATTCTGACTGACGGACAGCTGCAGCAGCAACAGTATCAACAGCAATAGCAACAGTATCAGGAATGACAATGGTTTCAACATGTTCTACTGGAAGGGTAGCAACAACAGCAGCAGCAGTTGATTTAGGCCCTACAGAGAGACGCAACTCCACCCTCCAGCGCAAGCACTTCTAAAAATGAAAACAGAAGATGAATCATATCACTTTTTGGTGAACTTTGAATGAACCGCCTGCCAGAGGCCGGATGGCCAGAGGAGACATGGACTATTTATTTAGGGAATCTGCTAACGGCCAGCAGTCAGACTGCATTCCAGGATGCCAGTCCAGATGGGTGAGCTACATATGCAGCTGTCAAGGCTGCTGTAATGGAATGGGTCATCTGTACCCCAGAGGCCTACCACCAGCAATTCAGAAAGGGGGGATTCCAGATAGAGGAGAGCCCTCAGAGGTTCCTCTATCGGTTTAAGGTCTCACATGGAAATGGCTGCAACTGGAGGGAAAGACTGGATCTGAGATAGCCAAGACTGTGTTATTGGAGCAGTTTTTGGAGGGCTTGACCATCCCAATGAAACAGTGAGTACATCAGCACCCCAAGCTTACACTGGAGAGTGCACAGGAAATAGCCATGGGGTATCAGGAAGCCCAGCAGGTGTCTGAAGTGGACAGTGAGAAGGGGAAAAAGTAATCCGTTAGCCCAGGAAGATGGAAAGGGAAGTTGAAACAGATGATCGATCTCCTGTTCCAACCCTCAAAGTCACCTCCTAGGCAAGGGCATAGCCTCAGCCGTGACCCCTTCATCTGTTTTAGGTGTGGAGCCCAGGGACATTTTGCTTGGGAATGTCCCCTGGGTACAGAAGAATCCATGGATGTCAGCCTTAGCACCCCTCACACCTGTGCTTTTATGGACATTCCCCACCCAGGGCCCCAGATCGTTTTGATTAAGTGGAGCTCGAGGGGACCTGCCTCCAGGCCTTGATAGACTCTGGGAGTGTGCAGACCCTCATTTAGGGAAACCATAACCCAATTTCAAATTGACTGTGCAAAGAAGGTAACACTGGTTTGTGTGAATGGAGACCTGAGGCACTATTCCATGGCACGGGTTTTATTTAAGAATCCAGCAGGGCAAGCCACATTTGAGGTTGTGGTACTGCCCTAGCTCCCATATCCAGTGGTGATCGGCAAAGATTACCCAAACTTCGAAACAATATGAGCCCAGCTAACTGACAGCTCTGCTAAGGAAGATTTCACAGAGATTTTCTCAGCCAAATCTATACATTGAGCATCCCAATCTGCTAAGTCCTGGAGTTGGTATTCCTGGGAAAAGCTATGCTACCAACAGAATCTGGGATTGACTATGAGGGAGGGGGATTTGGGGGGAGAGAGAGCCTAGGGAAGAAACCCCTGGGGTAGCTCAGGGCTCAGCAGTAGTGATCCAAATACAATAGTCCCCTTCCCAGAGTGGAAGCTTGGGGAAGACCCAGGGAGCTTCAGGAGGACCCCAGAAGAGGATGAGTCCCTTCAACAACCACACTAGTGGATTTTGGAGGTAGATAGGGTTCCCTATTTTGTGCTAAAGGGAGATTTATTATACAGAGTGGCTGAAGATGTCCTAGAAGGGGGAAGAGAAAGCGGGGCCTGTTAACTACAAGATATCCCAGCCAGATAAATGAAAGAAAGCTAAAAATTACCATATTAACTTACTGAAAAAGTGGACTCCAGTGATGGCTATGATGGTACAGGGAGATGATTTTGGGTTGTAAATTTCAGCCCCATCAGATCCAGATCATCCCGATTGGAGACCAGCTCTCTACTGCCCACAGAAGAGATCTAGAAAGTCTAATCCAACGGAATCTAAAGGTGCTCTCCACCTGCCCAGGATAAACACAGAAACATGATGCAGAAAAAGACCACATGGCCTATCTAGTCTGTCCTTCCATATCAACCACTACACCAGTCCCCTTTTTTCCTTAAGAGATCCTATGTGTTTGTCCCATGCTTTTTTAAATTCAATACTGTCCTCATCTCTACCACCTCCACTGGGAGACTATTCCATGCATCTTCCACTCTTTCCATTCAATACTGTCCTCATCTCTACCACCTCCACTGGGAGACTATTCCATGCATCTTCCACTCTTTCCTGAGTCTATCACAACCATACCTTCCTATTTAGTCCTTCCAAAGTCTGGCGAGATATCACAATGAAAAGGTCAGTACAAGCTCAAAAAAAACAACATTTTTAATTTTTAGACAAAAACCTAAACATTTAGATTCCGTGGGTGCCATTTTATGGAGCCTCCTAGTCTGAGGTCCCACATGGAGTATGGTTTACACCAGGGGCGGCCCAAGGGGGGTGCGGGACCATGTGCGGAGACTCGGTGCGGGGCCTCATTTGCATAAGGGGCCTCATTTGCATAAATATTTGCATAATGTTACCATACACTAACTTTTAGTAAACATGCCTCTTCATGAGTGTATGGATAAAGAAAGACTAAAAGATTTCTACATTACTATAATCCAGTGCCAACCACCAGACACATTAGGAACTACTACAAACACTGCCCATTTAGAACCCATCCTACTTACTACACCCCTGGAAATCAACCCAATGTAAACCAGAAATACATGATTCCCCAACACTATATCACCAATAATACTTCTTAAAAAATATTTTACCCATGGACTCCCAAGTCAACTATAAACCCAGACTCTAATACCAATTTTTTTGTCGGATTATTCACCATGAGAAGAAACTTTTCTCCTCTTGAAGTGAACCCTCCTTTTTACTCAAAATGAAAACGGCTGTTCCTCAGCCAAGCCGACAAAATCAGCACTTGCTGGCATCAGCAAAAACTCTCTATCTAAAACTGCTCAAAGAGTCAATTTGATCTCCAACGGCCCTCAGGCTAAAATAACAGTGTTACAGCTTCAAAAGTCTTCTTTTCCCAAGCAGAAACAATTTAGAAGACTTAGCTGATATGGAGCAGATGCCGCATCACTCCATCCGTCACAGTCCCCGAAATTTCCGCTCTTATCTTTAAAAATTCGGAGACACTTGTGATAATCCAACAGATAATCTGCTCCACTCCAAAGAACGAGGTTCAGGCTACACCGTCTGGTCTTCCAAAGAGGAAGTGGAATTGGAGGGGGCAGAACACAAACAGCTCAGCAGCACTGGAGAAGGTAATGCCAGCACTTCAGTGCCATTTTAAATGTATTGTCACTCCTACACATCCTGGCGAGGGGCAGCAGCAGCAGTAATAGAAGCGAGAGTTGGAGCAGGGACTGCGCTGGGAATGAGGGTCACCTAGGGCACCTCATATCATTGTATTGGCCCTGTAACAAGCCAAGACTCAAAACTCCTATGTGGTGCAGTGGCTTAATTAGCCAAAGATAGAAAAGTGCCTTTGGGAAGAATATTTATACCCTTCAGTCTTCCCTCTAATTTGAGGCCTCCTCCTACCATTACTCACTGGTAAGGAAAACCTCAACTAGTATGACCATTAGAGGTCTCTATATGCCAAAGCTGGTAAAAATCATAGGGATCTTACATAAATTTGAAAGGCTGACATCATGCTCTACATACCCTGACTTAGCACAGAGCTTCTTGACTTTCATGGTATGTGCAAAACTAACCTACTTGGAGAAATTGCCCCTAAAGAAAGAGATAGTGATTGATTTTCAAAAGTTGCTGTTTAAAAGAATAATGTCATAAGCATTGGAAGTATCAATGGCTATTGTGATGTATTATAATTGTTAGGGCTCCTTGACCCTTCCATAGAATAATTTGCCTTGATAAAGAGTAAATTCATTCTCTGCTATAGAAAATGTTCTAGTATGTTGAGCGCAATTAGCAGGTTCTGCTAGTAGGTGGTAGTGCAGAGATCCTATAAAGAAAAATTCAGTTATTGAACTGATCATGACAGAGGCAAGAAGCAAGATTTTCATAAGTGGTTATATTTTTACTAGTGGAAGGAATCAGTAGAGCCTGTCTTGGAAGAAGAACATACCTATTGTTCTGCACTGCTGTGTTGCTCTGAGAAGATGGCACATAAAAAATATTGTAAATAAATAAGGGCAAAGGCCGAAAAGGAGTCATAAAATCTTTATGCAGTAGGGCTAGGAAAGTGGTTTTGAGAGTTCCAGAGAGCCTGGAATCCTCAGAAGTAAGGAACGTGTGTTCTCGGAGTATTAAGCAAGAAGACCCTAAAAGAAAGATTGTAAATAGTGAAATCAGGGATTATGGAAGGAGGACAGGACATCTTTCACATGGACTAGATGCACTAGTACTTGGAGTAGTCACTCATCCTTTTTGTGAGTAAGCTATGACATCTTTCCTAAGTAAATACATTTTGGAAGCTATGGCACAGGACTGAAGTGTGCCTCCTTCCACTAATCACAGAGAGAAAGATCACTTTCCTCCTCCTTCCCCTGTTAACAAAGTCAGGGTTACAGAACATCGAGTATGACACATAGGGTAGAAAATTATTAGACAGAGACCATTGCACAGGTAACATAACCATATCCATGTGTAACGCTCTTTACTGGGCTGCAGTATAAGTCCATCTCCTCTAGTTCTTCATTCTTAGATTGCCATCATTGCATTCCTAACAGGGGTTCTGCATTTCAAGCCAAAGTAAGAGTGTGTGGCTTTTAAATTACTAGCTTATAAATTACTCTCTGCCTGAGAGCTCTTAAAGGGTGTTGATACATTTTTAAAACAAAGTTATATTCTTTTTGGTGCTTTAGTTGAAAAGGGGAAATATTGTCTTTAGTGGTGTAGGTTTAAAACACTGCTTTTAGTATCTTTCTTAGCTATTTGAAACTACTGACACCTCATCCATCCCTACCCCCCAACTCCCACCCACCCCATGTGAGCTGTCTTGCTTTATAGGGCACCTACCCCAATTAGCTACACACAGGGACTTTGAATCAGAACATTTAGAACACGCTTAAAAGAGGTTAACTGCTTTTTCTCTGAAAGGAAAGCTGGGAAACAGACTGGTACTTTGTTAGGTCTCTCTCTTTTGCTTCAACAGGAACCTAAGCTCCACCAACTGAACAATGGCTCGGAAAAATTGTATCACCAAAGCTGTTGCCCCCATTACAGCTTCTGCCTCTGTCCAGACAGAGATCCCAATGCCAGTTGAAGGATCAGTTCCATGTACAGGATGCCTGCATACTGAAGATCTCAGGAAACAAATGGAGGAACTCAGAGAAGAGGTGGTGAGGCAGAGGAGCATTCAAGACAGTGAGAAGTACATTCATGAGATGCTTCTTGTAACATCCAAGCTCTCCATCAGAAGTAGCTGAAAAGGTGAAGAAAAAGAGGGAGGCCTTCATGAAATACAAGAGATCACAGAGAGAGGAATACAGGCATCTATATTTAGAAAAACTTAGAGAAGCTAGCAAAGTTGTCAGGAAAGCAAAGATTCAGAAAGATGAGGAAATAGCCAATGCAATAAAATGGGGTGATAAGACATTTTTTAGATATGTAAATGAGAAGAGGAAGGGCAAGTATGGTATTGTAAGGGTGAAGGGTGAAGGGGAGAAATATGTGGAACCTGATAAGGATAAAGCGGAAATGCTTAACAAATATTTCTGTTTTGTGTTCACAGATGAAGAATCAGGAGCAGGACCTCAAAAAATGCACACAAACGGGAACAGAAGCGAGGGGCATCTTGGACAAGTTTTAGAATACTGTGTTCGTGAGAAGCTAGCTAAACTTAGACAAAGCGATGGGACTAGTTGGGATACACCCGAGAATACCGAGGGAACTTGGGGACATTCTATCAGCTCCAATGACTGACCTTTTCATTGCCTCGTTGGAGTCGGGAGTGGTGCCAGAGGACTGGAGAGAGGCACGTGTGGTCCCTTTACACAAAAGCAGAAAAAAGGATGTAGTTGAAAACTACAGGCCGGTTAGTTTAACCTCGGTGGTGAGTAAATTATTGGAAGCGCTGCTGAAAGAGAAAATAGTGGGGTTTATGGAGTCCGAGGCAGCATGGATTCACCAGAGGCAGGTCTTGTCAGATAAATCTGATTGATTTCTTTGACTGGGTGACCATGGAGTTGGACCAAGGGAGAGCCATAGATGTGGTGTATTTAGAATTTATTAAAGCCTTTGACACCGTTCCGCACAGGCGACTTATAAACAAACTTAGCACCCTTGGGATGGGCCCTAAAGTTACTGCTTGGTTTAGAAACTGGTTGAGTGGGAGGCGACAAAGGATACAGGTAAATGGAGCTCACTCTGAGGAGAAGGCAGTTACCAGTGGTATGCCCCAGGGATTTGTCCTTGGTCCAATTCTTTATAACATCTTTGTTAGTGATATTGCGAAAGGGCTGTCTGGTAAGGTTTACCTCTTTGTGGATGATACCAAAATCTGCAATAGAGTAGACACCCAGGAAGGTGTAGATAACATGAGGAGGGATCTAGCTAAGCTTGAAGAATGGTCTAGAATTTGGCAGCTGAGATTTAATGTTAAAAAATGCAAGATCATGCATTTGGGCTGCAGCAATCCAAGGGAGCGAAATAGTATAGGGGGTGAAGTAATTCTGTCCACAAAAGAAGAACAGGACCTAGGTGTTTTCAACTACATCCTTACTTCCACTTTTGTGTAAAGGGATCACTGGTGCCTCTCTCCAGTCTTCTGGCACCACTCCCGACTCCAACGAGGCATTGAAAAGGTCAGTCAGTGGAGCTGCTTGAATGTCCCCAGGTAACCTACACCTTGCTGGTCTCACTTTGAATAATCTCTCTCCCCTTCAAACTGTTCAACACTCTGCTATGCGGCTAATCTTCCGCCGACTCGTCAAGTTCATATTATTCCTCTTCTCAAGTCACTTCATTGGCTCCCTATCCATTTCCGCATCCATTTCAAACTTCTCCTGCTGACCTATAAGTGCATTAACTCTGCAGCTCCTTACTATCTTTCTTCTCTTATCCTTCCTTACACCCCTCCCCCCCCCCCCTCCAGAACTCCGCTTTTCTGGCAAATGGCTTTTATCTGTTCCCTTCTCTTCTATTGCTAACTCCAGACTTCGCTCCATTCACCTTGCTACTCCTTATGCCTGGAACAAACTACCTGTGTCTGTACTTCAGGTACCTTCTCTGACCCTTTTCAAGTCCAGGCTGAAAACTCACCTCTTTGCTGCTGCTTTTGGACCTTGATTCACCTGATCTCCTTGTTTCCCCCCTTGTTTTATCTACACTTTCCATATTGTCTGTTTTGACTAGATTGTAAGCTCTGACGAGCAGGGACTGTCTCGTATATGTCTGTGCAGCGCTGCATACGTCTTGTAGCGCTATACAAATGCTCAGTAGTAGTAGCAGTGATTGTGTCAGATGATCTTAAAGTAGATAAACAGGTAGAAAAGGCAACAGCAAAAGCCAGAAGCATGCTTGGGTGCATAGGGAGAGAAATGGCCAGCAGAAGAAAGGAGGTGATAGTGCCTCTGTATAAGTCTTTGGTGCGACCTCATTTGGAGTATTGAGTGCAGTTCTGGAGACCGCACCATCAAAAGGATATAAAAAGGTTGGAGTCGGTACAGTGGGTGGCTACTAAAATGGTTAGTGGTCTTCGTTATAAAGCATATGAGAACTGACTTAAGGATCTTAATATGTACACCTTAGAGGAAAGGCGGGATAGTGGTGATATGAGTGAGACGTTTAAATACCTCTGTGACATAATGCACAGAAGGAGAGCCTCTTTTGATTGAAAGTAAGCTCTGCTATGAGGGGAGATAGGATGAGGGTGAAAGGGGATAGACTTAGGAGTAATATGTGGAAATATTTCTTTATGGAAAGAGTGGTAGATGTATGGAATAGTCTCCCTGTGGAGGTGGTAGAGATGACGATAGTATCTGAATTCAAAAAAGCATGGGACAAACACAGAGGATCTCTAAAGGGAAAAATAGGACTGTTGTTGTAGTTGATATGGAAAGGCAGACTAGATTGGCCATGTGGACGTTTTCTGCCGTCATGTTTCTATCATCCCTTATTTGTCCCATCAGCTTCCAAATTGTGCACAGAGTAATCTTTCTCAAATAAAGACCAGCTTATAAAATAGTACGTAATTATTCAAGTGTATATATCAAAAATTTAAAAACAACAAAAAAAACCCCAAATAGGACCAGGAGAGTAGTTTACATACATCTTTAAATATAAGAGCTCTGCTTAATCATATCTATTAATAATCATATCTTGAAAACCATGTTTTCAGTAATTTGTGAAAAAACAGTAAATGATCAGGCCAATGTTCATTGGCAAAGAGTTTCAAAGTTCTGGGCAATTCCTGAGAATGCGTGTAAGTCTAATGTCCTCAAGTGATGGGGTAGCCAAGCAAGCTGGCAAAGCATCACGCAAAGAACATGAAGGCCTTTGAGTGACAATTTACTGTAAATAAAAAGGCACAAAAGCAGTAGAAGGCCTTAAAAACCAACTTCAGAATTTTAAATTGGGCTTGATAGCGAATGCAAGTGATTTGCCAAACGTCTTCCAATATATATCAACAATGACCAAAAAAGACTCTCATTGCCCCCAGGGTTTGAGAGGAATTCAGTCTCCATCCAGTAACATGGCTTGACTGGATTAAATCTCATTATAGAAACTGAAAGTGATGAGAACTTTGGACATTTTCCTAGGTGGTGTCTAGGACCGTGAGGTTGTGGTCTGTCAGCATGGAAACCAAGTCTGATTTAGAAAGCTAAAGTCTCTCGGTTTTTTCTTGCAGATTACAGAAAAGGACGGTGGAAGTTTTTTAATATACTTTTATTGGTCTTTAAATTTCTTTCCTATCCCCCCAGGCTTAGATCGATGTGTACAGCTTACCTCCGTTTCAGATAGAGAGATTAAATTCTGTCTGTCTATTACAGTTGGGCTCTTTTTCTCTTTGATTGTCCTGAAATAAACACCAAAGGGAAGTGAGAAAAAAAGGTAACTGATTTTAAACCTTCTCTTGCTTTTCTTTCCTGCAGCGCTAATAAAGAACTCAGAGTCAACA
The DNA here is from genome assembly GCA_033557465.1 of Ichthyophis bannanicus. Taxonomy (NCBI): domain Eukaryota; kingdom Metazoa; phylum Chordata; class Amphibia; order Gymnophiona; family Ichthyophiidae; genus Ichthyophis; species Ichthyophis bannanicus. Next base: position 78,678,430 of record CM066050.1, on the reverse strand, counting down.
CAGCATGAATAGACCTGATAACCTGGCTATATTCCCCTTTCTCCATGTTTCCTCCTCCATTATTTTAGCAAAACAATAATAATTAGCCAGAGAAGCATCTAACAAAATTGTTTCAGCTTGAGATAGCATTTAGGACATGCATCGTGCAGCTAACGAACAGTACAAATCCCCATCCTTCAACATTTTCCATCCTTCTCCCTTCATTCTGGTCTGATAGCCTCATTTCTGTTCTCCAAAGTTACAGCAAGGTTGAAGCCTGGAAAACTGGTGCTATGATATTTGCTAGTGTACATTTGGTTTGTTAGCATGCACTAATTGATTTAGCACACTTTAATTGTAGTGGAGGAGTAGCCTAATGGTTAGAGCTCTGGCTTGAAAGCCAAGAGAACACAGTTCAATTCCTACTAGCACTCCATGTAGCCTTGGGCATATCACTTAACCCTCCAATGCCTTAGAAAGAGCCAAGTAACCAATGTCCCTGTTTAAATTACATTACCAAGTTTGATTGAAATGATAAAGCAGTATAAAAGACCTATTTAATAAATAAATTTCAGTGGATAATAGTGATGTCATTGGGAAATTAAGAAAACAAAGGTTAATGACACTGGTATATTTTGAGTCTTGAAGGACTTCAAAAAGGGACTGCTACTTCTGGAGAGAGAGATCTGCAATTGTAAGTATTTACTTCTGGGAATTTTTCTAAATCTTGGGGGAAAAATAATTCTTTAGATTAAAGCTGATTAATCTGTGAACCCAGTGTAATTGTTAAATCAGTCAGGGCCTAGTAGCAGCAAGAGTTTTCAGTTTAAATTTAAAACACAGTAGAGAGCTTTCTGGTTAAATTTAGAACCCAAGACTCCCTCTATCAAAGCAAGGGCTGTGGGACTCCCCCTGGAGATTGGTCACAGATTACCTTAGAAGCACCGGAAAGGATATTGTGTAGCAGCCAGCTTTTAATAAGTCTTTTCTCTCCCTCCCCGACACCCACCCAACCCTGGGATAATCGTAGCTTTATAGGTGCTTAAACCTCTTAAAGGAAAGGAGGTGCCATATTCACTCTCAGGTGCAGCTGTTTATTCTCATCAGCATACATTAAGGACCTGAGATTAATTAAACTTCAGGTGAACAAAGTACATTAAACGTATTAGGTATAGTTTTATTAGTATAAGTATCCCTAGCAACCCTTAGTAAGCAAAGAACTTAAACATATAAACACAACCTTAAAACTAAGATGCAGATAGCAGTCGAGCAGCGAGATGAGGGCTTTCCAGTTTTTTGCATTGAGTGTCACATGTATGATTTTCTCCCAGTTGGTGAGGGGTCTTACGTGTGCACTAGGTGCAGGGAGCTCTTTGCTCTCAGGGAGCGAGTCCGATCTCTGGAGGCTAGAGTAGCAGAATTGGAAGACATAAGGAAGACAGAGAGGTACATAGATGAGACCTACAGGGATATAGTCCTGAAGTCCCACCTCGAGTCTGGCAGCATCCCTGTTGCCATGGAGGAGAGAGGTCACGTGACAGGAGAGCATCACCCTGGTGTGGCAGGAAGTGATCATCTCCAGGTGATGTAAAACACTCTCGCACCAATGAAGTTTCTCCAGGGCCATGTGTCCATGAGGGAAGGGTTAGGACAGCTGTTATAGTTGATAATTTGATTATTAGGCATGTAGATAGCTGGGTGACTGGTGGACGTGAGGATCACCTGGTAACATGCCTGCCAGATTAGGCCGAGTGTGAGTAGGAGGAGGATAATCATTGCTAGGAAGACAGAGGTTGAGGGGGTATTTAATTGGTTTGCTCATGGAGTTGGGAGAAGTAGTGCGATTTCTAAGTCAAATAGAAGAAATAAAATAGCAATTAGAAAGAATCGTATTCAAAATGGTAAGCGAGCTGATCCTAGCGGGTCGAAGCCATATTCATACGGTGAAAGTTTTTCTGTGTCTTGATTTATAGAAGGGAGTCAGAATGCGATGAGTATTAAAATAATGGTAAGTGTGGCTGTTATGCAGATCGTGGTCATTGTCATGTACTTCTCCTTAGGTTTAACTAAGATTTAATGGTTGGAAGCCACTGGTATTGTGTATACTAGAGAAGTATGATCCTCATCAGTAGATTGACACGTATAGCAATAATGAAACTACGTCCACAAAGTGTCAGTATCATGCGGTGGCTTCAAATCCGAAGTGGTGTTGTGATGTAAAGTGAAATATAATTTGTTATGTTAGGCAGATTGTGAGGACGTTTGAGCCAATAATTACATGTAGGCCATGAAAGCCTGTTGCTACAAAGAATGTTGATCCATAAATGCCATCAGAGATGGTGAAAGTGGCTTCGTAATACTCTATGGCTTATAATAGTGTGAAGTCTAGGCCAAGTAGAATTGTCAGTATGAGTGATTGGATTGCTTCTTTTTGATTACCTGATATGATGCTATGGTGAGCCCATGTTACTGTTACGCCTGAGGCAAGAAGTACGGCTGTATTTAATAGTGGGACATCAAATGGATCTAGTGGTAGAATTCCTGTGGGTGGTCAGCATTCTCCTACTTCAATGGTTGGTGCAAGGCTTGCTCGGTCAAATGCTCAGAAAAAACCCAAGAAAAAAAAAGACTTCTGATGTAATAAAAAGAATTATTCCATATCGAAGGCCTTTTTGAACAGGTTGTGTGTGGTGTCCTTGAAACGTACTTTCTCGGATAATATCTCGTCATCATTGGTATATTGTTAATAGGAGGATGATTAGGCCAGTAAATAAAATTTTTGTTGAGTTGAAGTGGAATCATATTGCTAAGCCTGAGGTTAATATTAGTACAGTGATTGCGCCTGTGAGGGGTCATAGGCTGGGGTCGACTATGTGGAAAGCGTGTGATTGATGTGCCATTAGATGTTTTCTTGTAGGTATAGGGTTAATAATAGGACAAATATGTATGCCTGGATTATTGCAACAGCTAGCTCTAAGATTGTAAGTAGGAGAAGAACTTAAGTAGTAAGAAATGAAATGGTTGGCATTATTGTTATTAAGAGTAGTGATGCTGTTGAGATTAGTTGAATGAGTAAGTGGCCTGCGGTTAGGTTGGCTGTAAGTCGAATGCCTAGGGCCAGTGGACGAATGAATAGGCTGATTGTTTCGATTAAAATTAGAGGTGCAATCAGGAGTGTAGGTGTTCCCTCAGGAAGGGGGTGGCCTAGGGATGTGGTTATTTGGTGTTGTATACCTAGAAGGACAGTAGCTAGTCATATTGGGACTGTTAGGGCTATATTTATTGATAATTGAGTGGTTGGGGTAAACGTGTATGGTAGGAGTCCTAGCAGGTTTGTAATAAGGAATACTATTGTGGAGGTTAATAAAAGTGCTCATATTTGGCCTTTTATGTTGATAGTGGATATTAACTGTTTGTGAAGTTAAATAGGAATCAGGATTGAAGGGTTGTTAAGCGATTTATTGTTCATTTTTTTGGCTGGCTTGTAATGAAAATTCATGGTAGAGTTGATAGTAAAATTAGTGGAATATATAGGAGTGTCGGGCTCATAAATTGATCACAAAGTATTAATGTCATGGTCAGTTTCATGGGGATAGTGTTTTAGTTTGAGTTTCTGTTAAAATGTTATTTATTGGTTGGTGTTTTATTGTTTTTAGGACAAGAATGTTTGTAAGAATTATTCAGGAAAGTAGGAAAATTGGAAATCAAGGGGATGGGTTTAATTGTGGCATATCACTAAGGGTGATTGGTGGTCACCAGTGCTAGCTTAAAAGGCTAGTGCTATCCATGTTAGCTTCTTAATGAGAGTTCTATTAGTGTAGTTCAGGTTAGAAATTCAAAATATGGTACAGGTTCCACAACGATAAGTATGAAGCTATGGTTTGCCCCGCAAATTTCAGAGCATTGTCCGTAATAGATGCCAGGTCGTGAGGCTATAAATGTAGTTTGGTTTAAGTGTCCTGGAATAGCATCAGTTTTTACGCCAAGAGACGGGACAGCTCATGAGTGAAGAACGTCTTCTGCTGAGACTATTACTCGGACTGGTAGTTCTATTGGAATTACTATACGACTATCTACTTCTAGTAGTAGGAATTCCCCAGGGGTAAGATAGTCGGAGGGAGTTATGTATGAATTAAATGATAATATATTGAAATCAGTAAACTCATATGTTCCGTATCATTGATGGCCGATTGCTTTTACTGTAACGTGTGGGCTGCTAATTTTGTCTATGAGATACAGGATTCATAGTGAGGGCAGGGCGATTGCGATTATAATAATTGCTGGAAGGACTGTTCAAATTATTTCTAATTCTTGAGCGTCTATTGTGTTAGTATTGGTAAGTTTTGTTGTTATTATGATTGTAATTGTATAGAGGACTAGAGTACTAATTAGAAATACAATTATTAGAGTGTGATCATGAAAATGAAGTAGTTTTAACACTGGTGATGCTGCATCTTAGAATCCTAGTTGTGATGGTTGTGCCATAAAGATGTACGTGGGTCTAACTCGTGATTTTATCTTGACAAAATAATGTAAATGCTTTACTAACATCTTATGAAAAAGGAGGCATAGTGGTTGTGTGATTGGCTTGAAACTAATTAAATGTGGGTTCGATTCCTACCCTTTTTGTACTTGTACAAATGCTGGTTCTTCATATGTGTGATAAGGTGGAGGGTAGCCATGTAGTCACTCTACATTTGTTATTGTTAGTTCTGTAGTTAGTACTTCTCATTTAGCTGAGAATGCTTCTCAGATAATAAACATTATTATAATGACAGTAACTAGTGAAATTAAGGATTCAATAGATGAAATAGAATTTCATAGTGTGTATGCATCAGGGTAGTCTGAATACCGTCATGGTATTCCTGAAAGGCCTAAAAAATGTTGTGGGAAGAAGGTTATGTTTACTCCAGCAAATATTACCCCAAAATGGATTTTTGTTCATGTGTTGTGTAGGGTGTAACCAGAGAATAGTGGGAATCAGTGAATAAAATCCCCTATAATTGCAAATACTGCATCTATGGATAAGACATAGTGGAAGTGGGCTACTATGTAGTATGTGTCATGGAATATAATGTCTAGAGACGAGTTGGCTAGTACGATGCCTGTTAATCCCCCAATAGTGAATAGAAAGATAAAACCTAATGATCAAAGTATAGCTGCGTCTCATTTGATTGCTCCTCCGTGGATGGTTGCTAATCAGCTAAATACTATTACTCCAGTAGGGATAGCAATAATTATTGTTGCTGATGTGAAATATGCTCGAGTATCAACATTTATACCAACTGTAAATATATGGTGAGATCATACGATAAATCCAAGAAGTCCGATGGATATTATAGCTCATACTATACCCATATAGCCAAATGGTTCTTTTTTTACTAGAGTAGTACGTTACAATGTGTGAAATTATACCAAACCCAGGAAGAATTAAAATGTATACTTCAGGTTGGCCGAAGAATCAAAATAGGTGTTGGTAAAGAATTGGGTCTCCACCACCAGCCGGATCGAAGAAGGTAGTATTTAAGTTGCGGTCTGTGAAGAGTATTGTGATACCAGCTGCTAGCACTGGCAGGGATAGTAATAGTAACACTGCTGTCACTAAAAATGATCATACAAATAGTGGAGTTTGATATTGTGATACAGCAGGGGGTTTTATGTTAATGATAGTGGTAATAAAATTAATTGCCCCAAGGATTGATGATACTCCTGCTAAGTGGAGTGAGAAGATAGTAAGGTCAACCGATGTGCCTGCGTGGGCTAAGTTGCCAGCTAGTGGAGGGTAGACTGTTCATCCTGTGCCAGCTCCTGCTTCTACGCCAGATGACATACATACTACCAGCATACAAAACAAGACCCTGTTGTGTTCCACAAAATTTTTATCCAAATTTTTGTCGGACATAGATCGTGAGGGGAAGGCACTGTTAACCAACCCACTAACACGATACATATCCCTTTTATTCAACCACTTAGGTGCAAATGTTCAAAAGTATTTAGAGTCACCAAATTTCTTAAAAGGATGAAAAGCAACGATACTTATCAGAGATATACGCGACGTGCACGTTTCAGGGGAGACCCCTGCATCAAGCGCTCAAAACTCCACTGTAAAAGACAACCGTAGCCGCCATGGAACTGGCAAAAAACCGCCGAAATGTTGGCGGTTAAAATAACAGGAACTGCTTTTAAATTGGGCTATTCAAATGCCTATCACAACCAACCAACCAATCAGAAAAGGGGAATCCCCACAAAGCAGGAAACCCCCTAGTCCTGAAAGGATGACTTCACATCGCCCCCAGCCAATCAATTTCACTGTTCATGCCGGTAGGAGAGACAGCCTTTAAAAGAAATATCCATCGTTGCTCTAAACGCCGTAATTTAAAGGTCCGATCTCCTCCCCTAGGATCTCCAGGCACATGGTCGATCACAGTCCACCATAACTGCTGGAACTCATGTTGGAGTTGAGAACAATGTGAGACCATCGGAGCTGTGATAACCAATTGTCGGAGACGACTAGCATGCTCCGCCAGACGTATCCTGATCTGTCGAGTGGTGCTCCCCACATAACGTAAAGGGCAAGTGCATTGGATAAAATAAACCACATAAGTGGAATTGCAGGTGGTTTGCCAATGACGATAAAAAACCTGGCCCGTATGTAAATCTGTCCAAGAGTCACCAGAGACAGTGGTTTCACAAAAACGACAGATCCCACAAGGCTCATGAGAACCCCTCCGTGCTTGAGGGCGCAAAGGACGATCCAAAGGTGTAGCAGAAAAAACAAGTTTATCCCGAAGATTAGCACCCCGCGAATACGCAATACGCAGGGGCTTATTGAAACTGGAATGCAGAGATAGTACTGGCCAATATTTCTTCAAAATGCCCACCACCCGTGATGAATTGGACATGTAGGGTAAAACCCCCGTCACCATATCATCCATTACAGGGGGTAACCGGTCAGGTGACCCCTCCAAAAACCATTCCCGATGCGAATATAAGGCCCTCCGATATGCACATAAAACCACCGATCGAGGGTAACCCTTGACTGTCAGTCTGGTTATGAGATCAGTAGCATGGGTTTTAAAATGAACAATAGATGAGCATTTACACCTAAGTGGTTGAATAAAAGGGATATGTATCGTGTTAGTGGGTTGGTTAACAGTGCCTTCCCCTCACGATCTATGTCCGACAAAAATTTGGATAAACATTTTGTGGAACACAACAGGGTCTTGTTTTGTATGCTGTTATTTTGACCACTGTTCTCTGGGGGGTTTTCTGTCTACGCCAGATGAGGCTAGTAAGAGGAGAAATGATGGTGGTAATAATCAGAAACTCATGTTGTTTATTCGAGGAAATGCTATATCTGGGGCACCAATAGAGGCACTAATCAATTTCCAAAGCCGCCAATTATAATTGGTATGACTATAAAGAAAATTATAACGAATGCATGGGCAGCTACAATAACATTGTAGATTTGATTGTTTCCTGGAAGAGCTCCAGGTTGGCTTAATTCTGCATGGATAAGTAAGCTAAGTGCAGTTCCTACTATTCCTGCTCAGGCACCGAAGATTAAATACAGAGTTCAGATATCTTTATGGTTTGTTGAAAAAAATCAGCGCATTATTGCCACAGGTAGAATGGCTGAGTAAGCGGCAGCTTGTAGTCCTGACGACAGAGGATAAAGTCCTCTTTTTACCAGCCTTGTGGTGTACGGTCACATAAGATTGCAAATCTTAAAAAACAGAATAAACCCTGTCTGGGCTTTCTCCCGGCGGCGGGAGAAAATAGATTGAAGCTCTCTGGATTGAGCGTTTAGCTGTTAATTAAAAGGTCGTGGGACAAAAGCCCATCAATCTAGAAGATTTTAGCTTAAATAAAGTATCTGGGTTGCATTCAGAATATGATGGATAGAGTCCTGCAGGTCTTAATCAGAAACTAGGAGGGTTTAACTCCTACTTTGGGCTTTGAAGGCCCTTGGTCTATGTATCCTAAGTTCCTATAGTGACAGTAGGCTTGGTGTAACAGGTAGAAGTAAAATTGTTATAATGGTTATTAATGAGTAGAGCGTTGATGTTTGGTTAGATTTATGTCGTCAGGTGATTGTAGTATTTGATGTGTTTGGGGAGTTTGTTAGGGTTATTCTATAGGTTATCGTAGGTAAAAAAAAATAGGCTGAGTAGTAATGATATGGCTAAGATTGTTGCTGTAATTGTGATGTGTTGTTTGGTCAGTTCTTTTAAAATTAATCATTTTGGTATAAATCCTGAGGTTGGTGGTAATCCACTTAGTGATAGTAGTGTTAGTATGAAATGGCTGTTATTGTTGGTGCATTAGATCATGATAAAGATAGTAGGTTGATTGATGTAGTTTTTAAATATTTTATTGTTAGGAATACTGATGATGTTATGATTAGATAGATTATGAAATTTAATAACATTAGGTTTGGGCACATGGTTGCTACGGCCATCATTCATCCAAGGTGGGCGATTGATGAGTAGGCTATTATTTTTCAAAGTTGCGTCTGGTTTAGACCACCCCATCTGCCGATAATTGTGGATATGATTGCTATGGATGTTAATAGAGATGAGTTTAGTGTATGATAAGTTATGTAGGTTAATATTATTGGGGCGATTTTTTGTCATGTTGATAAAATAAGTCCTGTGGTTAGCTCAATTCCTTGTAGGACTTCTGGTAATCAGAAGTGCATTGGGGCTTATCCAAGTTTTATTGCTAGGGCAATGGTGATTATATTTGCTTGTATGGGTAATAATTCTTTTATTTCTCATTGGCCTGTCAGTCACGCATTTGTTGTTGCTGAAAATAGAATAAGTGCTGAGGCGACTTCTTGGGTGAGGAAGTATTTTATTATAGCTTCTGTTGATCGTGGGTGAAGCTGTTGGTTTATAAGGGGAATAATTGCTAGGGTGTTGATTTCTAGTCCAATTCACACTAATAGTCAGTGGGAGCTTGATAGAACTATAATTGTTCCTGTGGCAAGGCTAGATAGTATAATTGATAGGGCGTATGGGTTCATTAGTAAGGGATTGGTTTTAACTATTATTTTCAGGGTATGGTCCTGAAAGCTTTTTTAGCTGACCTTACTAGAAGGTGGTGTATTGGGAGCACGAAGAGTTTTGATTTCTTATGTAGAGGTTTGAGTCCTATTTTTCTAAGGATATGAGGGGGTTTAAACCCCTATTGTTCACCATATCAAAGTGACCCTTATTTTTCGGGCACATAGCCTATAATTGTGAGGGGACTCCTAATAAAGAAATTGGTATTGAGATATATAGTAATGTGGCAGAGAGTACTAAAGGTAGAAAGTTTTTCATACTAGGTGCATTAATTGATCATATCGGAATCGTGGGTATGATGCTCGGACCCATAAAAATATTATTGATAATAATATTGCTTTTATTATTAGGTTGATTGTGGTTGTTTCTGGGTTTATAAAGTTTTGAGTAGGGGAAAAGAAGATAATTGTTGATAAGGTGTTTATTATTAGAATGTTTGAGTATTCAGCTAGGAAAAATGCAAATGGGCCGCCTGCATATTCTGCGTTAAAGCCGGATACAAGTTCTGATTCTCCTTGTGTTAGGTCAAATGGGCCTCGGTTTGTTTCTGCTAGTGTTGAGATGTACCACATTGCGGCTATTGGTCAGCTTGGCAATAGTAGTCAAATTGTTTCTTGGGCGTACATATAGTTGTATAGGGAAAAGCTACCTGAAAGAAGGATTGCTGAGAGTAAAATTAGTCTGAGGGTAACTTCATAGGAAATTGTTTGTGCTACAGTGTGGAGTGTGCCAATTAGGGCATATTTTGAGTTTGAGGCCCATCCTGAGCCTAAAATAGAATATACTGTTAGGCTTGATAAAGATAAGATAAATAAGAACCCTAAGTTTATGTCTAGGATTGGTGAGGGTATTGGTATAGGGGATCATAGTATCATGGCTAGTGTTAAGGCTAGTATTGGTGTTATAATGAATATTGCTTGTGATGATGTTGAGGGGCGTACGGGTTCTTTAATAAATAGTTTTAACCCATCTGCAATTGGTTGGAGAAGGCCTGTTGGTCCTACAATGTTTGGGCCTTTTCGTAATTGTATATAACCTAGGATTTTTCATTCGACGAGTGTAAGAAAGGCTACGGCTAATAAGATAGGAATAATTAGTATTAGTGTATGAATAACATAACTAGAGAGAGGATTTGAACCTCTGATCTAAAGATCTTAGATCTTTTGCAATTACCAGGCTCTGCCACTCAAGCAGCCTCTTATTTTGAGGAATGTTTTGTGTTTTATTTATTTGATTTCATTAGTTTTATGATGGCATGTATGTTGCATTGGCCATGTTTTTTCGGTCCTTTCGTACTAGAAAAAATTACGTAACAGATAGAAACTGACGTAGATTGCTCCGGTCTGAACTCAGATCATGTAGGATTTTAATTGTTGAACAAACCAACCTTTGACGGCGGTTACACTGTCAGGTTACCCTAATCCAACATCGAGGTTGTAAGCCCTCTTGTCGATATGGGCTCTTGAAGAGGATTGCGCTGTTATCCCTAGGGTAACTTGATTTGTTGGTCAAAGTTAATTGGGTCAATTATGTCAGTTTTCTGAAGTTTTGGATTGTTTTCCTGGTATGTCATCTCGGAGGAGAAATATTCTCCGTGGTCACCCCAACCAAAAACAGTGTGGAATTAGTGTAGAAGATTGATAAATACTGGTTGCACTTTCCAGTGTGTTTGAAGCTCCATAGGGTCTTCTCGTCCTGTTGTTTAATCACAGCTTTTGTACTGGGAGATCAATTTCATTGAGTAGACAAAGGAGACAGTTAGACCTTCGTTTTGCCGTTCATACTAGTCTTTATTTAGAAGACAAGTGATTATGCTACCTTTGCACTGTCAAAATACCGCGGCCGTTGAATTTTATCATTGGGCAGGCAGTACCTCTAATATTGGTTTTGTTAGAGGCGATGTTTTTGGTAAACAGGCGAGGTTTTGTTTGCTGAGTTCCTTCTTTGTCTTCTTGTCTTTCTTATTGCGAGCCTGTGTTGGGTTAACGAGTTCATGTTTAATGTTTTTCTTGTTTATTGTTAGTATTTATTTCCATTAATATTATCAGGGACTAGTTCAATCTGACTTATGGGTTCGCATAGAGAAAATCATGTTTTCTTATTACTAATTCTAGTATTAATTTAACCATTTCTATGGTTTAACTCAATTATGTGTTGTGGGTTTTGATATTTTATTAAAATTTTAATATAGGTGTGAGCTATGACGGTTTCTTATAGATGGCTGCTTTTGAGCCTACTTGGTGTGCGGAGTACATTATAATCATTACCCAGTTTTATAGGTTGTTTCCTTTTTCATGAGAGCTGTACCTCTTATGAATAACTCTTGAACTTTTATCTATATTTTTTATTATTTTGATAAGGTTTAAGGTTAAGCTTAAACTTGTTTATTGAGTAACCAGCTATCACTAAATTCGTTAGGCTTGTCACCTCTATTTAAGAGTCCTCCCACTATTTTGTCACATAGACAGGTTTGCTCTATTAGCTGCTCTTAAATAGCTCATTTAGTTTCGGGGAGAGAGACTTAAGGTCTTTTTGCCTCATTTTTCTTACTAGATCATGATGCAAAAGGTACAGGGGTTGATCCTTGCTTTTTTGTACTTTTATGGTTTGTTTAATTTCTTTTTCAGCTTTCCCTTGCGGTACTTTTTCTATTGATTCGGTGCTTATTTCTACCGCCCATACTATTTTGATAAATGTTTTAGATTTTTGGTGTGGAAGTTTAGTGTTTGAGCTAGCTGTGTGGTTCAAAATGTCCTGGTTTTATCAGATTTTTTCCCGGTGTAAGCAGAATGTTTTTTTTAACTACATTTTGATTCCAAGAGCACTTTCCAGTACGCTTACCATGTTACGACTTTCCTCTTTTATGTTTTTGTGTGTTTATTAAATTAGTATAGTTAAGTTGATGAGGGTGACGGGCAGTGTGTGCGCGCCCAGGGGCCATGTTAAAAAGAACTTGATTGTTTCTTTTTACTGCCAAATCTGCCTTCTAAGAATTTTTCGTTTGCTTTTTCGCTTATTCTTAAGTAAGAAAATGTAGCCCATTTCTTTCCGCTCTATGTGCTACACCTTGATCTGACGTTTTTAGTAGGTTCATTTTGCTCACTTATTTTCCTTCAGAGGGTGAGCTGTAGACGGTGGTATATAGGCTGTTTTGGCAAAGAGCGGTGAGGTTTAGCGTGGATTATCGATTATAGAACAGGCTCCTCTGGGTAGATTTTGGACACCGCCAAGTCCTTTGATTTTTAAGTGTTTACTCGTAGTGTTCTGGCAGAAAAGAATTGTAATTCTTCAGTTTGTAACTAGGCATAGTGGGGTATCTAATCCCAGTTTGTGTCTTAGCGATCGTGATGATGAAAGGTTTTTTAGTTAAAACTTTTGTATAATTGGATTTATTACCTACTAATATGTATGACAGTTTAGTTGGGTTTCAGTCTTATGTCTTAGGCTTATTCTTTAACACACTTTACGCCGTTGGCTGTCAACTTGGGTTCCTCATATAACCACGGCAGCTGGCACAAGATTAGCCAACCCTATTGGCCGTGTCTAGTTCGAGCTTGTGTACTCATTTACTAATGTTTATCACTGCTGTTTACCCTTGGGGGTGTGGCTGAGCTAGATGTTATTGGCTAACTTTTGTTGTGCCTGATATCAGCTTCTTAATTATATGGGCTTTTTCACTGGTTTGCAGATACTTGCATGTGTAATATAGGTTGTAGTTGATTTTAAAGCTGGGACAAAACTTTTAATGTCGACAGAAATTTTTTAATGTTTCATCTCAGCATCTTCAGTGCTGCGCTATAGATTTTAGCTACGCAGACGACTTATATAATATATAAGTTGTTTGGGTGGGGTGAGTGGCCCGGACAATAGATTACCCTTCAAGTAAGTAAGGCGTGTTAGTTGAGACTCGGATTTTGGGGATTGACGAGAGGTAAACAGCATGTTATGGGGGGTAAGGGGGGTTTAGCTTGACAAAAGTTTTTTTGTTGGGCAGGGGGGTATAATATAGGTAGAATGTGTGATAAAGCAGCATTAGATATCAATTTATGTCCGTAAATCATTCATTTATTATCAACTTTTATAATTGTTTCAGCGGATCAATAATCATGCAATACATGTTCACATTTTAGATTAAAATGCTGTTAAGCACTCTGAGATGTTGGCTGAAAGGTGAAAATAAAAAAAATTATGAAGGTGCTAGATTACAGTTATGCTTCTTCATGGGCTATAGAGTAATTCAAGCATCAATCAGCTGTTGATATGTAATTAAATTGACACTCTTAGGTATTCTGTCCGAGAAATTTCGCGCAATGGATCCCTGTCTGTCGGGATGATGGTTTCCCGCACCTATGTTGCTGTTATCTTTTAGTAGTATTGGATAATATTCGTATGGAAAATAGATTAATGCACATTTATACATGGTATGAAAAATTCTAGGGGTTTAGCTGGAAGTAGTTTAAAAAGAATTTTGGCCTTGGGTGCCATTGGCGAGGGTGAAAAATCCTCCTTCTTGAATTTTTTTTTTGTATTATGTGGCGGCTCCCAGATAGTTTAAGAGAGGTGTTAACCTCTGATCTTCAGTTTACAAGACTGATGCTTTTAATAAGCTACTTAAACATCGATTTAATGTTTTGTTTTCTGCGAGTCCAATTAGTGGGATGAAGAGAATGAATAATATAAAGCAGAAAATTGATGAGATTTGTCCGATTGTAATAAATGATTCTTCTACTGGTTGGCCTCCAATTCATGTGAGAATAATTGTGTTTGCTACGATTAATAAGAATATGTTATAGCACGTTGTTTTGATGTATGAAGAATTGGGATAATAAATAGGATTAAAATTGACAGGAGGTGGTTCTAGGACTCCTCCTAGTTTATTTGGGATTGAGCGTAGAATAGCAAAAGCGAAAAGGAAGTATCATTCTGGTTTAATGTGTGGCGAGGTTTCTAGTGGGTTGGCTGGTGGGAAGTTTTCTGGGTCTCCTAGAAGATTAGGGAAGAATAAGGTTATGGTGGTTAATAATGAGATTATGATTATGAAGCCTACAGCATCTTTGTATGAGAAGTAGGGGTGGAATGGAATTTTGTCGGTGTCTGAATTTAGTCCTGTTGGGTTATTTGACCCTGTTTCGTGGAGGAAAATAAGATGTAAGATGCTTATGCCGATGATTAAAAATGGTAAAATGAAGTGAAATGAAAAGAAGCGGGTTAGTATAGCTTTGTCTACTGAAAAGCCGCCTCAGATTCATTGTACTAATGTGTCTCCGGCATATGGCGTAGCAGAAAGGAGGTTTGTAATTACTGTAGCCCCTCAGAATGGTATTTGTCCTCATGGAAGGACATAGCTACGAATGCTGTGGCTATAACTAGTAGTAGAAGTATAACCCCAATGTTTCATGTCTCTTTGAATAGATAGGATCCGTAGTAGATTACGCGTCCAATGTGTATGTAGATGCAGATAAAGAATATTGATGCTCCATTGGCATGAACATTGCACATAAGTCAGCCGTAATTTACGTCTTGGCAGATGTGAGCGACTGATGAGAAGGCAGAGGTTGTGTCAGCTGTGTAGTGTATGGCTAAACATAATCCTGTAATGACTTGTGAAATAAGGCAGACCCCTAGGAGTGAGCCGAAGTTTCAAAGTGATGAGATGTTTGATGGTGATGGGAGGTCAATGAATGAATTGTTAATAATTTTTAAGATTGGATGGGTTTTTCGTATATTAAGGGTCATTAGTTTTTATAGTTGAAGTACAACAGTGGTTTTTCAGACCATCAGTCTTGGTTAAATTCCTAGTAAAAATTATGGCATATATGACTTTCGATGGAATATTTAGTCTTGTATTTGGGTTGGTGGCTGTTGTGCCAACCACTGAAATGTGCCATCATTAACGCACGCTCTATTCGCAAAAAATGGCCTGTTGTACTAGACACAATCTCACTCTACAACCTAGAAATACTTATGATTACTGAAACCTGGTTATCATCGGAGGACAACGTTATCCTCAACCAACTCCTACCCCCCAATTTCTCCATACACACAAGACATAGAGAAAACAAAAAAGGAGGTGGGGTGCTAATAATCACCAAAACAGACCTTGACTTCCATATATTAGACTCCTCCAGCACAACCACTCTAGACATCCTCTCTATTGCAAACCAGTATTGCTCTCTCAACCTGTTATACAGAACACCCTTGGCTTGTCCAGATGACCTCCCAACCATTCTTGACCTTGCTGCCAATACCCTCAGTCCCAATAAACCTAATTGGATAATGGGTGATTTCAATCTCCCTTCATTACCCCAAAACCACGCAAATGCCTTCCTTGGTGCCATGGAAGAACTAGCACTCAAGCAAATCATCAATGAACCCACACATATAAAGGGGAATGTTCTTGACATGGTATTTGCTCCTCAGCCAATCATCGACCAAAACCATAATCTACAAACTTCAGTAACTGACGTACCGTGGTCAGACCACAAATTGATTATTATCCAGATACCTACCAACAATGAGCAGCGGCACAGAAGCAAGAACCAGAACAGCACATCACGAGCATTTACAAGAAGCTTTCGCCCTTTTAACAGGGAACACATTATATCGGAGACACAATCCCTCCTCAACAAAACTACGCCTGACCTTGAAGAACTGATCTCATCATGGAACTCCAACTTAAATGCCATCGCACAACGCCCAGACTCCAACTCCACAGCAAGGATGAAGAGAAGCTCTGCCCCGTGGTTCTCTCCTGAGCTACGATCCTCTCTTACGCAACTACGTAAACTTGAGCGCCGATGGCGCCGATCGCTCTCTATCGAAGATCAGACCGCCTACCAATCTCACCTCTCAATTCATCGTGAAGCAATCACATCCAAAATGAAACAATATCACACCGACACCCTAAAGAGATCATTGAATAAACCACATGACCTCTTCAACTTGGTCAAATCCCTCTCGAAGGAGCCATCCCCCGATCCTCACAGTGTGATCCACCCACAAGAATACGCTGACTACCTGCAATCCAAGATCATTCAAACCGAAAAGGAGTCAACAACACAGTTTCAGGAACCAATGGGCCTAACCACACTTGACAAATTTTCTACACCTTCCACTAAATGCATAGAAGATACCATAGCATCCCTCAACACCTCCACAGCACAGACTGACCCATGTCCAGCCTTCTGGATCAAGGAATTACGTGATGTGTTTAGCCCTTTCATAGCAAACCTAATGAACCTCTCCTTCACAACAGGATATTTCCCCACAACACTCAAGCAGACATCCATTAGGCCACTATTAAAAAACCCCAAGCTTGACCCGCAAAAGGTCGATTCTTATAGGCCAATAGCCAGCATTCCCCTCCTAGCCAAGATAACCGAAAAAGAAGTACAACGGCAAATTCAAAATCACATAGACTCCGCGGCTCCCCTAGATCACTGCCAACATGGTTTTAGAGAATATCATGGAGTCGAGACCCTTCTTACTAGCCTATTCAACGTTATTATCACAGGCATAGACAACATCCACCAAGGTTTTGTGCTCATCTTTTTAGACATCGCTGCTGCGTTTGATTCGGTGAGTCACGAAATTCTCCTTGGAAGGCTGAAAGAGAAGGGCATCTGCAACACTGCGCTAGGATGGTGTGAATCCTATCTGGAAGAAAGATGGCAATACGTGAAGTCTGGATCAGAGGAATCAAAACACTTCCATCAAAAACAAGGTGTACCTCAAGGCTCCTCGTTGTCCTCCCTTCTGTTCAATATTTACATGCAGCCCATCTGCAACATCATAAGATCATTTAACGTGAGCTGTTTGATATATGCAGATGACATTCTTTTATACATGCCGTTCTCCACAGCCCAAATGGACCTAGCTCCACTAATAGACTGTTTCAATGCTGTCTCAGCGTGGCTTCAATCACAGAATCTACGCATTCAACATAAGAAGACGGAGGTTCTTTTCATCTCCAGAGACCCCAACTTTACTCCTCCATCCCATGTCAGTGTCAAGGAAGCTGACCTACTAACCAAAGAAACAATAAGGTACCTTGGAGTTACGTTGGACCAACGTCTAGATATGAAACACCACATAAGCAACATTGTCAAAGCTGTATATTTTAAAATCCGCACACTCAGACATCTGCGCTCCCTGCTGGACCAAGATGACTTCCGGACCATATACCAAGCGCTAATTCTGCCTCACTTCGACTTTGCAAACGCCATCTTTCAAGGGCTCCCTCAATCCACATTGGCCCCATTACAGCTGGCCATGAATGCTGCAGCAAGGGTCTTACATGGAGCCGCCAGAAGTGACCACGTGACTCCCATTCTCAAACAACTTCACTGGTTACCTATCCATGGGAGGATCATTTTTAAAACCCTACTCCTTGCTTTCAAGGCGATCAAGGGTATTTCCTCCGCCTCACTCACAGACCTTGTTCACATAGTGCCCCCCAACAGAGCCAGAAGAGCAATAGCCATAAACCTACTAGTAACACCTAAGGCATCGTCGAAGTGCAACATATCAACCACAAACAGGGCGTTCAGTTTCTATGTACCTAAATGCTGGAATGCCCTACCCCCTGACATTAGGGCTATCACCGACCTAGTGCAGTTCAGGAAGGCACTCAAATTCCATCTTTTCCTCCAATGCTACCCAACCACCAATGCCACCTAGACATCCCCTCTGAAGAATTGCCACAGTTAGGAAATAACCCTTACTCCTATTATGACATCATTACTTATTGCCATATAATTATTTCATGTATGCATATAGTTGTATATAGTTGACCCCTGTTATCCATGTTTGTACCCCTGTTCGATGTAAAACCTAACAGCTTGTTGCTATGGTCATTGTGTTATAATGTAAACCGCGCTGATGCCGAATAGTGCGGTATATAAAAAATTGTAATAAATAAAATAATAAAATAAATCTGTCTCCTTATTTTGGTGCATTTGGGTTAGTTGTGGCTTCAGCTGGGGCTTGTTTAGCTTTGGTTATAGTTGGGCTGTCTTTATCATTGATGTTGTTTTTAATCTACTTAGGTGGGATGTTGATTGTTTTTGCTTATTCAGCAGCGATGGCGGCGGAGCCTTATCCTGAGGCATGGGGGGCTTGGTCTGTTATTTTTTAGGTAGTGGGGTATATTTGTATGTTGGTGTTTGGCTATTTATTGGTTGATTCTGTTGATGTAGTAAGTGTTTCAGAATTTTGTTTGGCTCGAAATGATTGGGCAGGGGTATCAGTGTTGTACTCTTCAGGTGGATGATTATTATTAATTTCTGGTTGAGTATTATTATTAACTTTGTTTGTGGTATTAGAGTTGGTTTGTTGGGGTACGTTTTGGGCCGTAAGTGCAGTTAAATAGAAAGGGCAATTAGAAAGGTAAAAGGAAAATTGTGAGATATGTTTTTATCAATCCCTGTTGAAAGTTTGTAATTATTTTGATGGGGGGGGGGGGAGCTGTTGGGTTGTTAGGCCTTTGGGTCCAATAAACTCTAACCAAGTTTGGTCAATTAGATTTGTCGCAATGTTTTGTCCAAGTATTAGGGTTGCTTTGGGGCATGTTCGGTGAATAATTGTAGGGAAAAATCCAAGTGATGTTGTGAATAGATGTGTTTTATTTGTTTGTTTATTTGATGCGGTGAGGATGTCTGTGGCAATTATTAATCCTGAAATTGTGACTAGTACTGCTGCTAATTTAGATGTTATTGGTATTGTTATTACTTGTGTTTTTGGTTGAACAATGGTTGTGTAATTAGGAATCCTGTGAGGATACTACCTCATGCCAGGCGTTTAATTGGGTTTATTATTGTGTTTTCATTAATTGGTTGGATTGATAATATTCGTGTGTGCCCTGTAAGTGAAAATGTAATGATTCGTAGGCTATAGATTGATGTAAATATTGTTGCAATTATGGTAATGGTAATGGCTCATGTTTGTGTTTAATGTGCTTATGGCTTCAATGATTACGTCTTTTGAAAAGAATCTGGCTAAGAATAGCATGCCTTTTAGTGCTAAGCTTCCAATGG
The DNA here is from genome assembly GCA_033557465.1 of Ichthyophis bannanicus. Lineage (NCBI taxonomy): Eukaryota > Metazoa > Chordata > Amphibia > Gymnophiona > Ichthyophiidae > Ichthyophis > Ichthyophis bannanicus. The sequence continues at coordinate 78,659,349 of CM066050.1, read as the reverse complement.
TAATGCAGGATGATGATGTTGGCAGTGTAATTATGGTAGCGCCTATTTTTCGAATGTCTTGTTCATCCGCTAAGCTATGGATGATTGAACCTGAGCATAAAAATAGTATTGCTTTGAAGAAGGCATGTGTGCAGATATGGAGGAATGCTAGCTGTGGTTGGTTTAACCCCAGTGTAACTATTATTAGGCCTAGTTGACTGGATGTTGAGAATGCTACAATTTTTTAAATATCATTTTGTGTTAAGGCGCATGTTGCGGTAAATAGGGTTGTTAGTGCTCCTAAGCATAGGCATGTCGTGAGTGTGGTTTGATTTTGTTCTATTAGTGGATGAAGTTGGATTAATAGAAAGATGCCCGCTACCACTATTGTGCTTGAGTGGAGTAAGGCTGAAACTGGTGTTGGGCCTTCTATGGCTGCTGGTAGTCATGGATGTAGTCCGAATTGGGCAGATTTTCCTGTTGCGGCAAGGATCAGGCCTATTAGTGGGAGCGTTGCGTTTGTGTTAGTTAAAAATATTTGTTGAAATTCTCATGAATTTGAGTTTTTTGCAAATCATACTATAGCTATGATTAGTCCGATGTCTCCAATTCGGTTATATGTGATGGCTTGTATAGCTGATGAGTTAGCATCTATTCGGGCGTGTCATCAGCCGATTAGTAGGAATGATATGATTCCAACTCCCTCCCAACCGATGAATAGTTGGAACATGTTGTTGGCTGTAACTAGTGCCATTATTGCGATCAAAAATGTAAGTAAATATTTTAAGAATTTTTTTAATAGTGGGTCTTTTTCTATATATGAGGTAGCGAATTCTATGATTGATCATGTTACAAATAATGCAATGGGGGTGAAAATTGTTGAGTATTGGTCAAATTTAAAGCTGATGTTAATGTCAAAGGTGTTAATACTAATAAGGTTTCAGTTAAAGATGATTGTTTCTGTTCCTAGATTTAGGGAGATAAATATTGGGATAATATTAATGAAGAATGCTAATTTTACAGATTTTGTTGTTAAAAGGATGGAGTGTTGGTTTGTTTTATTATTGGCATTGATAAAGTGATTAGTGTAAGGATTATTATAGAGCTAAAAGTTGTTAGTAGGTTCATAACTTTTACATGGATTTGCACCAAGAATGATGGCTCCTAAGACCAATGGGTGACTACTGTCCTTTAAAAGTAAGAGAGCTGGGGAATTAAACCTCAGATATAAGTAATTAGCAGTTCTTATTAAGTCCTTTTTTCTTGGTAAATAAGAAGTTGTTAGTTTCTGTTTTTAGAATCACAATCTAATGTTTTTTAAAACTATAATTACATGAGTGTCAGTCTTAGATTAGGGTCGGGTTTAATATTAGTAAAAATAATGGAATAATGTGGAGTGTTATTAAGAGGTATTCACAAGTGTATGTGGGTTCTGTTTGGTTGAGGTGGTTTTGGGCTGGTCCGTGTTGGGTAATTAAAAATATATTCAGTGTGTATAATGCTGTGATGAGTACGCCTATTCCGGTGATAATGATAGTTCAGCTTGATCAATTGAATAGGGCGGAGATGATTGTTAGTTCTCCTAGCAAATTGGCTGATGATGGGAGGGCCATGTTACTAAGGTTTGCTAGTAGTCATCATGTTATTATAAGTGGTAAGATTAGTTGTATACCTCGGGCTAGGAGTAGTGTTCGGCTGTGTGTCCGTTCGTAATTTGTGTTTGCTAGACAGAATAATATGGATGAGGTAAGTCCATGTGCAATTATAAGTGTAGCAGTGCCTGAAAAACCTCATGTTGTTTGGATTAATCCGGCAGAGCTAACAAGGCCCATGTGGCTGATTGATGAGTATGTGATTAGAGATTTTAAGTCCATTTGTCATAGGCAGATAGAGCTGGTTATGGCTACTCCTCACAAGCCACCTAGAAAAGGTCTTAGATAGTACTGGGGAGGAGTCTGCTGTCTTGGTACATGTCAGTACCAATTACATAGGAATTGTGGTAGGGAGGTTCTGGAGGCTAAATTTAAAAAGTAAGAGACGCCGAGCTTCCTAGCAGGCCCACTGTCCGCTATCTAGGGGTCACAACAGACCAACAGCTAGACATGAAAGTCCATATAAACAACACCGTCAAGTCAGTCTATCACAAGATATGGACAATCCGATATCTACGACCCCTACTGGAGCCAGACAACTTCTGGACGATTTATCAAGCACTTGTAACTCCCCACTTCGATTACACCAACTCAATTCTACAGGGACTCCCAAAGAACACGCTGAACACCACTCCAGCTTGCAATGAACACCGCCGCCAAAATCCTACATGGAGCCTCCAGAAGAAATCACATAGCCCCAATCTTGAAACACCTCCACTGGCTGCCGATCCACTGCAGACTCTCTTTCAAAGTACTATTCCTGACCTTCAAGGCAATCAACAATTGCTCATCCACCTCCCTCAAGGACCTCGTCCACCCTACTCCCCCCAACAGATCCAGAAGGACATTCGTTGCCAACACACTGGTAATCCCCAACGCAATAACGAAATGCTCTCAAGCAACAAGGAACAGAGCCTTTGTGTTCTATGCACGCACATGCTGGAACGCCCTCCCAACCACCATCCGGTCCATTACCGACCTCACCCAATTTAGGAAGGCCCTAAAGCACCACCTCTTTCTCCTGCACTACTCCCACACTAGTGATAAATCACAACCAGTCATACTCAACCACCAGGAGAACACCCCCACCACACCCATGTCACATTGATGCAGCTTCACCCTTTAACCTACCTGCCCAACCTGTAAATAGTAACATGTAGATAGCCTTCCTAATCTTGTAAATAGCTGCCAAGCAACTACGGTCAACATCATACATAGGTGGCCTGATTGATGAGCCTGTATATAGTTACCCTCATTAATCCCAAGTTACAACACCTGTTCATACCCCACCTGCACTGTACAAGCTATTGTTACCAGTAAGCCGCACTGATTCTAAAGAGTGCGGTATAGAAAAGATGTTAAATAAATAAAATAAAATGTTGAAATCCAGAACTTCCAGGGTAGCATTTTCCGAAATGCTTCCCGTTCCATGCGCAGGACCCAAAAGGCAGGCAGAGCTTGGAGTCTCAATGCGTGGATGAGACAATGGTGCAAGGATGAGGGTTTTGGATTTGTTAGGAAAGGAGAGGCTCTTCCGAAGGGATGAGCTTCACCTTAACTGAGATGGAACCATGCTGCTGGCATTAATCTTTAAAAAGGAGATAGAGCAGCTTTTAAACTAGATAATAGGGGAGAGACAACAGTCGCCCAAGAGTGCATGGTTCGAAACAATGTATCCTTGAAGGATACCATAAAAAAAATGAAGTTAGGGCACATCAGCAGAGAGATTCCAATAAAGACAAAGGTATCCCAAATGCCCTTGAATACAGAGCAGACAGAGATTAAAGATTCCACATTACCCATGCCTACCGACAAACAAGATTAATATCAATAAAATACAGTCTCTAATAGCTTGTATGCAAATGCTAGAAGTCTAAAAAATAAGATGGGAGAGTTCGAATATATAGCGCTAAATGAGAGGTTAGATATGATTGGAATCTCAGAGACATGGTGGAAGGAGGACAACCAGTGGGATACTGTGATACCTGGGTACAAACTATATCGTAATGATAGAGCTGATCAAATTGGTGGAGGGGTTACGCTCTATGTTAGAGAGGGCATTAAGTCAGAAAGGATTAAAGTTTTGCAGAAAACAAAATTTACTGTAGAATCTCTTTAGATTGAAATTCCATGTAAAAAGGGGAAGGCGATGGCAGTGGGGTTGTACTATCGACCGCCTGGCCAGAATGAACAAATGGACGATGAAATGCTCAAAGAAATCAGGGAAGCTAACAAAAGTTACAGAACAGTAATAATAATGGGTGATTTCAATTACCCCAGTATTGACTGGGTCAGTGTCATAGCAGGACATGCTAAGAAGATAAAGTTTCTAGATGAAATAAATGACTGCTTCTTGGAGCAGCTGGTTCATGAACTGGCCAGAGGGGAAGCCATTTTGGACTTAGTCCTTAGTGGAACACCAGATATGGTGCAAGAGATAAGGGTGTTGGAGCCACTTGGCAATAGTGATCATAGCACGATAGTGTTTGATTTAATTAATGGAGGAGGGACGGTAAGGAAATCCACAGTACTACCGTTTAACTTTCAAAAGGGAGACTATGATAAAATGAGGAAAATAGTTAAGAAAAACTAAAAGGAGCAGTTCCAGAGTTCAAAGGCTTACATCAAGCTTGGGTGTTGTTTAAAAATACTATCTTGGAAGTCCAGACTAGCTGTATCCCATGCTTTAAGAAAAGTGGAAGGAAGTCCAAAAATCTGCCAGCATGGTTTAAAGGTGAGGTCAGAGAGGCTGTTGTTGCCAAAAAAGCATCTTTCAGGAAATGGGAAAAAGAGCCAAATGATGAAAACGGGAAACAGCACAGTCACTGGCAAGTTAAATGCAAGGCATTGATAAGGCAGGCAAAGAGAGAATTTGAGAAGAAACTTGCTGTGGAAGCAAAAACGCATAATAAAGACTTTTTCAAGTACACTCGTAGCAAAAAACCTATGAGAGTGTCAGTTGGACCATTAGATGATAGAGGGGTAAAAGGGGCAGTAAGAGGGGACAAGGCTATAGCGGAGTGACTGCATGAATTCTTTGCTTCGGTCTTTACAGAAGAAGATATAGGGATGTTATCCAGGACTGAAGTGGTATTTAAAGCTGATACTGTGGAAGAACTGAAAGAAATATCAATACACCGGGAAGATGTATTACAACAATTTGATAAACTGAAGAGTAGCAAATCACCCGGACCGGATGGTATACATCCAAGGGTGTTGAAAGAACTGAAATATGAGATTGCAGACCTGCTAGTAGTAATCTGTGAACTATCATTAAAATCATCTGTAATACCTGAAGATTGGAGGATCGCCAATGTAACGCCAATTTTTAAAAAGGGTTCCAGTGGTGATCCGGGAAACTACAGACCAGTGAGCCTGACGTCAGTACCAGGAAAAATGGTAGAAACCATCATAACAAACAAAATTACTCAGCATGTAGATAGTCATGGCCTAATGGGAGACAGCCAACATGGCTTTAGACAAGGAAGATCTTGTCTTACTAATCTGTTATATTTTTTTGAAGGTGTGAATAAACAGGTAGACAAAGGTGAGTCAGTTGATATAGTGTATCTGGACTTTCAGAAAGCCTTTGACAAGGTCCCTCATCAGAGACTTTTGGCAAAATTAAAAAGTCATGGGTTAGGAGGCAGTGTACTATTGTGGATCAGGAACTGGTTAAAAGACAGAAAGCAGAGGGTAGAGCTAAATGGCCAATTTTCCCAATGGAAAAAGGTGAATAGTGGAGTACACCCCAGGGATCTGTGCTGGGTCCACTGCTTTTTGACATATTCATAAATGACCTGGAAAAGGGAATAACGAGTGGGGTTATCAAATTTACAGATGACACAAAACTATTTAAAGTTGTTAAAACCCAAGAGAATTGTGGAAAATTGCAAGAGAATCTTGATAAATTGGAATACTGGGCATTCAAATGGCAGATGAAATTTATTGTGGACAAGTGGAAAGTTATGCACCTAGGAAAGAACAACCCAAACTATGGTTACATGATGCAAGGTTCCACATTGGGAACCACTGCCCAGGAAAAAGATTTAGGCGTCATCGTGGATAACATGTTAAAACCCTCTGCCCAGTGTGCAGCAACAGACAAGAGAGCAAATAGAATGCTAGGTATCATAAGGACAGGAATGGAAAATAAAACAAAGGATATTATAATACCTCTGTATCGTTCCATGGTGCGACCGCACCTTGAATATTGTGTGCAGTTCTGGTCACCGTATCTTAAAAAGGATATAGTGTTATTAGAAAAGGTACAGAGAAGAGCCACCAATATGGTAAAGGGGATGGAAGGATACTCCTATGAATAGAGGCTAAAAAGGTTAGAGCTCTTCAACCTGGAAGATAGATGGCTGAGGGGAGATATAACAGAGGTATATAAATTAATGAATGGAGTGGAACGGGTAAACGTAGATTGATTGTTTATGTCATCAGCTACAGGGTAACCTATTTAAGACTAATAAGAGAAAATATTTTTTCACTCAACATGTTATCAATCCCTGGAATTTGTTACCGGAGGATGTAGTAAAAGTTGTTCAAACTGTTAATTGTAAACCGCCCTGATCTCTGTAAGGGGCAGTATAGAAGAACCAAATAAATAAATAAAATAAAAGCTGTTAGTGTAGATGGGTTTAAAAAAGGTTTGGACAAGTTCCTGGAGGAAAGGTCTATAAACCATTATTAAAAGGGACCCAAGATATCACTGCTTGACCCAATACAAGCATTGAGCAACCTGTGTCTTTTGGGGAGACTGCTAGGTACTTATGACCTAGATTGGCCACTGTTGGAAACAGAATACTGGGCTTGATGGATCTTGGTCTGACCCAGTATGGCATATCTTATGTTCTTATTTTGGTTAGTTAGTGCATGTGAAATCAATTTAGCACACATTAAAAATTCCCCTTTAAAATGAATGTGTAAAGCTAACCAAAACACACCAACAATTGGTGGGAAAATCATGGAAAAAAGAATAAAACAAGCCAAATTTTTCTTGCCCGCACACATCCCTAGTTTTTAAATTGTATTCACTCTTCCCTTTTGTTGTCAGGAAATGATAATGAACTTATAAGGAGTGCTTTCTAGTCATGAAATGGCACTGCATAGCACCAAGGGCATGAACCACCATGTTGTGTTTCCTTATATATAGAGAGGAAGACCATGAAGTAATCAAAGGGGGAAAAAGTCATAAAACCCATAGATGATGGGAGAGTTGGGGTGAATATGTATGTTGGGAAGATGTTAATACTGAGAAGCATAATTGCATACAAGAGGACCTTTTTCTTTTGATGAGATGAAAATATAAGCTTGGAAGTCTCTTCTGTTCGATCTGGTTTTAAGACAAAGAACACTACTATAAGGTCTTCAAGAGGTATTCTAAGAGCAAAATTTTATGGAGGGGAGACATTTTCAGTCTCTGCAAGTAGATTGCAGTCTTGCAGGTACTTTGTACCCATGGTCCTACAAGTCAGTTTTAAAAGAAACTTCCTGCAGAACATCCCTTTAAAAATCAGGAATCACAACAGGTCCATGGGGATTCTTTGCAGATGCTGATTGCATAGGATAGAGAACAAGCTAGAATTTCATAATGAAATCCCTTAAATACTTCAGAAGGCTCACCCTAAGGCTTTCCCTGGTATTACTCTTTTCTCTTGCATACAAGGAATGGGCAATTCTCAGAGCACTTTTTTCCCCCACTAGTGAACACCCATTTACCCATGAACAACCTTCTGAAACTTTCCCTCCACATATGCTACAAGCATTCTTACTTTTAGAAAAAGATTATAGGGTTAATTTTCAAAAGCCATTATCCAGATAACAACAGAGGTTTATTTATTTATTTATACATCTTTTCTATACCGCCACTTCCAGCGATCAGTGGCGGTTTACAGGTAACATAAACTTTAATAATGGAGTACTATTATTTTACATAGAACAGATTTAGAACAATGAACATTCAACTATTAAATGTAACTCAAAAAATACAATGAGATAACAGGCTACCAACAGGTTATCCAGATAAGGGTACTGAGCGAGATATTCAGCATCACTATCTCTACAAACCACCCCCATCTATCCCTTGGGATCTGTCTGTCCTTCACAATTCAGCACACAGTCATGTGCACCACCTTCCATTGGCAGGAACACTGGCAGAGAAATTCCATGTGGCTCGATGCCACTAAACGAGAACATATACAAAAATATTACCAAACCACACTAAAACATTCCCTCAGTTATAATATCTTTTTGTTGGAACTGGCTGGAGGCGGCTGAAAGAGCAACACAGTCGCTCCAGACAGCCAGTTCCGTTTTAATCAAACCAAGCTAAAGTAATACTTATCAAATTATGTCCCAGTGAAGTTTTGTCTAGTGAAGTTTTGTAGCAATCCGTAGAAACCAAGTCTCTTTCATGTCATCAAAAAGTATCAAGCGGTGTTAAACAGCTGATATATCCACGACGCGCACGTTTCGGGCTGTCCAGCCCTGTGTCAAGTGGTCAAGAACATGTAGTATTCCCGAAACGTGCGCGTCGTGGATATATCAGCTGTTTAACACCGCTTGATACTTTTTGATGACATGAAAGAGACTTGGTTTCTACGGATTGCTACAAAACTTCACTAGACAAAACTTCACTGGGACATAATTTGATAAGTATTACTTTAGCTTGGTTTGATTAAAACGGAACTGGCTGTCTGGAGCGACTGTGTTGCTCTTTCAGCCGCCTCCAGCCAGTTCCAACAAAAAGATATTATAACTGAGGGAATGTTTTAGTGTGGTTTGGTAATATTTTTGTATACGTTTATTACTACTGAACCTGGGGATTTTGGTTTAAACTAAACGAGAACATTGCAAAGGAACTGTCCAAACCAACAGTGAACAGGTTTGTTTTCAAAGGAGAACTTTTGGCTTTCGAAGATGTGCAATATTCACTGCTCATCCCTGGACTTGAGGTATGTTCAGTGAACCTTTCAGTGATGCTGTTTAAATTCCCGTATTTTCACAGTCGGACCACCTTAGCCATCCATGCATCTGTCTCTCCCACCCTTCACTCTCTGCAGACCTCCTTCTCAGGACTTTCATTCTGCACTGACAGCCTGAAAGTGATGTCCAAGCTCCCTTTAAAGATTAATATGGCTTTTTCCTTGACATTATAATTCCTCTTAATTTCACATTTTATGGATAGAATTGTCTATTTATAGATATATGTAACTGTATTGTGCATTTTCTAAGTGTGGTGTTGTTATTAAGTGCCATCAAGTCAATATTGATGCATGGCGACCCTGTGGATAGTTGCTCAGTCTTCATTCAGGCGGCTAATTGTTGATAGAGTGGCATCCATAGCTGCTGTTATCGTATTGATCCATTGTGTTGCCAAGCATGCTACCTTTCTCTAATGATCTCTCTCTTCACATGATGTAACCAAAATAGGAAAGTCAAAGTCTTGTCATTTGAGCTTCTAAAGAAAGCTTAAGTTTGATCTCCTCTAGTACCAACTTATTTGTTCTTTGGGCAGTCCATGGTATACACAGTGGGCCCGATATTGTACTGAGATGGGTATGCATCGTTATGGCACATAGCCATCGCCGCTGACCTCTAACCCCGGATTTTCAATGGCAGAGTCATATGTGGCCCCAGCATTGAATATCCAGGGTCACTGCACAGTCTCCGACACTGCAGAAGCTAACCGGGTAGCGGCGATATTGCACCGCTACCCGGTTAGCTCCCACGGGTAAAACTAGGCCAACATTTGCCCACCTATGACATGCCCTGGAATGCCCATAACAGGTCCAGATGCTAAGCAGTTTGCATCGGGGTGTATAGGCGCATTAGTTGGGGATATTCAGCAGGACTAACCATGTTAGTGCCATTGAATATCCTGTTCAGTGGCATTTACATGGTTTAATCTGTAAACCATGTAAATGCCACTAGAGGACAGCAACCTTGGGCCGGAAGGACTGGGGTTTCTAGTCCCTCAGCTGCTCCTTGTGGTCTTGGGCAAGCCACTTAACCCTCCATAGCCCATGTTCCCTGTAAAATAGTTATCTCCAAGTTATAATGCCCTGTTCAATGTAATTTCAGTTTGGTCAATGTAAACCACACTGATGCAGAATAGCGTGGTACATAAGAGAATGTAAATAAAAATAAAATAAACCATATAAATGCCTTTAGAAAATAAGGCACAGTATTCGTCGCCAGTACTAGAATTTGAAGGTATCAATTTTTGTCCTGTCTTTCTTCGTCACTATCCAACTTTCACATCCATCTGACATTATTGAAAATGCTTCCCTCCCAACCCTTCCTCAAAAATTCCAGGCCCTTCCAACCATTTTTCCTTCCCATTTTTCTGCACTCATTCTCACAGCCCCACTCATATCCCTCACCAATTGACCTAGTCCCTGTTGTCCTCCCTAATCCCTGCTCAGTTTAGTTACTACTTCCCCCCCCTCATCAATCCCCAAGTCACCATTCTTCCATCTTACCCAGTTCCTGAGTCCTTGTTTCTAATCCCCAGTCATTCTTAGAGTCTGTCTTTTTCTGATCTCCCACCCATTTCTAGTCTCTACTTAAGATGGAGTCCCTGTTGTTCTTCTCCCTCCTAAGCCCACAGTAACTGCTCCCCTACCTCTTTCTCCCATTTCCTAAGCATCCATTGCCCCTGCTTATCCCACATACCTATTTCTCGACTCCCTAGTGTCTTCTCCTGCATATGCTCTTACTTCTTTCCCCTCCCTATCTGTCCTTCTCTGCCTTCTTACAGCATCGGCATCAGGATCAGCCACCTTCTCTGAGTTCCCCCATAAGTTGCTCTCCTCTAGCCACAGTATCAGCTTTCCAGCTTCCAGCATCAGACCCTCAATAACCAGTTCTCCAACAGCCTCTAATTCCAGCTTTCCTAGCATCGACCTCTACCCTTCTCCCAGCCCTCTAGCATCAACCTATAGGCCCCTTTTCCCAGCCCATCCCCCCATCATAAGCCTCTAACTTCCTTCTCCCAGCCCAAGCACCAGGATCAGCCCATTTCTGCGATTCTCAGTCCTCTAACATCAGCCTTCCCTCTCACATTAGGGTCAACCCATTTCTCCCAGCCCTATTTCCCCAACATCGACTCCCAGCCCCCCCTAGCATCAGCATCCAGCCCTTCTCCCATCCTCAGCATCAGAATCAATCCATTTCTCCCTGCCCCAATTCACATCAGCTCCCAGTCCCCTTCTTCTGGCCCCAACAGCCTCAGTCCCCTGCTCCCAGCTCTTTCTGCTTCCTGCCCTGATCTCTGTCATAATGGTGAACACAGCTGTAGAAATATGCTGCTTTGCTCATGCCACAGGCTGTACTATGTTTCCTCTGCCTCTGCAGTCTGAAACATAGGGAATGGGGTCTCAGAAAACAAATACAAATAGGAATGGGGGCAAGGTAGAACTCAAACCCACGAGGAGATAGCAAAAGTGGACAAAGCAATGGGACCAGACAGAATTCATCCAAGGGTATTGAAAGAACTTAGCCAAGTACTGGTGACCCTGAAGAGGTTGGTAACTACAGGCCGATTAGTCTGTACTCCATGGTGAGAAAATTAATGGAAATGCTGCCAAAGCAGAGGATGTTGTGGTTCCTTGAATCCAAAGGATTACAGGATCTGAGACGGCATGGCTTTACTAGAGATGGGTCTTGTCAGACAAGTCTGATTGATTTCTTTCAATGCATGACCAGAGAATTGGATCGGGGAGAACACTAGATTTGGTCTACTTAAATTTCAGCAAGACCTTTGACACCATGCTGCATCAGCAACTTATAAGTAAATTGAATGCCCTCAGGATGGACTCTAAAGTGACTGGGTAAGAAACTGGTTAAGTGTGAGGCATTAGAGGGTGGTAGTAAATGGAGTTCACTTGAAAGATAGAAGCATTACCAGTGGCATGCCTCAGGGATCAGTCCTTGATCTTGTTCTTTGTAACACTTTTTTAAATGATGTTGCAGATCTGTCAGGAAAGGTTTGCCTCTTTGCAGATGACACCAAAATCTGCAATAGAAGCATCCTTTTGGCTTTTGTTGTCGCCTTTTCTACCCATTTGACCACTTTAAGATCATATGATACAATCACTCCCAGGTCCTGCTCATCTTTCATGCACCGAAATGCTTCATCCCCCTATTCTGTATGGCTCCCTTGGGTTTTTGCAGCCCAAATGCATGACCTTGCATTTTTTTAACATTAAATCTTAGCTGCCAAATTATTGACCATTTTTAAGCTGCTTTAGATCCCTCCTCATGTGGAAGGTATGGAAAGCTTTGGCAGGTGCATGTTGGAAAAGGTGGTGGCTAAGAGTGTTTTTTCTTCTACAGCTTCAAAAAACGTTGAGAATTGTTGTGATGACCCTTGCTGGTGAGTGAGAATGAACATTCTTGTAAGTGCACGTGAACTGGTGTGGACATTAGACTGAGAAGCCAATTCAGATCTGGGTGCCTCCGGCCTGTCCAGATGTCCAGAATCTGAATGGGCCAGAACTGCACCAGATTTTGATTCCGCAGGGGATACACACCCCTGTGGGATCAGAATCGGGTGCATGTGACCTGAACGGCCTGGCCGTGCCCCGATTCTGGGCCCCCCCAGATGTCCAGCCACTTACCCAGCTAGCCCAGCCAGGTTCTTGCATAGAGCCGCAGTGTTATGGCGTCTTGTTGCCGTAACACTATGGCTCCATGCAGGAGCCACGATCCCTGACAGACCATGAAATGATCCTTTCCCCGCTGCCTGACCCCTGATCGAGCCTGCTGTGGCCAGGGTCAGGCTGCAGGGAACCCCCTTCCCTCCTTTTCCCTGCCCAGAGTGAGTGTTGGCTGCCATCTAGGGGGACTTATTCCACCTCTGAGATGGAATAAGTCCCCTGTCCAAATGTCCGACCTGTGACATACAGGGCCAACCCCAGAATCAACTCTGTATGTCCAGGGTAGGGGTCAGCCTCTGATCTGCCCTTTCTCCTCCCTCGGCCTGCCCCCTCCCACCCCCATACAGAGCTCCCTGCCCATCTCTGCTGTACGTGCAGGGAGCTCTGTGGGTGGAATCAGCACCCTGGTGTTTAGCGGGGCTATACGTCCAATCAGGACGTATACCCCCGCTAAACACGGGTCAGACTCTACCCCTGAATGAATAATAATAGCCTGCCTCACTTTTTAAGATGTCCCTAACCGTCCTCTGGCCTCTCTCAGCTTTGCAGAGAGAATGAAATGGCAGCAGCACTGTAGTAACACTGCCATTCATAAATGCTTTATTACCATCTATTATGTTACGCAGTAGTTAATAGCATGCTTAATGGTAACCGACTATCTAAACAAGCACATGCATCTCTTTATGTGCAATCTACAGTTTAGGAGAGACCATGCAAAATCTTGTCATCACCTCATTCATTATACTTACCATTCATTACTCATACATCCTATAATAAGTTGTTAAATATGCTGTTAAAAAATTGCAGCTGGAGCCAGTTATGCTATCTAGATGAGGAATTCATCTATTCCGTTTAAAATAGAGCCAGAATTTTATAAAGCTACATTGGATGCCATGTCCCATTTGGTCCTTTCTGCAGTAACGCTCTTGAGAGAAGATTGCAAGAACGCCTCCTATCTAAGCCTGGGGGGATTTATAAGGGACCTCTCATTCAAAGAGGATCCCAGTGAGTGCGCTCTGTATGTAGCATTACGCAGCACATATAGGGAACAGAGAGGCACTTTCCAGATGTATACCAACTTTAATTCTCACTTTGTTCCCAGCTCGGTGTGGTCTCAGTTTTACGTTGTTGATCAAAAGATAGTAAGCATGCAAAGCTATATACATTGAAATCTTCTTGCATAATAACATTCTTTGAAATTCTACTATAGATTGTTGTTTACTACTTACCAATTTAATTGTTTCTAATAAAACGCTGTCTATGCACTAAAATATTTTTATCAGGGTAATTTTATAGGTGTGCTTATTTTTACCTGTGAAAATAACTGCCTAAAAGGAGTGTTTTAGTCATCTCTTATAGAACTGCACACAGTGTAAAAGTGTTCATGTTAATTTCATATAAAAACAAATGAAAACAATGTCCACTCAAATTATTCCCAAAACAAATCAAAAGTAGACCAAAAAATATATCCTATCAGCTAGCACATATCCATTTTTTGGAATATTTGCCATGAGGAGTACCACCTCTTGCAACAAAATTTCCTGTTTAATCATTTTAAGGTTTTCCTAAAAACCAGTAAACCATTCCTACACGTGTGTGCCAACACAACTATGTTTGACCCACCAAACATAAAACGCTAATGTGAAATTGAAAAGGAACACCCTGCGCCATATGCAATGCAGTATAAAAGGACATATCCGATTCCCGACGTGGTGAATAAATCTCCTCCAATAATTTGGGGCTAATTCTGCTCCCGTAGGACTTTAGATACACATTCAAGGGAGGAGTGGCCTAGTGGTTGGGGCAAGTTACTGGAAGGTCAGGGGTTCAAATCCCCCTAGAGGACAGCAACCTTGGGCCGGAAGGACTGGGGTTTCTAGTCCCACAGGTGCTCCTTGTGGTCTTGGGCAAGCCACTTAACCCTCCATTGCCCATGTTATTTATTCATTTATTTATTTAAATATGGAGAAGGCCCTGTTGGAGGTTGTCTTTGTACATTTTGTCGTCATCTTGGGGACTACTAAGGTGTTCATTGTTGTAGGTCTCCTGTTTCTATTTTCCGGGGTACTGTGGATTAGCTTGCTGATTGGCGTAGAGGGCTGGTTATTTAGGGCTTTGAATGTAAGGACTATTGACTTGTATTGGAGTCTGGCATGTAATGGTAGCCAATGCAGTTCTTTCATGATTGGCGTTATGTTCCCTGTCAATAGTTATCTCTAAGTTATAATACCCTGTTCAATGTAATTTCAGTTTGTTCAATGTAAACCACCTTGATATCATGAAAGGTAGTATATAAGAAATGTTAAACAAACAAAAATAAACAAACACCAGCTTCCGCTTTATGATCCAACAGCAGCTCTCAGCGTGGTGAACCAGCTCCCAGTGTAGTGAATAAATCTCCACCAATATCACAAACACAGCACTGCGTGTTAATTTCATGAACGTCCTTTCACTTTGGACAAGCACACAGAGGAGTTTGGGTAGAACATAGATGGAATATGGAAATGAATGCATCGATTACACTGGACAACAAATTTGTTCAAAAGATTTGCTTCCTGAAACATTTTTTGGTGATTATCATAGACAGTTTGAAGCTGAACACAAATATAATTTCAGATTGACTGTATCACATAGGAATCTGCAGAAACATAAAATTAAATTCTGACTGAATTTAGCATGTTTAATCGCACAATGATGCTGACATATTGCACTAGTTCACCTGAGCTAAAAATGTTTTGCTCCCGATTTTCATTTGTACTCAGCATCTGATGCTTCTGGCCTTAGTATCCAACAATAGGCAACCAGCATTGATGGGTACCAGTTGCTCTGATACCGCTTTTCCATCATTGCAATGTCCTGGTGAAATCTTTCACCAGGTTTGTCACTGACTGCACCAAGATTAGCAGGGAAGTGTGAATGCAGAAAACGAATCTTCAACGACATGTTGCACGTCATGGTTTTGTATGCTTGAAGCATGTTCTCAACCAGTTGGACGTAGTTTGGTGCCCTGTAATTACCAGGAAAATTCTCAACAAGATCCCTGCAATTTTCTCAGGCCCCACTAGCAGATCTTTGAACCGCTTGTCATTGATAACTTGCCTGACTTGTGGACACACAAAAATGCCTTCCTTAATCTTGGCATCAGTTATTCTTGGAAACATCTGTCTCAAATATCGAAATCTTTCACTTTCCTTATTCATTGCTTAAACAAAATTTTCATTAGTCCGAGCTTTATATGAAGAGGCGGCAAAAATATCTTACTTGTGTTGACAAGTGGTCCATGTGCCACATTTTTCTGTCCTGGAACCAAACGCTTATGGAACGGCCAGTTCTTTTTAAATGTAAGGAGACTCTCTAGCACAGGAGTCACATTCACAAATGAAACAGTACCTGGTATACCCAAACTGAATTCCTAGTAGCAGTGCCACTACTTTTAGATCACCACAGATGTTCCAGTTGTAGTTGTTGTACTGAATGTGTTTCAACAACAGTTCCATGTTTTCATATATTTTTCATATCTTCTTGACGGGTCGTACCTGGTGTCAGCAAACCCCATCCTTGCAATCTTGAACCAAGTAGTTCAGCTTTTGTTTTTGAGAAACTTAAGTCCCACACCAAGTCATTCAATTCTTACTGTGTTATCAGATGAGGCACGCCATGTTATTTTCCACATCTGGCCCGTGTATTATGGCATCTTCGTCTGCCTCATCTAGACTCCATGTCTCTGGTGGCTTTGGTACTGGCATACTGTCATCATGCAGCACTGGTCTCATGACTGAAGGCAGACTGGGATATTCAATAGATTTCTTATTTTTAGCAGAGAAGCCAGATACATTGGTCAGACAGAAGTAACAGTCTGTCACCTGATCCTTCTGTTCTCGCCATATCATTGGGACTCCAAACCACATTGACTTCCGAGAACCTCTGAGCCAAGCTCTGAGATGGACAGCACATGTTGCACAGCAAAAGTGAGGAGCCCAAGATTTGTCTTGACTGCCAACTTTAGAACTGAAATAGAGTTCATACAATTTATTAATAAGTGCAATCATGCTGCGTCTTTGAGGTTTAAGCATATACTCACCACAAATGTAACAGAATGTATCACGACTGTTGCAACATTATTGAAACATTTCTGCTGTAATGAATCATCGTTAAGACAAGAAGCTCACATATAAATGCTATTGTTAAGTACACAAACGGATATCAACATCATGTATAGCATCTGTGTATGAAAGTTGCTTTTATAGTCTGTACTGCCAGCATCCATCCTAAGTATGCCCATGCATTCCTGAGCAGCAGCAGTAGACTTAAAATATGTGAGGAAATCACAAAAATAGGCGATTGCAAAATATGGTGCATGATAGGAAAATGTCAAGGTGGTTTTCATGATCAGCAACCCAAAATCGATAAGATACACCCAAAAGTGTTCAGGAAGCAAAATCTTTGCTGTCAGTGCTGTAGGATACTATAATTCACATGTGCTTGCAAATGTAGGTGGGATTATTTACATCAGCTCTAGGGCAGGTGTAAATGATTGCCTTAAATGTAGGCACATTTTCAGTCACTTATGCTAGTATTTTAAAAAGAAAAGTAGGTGACTATTTTTGTTTATAAAGTGGGCACATTTTGGCTGCCTTAAACTAGACACCCTATTATAAAGTTTTCTTAGTATTGCACGTCTGAATGCAGCTTGCATGGGACTGCTGGATTGCCCATGAAGTCCTTGTTCTGTGGGGTGATGTGTGCCCTGGATTCTAAGAGGACTATCATCCTCAACCATACAGACAAGCAGGAAAATGAGAGCAGAGCCCTGCTGACATTTGCCATTGACAGTGTGGAAAAAAAGGTCTTGATAGCTACATCCAGAGGATGTTACTCCATCATTGTGTCCCAGCAGTGCACTGCCACATCACAGAAGGCAGCTGAGAAGCTCTTTAAGTTCTACAGAGATTCCAGTATGCCCATTAGGTGCAAAATCCTAATGCATTTTATTAAAAGGGCCCTTTAATTGCTCCATCCACTTCATGCATTTTAGTAACAGTGCTAGAGAAAAACTGACATAAGTTGGTCATCGAAGTTCTCAGCAATGAGAAAGGATCTGCAACTGGAGAATCTATTAAATCACAGGTTAAATCAGGAGATTGGACAGCAATACTTGATTATAAAGAGCCCTAAGACAACAAAACTTCCCCATGATTATTCACATCCACATTAGGAGTAGAGCAAGAGGGCATGTCCTCTTTTCCAAGATCAAAGGCCACTAGTCTATTTGGAGGAGATGGAGTCCTAAGACCACTGCTGATTCTCTTGAAGCCAATGCAGACTGTTCTGAGCCCCCTTCAGTCTTGCCAGCAACAGTAGCATATATATCCTTGGGACCTTTCTGTATCATAGGAGATTGAGTATTTTCCCCTTCCTTTTCTTCTAAACCATAAACAAGAAATAGAAATAAAATAAGTAGAAGACTCACCAGAAGGATGAAGTCAGGATGGGAAAATATTCTCCAAGTTTTCTTGGGTCCTCTTGGGCTCCAAAGAGGTGTTCCCCTTTGGGACACAACTCTGTGACTGCATGCTCCAAGCCAGCCTGTTTCTTATAATTCCTTTTGATTCTCACCTTCCAAGGCACAGCTATCAGGATCTTTCACAGACCTCTTCACAATTTTTCATAGAGACTTCCTATTTCTAAAGTGGAGTTAGATCTTGGCTGTTGGGGTGGAATAGAAGGGTGGGAGGGTATTCTCTATTCTGGGCGAGATTGGGATGAGGGTTCCTTAATTTCAGAGAATTGCTCTTTTAAGAGGGTTCCAGGGAGGAGAGAGAACTCCAGCTTTGATCTGATGTTACCTTCCCATGAATAACATAAAGTACGTTATTCAATTTGCACAATAATGAAGTAACTTTCAGGCATTTTCCTGCTTGTGTGTGTGATTGAGATGAGTAAGAACAGCGAACTAGAAGAGAGGCTGAGGGCAGTGGTGTAAATTCTGACCAAGCAGCTCCCACAATGCAGGGAGGCCCTGGTGGGAAGGGAGCCCATACAATGATGGGTGGAAAATTTACTTGAACTTGTTTGCCATTTTGCTTCCACTCCAGGCCCAGAGCTATTACCTCCTGAAGTCTCGCTATAATAGCTGCACCACACATGCAGGGAGTGGCACATTACGGGGAAGGAGGATGATACCACTTCCAAAAACAATGGGGGGACCTCAGAAAACTTATGCTTGGGGACCTCTCATTAGAACATATGCCACTGGCTGAGGGCATACAGTTAGGATAAACAGCAGAGGGCTTTGGGGCAAAGAGAATAAATAATCTGCAAAAATCTGTCTCAGGCAAAAGCACTGGAAGACCAGACAGCATAGGAGTTGCAGAAGAAAAGTAATGTTACTCATTAACTAAGAGGGGCCAAAAGAGAAAAGAGCAACCCGGCCAACAGTTGGGAAAGGGAACACATCAGAAAAAACTTGGTCTCACACAGAGGCATTGGGCCATTAGAGATCAAGGAAGTAAATCTAGCTATGTATTCACCTACCCTACTAGTGAGAAACACCTAAACCCACACTAATGTCTGGTATTTACCCTATTAAACAAACCCATGCTCCCTAAAATCCTGTTACTGCAATTTAACCTGTACTGTAAAATAGTTATCTATACTGTAAAAGTTACATGCGATCGGGATTCACTTGATTATAAATGGTTAATTGTTACTTGTAATGGTTCTTGGTTCTATGTAAACCCCCTTTGATTACTGATAGGGCATATATAAAATCACATAAGTTGCGATGCTTCTGCTTGGGCCCAAGAGCTTACAAGCAGGAAACAGCCTTATGTTGTCCACTTTTGAATAAAGCTTCCCTTGTTGTCACCAGAGGTATTCTGGGACTTGTAGTTAGTTTATTCTTTAAGGACAAATTGTAGTTGTGAGTCGGTGGTTCAAGGCAGCAAGAAAATTTATTTTGTGGGGATTTCCAGGGCATTTAAGCTCAATACACAAACAAGGCAAAAAGGATGCTTCTCCAACATAAAGGATAAATCAGGTAACAGAGAAGGACGTAACAAAAACCTCTTTTCCACTGTTCAGCTGTTCTTATTCCCCCAAGCTTACACCGAGGACTGCCTCGTGTGGTCATTCAACAGAAATACAGATAAACTTGCAACAGCTGTGATTTTCTTTTCTCAAAGCAAACTTCTTCTAAGCACTGCTTCTTAGCTTCAGAAAGCAATTAGGCTTAGTAAAACACAGTATTAGCTTTCCTTAATTCTAAGCAGGTATTGCACTTATTCTCTATATTGTTTCACAGTCTCTCAGCTCAGTTCAATAATGCAGACTCTTCTTTTAAACACAATGAGCAATCCATTGGTACAGGTTCACACTCAGAGCTTGGCAAACAGTAATCTATTTGCATTCCTTCTATGGCAACAGGATATATGGTATCTCTATCAAAGTTACAAACTCTCCCAGACTTTCTTTCCTTTAGAAATTCCTGGAACTGATTCCATAGCAATTCAGCTTGTAAAGGCACAGTTGTATTAGGGGAGTGAACTTTTCCCTCAGCAAGCAATTCTCTCAGTGCTTCTAGCTTTGAAGACTCAGCTGTTCTGCTTTTATCAGGGCTATGACTTTTCCCATACATAAAACTTTCCACCCACCTCTTAGCAGTAGACGGTGAGGGCTCTGCTTCCTGGACCTTAGCAATAGCAAACTGTTTCTCTGTTGATTTCTCAGCTCTGAAACTGCTGGCTTCACCTTGGGAATGGTTCCTCAGACAAGCGCTGATTTCTTTCTTCCTGGGATCCTCCAGGCTCTGAAATTCAGCCTCCTTATGGTCCTTCTCCAGGCCCTCTTAGGTAGCTGCTTTCCTGGGAGTTTTCTTCTTTCTTTCTCCTCCAGCTATGCTCCGCCTTGCTCTCTCTGTTGTCCTTTGCCTTCCTCCTTCCCTCCTCTTTCTGCTCTGCTCATGGTTTTAAGAACCGTTGGCTGCTAGGCACTCCCTGTTCTCTGCACCTGTGTGACCAATCATCAGGCAAGCTTGTCTCCACCCTGAGCTAGGGCGTGGCCTGACCTTAGCAGGGAGCTGGGTTTTTTTTCTGATCTGGCTTGCAAGTCTTATGCACAAGTGAACTGTCATTCATTTCAAAGGGGAAACTAGGATTTTCTTCCACTTCCATGTCTTCCTGGGAGCTTTCATCACTACAAAGTAAATAAATAAGTCTTGCATAGAAGTACAGCAATAACAGACAGCAAGGAAGTTGCATCAGGAAAGAGTTAATTTTTCCAGATGGTAACTGACAGAGAGGGAGAGAGACAGCAAGCAAACCAGAAAAGGTGAAATTCAGAATGGAAGACAGTCAGGCACTGTCTGGCAACTAAATCAGAGTCAGCACCTCACCTGCTTTACAGACAAGAACACAGACATCAAAAACCTGGAGGCGGACATAGTTTCAACATCCGTTTTCCTACTCGTATAAAAAGGCATATGTTCAGCCTATTATTTGGCCTAAAGTTAGTGCTCATGGTTTGCAAAATCACTCCATAGACAGACCATTTCCTAATAAGGTTTGAATTGACTTTTCTGTCAAGAATAATTTCTCTATGATAAGGGTAATTCTGCAGGTGCTTTTGAGTGCCTGAAATCTGATTATGATGCCTTTAGAGACAGCTGATGGTTTAGAATCCTCTGCAATACTCCTGTTATGGGATACTACGATCTCCCTACATTTAAGAACAGACCTTAAAGAGGAGTTAGACTACATTATGGTCCTTGGTTCAATGCTGAATTAAGAACACTGAAAAAGATAGCCTGGAAGAAAGAAAGATTTTCACTTTCTCCAGAACCTAAGGATACAAAGAACGGATATATGGAAGCATTTAGAATTTGTTGATCAATTGTACATACTGCAAAAAGAAACTATTATACCACTAGGCTACAGAATGCTCTGCCTAGCTCGTATTAATGCCTTCAACTACACACTTAGATATTCCTATCCATCAGCTCAGGATTATGCAGATTTCTTCAAAGATAGCTTGCCTTGGGGGCATTTAGCCATTTGAAGTGAGCTCTCTACATCCTCTGTAGTTAACCCAGAATGTCCTTTGTGGAAATGCTTTGAACCAGTAGCCTCAGAGTTAAAACGCAGGTGATTACTAAGATGAGCTCAAATTCCTGCCCTCTTGGCAAATAGGGTAATTGTATGAAGTCATTTTAGTGGCTATACACATGCGTAAAATGTCTCATTAAATGACCTGAGGCGTAAAAGTACATGAAGTGACATTAACACAAATATTTCTACTGCAGGCATTGGCGAGGGCATAGTCTGGGTGGAGCACAGACGTGGTCGCAAAGTATAGGCATTGATTACAAAATACACTAATCTATATGCAGACATTTTGTGCCTATTCCTGAGCAGGTGTAAATATTAGCAATGTCAATGTAGTCATGATTGTTTCTCAGTTTGCACTTATATTTTATAAAGACAGATAGTCATAAACTGTATGGCCGGCATTCTGTAACCCGAATAGCAGGGCTGGACGCCCAACTCGTGCTCACCCCTGGAATGTGATTCTGGTCCCAGCGCTCCCCGCACGTACACAGCGTTTGTGCAGGGAGCACTGGATGGGGGCGGGAGGGGGCGGAACAGAGGCAGAGTGGGGGAGTGGCAAGGAGCCTGGATGTACAGAGCCTATTCAGGTCAGGGCCCTGTACATCCACCGGCACACAGCTGCACGCCCAGTTTATTCCACACCAAAGGTGTTTCCCACATTGCATACTGCACTCCCCTGCAACACAGACAGCTGGCCTGCAGCCACGATCCAGGCTATGGAGGCCTCTGGTGTTGGTTGGATCGCAGTCTGCAGGGGCAGACATGGGCCATGGCATTCCAAGCCATCAAATAGAGGGCTCATTGCCATGGCACCAGAACACCATGCCTCCTGCGTCCCAGCCATGGCGTTGTGGCATCGGGACAGGCAGCTCTCCATTCCCCGATCTCATCGGCATATGGGGAGCGCCCTGATGTCCAAGTCCCTTATTCAGCTGTCATGGGTATGTCCAGGCCCCGCGACAGCAGAATCAGGTCCATCTCTTGCACATCCAGTTTTGCATGGCCAATGCAGCTAAACATGTGGGAACCAGAATTTACCTCTATGCACGTAAACAAGCTT
This sequence comes from Ichthyophis bannanicus, assembly GCA_033557465.1. Lineage (NCBI taxonomy): Eukaryota > Metazoa > Chordata > Amphibia > Gymnophiona > Ichthyophiidae > Ichthyophis > Ichthyophis bannanicus. Next base: position 78,636,884 of record CM066050.1, on the reverse strand, counting down.
TTATGTATGTATATGATATGATCATTATTCTGAAAGTGCATGTGGGCATGTACAGGAGTGGCGTTTGGGCAGAGAGTGGGCTGAGCACAAAGTTATGTGCATAAATTATAAAATACTTGAAAAAAGTAGGGGCGGGCATCTACATCAGCCATGGGACTGTGCTTTCAAGTTACATCCATATTTTATAAAGTCAAGTAAGCGCATACTTGACTTTATAAAATAGGCACAAAATGTGTGTTAACCTAGAAACACTTTATAAAATTATGCATGCCTTTATAATATTATACATCTTTATAAAGTTGAGTAAAAATCAGTGCCTTCTTGACTTCTAAACCTAGGCATACTTTCAGAAAATTACCCTCTTTGAGCCCGACTCTGAAAAGGGCACGTCCGGCCCCTCCGGATGGCCCCATGCAGGACATACCCATTAGGACCCAATTCTGTACCACAGGAACAAAACATTACCGCGGCACACAGAATCGGGCCCGAGGATGGCCTGGCGTGCCCCTGCATGTCTGCAGGGATGTCCTCCCCACAGTTGCCCCTGGCTACCGCGGCTCAATCCCCCTTCTTCCCTGCCGCTCGACCTACGGCTGGCCAGCCGGGGCCTGGATCGGGCAGCAGGGACCCATCTGCACCCAGCCCTGGCCCTGCAGGGGATCCCCAGCCCCAATTGCCCCGCTGGTGTTGATTATTCAAGGTGGAATAATCAACATGTCCCCTCTGACTCCACAGGACGTACAGGGCCGTGTCCTGAATTGGCCCTATACATCCTGCCAGCTCACCCTTCCCTGCTATGCCCAGACTTCATCCCCTCCTGCCCCCGCTGACTCTCCCCATCCTGTGGCTCTAACCATGTGGGGAGAGCAGGAGGGGGAATAGGAGCAGGATGGCCTGCGGGGTTGCATATCTCACTGGGACGTGCAGCACCACAGGACCTGTCTCAGAATCGGACCCTTTGTGTCTACGCTTCTGTAAAAATAGTGAATGTGTGGCTGATTTTCTACATTTATTTATGTATTTACTTATTTATTTAACAGGTTTTTTTATACTGTCTTTAGCCAAGGTGGTTTACATAGAACAAAAACAAGCAAACTCAACTGAGATGCAATTACATTCAGGGGCGGCCCAAGGGGGGTGCGGGGCCATGTGCGGAGACTCGGTGCGGGGCCTCATTTGCATAAGGGGCCTCATTTGCATAAATATTTGCATAATGTTACCATACACTAACTTTTAGTAAACATGCCTCTTCATGAGTGTATGGATAAAGAAAGACAAAGATTTCTACATTACTATAATCCAGTGCCAACCGCCAGGCACATTAGGAACTACTACAAACACTGCCCATTTAGAACCCATAGCAAACCCACCGTATCCTAACAGCACTACCAAGACTCATAAAGCACCATACCCTACCTATCAAAAGGCAACACTGCAAATATTAAACCAATACATTTCAGAGAATAACAATACATGACCTACTGGGGAAAGAGAACAAGTGGCAATGTCAAATAGGAATTACATAAACAGAATACCTCAGCTCAGTTACACATGCAGAACATAGACCATCACCAAACAAGGAATCACAATTTAAAAACAGGAAGACAATAATTAAACTGGGAACCCTAAAAGCCAAACTTGGAATGTACAACAATGTTGAAATAAAACTATAAATTAATTTCCTCTTGTACTAAACAAAGCACCGACATTAATGATGCACATTTCCCAGAGCTGACATATTCCAGTTAATAAATTCAAAATAAAGAGATATCTTTGTACCTTTTGTGCATTTTTTTTTCAGTTGCAATTGTTCCAGTCACTTTCTTCTGGTTTATTTGTGTCTTCTGCTAACTCTCCATCGTCTGCTGTCCATTTGTCCTTTCTTCTCTCCTCTAGTTTTTTTCCATTCTCTCTACATCTGCTTTAACATAATAATCTTTCTTCTTTTGCTCTTTCCTCATTCCTATTTCATCCACTCAAATTTTACCCCTCCATCCTCAATCCCCACTTAGGGGCTTGTTTACAAAGCCGCGGTAGCGGTTTGCGATCGTAATCGGAGCCGCGGCCCCATTGATTTCAATGGGGCCGCGGCTGCAATCGCGAACCACTACCGCGGCTTTGTAAACAAGCCCCTTAGTCTCCCAATACCCGGCCAATTGTAGATTTTTCTTCCCTCCCACACAAAATATTCTTCCCCTCTCCATTTCACTCTCCCAGCCCCATCCCCTTCTAATCTCCCCCAACATCAGCTCCCTTTTAGTTGCAGCCCCACCCAGTATCCGCTCCCTTCTAGTCCCCACATCAGCCCATTTCCAGTCCTAGCTCCCCCATCCATTTCCAGTCCTATCCGAGTCCCTTCATCAGCTCATTTCCAATACCAGCCTCCCATCAGCCCATTTCTAGTCCTTTCCTAGCCCCACCATCAGCCCATGTTAAATCCTAGCTCCCCTCCACTCAGCCCATTTCTAATCCAAGCCCCCCATGAACCTACTTCCAGTTCTAGCCCCTCCATGAGTCCATTTCAATCCAAGCCCCCACCACAGCCCATTTCCAATCTTAGCTCCCCCAACACCCAATTCCCAGTCCTATCCTAGCCCCTCCATCAGCCCATTTCCTGTCCTAGCTCCTTCCCCTAAGAGCCCATTCCAAGCCCCCCTCCCCATCAGCTATTTGCAGTTCAAGCCCCCTTCCACTCAGCCCATTTCCAGTCCTAGCAACCCCCCCCCAACCCATTACCAGTCCTAACCTCCCCATCAACCCACTCCCAGTCCTAATCCCACCAGCCCATTTCCAGTCCTAATCCCCCATCACCCAATTTTTAGTTTAAGCCCCCCCATAGCCCATTCCCAGTCCTAACCACCCATCAACCCACTTTCAGTCCTAATCCCATCAGCCCATATACAGATTTAGCTCCCCCATAGCCCATCACCACTCCTAAACCCCCCCAAGCCCATCACCACTCCTACCCCCCCAGCCCATCACCACTCCTAACCCCCCCAGCCCATCACCACTCCTAACCCCCCCCAAGCCCATCACCACTCCTAACTCCCAGCCCATCAACACTCCTAACCCCCCCAGCCCATCAACACTCCTAACCCCCCCAGCCCAGCCCAGCCCATCAAAACTCCTAACCCCCCCCCCAGCCCAGCCCAGCCCATCAACACTCCAACACCCCCCCCCCAGCCCAGCCCAGCCCAGCGAAAATTAAAAGAAAAGAAAACCTGTCTGCTGCCGCGGTCGGGGCCGCCGCGGCAGAATCGAGCGTGCCGCGGGGCCCCCCTGTGCACGGCAGAGCCTGCCCTCCTTGTAGCAGCTCTCTCTTTGGAGCTGAAAAGTCAGACGCGCCGGCTTGCAGAGCAGAGCGCGAGGGAAGAGTTTCTCCCTCGCTGCTCTGTTAAGCCCGCGGGGGCTGATGGGAACTTCCCATCAGCCCCCGCGGGCTTAACAGAGCAGCGAGGGAGAAACTCTTCCCTCGCGCTCTGCAAGCCGGCGCGTCTGACTTCAGCTCCAAAGAGAGAGCTGCTACAAGGAGGGCAGGCTCTGCCGTGCACAGGGGGGCCCCGCGGCACGCTCGATTCTGCCGCGGCGGCCCCGACCGCGGCAGCAGACAGTTTTTTTTTTTTTTTTCAATTTTACTTTTCAAAAAGAATGTTTTTTGCGCGGGGCCCCCTGAAACGCGGGGCCCTGTGCAAAAAACATTCTCGCTCAATGGACGGGCCGGCCCTGATTACATTGAACCTAGGGAGAAGTCAACTTGGTTTAACAAAATAAGGGAGTAGTATATTACAGTTTGGTGTGGTACAGAGTAACAGTAAGAGGTTATGTTAAATTTTTGGGGCCATGATATTCAATGAAAAGGTGGATTTTTTAATTTTCTTCAGGTCATGTGCAGTCTGCTTCGATGTTATGCGAGCTGGGAGTGAGTTCCAGATTGAAGGAGCGAAAAAGGAAAGCATTTAGTCTTTAGAGGTGGGATGGCTAGTGTAGGTTTTGATTCAATGATCTTCGTGCCCTTGTAGTGGTTGGTTTGCTGATGAGGGAATCAAGGCAGGGAGCTGTTGAGTTGTGCAGGATCTTGTGAATAGTCGTAATGACCTTTTGTTTTGTCCTTTGGGTTATTGGTAGCCAGTGTAAGCTCTTGAGGATAAGTGTAATGTGTTGATGTCTTGAGATGCCTGTTAGGATTCTGGCAGCAGTGTTTTGAGCTAGCTAGAGCAGATAGAGTGCATGTTTTGGAAGGCCTTAGTACAGTATGTTTCCGTAGTCTAGGTGCGGTGTTACGATAGATTGGATTACTGTTCTGTAGTCATCGTGGTTAAGTAGTGGTCATAGGTAGTGGAGTGATTTCATTTTATGGTATGCATTATTGACTGCCTTCTTGATATGGGCGTGCATGTTGAGGCCTATGTCAAGAATAATCCTGATATTTGACTTCATCTTTTACTGTAAGTTTGGTATGTTGGAGCATGAGTTTTTTGGGGAGAATGAATGAAGGGTCTCTTGTGACCAGTAATACTTCGGTTTTGCTGCTATTCATTGTTAGGTTTAGGCTCGTGAGGAAGTCAGAGGTGGCTGAGAAGCAAATTAAGATGCTAGAGAAGTCCGAGGTTTGAGTGTAGAAGTGCATGTAGAACATAATATCAATCGGCGTATATGTGAAAGTGCATGTTGAATTTTCTGAGCAGGTTGCAGATCGGTTAGATATAGATGTTAAAAAGGAGTGCAGATAAGGCTAATCCTCGTGGTATGCATTGGTTTAGACTGAAGTAGTTGGAGTTACTGGAACCAATTTTTATCAGAAGTTGCCTGTTAGAGAGGTATGATGAGAACCATTCTAATGTGTTGTTGCAGAGGCCTATATCTTTGAGTCTGGTAAGAAGGGTTTGGTGCAAAACGGTATCGAAAGCAGCACTAATGTTGAGAAATATCATGGCAAAGCCTTGGTGGGGCTTGTCGAGGCCCTTGATGAGCGTGTCAGAGAGAGCAGTGAGGGAGTGTCAACAGCATGCTGGGGGCAGAAGCCATATTGCTGGAGGTCCAGTGGTGCGTGTGCATCAACGTGATCTTGAAGTTGAAGTAGCACTGCTTTTTCTATTACTTTGACGAGGAAGGGGATACTTGCAATGGGGCGATATGAGCTTGGGGAGGACCGGTTCAATGAGGGTTTCTTCAGGATGGGTCTTATTGATGCTTGTTTCAAGGCAGGGGGTTAAGTAACCTTAATCTTTTCTTCAAGCAGGGACAATGTCATGCCAGCTTTCTTATACTAAGAATCCTGCAACCGCTACGGAATATTATTGACCACTCCGACTTCAGGACAGTGGCACAAGCCCTCATCATTCCCCACCTGGATTACTGCAACGCTATATTACAAGGTCTGCCCAAAAAAACCCTTAACATACTGCAACTAGCACAAAACGTAGCGGCTAGAATCATCATGAAAAAAGGCCTAACCGAACGCATCACTCCATTACTAATTGAGCTTCATTGGCTCCCCATCAAAGCCCGCATCCAATATAAGCTCTTAGTAACCACGTTCAAGCTCGTTCATAACGTTGCACCCTCATACCTAAACACCTTAATATCCGATCAACCAATCATCAGAAACAGAAGAACAGTAAATAGCAACACCCTTCATGTCCCGAGTAGCCTGAGAAATTGCAACGCAAACACCACCAACAGAGCGTTCTCATTTATTGCACCAATACTCTGGAACCAACTACCCTATGAACTGAGAGCAAACAAGGACTTGAAGGACTTCAGGAAGAAGCTTAAGACTCACTTCTTCCAGACCCATTTCAACCTAACCTAGTGAGAGTGTCTTATTCTATTTGGGCACCTTGCCAGCTTAAATAACACACAGCAGTATAAAACACGTCCTGTAATATGTAATATATGTGTATATGTAATATATGTGTATATGTATACATGTAAAGCCTCCTCTCAAACAATCAAATGTAGATATGTAAAGTCTCCTCTTATACAATCAAATGTAAATATGTGACTGTTTGATGTGCCTTTTACCCACCCCTGAAATCACAATGTATGTTCCAAATCCGGCCTGTACAGCCGCACCATTATGTATAGAAAACCGCTGCTGATCGCTGGAAGTAGCGGGATACAAGTGTACACTAAATAAATAAATAATAAATAACACTAGGCCAGTTATGAAAAATATCAGTCCATAGGCCAGATTTATTAAATTACTGGCCTAGTTCTAATTTACCCTTTTGGGGTAAATTAATTAAACAGACTGTAAAGATACAACTTTAAAATTTCATTGCACAACATAATATCTTGGATGTCTGGCAGCATGGTTTTAGAGAAGGTCATAGGTCTGAAAAATTACGAAGAGCATTGATAGACTCGGTCAAGAAGCATCTGGAGAATTAAAAATTGGCTCTTTTTTTTTCTTCTATCAATATTTCTTCTGTATTTGATTTGGTTATCCCAAACGTTTTACTGGTTAGGTTGGGGAATTGGGGGACTTGTATTGAGATGGTTTCCTTGAATCCCAGAGTTCCACATTATCTGTGACATTATTTAATTTATATTTAGTTCCACTCTGTAAGATATTATGTGACATACTGTAGGTGCTCTTTTTCAGTTCTATGTGGCTGATCCTATTGTTAGTGCCATCAGTAATAGAAGATGTTATTGCCTCAAGAATTTTGGCTAATTTTGACTATATATTACCTTGACTTTCCAAGAATGGATTAACAATGAAATTCATAATAGTATGGTTACTCCCCACCATCTTCAGTCATTATACAAGATATGACAATACCAATTCATAATGAAATTAAATATTTAGTAATTATTTTAGACTCAAATTTGGGCATACGATCACAAATTGCTAAGCTTCTCAGGCGGGAGCTCTGGACAAACATGTGATTTCTACCCCATGGTCGAAGGATCCAGGTACTGTGCCTCCCTTGCCTATGTCTGACGGGGCGAGTTTGAGCTCAGTGGAGCGAACTCCTCCACTTCCCCCAGGATTTTTGGAAGTGTCTATTGAGCCTCAGAGCAATCTGAGCTCACAAAGGGATAATGTGCTCCCTAGAGAGGTATCTTGGAAGGAGCCCTTTGTCCTTGTTAAAGTCCCTCAGGCTTCCACAATTTCTCTGTTGGATGTGTGGATAGTTGTATCTCGTACCGAACAAATTCTTATTGATACTGTTCCCTTGTTATGTCAATTTACTAAGGATACAGTTGTAAAATTTCAATCTCTAGATTCACAAGTTGGTGCCTTAAGTTCCATGGTTTCGAACATGGATACTCAAGTAAAATCTTGTGTAGAATTTCAATCTGTTCATTCGAAGGATAGTGGTATACTGCACCAGAAACTTGATAATCTGGAAAATTTATTACGTTCAAAAAATTTAAGAATATTAAATTTTCCTGTTTGTTCTATGTTGTCCCCTACGATTCTTTTCCGGAAGTACCTTAAGGACATCCTCCTCCTACCACAGGCTGATTCTATTTCTGTCATTAAATGTTATTATCTTTCTGTTAAAAATTTATCTCCCAAGGGGGATGAAGAGGTGGATGCCCTTTCAGTTCCTGATAAATTTAACTTAACTGCTTTTCTAGAGGACACGCAGGACGATATTTCTTCTCGGGCAACTTTATTAGTAACCTTGGCCTCCGAGGAGGATAAGATTACTATCTTTAAAGCATATTTTAGAAAGAAAGATATACAATTCTGTGGGGATCGCGTTTCAATTTTTCCGGATGTATCACGCACTACTCAATTACGTACGAAAACTTTTCTATCGCTTAAAGCTAGAGTTCTTGCCCTTTGGGCAACTTTCTTTCTAAGATATCCGTGTAAATGCTGTGTTACTCTGGGATATGATAAGTATGTATTTCTCACATCCTTAGATTTAGAAAACTGGATCCTTCAAAGGGAAAAGACGCTTTAATGTTTCTTTCTCTTACTAATTATTTGATAATTAGTTTTACTGCTGGGGTAAGGGAGGTGACTCAGACAGTTTAGTTGGCCAGGGATTTTACCATTTGGTTTAGCATCCTGGCTTTGTTTATTTTTCATTTTCTCTTCTTATATTAATGAAAGTTCTCCCCGGGACGTGGGCCGTTGTATATTAATTTTGTTTCTATTGCCATTTTTCCTATTTTATTTTCTGTATTTCCTTATATTGTAATGTTTTACTGTATAAATGCAAAATTTCCATAAATAATTAATTTAAAAAAAACAACAAAAACAAATTGCTAAGCTTATTCAAGGGGCAATTTGCTAGCTGAGAATGGTCTGAGGTTTGAGATATCACTTAGATCAGTCTGATTTTCAGCGGGTATTAAACAGTGAATGGATCTTCATCACTGGCCAGTGAATCCAGATACTGGAGCTAAATATCTAGTTTTTATTTAGTCATGGTGGCCAAAATTTAAGAAGAATGCTATCATGACCAAATATTAACTCTGCAATCTTTAGTACTACCTCATCTCGACTACTGTAATATGTTATATGTTCAGGTTCCCAAGTCTATAATAAAGCCCTTGCAGATGGTACAGAGCACTATCACATGAATTATTAACAGCATTCAAAGATCAGACCATAGTTCTCCAATCCTGATGGAATTGCAATGGCTCCCAATAAAACAGCAAGCAAATTTCAAATGTCTTTTTATAATGTTTAAAATTTTACAGGGTACCATACTTATGGAGTTGGCTGTCACATTGCCATTAATCCTCTCGTGCTTTGCGATTAAGTCAGCAGGGGCCGTTGTTGGTACCCACAGTATCTATTGCTCAGAAGGTGATTATTCAATCGTGAATTTTCTATTACTGGACCACAATTGTGCAATGTACTGTTAAATTGCATCTTTTATTTTATTATATGGTTTTCTATACCACTTTTTCATTAGAATGAAAGTAGTTTACAAAGAACAATCAGAATTACATGGAACTTAGAAACATAAAAACATGACGACAGAAAAAGACCACATGGCCTATCTAGTCTGTCATTCCATATCAACTACTACAACATTCCCCTTTTTTCCTTTAAAGATACTCTGTGTTTGTCCCATGCTTCTTTGAATTCAGATACTGCCCTCATCTCTGCCACCTCCACTGGGAGACTATTCCATGGATCCACAACTCTTTCCATAAAGAAATATTTCCACATATCATTCCTGAATCTATCCCCTTTCACCCTCATGCCATGTCCCCCTTGTAGCAGAGCTTGCGTTCAATTGAAAGAGGCTCTCCCCCTGTACATTTATGCCAAGGAGGTATTTAAACGTCTCAATCATATCACCTCTATCCCACCTTTCCTCTAAAGTGTACATATTAAGATCCTTAAGTTTGTTCTCATATGATATAATATATTGGTTAGTGGTCTTCATATAATGAAGACCACTAACCAATTTAGTAGCCACTCTCTGTACGGACTCGAGTCTGTTTATATCCTTTTGAAGGTGGTGTTTCCAGAATTGCACACAATACTCCAAATGAGGTCGCACCAAAGACTTATACAGAGGCACTATCACCTCCTTTCTTCTGCTGGCCATTCCTCTCCCTATGCACCCAAGCATCCTTCTAGCTTTTGCCGTCACCTTTTCTACCTGTTTAGCTACTTTAAGATCATCAGACACAATCATGCCTAGGTCCCGCTCTTCTTTAGTGGACAAAAGTACTTCACCCCCTATACTACATTCCTCCCTTGGATTGCTGCAGCCCAAAGGCATGACCTTGCATTTTTTTAACATTAAATCTCAGCTGCCAAATTCTAGACTATTCTTCATGCTTCATGTCATTTGTACCTTTCTAGGTGTCTACTCTATTGCAGATTTTGGTATCATCCACAAAGAGGCAATCTGTACCTGACAGCCCTTCCGCTATATCACTAACAAAGATGTTAAAAAGAATCAGACCAAGAACAGATCCCTTGGGCACACCACTAGTAACCTACTTCTCCTCATTTACCTGTACTCTTTGTCGCCTCCCACTCAATCAATTTCTAACTCAAACAGTAACTTTAGGGTCCATCCCTAGGGTGCTCAGTTTGTTTATAAGTCACCTATGCGGAACGGTATCAAAGGTTTTACTGAAATCTAAATACACCACATCCATGGCTCTCCCTTGGTCCAACTCCCTGGTCACCCAGTCAAAGAAATCAATCAGATTTGTCTGACAAGACCTGCCTCTGATCCTGTAATCCAGAAACCTCGCTATTTTCTCTTTCAGCAGCGCTTCCAATAGTTTATTCACCACTGAAGTTAAACTAACCGGCCTGTAGTTTTAAAGGGCACCAAACTCTTCGGGGGGAAATGGCCCTGTATGAAATTACACACCAGGGGGGACTTGAACCTACAATCCCAGGCTTAGTAGGCCAGTACCTTATCCATTAGGCTACTGGGGTGAGACAACTTGGTTAACATGAACTAGAAGCATCAATTTACATGTAACTTAGTTAACATCAACTAATATTTATCAAACAGAAACATCTGTATTATCAGTCATAGAAGGAGGCAAACAAGTTCATAGATTATTCAAATAGTGATGGCGACATGGAGGGGAACGTTAGGTAGGGTAAGCATAGATATTAGCTGGGTGATCATCTAAGCACAAGTATGTATATTAACAGGGAGAAATAATGAGGGTGGAGCTTAAAGGAATTTTGGGATTGAGGAATCATGTTGGGCTGGTATTTGAGGGAACAACATCCTTTCCAAAATGCTCTATAAATAGGTGAGTTTTGAGTTGCTTCCGAAAGGATGTGAGATCTGATATGCTTCTTAGTGAGTCGGGGAGGGAATTCCAAAGTATCGGTGCATAAAATGAGAAGGTTCTCCGGCATGCCAACCGGTTACGCTTTCTGAATTCAGTGCGTATTATGTGTATTCTGCAAGTTGGTTCTTCTTTCTTTGTTATTTGGTATCATTTGTAAGAATGATTCTAGATCTGTGGTTAAGTTGTGTAATGCCTTGAATGTGATGGTTAGTACTTTGAATTTGACTCTGCTAGCTATTGGAAGCCAGTGTAATCAGTGTAAGATTGGTGTAATACGGTCATATCTTGCTGCCTTCTGGTTGATTTGTACCACAGTATGGAGGGTCATCTACAGCTGGTATATGGTTTGCTTTGAAAGACCCTGCAAGATGTTGTTGCAAGTCTAAGTGGGAGAATATTATTGTCTTACTGTTCGGAAGTCCTTGGGATCTAGTAGAGGGCCTCGGGTGTTGCATAAGCCTTATTTTGTTATAAATAGCTCTGGTTGTATTGGAAATGTATGAGGATAGGATGAGCTTGGAGTCCAGTGTTATACCGAGGTATCTGACCTCCTGCTTGACTTGCAACACTGCATCTCCTATTTTTATAGTAGTCGGTGGGATGAAAGATTTTTCTTTTGTAATGAAAAGGACTTCAGTCTTGCTACAGTGTATTGACAAATTGTAAGCTGTAAACCATTGGTTAACTTCCTTGATGCAGGTAAGAATCTGCTTGAGGACAGGATTTCTAATATTATATGACAAGTATACCATCACATCGTCAGCATAGATGTGGTAGTATATGTTGTGTTTTTGAAGATGTTGCAGATTGGTTGTAGATATGTATTGATGAAAGTCCAAGCCTTGTGGGATTCCCTGCAATTGCTTGTATGGAGTTGTTGTGACTTGCCCTATTTTTACCTGTTGCATTCGATCTGTTAATTAAGATTTAAACCACAGTAGTACAAGTCCATTGATGCCGATCTGCTGAAGTCTTATCAAGAGCCTGTGGTTGATAGAGTCAAAGGCAGTGGCAATATCCAGGAAGAATAATATGAAAGCTTGTTTTAGCTTTTGAATTCCTTTTATTAAGTTATCTAATAAAGATATCATGAGGGTCTCAACTCTGTGGTTAGGCTTAAATCCATGCTGCTGCAGATCCAAGGGTGCATAAGTATCCAAATGATCCTGTAGCTGTTTTTGGACCACACAAGTATTTTTCCTATAAAAGGAAGGTTTGATATCGGTCTATATGAACTTGGGCAGGTTTTTTCTAGAGAAGGGTTTTTTAGGATCGGCCAAATTGACGTTAGGTCTGTAGGCATGTAAGCTGTGGATAATGACAATTGTATTAACTCGAGGAGAAATGGTGACATTTCAGCTCTTGTCATTTTGACCCAGCTTACTGGGCATGGGTCAAGTGGGGATGTTGGAGTGTTAAGATTAGAGATGATTTCCTCAAGATGTCCTTTGCTGATTTGTATGAATTTGCACCAAAATGTTTCAATAGGATTATCTGGTGCTGGATATGAGTTAGTCATGGTTGGTAATATGCTCTCAAAGTATTTAATTAATACATGTGGGCTAATGTTAGGATTATCATTCTAGCTGGGTGGTCTTACTAAGGTTTTCAAGATATTGAAGAGTTCTCTGGGTCAATTTATGCACTGCAGAGCTATGGATGGGACTTACTGTGGGCGGCCATGACTTGGTATGACTACCATATGTCATAGTAACATAGTAAATGATGGCAGATAAAGACCAGCATGGTCCATCTAGTCTGCCAGCATGATGGCAAGAGTAGGTGCACCTGCCACTCCATGCAGGCCACCTCTCCCCACGTCCCTGTTTAAGGGTGAACCCACCACTGCATGCAGGACACCCCTATTTGTTGAGAAATTAGATGGTTCAGTTTACTTTGATTTTATCCTGTTGCTGTAAAGGGATCCACTGTGTCTGTCCCATGCCATTTTGAATTCCGTCACCGTGTTTGCCCCTACCACTTCCATCAGGAGGGCATTCCAAGCATCCACCACCCTTTCTGTGAAAAAGTATTTCCCGACATTGCCTTTCAATTTACCACCTTGCAGCTTCCTGTTATGCCCTCTAGTTTTACAGCTTCCCCATCTTTGGAAGAGGTTTGTTTGTTCATTATATCCCTTTAAGTATTTAAAGGTCCGAATCATATCTCCCCTGTCCCTCCTCTCCTCCAAAGTGTACATGTTTAGGTCTTCAAGTCTCTTCTCATAAGGCTTCTGATGCAGGCTCCAAATCATTTTGGTCGCCTTCCTCTGAACAGTTTCCAGTCTTTTTACATACTTTGCAAGATACGGTCTCCAAAACTGAACACAGTACTCCAAGTGAGGCCTCACCAGTGACTTGTACAGTGGCATAAGTACCTCTTCCTTTCTGCTGGTGATTCCTCTTTGTATGCAGCCCAACATCCTCCTGGCTTTTGCCACACCCTGTCGTACTGTTTTGCCACCATGAGATCTTCAGAAATAATCACACCAAGGTCTTTCTCCTGATCCGTGCAAACCAACCTCTCGCCCCCCATCGCATACATTTCCCTTGGATTTCTGCTACCCAAGTGCATGACTCTGCACTTCTTTGCATTAAATCTTAATTGCCAGGCATTAGACCATTCTTCCAGCTTTTGTAGATCTTTCCTCATGTTAACCACTCCCTCGGGGGAGTCCACTCTGTTGCAAATTTTCGTGTCATTTGCAAAAAGACAGACTTTTCCATTCAGTCCTTCAGCAATATCACTCACAAATACATTGAACAGTGCCGGGCCCAGGACCGACCCCTGGGACACCCCGCTAATCACCTTCCCTTCATCCGAGTGAGCTCCATTTACCATCACCCTCTGTCGTCTGTCAGTCAACCAATTTCTGATCCAATTTACCATCTTAGGATCCATTCCCAAGCTACTGAGTTTATTGATAAGCCTCCTATGAGGAACAGTATCAAAGGCTTTGCTGAAATTCAGGTAGATGACATCCATTGCATGCCCCTGATCTAGCTCCCTGGTCACCCGGTCAATCAGATTTGTTTGGCAAGATCGTCCTTTGGTAAAACCATGTTGCCTTGGGTCTTGCAACCTGTTGGTTTTGAGAAAGTTCACTATTCGCTCTTTCAGGAATGCCTCCATTACTTTTCCCGCCACCGAGGTAAGGCTCAAGGGCCTGTAGTTTGACACTTCTTCCCTGTCACCACTTTTGTGTAGAGGTATGACATCAGCCGTTCTCCAGTCCTGAGGAACCTCATGTCAGGTCTTATTTCTTTTTTTCTTTTCAAAGGCAGCAATGTCTAGAAAAAGACCCCCCTAAATGTACTGTTTGTCGTTTAAATTAGAACAGGAAAAAAGAAAAAAAAAAGACAACGTGGTATGGGTACCTTCCCCACAGAAGATGGTGAATAGTTACTAGAGCTGGAATTATTTGTTATGTCCTGAAATGAAAACGTGAACCTGTGCCTTTAAGGCCAGGAGAAAATGGCTTGGCTGCCCATTTGTAGGTATCCATCAGCTTTTCCCCATTCTCTGCTGCCCATTCCTGAAAACAAGAGGCAAGATTATTTTTTCTCAGTTCTACTAAAATGCAGCTCAGCCTTGGAACCTTCCAGTGCTAATATCCTGTGACTATTAATTTGAGCGACTGGGATCTGATGTTTTTTCAGTGCTAAGAAAACGAGCCTGGTTTATTGCAGTAGATCGGGAGCCTCCATGCTCATGCACATTCTCTCACAGAGGATCTCTAAAGGAAAAAAGGGGACTGTTGTAGTTGTTGATATGGAAGGACAGACTAGATAGGCCATGTGGTCTTTTTCTCTCGTCATGTTTCTATGTTTAACCTGTTGTAGAAGCTTTAGAATGGAATGAGAAAGTGGTCTACGATAGGGCATTTTAGATATTAGGGCTTCTGTAACTGTGCAGAAGCTACATTTGATCAGCAGGGCTGATCTATTGCATGAGCAGAAATTTTTAAAAGAAAACCTTTGCCCTTGTAAGGCAGGGTTTAGAGAAATGCTAGCTAGAACACACAGACCATTTTCTGTTTGGTTTGATAGACTGGGTATTGTTGTGAAGCTAACACATTAGTCCCTCTGAATGCCAATTAAAGACTGAAATAGTTCTGAAGAAAGTTCACATTCTGTGGGTTAAGTCTCTGTCTCTTAAGGCTCACTGCCAGCTTCTCCACCCCACATCGCCAAGGAAGGTCCTCCAGCTGGGGTCCTTTCCTTCAGACCATCACGTTTTTAGTGAGAAAGACTTGCTGGCCTTTCAGAAAAGACTAAAAACATATTTGTTTCTCAAAGCATTTTGCTCCAGTAGGTGGGGTTTTATTAAATGAAGTTATACCAGGGGATTCATATGTTTTTACATTGTTATGTTTGTTTTTTATTTCTGTTTGTTTTTGTTGCTTATATTATGCATGTGCCACTGTAAACTGCTTACACAAAAAACTGGTCAATTACCAAACGATGAACTTAAAGCTCCAAACAACAATAAAGATCGTTCATGTATCAATGGATGGCTGAAAAATATTCACATTCACTATAGTGAAAAGTTAAATAAAATTCAAATTTTAAATAGTGGAGGTCTCAGACTAATTTGGCTCTGCCACAGGGACTTCCGTCCGTTCTCAAAGCAGGTTGCCCATTTGCATCAACGACCTCTCAACTAGAGCAGGTTATCCAACACAATCACTGAATTCAAAAAATTTTTTTAAGATGTCATGTAGCACTGTACTTATCTGTGTCATCAAAATAACCCGCTATTGTGGACTGATCAAAGATCCCGACGCCTTTCACGGGTACCAGTCATGCGTTTCATGACTTATGCTTTCTTCAGGGGATCACTCAAGATCTCTCGTCCAACATTCTTCACACTAACATACAAAACAACAGAGAAACTATATCACTAATATATCCAACCCCTTCTTCACTTAGACAAACTATAAATAATCAGATCCCACCTCAAGATATAAAGAGAAAAACCATACCTCTCGTATATGACGAGCTGCCCGCATTCTACCGGAAATTACCAAACGTCTTACCGGCTCTACCTTAGAACGCCGGGCATGCGGGCTAAGGAAAAAGCCCTCCCTCTTATGGGAAGCTCTCAAAGCCTAAAGAACCAATCAAGCGTCAGTGTATAACTCAATCGTTTGACTACCAAAGGACCTACCCATTTTACTAAAAAGCTTATAAGCTAATTATCACTGTAAAAAGAAAAATTAAGTAAAATACGTCATTCAAATTTCTAATAGTTACTTCCCTCTTAAAGGATACATTTAGATCTAACATCAAAAATACTGAACCACTACTCGCACCCAACTTCTGACCAATCCAAAAACACGCCCCTCTTAATCTCACTCACCTCCAAACTTAAAGGAACCTATCGAACATCAGTGTGCCTAATACAATCCTATTAATGAAAACCACTTCCTTCGCCAAGTACTCATACACTATGGAGCTTGATGAAACAAATACAATATGTCGTGTCAATTTCTAATACTTTCATACACAGCGCGCCCATTCTATGGAGGCATTTAAGCCTTTGGGAAACACTGTATCAAATGTATATATCCACCATTGCTCCCGCCTTATCAATGCCTGATCCAAAGACACACCCCTTTCACCCTGTAATACTTGATCAACACATAAAATCCGAAGTTGCTCATACCGATGATGTTTTAACAAACAATGCTGAACTATTGGGGCCTCTGTCACTTCGTGTTTCAAACGACTCTTATGCTCCCTAATGCGGATTCGAAATACACGTGTCGTTTTCCCTATATAAGCTATACCCACCCAGTCTATAACATGAAGAGGAACAGTGGAGACTATCAGGCCACCATCAAAACTACTATTCTTTACTCATGTCTGTTTTCTGTTGGGATGGGCTCCACTTAATCATAGCCAACACTCTCCCCCTCGCTCATGTCTTTGTCCTTGCAGAAGGAGTTCTATTGTGTTTTAATCACCCCTTTCTGTAGAGGTTGTATGGGCCCCAGATAGCAGGCGATAGGGCAGAGGACCTTGGCTAGTTTGACTTGCTCTTGGCTTGTTATCCCTAAAAATGACAAGCTAAGTTAGAGCCAGGTGCTGGCTTCAAGCCAATTTCAAGTCTGTTGAGGCTTGCTCAGGTCTTGTATAATACATCTTTATATATAAAACCTTTTTTGGACCAATAAAAGTTATTACAAGCTCAGAAATACTGAATTTTAAAGCAGCACTTCAACATAGCTAGAGAGAAACTGCAGTCACAGAATGAATAAAATGGAATGCAGCCCTTCTCTCAATCACATTAGGCTTTCACTGTACAATAGCCAAGGTGCACTCTGGGTATCTGACAATTCCTATTACAACAAAGGCATTGGAAATCTAAGCTGCCACCCAGGAGTTCAACAAGTGTTAGCAAAGGATGACATTGTCTATCATTTCTGCTGTTTGTCATAAGTAATATTTAGCCCTCCTGGATGTCTGTATGACAGCTGTTATCTCTAGAACCATAACGAGAACTGTAAAATTACCCATAATCCTTCCTAGGTTTGCTTTGAAAGGTGTTAAGTCAGTAAGGAGACGTGAAGAACTGAAGAGTCTATGGGCCCCTTTTACTAACACTTACCTCGAGCTATCTGCTGCATGGCCCATTTTATTCCAGTGTACTGTGTGCCAGATAGCATGAGCCAAGTGTTAGCAAAATGGGCTCTATGTGCTAAAACTCTCATATACACACTAAAGCAGCACATCGGGAGAGGAGGGGTATTTTATACAGCCATTTTTGTATGCATATTGCCTTTTGTAATAATATCCCATATGTAATAGTACTGTATGTGCAATAGGAAGATTGCATGCCCTTGTTCAGAGTAGCAATATCGTGGGATGACGTTTGGGTGGAGTATGGACGGAGTCCCTTTTTACGCATGTACTTTATAAAATACACATCAAGCACCTTCCACCTTGCAGCTCTTTCTGTAGGATGTGTGTTAGTATTTTATAAAGATGCATAGGTGCCTATGGGGCTGATTCTGAGAAGTGACTTGTGGGGCTGCACGTCCCGGTGGGACATGCAGCCCCGCAAGCCATCCTACCTGTATTCCCCTTCCGACTCTCCCGGCACGAGCAGCAATACAGGGAGAGCCAATGGGGGCAGGAGGGGGTGGAGTGAGGGTGAAGGGAGGGCAGAGTGAGGGTGGAGTGCGGGCAGGCTGAGGCAGCAAGATGTACAGGGCTAATTCAGGTCATGGCCCTGTATGTCCTGTGGGGTCAGGGGGAATGTGCTGCTTATTCCACCTTGAAGGTGGAATAAGCAGCTTTTACCGGGTGATTGGGGTCAGAACCCCCCCAGAGGCCGGGGTTGGGGGCAGGTAGGTTCCCGCAGCCCAATCCTGGCCCCAGCTGCCCAGTTTTGGGTCAGGCGGCAGGGAAACAGATAGTTGGCACCATGAGAGTCAAGGGAGCCTATGGGAAGGACTTCCCCGCGGGTCTGCAGGGGCACGCCAGACTGTCTCAGGGCCCGATTCTGTATGCTATGGGAACGTTTTGCTCCCGCATTTCAGAATCAGGTCCTAATGGGCTCATCCTGCCCAGGGCCATCTGGATGGCCCAGACGTGCCCCTTTCTGAATCGGGCTTCATGTGTCTTTATAAAATAGGCTGCAAATAGAAGACATTTTACCATCAATCAAGGCAACCAGTTATAAAATGATGCACTAAATTGTTTATCATGTACACTAAAATCTGGCATCAACAGTGCACAAAGTATACTAAGACAAAAACTATAGCATCTATGTGCTACTAGTATATAAACACTTTAGCATGTAGATGCTATGCACAACAGCAGCATTTGCTAAACATCACAATGCTCAGTTTACTTTTTCTCATGCTCCACTTCCTGGCTTAAAAACTGTATAAAAACTCAGGAGGCCAGTTGTCAATGCTGAGAAGAACAGTGCTGGACCTCAAGAAAGTAGATGAAAGAAGATTAAAGAAGAGTTGCTGGAGGTGTCAATAAGCATTCCAAAGACAGGCATATGGCTGTACGAAAGGACCATGGCAACAAAAGCCTCGAGCTCATATTCCAACTCCAGGGTGCTCTTTGAAAGGGACTGTCCAAAATGAACTATGGTAGCAAAAGAGGGCATTTGGCAAAGAATTACTTTGCACTTCAGTCACCCATACTACCTTTAAACACATCAAACATCTCTGTATAGACATTGAATGGAGCATTTGAGAAAAATGCACTAAGATCTGTTCTCTATTAGAGGAAAATGGTAGATGGCCATTTTCTGTTCTAGTCATTTTCTACCCCTGGACTGATGTTTTACTGAAACCTTATGTCTGGACATCATTATCATACTCGGGACTTAATTTATAGGGAAATGGCCCGGAATTCAGTTCCCCCACTTCTTTTCAGACTCCAGAGCAGCAGAGATGTTCTGCTCCCACCCCTTCCTTCCAGACAGACTACAGGGAAAATGAGATGATGGAGTGAGCCTGGAGCACAACAGAAAACAGTCGCTCTACTCCCTGATCCAGCCCCACTTCACCTGTTGCTCCTGCCCAAAGCCTACCCATCTCTTCCTTTAGTTCCATAGTTCCATTTCCTTTTTGTCTACAAATTAAGTCTTGATCATACTCAGGTCAGCTGATACCAATGGTCCTGTAAAGTTGTGTGGGCATCTTCTGCCCATGCTGCTGCTGGTGATAGGAGGTGTTGCAATACTGCATTTTTAGTATCAAGGAGCAGGCACTGACCGTCAGACTACAAGGTTTGAACATGCTCATAGTAGGCTGGCAGACTTGCTATTAGCTATATCTGGTTCTGGCGGGGTTTGCTGTCATCTCTTGCGCCATTTTTTTTTTTTTTTTTTTACTTTGAGGAAGGAGAGAGCCATTGGATTAAGCCTAGGGATCAAGAGAAACACTGGCCTTCTCAAGCTTCCACTGCAGCCAGCTCAGATGGTGTTGTCTACACTGCAAAAGCCTAGGCAAAGAAGAGGCGACTGTGGTGAGGATGAAAATGGGGAAATAAGTGTAATGAGAGAAACTGGAGGGTGGGGCAAGGGTAGAAAGACGAAACTGAGTATTGAAGAAGGGCCTGAGTGAAAGATAGAGGACTGGGCCACATAGTGAACGAGACGGGCCGAGGAGAGAGATTTTATTTTATTTATTTTTTATTTATCTATTTATTTATTTTATACCGCGCTCTTTAGAATCAGTATGGTTTACATGTATACTAGCAGGCACATTTTACTCCCTTGTCCCCAAAGGGCTCACAATCTAAGTGTACCTGAGGCAACGGAGGGATAAGTGGCTTGCCCAAGGCCACAAGGAGTGGCCATGGGACTAGAGACCTCACTCCCTCCGGCCTGAAGTTGCTTGTCCCCATGCAGAAATGAAACCCCGGCCTTCTGGCCTGAAGTAACCTGTCCCAACCACTGAGCCACTCCTCCCTCTGGAGCACTTGGGAGGCAGAATTCTTTTTGGGGGGTGAGGAGTAAATAAAGAGGTCAAATCACTGGAAAGAGGGCTAGGAGAAAGAAAAATTGGGAGGGAGTTGAATGGAGATCACTGGCAGAAGAAAACATAAGTCACTAGCAAGAGGGAAAGAGGAAATGGCGGGAGTATGAGGATGGGGTGATGAGAGGAAGAAGGAGAGGAGGAATCCTAGGAACGGAGAACATGAATGGTGAGATGGGGCCTTGTTTTGGAAAGATATAAGAGGGCACTTGGAAGAATGGGCAAAGGGGCACTGGGTGAAGGAGAGTACTGGAATAGCAAACTTGGTAGAATGAGGTTAGAGATGAGGAAGACAAGATTGAAAAGGGCAACATGAGTGAGAAATGAAGAGGTTCAGATGAGAAGGGAGAGATGGAGGAATCCAAACCTAGGAAGTTAGAATAGTGAGATGCGAGGGATGCAGAGGAAGGAGAACAGTTAAGAGCTGGTAAACCATGTAACTGCTTTCGAATATCAGGCCCCATATTCTCAATTTAAAGCAGATAGGGATTTTGATTTTTAACTAACATTTACAATATCCTGTTATGGTTTATTCAAATTTGACATACTGCCCTTTATACCAGCAGAGTGGTGTACAATAAACAAATTAAAAACAAATAAAATAAAAATAAAAACTCCATTAAAATTATAGGAAAGCTAAGAGGAGGAGATAGAGGGGGAAGGGGGGAAATATGGGGTCGGGAATCAGAGTCCTCAGAAACCTGTGAAGGAAGGTTAAAGGCCATGGAGGACTTACGTTTAGGGTATGAGGAATCAAGGCGAATGTCAGCAGGAAGGAAGTTCGAGACTGGGTCCCACGAAATAAAAGGCCGAGTGCTGTGTGGATTCAAAGCAGACCTGCAATGGTGAGAGGAGATGGAGGCGATTTCCATGAATGAAATGGAGGATCTGGGGAGGGGCTTTAACTTTAATCAAATATTCAGCAAATTTATCCAGTTAAGTCAGACCACTGAATATATTCATCTATGTTAATAAGATAAGTTAACCAGTTAATTCTATGATAGTGGTTTATTTATTTATTTAGCTATTTTATATACTGCTTTATCTCAGTCAAAGCAGTTTACAGTTTTACTGAACTCCAAACTATTAAATATAACGTGAAAAGTAGAACTTCGAAGGTTAAACAGGTAACTTCAACTTTGAACAAACATTAAATCATCAAGTTAATTACATCTGAGATACAATTAACAGATGATAACCCTATTGAGGAATATGGGGGTCAGAGGGAATTAGGTTTCACTGTCAGAGTAGTCGAAGAGGTGAGTTTTCCTTCTGAACCCCTTTAAGTCAGTTATGGCATATATTGCTCTCGGGGAGTGTGTTCCGGGTGGATGGGGCATACAGGGAGAAGGCTCAGTTGGAGGTGGACTGAGAGGCCTTTATTTTTAATGTTGTTGTCCTTCTGGTTCTATTATTTGGTGTTTTGTGTAGGCGTGATTTGAGAAATTCTGAGGATAAGTTGTGTGCTATTTTGAAAGTGGTTAGTAGGATCTTGTATTTTGTTTGGCTTAGAGTAACAGTGTTAAGTGGTCTGTTCTGGATGCACCATAATGCATGCAGTGGTATTTTGTGCCATCTGTAGTGGTTGTAGCATGCATTTCGGTAATCCTTGGAAGATTATATTGTAAAAGTCCATACATGGGAAACCCAGGGTTTGGACGACTGTACAGAAGTCACTGGAGTCCAGTAGTGGTGGTGGTAGATGTTGTAGATGGTTTATGCAATGCAATGCAACTTATCCTGATAAAACTTAACCTCATCCCAGCAAACCTCTTTCTTCTGCTTTTTTTTTTTTTTAACTGCATAGATTTTGTCCAGTCAACTTGTTAGCAGGATAAAATGTGCAGTCTGGGGGTTGAGGGGAATCTGAAAAGCTTGGATTTGTCCAGGTAACTCCAAACATTACCTGGGCAAATATTCTGAATATTGGTTCCAATGGCCCCAATTGGTCATTAATACTGTCATAACTTTTAAAATACTGCACTGCTCTGTTCTCTCTTTCCCACTGTTGAAGCATATGATATTGTCCCACCAACTCTATTGCCTTGCAACCTCCCTGACCCTATAATGATTGTCTTTCCTATTTCCCTTTCTGCATGTTCCCCCTCCATGTAAACCACTTTGATTGACGGATAAAGTGGTATAGAAAACATGATAAATTGTTCACTTCAGGGAGGGGGACAGTGGATATACTCTAATTTTCTCTCTCTCCCAAAAGCTGCTGCTGCTCCTTTCAATCCCCTTGAAGTCAAAATTTGATCTGTATTTTTCCAGTGCTGTAATGCATGCAATTTGGATACCTGACGTTTCCATTTCAGTTTTTGTCTGCACAAGTCTTTTCCTAATTTATGGTCCCTTATTCTGTACAGGGTCATGCTCTGTCTGCATTTTACTTGCACGACCATGATGAAAGATGCTGTTAATGTGTACTTTCTGTGTAGGGAACTGTAGCGATTTAGCATCTTCTGTTTTTCCAAAAGAGGGTGTTTTTGTGTATAAGCCCCAGTGTGATATTTGCAGTACCGCCTTTTTGTATAACATTGCTGCTGTCTGAGATCTGGGCATTAGTGCTGTTTTGGTACATCAGCTTTGCTGAGTGTTTATTTGATTTTATTTTGCAAGGTTTTATATTTCACAGTGTGCCTGTCAATGGAGGAAGTTTATGCCGTGACTACTGAGGTGACACCAGTATTTGAATATTTTTTTTATGGTGAGCTGTAAGAACAAACATCTAGTTCTTCACTCTGCAATTCTGTCAAGATCATGATCCCGGTGTTCTTTTTCTATTACAGACATATTATAGTGTTTACAGAGTTTTCAGTGGATTCTGCCTTTCTATATTCAGTTGTACTGATATCAGCACATTTTATGCAACCATGAGATGGGAGAATGTTTGTTGAAGCAGCTTAGATGGGCTAAGCACATCCTGAGGGTTGTGTGATAGTCTACCCCATGGGCTGGGCTGAAAAATAATCCCCTGGGCTGATATGTTCCTGCAGTCTACCTTTGAGAGCAAGAAAGCAGCATTTTCTGAGTAAAGTATTCTGGCTTCTCCTCACTTCTCAGCTGTCCATATTACTCTTGCCTGTGCCATCCACACAACGATCCCATTGTGTTTCCTCAGTAATAATTTGTACTCCCCTGACATTCCAATATCAAGTTCCCATACCAGTCAACCAGCACATCTCAAGCATGAACTGCCACTCCTTGTATTAGAGCTCATATCCAGACTGGCTCTGCAATGTATCGCAGAGATGTGTATTAATTAGCATGTCTTAAAAGAGTTTACTGTGCACAAAATGGATGAGTCAGCAGATGTTAAATTAATTTGAGCATGTTATAAGGTTCTAACATGTTAAAATATTTTTATTAAACCAAAAATGTGAAACAAACTGAGAAAAAAAAATTCGAAAAGCAAGAACATTTCCAGTCATTTGAAAATAAACCATTTTTTTCTTTTAATTCTGTACATGTCTAAAGTTCCCCTATTTGAGTCTGAGTAGAGATTGCTGTAGAACCAGACAGCGCAATGGCTTAGTGATATGAACAAACTCTTCCTCCATATGGGACATATAACCCAATGTGAATTCCTCAATCCCACTGGCCACAAGAGGTGGATAACTGTTGCCTTAAGCCACCAAAACTTAATCCTAAAATATGTCTGTGCCTCTTACTTTGCCTTCCCTGAGCTACATTACTGGAAATGCTTTTTCGCTTGAGGTGTTGTTTTCAAGCAACTTTTTTTAAAAAACTAAAGATATTGAGTTCTGTGCAAGGAGAGACTGTAGTGGCATCAGGAGTAGAGCTTGGGAAAGGGTGAATTTCAAGAATATCTCTACATTCATCTCGCAGACCACGCATCCCTTCACTGATGGGAAACATAAGCTGAGATCCTCGGGACTGTTTATCTAACATCTTAAGTTAACAAAAACAGTTTGCTCTCAGACACGTCAGCTGTATCGAGGCTGACAACCCCTCTCGTATATTGGCTGTTGTAGAAATGAGGGAGTGGGGAACTGCTTACAGGTGATGGAAAGAATGTGGTTTGGTTTTAACTTGACAAGTTCAGCATCACATGCCATTTTTGAATAGAGGCTACAGGGGCCTCGTTGGGGAGCTAAACAAATCTTCAGTTACAAAATCTGTTTTATTATCTGTTCATGAAATCAAGACTGGTTTCTAGGAGTTATAAGATTACCACTGACTCTATAAAAGACAGAACCCGAATAAGGGTTTGTACGTGCACCAAGGCTGTGCTATCACAGCGGCCTCTGGTGTCACTTCGGTCATCCGTAAAGTCTGGGTACCAACCAGGCATTCATGTCCTCCTGATCCACCCATGTAACCCTCAAACTACACACACACATTCTCACTTGCAGGGATGAATAGTAAACTTATTCCATGTCTCTGGCATGAATAACAGGCATGTCTTCGAGAAAGCTGGAAAACATACATGGGCCTTTCCTGAATATGCTATACACATCTCTGTGGCAAACCATGCCCCTGTTCCACCCCTCCCGGGCACATTCTGACATCCCCATGCAAGTGAGATAAACGTGCGCAGGCGCCACGTACTGGAATACATCCATAGGCATTTTCCGCACTGGGAGACCTGACAGCTGTTCTGCCACTATTCCCAGCTTGTGCCTTACGGCCTACATCCATACCCAATTCTGGATCTATGCAAGCAGTGATATATCTGGAGGCTGGCTACTTGGTGTGATAGCACAGGGATCCCCCCCCCCCTTCCATGCCCACCGGCCTGACCGGGGAGCAGTACCACAAAGCAGACTGTGGGAAGACAGGCAGGGTTGCCCCACAGATAGCAGATGTATACAGAACAACATAAGCCAGGAAAGAAAGTAGACATTGCAGCCACATGTAGGGAGCTCCTGGGAGAAATTCCAGTACCTAGATAAGTAGGAAACAGATGCCATAGCCAGACAGCCACAGGCATTAGAAAAGTATAGTTGCTCAGCAATACAATGCATCTTTTGGGGAACTGCAAAGTTAGTTTAGGTTTTTGTAAGGTTGGTAAAGGTCCATATATAGCATTTTAAAGAGGGTTTTTAGAGATGACCCATGCAAGGAGTTGTTATACTGCCATGTATTTTTTGATGTAAGGTATGTCATGACAAACATGTTAATATCTACTTGATCTCATTATATCTTAGACTGCACTGAGGTTGCTTTGCAGTGTTCTGGACATGAAACAGACTAATATATACAGTCTAGTTTGCATCAGCATGACACTGTCAGAGGAGAAACTTAGGAGATGCACATTTTAACTGAGGAGGCGTGGCCATCGGAAGCATCCTGGGGTATATTGTGGAGACAGACAGGATCAGAAATGTTCAACTTTACAGAATACGGTGAGCACAGGGATGTCCAAACCAATTGCAGCACTTACCCCCTGTAATATTAGTGGGGAAGGGTTCTCCGCTTCATTCTATGGCCCGTACAGGCACCCATGTGCTTGCCTCGTGCTGGATACGTACACACGCTGACTGAACTGCATGTTAGACGTGCTGCGCCAGACACATCCACACCTATGGATACAAAATTAGCATGGAAGCATGCCCATTTCTGATTTAAACATGTCCATGGGCCGAACGTGGATTTTGTATAATCTGCCTCTTAGGAAACTCTAAATAATACAATGGCAGAAGCTGATAAAAGAAAACCATGTCTAATGACTTGGAGATGTATTGAAATCTAATCTCCTTCTATCCCTAATGTAAAGTAGTGCAGTTTCCTGCAGGCAACTACAGAAAACCTGGAACAGTCCAGCAGCCTGCCCTCTGCCTTCAGTGCTGATCTAGAAACAATGACATCAGATATAGAAAGGGACCAACTATGTAAAACAGGGACAAGGGCAATATGTTATTGCTTCACAAGCATCTCAGAAAAGTCACCTTATTCTTCCCCTAGCTCTTTATTCTGGTACTTCTTTTGCAAATGTAAACACAAATGATTTTTGCATTATTATTTTTTTGATGATCATTTTAAAATGATTTATGCAATGAATCAATCAATAGATAATGAAAAATGTCACCCACAAAAAGTGCACAGCACTGGAGACAAAACCTACCAAACTCCAAGGCATAACTAATGGGGTTACTGGTCCACAGATACTAGTTTACATAATTACAGACAATAAAGGATTCCTGTTTTTTTAACCCTGATATATTTTGGAGTATCAACGAGGAGACAGGCTTTCCCAATCTTTATGCAGATCACATAGAACTCAATTTCTAAGAGACACGGCAGTGGCAGAAAGTTAGATAACATACTGTAGCTATTAAACTTGATGCAGATTTTCAGGGATGCTAACCTACCAAGTAGGATTTCCAAAATTATACATATAATTTAAAGTTATACCTGTTAAGTATGTGGTCTGACGTGAATAGATATTAGGGGTGTGTACTGGTAAAAAAGTATTTAGTTCATGCTCATTTTACACTACCTTTTCCCCAATTTTGTTGTATTTTGTCATGTTCATAAATGCACAGGAGAGCCTCTTTCGACTGAAAGTAAGCTACGAAGGGACATAGGATGAGGGTGAAAGAGGATAGACTCAGGAGTAATATGCAGAAATATTTCTTTATGGAAAGAGTGGTGAATGCATGGAATAGTCTCCCAGTGGAGATGGTAGAGATGAAGACAGTTTCCATATTCAAAAAAGCATGGGACAAACACAGAGGCTCTCTAAAGGAAAAAGGGGACTGTTGGAGTGGTTGTTATGTAAGGGCAGACTAGATTGGCCATGTGGTCTTTTTCTGCCATCATGTTTCTATTATGGAGATAATTTTATAAAAGAGTCACCGTGGAAAAGTGAAAGCACTAATAATTCCCTGAAGAACCCAAATTGTTTTGGGCAAATTCATTGGTCGGAGTAGGAAGGTGGTTCAAAAAGAATAACAGTTGGGATTGTGCTTTGTGGCTTGATACTGCAAATGCGGCAGTGAGACAAACCAACACAAGACAGGATAAGTCCATTCATATGAAATATATCAAAAAAAGTTGGAAAGAGTTCCAAAAAAAAGTTTGAAAAGTTTTGTTTGTTCTTGAATGAAACTATGATGAAGTTATCATCGTCAAGCCTTCGAAAAGAGCAGCAGACTAACACTTTTTAGAACTGTCACTATGAAGTGTAATGAGTAATCCCACACATATGTGGCTGCATACATGCGTTAATGACCTCTTAGAGAATACCGGCCAGTATAAAAGTACGCACAATGGCATATACTTTGCTGGTAGGTGCAGCCAGGTGTATGGTCTGAGAAGAATATGGATGGAGTTACCAAGTATGTGTGTTCATTATACAATTCCATAATCTATGGGTGCACTTGCAAGCTTTATGCACTTTCATTTGCACTTGCTCGTGAGCAGGTGTAAGCTATCATGCTCACATTCAAGGTGTGTTCTATGACACATTCACTAGTATTTTATAAAGACAAATAGGCACCTACTTGACTTTATAAAACAACTCCTAGGTGAGTGCCTCTGTAGGCGTCACCATGGTTCCTTGTTCTAAAATTTCCCTCTATGTATGCAATCAATTATGCACATGGTAATTCTTATGTATAGGCACTTACAAGCAATGTGCATGCACTTTACCTTTTTAGGCATCCAAACAAATCAACGTCACACTCATGAATGCATACCCCCAATAGACAAAATTTCCAATGAGTGGTTGAATATCGCTTTTCAATGGAAAGCTTTTAGCCCTAACCTTGGACTGCCCCAAATCATGGCACAAATTAAAATGAATAACTTTGTTTACAATCTTATATAGTCAAAATTACCACTTAAGTACAAGAAATTTTTAAAAAAGTAGTTATGCGATTGGCACCGTTTTACACTATTGATCTTATAGTTTATGTGAAAGTAAGATTCCGTGGTTCTTAGCAGCCCTATTTTTTCATAGAAATTCCTGCAATCTAAGGGAGAAGACAGGCTTTCCCAATCTTCGTGCAGGTCCTATGGTTTATATTTGTAATCCTCTTTCTGTGTGGTCCTTGCAGTTACTTCACCAACTGCTTGGCAGATGAGGGAGTACACCAGTCCTACGAGCTTTTTATCCAGCCTTTCTCTGCAGTTCATGGATTTTAAATAATCATGATTCTCTTGTTAGGGACTAACAAAAGCCTTTGGCATTCTCACAGACCCCTTCTCAAATAATAGTCTAGGCCAGAAATTGTGTTCTGAACCAAAGGTTTACTTAAACGTTTGGGTCACTGATAAAAAACAATTGGCATGAACAATGAACAAGAACTATGTTACAAAACAATGGCTAGTCTCCTCTTCTTTTACCTAGTGGTTCCAATATTGCACCAAGATGGCTATGTGCTGCTATAATGCATATCCGTCGCCACCAACCTCTAACCCCGGATATTCAGTGTCGGGGTCATATACAACCCCAGCATTGACTATCCAGGGTAACTTCACAGCTTCTGATGCTGCAGAAGCTAACCTCCTAGTGGCGATATTGCACCGCTACTCAGTTAGCTCCCATGGGTAAAACTAGGTCAGCTATTGCAGTGCCTAGTTTTATCTGCAGGTCACTAACTGGGTAGAGGGCAATATTGCCGCTACCTAGTTAGCAATTTTCACCACCCACCACACACACCGGAATGCCCATGACATGCCCGATGCTAAGCAGTTAGCATGGGGACATCTAGTAGAGATAATCAGGGATCTTCAGCGGCACTAACTAACTGTGTTAGTGCTGCCGAAAATCCCATTCAACGGTATTTATATGATTTACAGGTCTGTAAACCATGTAAATGCCTTTTGAATATTGGGCTCAAAGTGTTTTATACCACATTCCTTCTCAAGTCTCTACACCTTAATCTTGAATACTTGGTTTCTTCCACAACACTCTTCCTTTTTAACGTACCATACCTTGATACCTGTTCTCCATCATGTAAGTTGTAGATGCTTGGTATGCCCTCCTGATGGAGGTGCTAGGAGAAAATATAAACAAACCCTTTTCAAAGAAGGGGTAGCTGTAAAACTAGAGGGCATAAAATGAAGCTGCAAGGGGGTAAACTGAAAGACGTCAGGAAATACGTTTTCACTGAAAGGGTGGTGGATGCTCGGAATACCCTCTCAATGAGGTGGTGGGGGAAAATATAGTGACGGAATTCAAAATGGCATGGGACAGACACAGTGGATCCCTTTATAGCAAGAGAATGAAATAAAGGAAAATTTAAATATATTTTTTATAGTATTTCAATAGAGCGAGGGGGGGTGACCTGCATGGAGCTGCAGGTACAACCCTAGACACAGGCATGGGGGTTAGGGGAGGGTGACCTGACGGAGCAATGGTTATAACCATTCTAGCCACCTCACTGGGCAGACTAGATGGAC
Source organism: Ichthyophis bannanicus (assembly GCA_033557465.1). Taxonomy (NCBI): domain Eukaryota; kingdom Metazoa; phylum Chordata; class Amphibia; order Gymnophiona; family Ichthyophiidae; genus Ichthyophis; species Ichthyophis bannanicus. The sequence goes on along the minus strand of CM066050.1, from coordinate 78,607,246 downwards.
CATACTGGTTTTTATCTGCCATCATATAATATGTTACGTTATGTTAACAACGTTGACCAGTTCAATTAATTCTCTAGAAGAATTCCCTTTCTCCTTTCTCCATGTCCTTCCCAGAGTACGTGCATATCAATGTGCTGCATTCATAGCTCCCTGGACATGTGATGGATAATACCCCCGTGCTCTGGTGCTCCTGGTATACAGCATACTGTATTTTGAGTTCCTTTTCCTCCTGGATGAGTAGCTGCTGAAGATGTATTTCTCCCCAGTACTGTGCCACTTGGTCCCTGGCACCTATGATCTGAAGGGGTTAGTGCAGGCACACTCCTGGAACCTCTTATTAGGCCAAGTTCTCCTCTGCCCCAAGGCAGCAGTTGCAAATCCATTCAATTCTTTCTCTAGTTGTGATGGCTTGGTGCAGATACTCCTTCTTGTAATATGATTATACTGGCTGAGTCCCAGAGTCACCTGCTCATTAAGAGAAGACCTCATAATATAGTGGGCTGGGGCCAAAGGTAGGATTCTGTTTCGGAAGTGGTTTTTATACCAACTGGAATTTTCCCTCTCTGAGGAATCGCTTTCCTGTCTTAAATGGCTGGTAGAAAGAATCTCCCTTAATATTTAGTAGGGACACTGGATGGTGCTAATGGTCTTAAAGCAACATCCAAGTAGTCTCTACAGGAGGGGCATTTTCAGTGGCTGTGGAGGGCAGCACATTTAAAGTGGCTGATTGTCGCCAGTTTAAATTAGAGGAACACAAAGAAGAAAGGACAGACAACCCTCCGCAGAAATCAAGAAGTCCACAAACAGCGAAGGGGAGTCATGGCGACACCACTTAAAACTTTGAAGGTTTCTTTGAAGTAAAGGTTTCATTGTTTAAGTGGTGTGGCTGTGTTTCTCCTTCGCAGTTTGTGGCCACTTTAAATTAGCCCTAGATATTCAATGCCAGAGTCATATCCAGCTGAATTGAAAGACAGTATTTCTGGAAGTATGGTTAGGTCAAACAGTTGCAAAATATATGGGAGATTTTATAGGAAAGAAAATTAATGTACATTATGCCTGCAAAAAGCATGCGCATATCTTGCAACTAAACTATAGTATACTATACTACAATTTCCCACTGACTCTCTTAGCAGATTTCTGAGGCAGTCATTTTCTTTTAGACACAGTCTTGTATATTGGCTTTGAAGGGTTAATTTTTTTTTCTTTTTCTCCCAATATTTATGGATTTATCTAGTGCTTAACAGTAGGCTCATCTGCTGCCTCTTCTGGGAACATCTGGATCTGAAAAGCAAGAAAAAGGTCATACCCTCAGAGCCTAAGTAAGACTTTGCTTTATTGATCCTGGTTTCAATTGAAACAACCTGGTTAAGTTGCATCCTGGGGGAAAGGCAATAGAGCTGGGGGTGCTTCTCAGACACTGTTAACACTTCTCTGGAGAATAGTTTCTGGTAAAGCTTTCCTTCCATAATAATACTGTCCCAAAATCCTTTGAGGGTAATTTTATATAGACTATGTGGCAAGTACAAAAAAGGGCCCTACTGTATGACTATTTTATAAAAGCAACATAGGTATCTAAAATAGGCACTCAGAAGAGACCTCAGTAGTATACAAATTAATACCTGCTCTGAAGAAAGTATAAACATATACAGTATATGTATTCTTTTTATATATTTTATAAATTACACTTGTACATTGCAATTCTGCCCCTGCTGTACCCAAACTATGCCCTGGGAATGCCTAAGCATAACACGTATATAAGTATACACTGTGGGGGCATTCCAATCCGCAAATAGTGGCATTGGACATGCAGGCTGGACCTCCAACCCATGCTCAGTTCCCCATTCCATAGCCAGTGCTCCCTGCACAGCATTTGAGCAGGGAGCGCTGTACGTGGGTGGGAGGTGGCGTATTGGGGTGGAATGAGGGAATGGCCATGTGCTGGGACGTACAGAGGCTATTCAGGAAAGACCTCTGTATGTATCCCGGTACCTACATGGACAGCCAGCTTATTCCACCCCTAGGGTGGAATAGGTGCAGGCTGCTGTACTCTTGGCGGGCTGCAGCACTCCACACCCAACGGCAATGACTGAGGATGGAGCCTGCCAGCTTGGCCTGCCCTGGTGGGCCCCTGCTGATAGTATGACACTGTTGTGCGGGGGCCACTGTCTGGCATGTGATTTCATGCTGCCGACTGGATGTGCTGGTGCCATGGCAATGGGATGCCACAAGGGCACACCAGCTGGAGGGTTATGTGCTGGGGAAGGACAGCCTCAGAGACATCTCCCACATCAGCATATGGTGCACGCCAGGTCGTCTATCTGCCCGATTCCATAATCGGGGATGGGTACAGATCCCACAGTTGCGGATTCAGGTCCAACTTGGCCCCATCCAAGTTTTTGGTGTGCAGACAGCCCAAGTGTACACACTTTGGAATCAGCCTTCATGAGGGGCATTCCGATCCACAAATAGCAGCATTGGATATGTGGGATGGGGACAGGCAGCCTCAGAGACGTCTCCTGCAACAACATATGGTGCACGCGAGGCCGTCTATCTGCCCAATTCTGCCATCACAGATGTGTACAGATCTCATGGTTGCAGAATCAGGTCCAACTTGGCACTGTCTAAGCTTTTTGCACTAAACAAAAAAAGGGGGGTTTGTCTTCGTGAATGACTAATATAGAAAATGTAAATTCCTCATTCAACTCTTAAACAGTGCTACCAGAATCAATAATCCCAAAATTTAGTCACAGCACAGCCTCAGAAACAGCCTTAGGCACTTAGTTATTCTGGATTAAATGTATAATACTCACAGACTCGTGCCGGTGTTTACATCAATGGCTGAATATCATTTTTTGTAAATCATGTCGTCAGTTCTTATATTGAGCAATAATATCAAAAATAATGATAATAATCCAAAAAATACTTAGCTCATGTTAAGCCATAGGACTGTGCTGAATATTTCACTCATTATTTATAAAACAGAGCACATGTTGTATATCGGCAAGACCATCCGCTGTTTTCGGGTTCGCATGCAAGAACATGCTAGCCGGCTCCGGTGTGCCCGGAGAGAAGCTCCCCTAGTACAACATTGCTTATCTCACCATCATACTTTTTCACAGCTCCGTTGTTGGTGCATCGAAATGATGTCTGGACCTGTTTCAGGCAAAACTCTTGATCAGCGACTTTTGTATAAAGAACAGAAATGGATTTACACATTAGCCACGGTGCATCCTACTGGCCTGAATCAAAGCATTGATTGGGCGGCATGTATTGTTTGACTAACCAATAGGACGTTCTAGTTTGGGACATTTAAACTGTGACGTTACAGCTGCGAACTCGCATGCGCGGCGTTTATTGAGTCTTCCAGGTTCATCAGCAGGAGACCAAGTTTTGAGTTACCGGGCCGCTCGCATTCATAAGGTTTCTTTTGAATTTCTTATTCATTTGTTTTTACTTGATACAATACATTTAGAAGCGATATTCTTCTTTGTCATGTCTAGATTGAATTGTTTTTGCACAGATCAACCATTTTTAATGTCTTTATTCACAGAAATACATTCCACGTTATGCTATAAGTCCCTTGAAAAACCCATTTGGCGAAACGCATGGGCGCCTTAATAAACTGGCGTTGGGACGTGGTTCATATCAGCAATTACATGTGGAAGAAAGTTGTCTATATATAAAAATAAAACGACAAAAAGAAGAAAGAGGAAGAGAAAGTTTTATAAATAATGAGTGAAATATTCAGCACAGTCCTATGGCTTAACATGAGCTAAGTGTTTTTTGGATTATTATCATTATTTTTGATATTATTGCTCAATATAAGAACTGACGACATGATTTACAAAAAATGATATTCAGCCATTGATGTAAACACCGGCACGAGTCTGTGAGTATTATACATTTAACCCAGAATAACTAAGTGCCTAAGGCTGTTTCTGAGGCTGTGCTGTGACTAAATTTTGGGATTATTGATTCTGGTAGCACTGTTTAAGAGTTGAATGAGGAATTTACATTTTCTAAGCTTTTTGCACGCCTGATTCGAAAGTGTGCTATGGCGATGGGACACCACTGCACTGGCACACCAGACGGAGCGTTGTGTGCTGGAGATGGGCAGGGTCAAAAACATCTCCAATATCAATATATGGTGTGTGCCGGGCTGTCTATCTGCCCGATTCCACAATCGCAGGAGCGTCTAGGTCTCGTGGTTGTGGAACTGGGTCCAACTTGACCCTGTCCAAGTTTTCGGCATGCAGATGGCCCAGACGTGCACCTTTGGAATAGACCTCCACGGAAGTTATTTTGGAATCTCAGAAAAAATATTACAAAAAGTGAAATTTCTGAATGGTGGTATGCAGAATCCCAGCAAGAGTAGAACACCTAACGTTTGACATGAACATCTTAGTAGTCTGAATACAGCTATATCCATCAAATAACCAGAAAAAAGCAAATCCTAAATTATGGAGGCTTTCTCTGACTTTATATTTTACCTTGATTCTAAAATTGTTATATAAATAAGCACACCACCCATAATCCAGTTTTTGCATGTCATATATAGAAGGGCCTCAATGATCGGCAAACACTACCAAAATCTTGTCCATTCAGCTAAGCCATTCCAAATGGCACCATGATCTTCTCTGCGGCTTAACAGAGATCGATCTGTAATATGGCAGATTGCCCAAAAATAGGCCGAGTAAGGAAAAATCTAACAAAAGTAGAAAAGGAGTAGACTGAGGTAAAAGCAGGGAGAGAAAAGAAAATAACATCTTTTAGTTTATCTGTCTCTTCCTAGTCTCTCCTTCACCTTTTCTTCTTCCTGCAGAGCGTTATTGGCCATGTTAATGTTATAGATGCAGCAGTAATGATGCATCAACCATGGTCACAGGCCTTATGCTTTTCATATTTGTTCAATTACTGTCTATTTTTTACTAGTTTCAGGAGGCACAATACGTTTCTTATCTGAGATTGTAAATATTTAACAAGAGCCTATCAAAAACTCTGCAGGAGGCTGAGAGAGAGGAGGAGGAGGAGGAGGATCATGAAAACAAATCAGCTACCAGTCTTGGCTTTGATCTTTGTTAATTAAGAGGGCTGTTCTGTTCTTCAGAATAGCCTGATGTGGCTTGCTGTACTACATTATGCTCTTACAGGGAGACAGGTTTGGGCACATGTTATAGTTTGTCCTCTCACACTTGGAGATCTGAGCTAAAATCTGGTTCAAATCATAAGTGAAATGCGTTTCAGAAATCACATCCAAGGACCTAATAGTCATATGACCACATGGACTGAAGTAAGCTATTAGTAATCTGTGAACTATCATTAAAATCATCTGTAGTACCTGAGGATTGGAGCGTGGCCAATGTAATGCCAATTTTTAGAAAGGGTTCCAGGGGTGATCAGGGAAACTACAGACCGGTGAGCTTGACGTCAGTACTGGGCAACATGGTAAAAACCATTATAAAGAATACAATTACTGAATATGTAGATAGTCATGATTTAATGGGAGAAAGCCAACATAGATTTAGCCAAGGAAAGTTTTGTCTTGCTAATCTGTTATATTTTTTTGAAAGCGTGAATAAACAAACAGACAATGGTGAGCTGCTTGATATAGATGTAGATTCTATACTATTTATTTATTTAACATTTCTTATATACTGTCTTTCCTGATATCAAGGTGGTTTACATTGAACAAACTGAAATTACATTGAACAGGGCATTATAACTTGAAGATAACTATTTTACAGGGAACATGGGCATTGGAGGGTTAAGTGGCTTGCCCAAGACCACAAGGAGCACCTGTGGGACTACAAACTTATTTATTTATTTATTTAAACGGACTTGGTATACCGCTTTATCATGAAATGAAAGCGGTTGGCACAGCAAACAATCAATGAAAGGTGAGTTGTCATTAGCATGCAGTGGAAGAATTGACACAGTGTGCTGAGTGAGTGAGTGTGGTTGATTTTGATGTGAGCTATATACATTGTGCGCTTAAGATACATATTTACAGATACATATTTACAGGGATGGCTTCGTTATCTTAATGTTTGGTTAACAGACATTCTGTGAGGTCCTTGAAATGGTCTATGAATAGTTCAGTTTTAAGCAGCTTTCTGAATGCTTTGATGTTGTTTGTTGTTCTGAGGTGGTCAGGGAGAGAGTTCCATATGGCAGGGGCTGCTAGGGTGAAAGCTCGTTTTGATGTGGTTTGGTTTGTTCTGGTGAAGTCCTTTGGGGTTCTGATGTTGTTCGATGTTCCCTTTCTCATTGGTCTCTTGCTGTTGTCAGTTGTTATGAGTTGTTGTAGGCTGTCTGCAGATAGGTTGTTTATTATTTTGAATGTGGTTAGGAGAACTTTGTAGCGGACTCGTGAACTGATTGGGAGCCAGTGAAGGTGGTATAGTATGGGGGTGATGTTTTCGTGGGTTGTACTGCCTGTTATGAGTCTTGCGGCTGTGTTTTGTGCTAGTTGAAGTGGTTGGGTTGATTTTTTTGGGAGTCCTAGGTAGATGTGGTTGCAATAGTGTAGTGTGGGTGTGATGATGGCTTGGCATACTGTTCGAAAATGCTCGGAAGCAAGGATGGGTTTGAGTCGTCTGATTGTTCTCATCTTGATGTAGGCGCTCCTGGTGGTCTTCGCAATGTGGGATTGTAGGTTGATCTCCCTGTCAAGTATTATTCCCAGGTATTTTATTTCTTGTCTTATTGGTATGGAGGCATTGTTCAGGTTGATGGAGGGCGTGGGTGTGAAAGTTTGGTCTCTTGTTATGATCAGTGCTTCGGTTTTGTTATAGTTTATTGCTAGGTTGTTTTCTTGCAGCCAGGTTGACATTTCTTTGAAGCAGTTGGCTATGTTGGCGTAGTCCGGTTTGGTTAGGTTGATTGGTGTGAATATCATTATATCGTCCGCGTATATGGTGTATTGTATATTGAAGTTCCTGATGATTGTGCTGATGGGTTGTATGTAAAGGTTGAAAAGCAGGGCGGAGAGTGATGATCCTTGTGGGACTCCCTGTGTGACGCTGATGGGTTGAGAGGTCTTTGATCCGCATCTAACCTGGAGCTTTCTGTTCTCCAGGTAGGATGTAAACCATCTCAGGGTGGTGTCGTGTAGGCCGGCCTCTTCAAGTCTTGTTAGTAGCGTTGAGTGGCATACAGTGTCGAATGCTGAGGAGATGTCCAGAAATATCATGAGTACGCCCATTCTGGTGTTGTCGATCGTTCTTAACAGACTGTCGAATAGTTGTGTCAGTAGGGTTTCAACCCCTTGATTGGGTCTGAATCCGTGTTGGTTTAAGTCGAGGGTGTGGTGTATGTCGAGATGTTGTTGTAGTTGGTGCTGGACTACTTTCTCTATGATTTTAGCCAGGAAAGGGATGCTTGAGATGGGTCTGTAGGCTGCAGGGTCTGTTTTCGGTAGGGTGGTTTTCTTTGGGATCGGACGTACTGTAGCTAGTTTTAGTGCATTTGGCATTATTCCTTCTGTGAGGGAGTTTTGTATGATCTTCCTTATTGTTTGGGTCAGTTCTTCCTTTGATGCTTTGATCCATGATACTGGGCAGGGGTCGGTGGGGGCGGTGCTAGTGTTGAGGTCAGTGATGATCTTCGATAGCTGCTCCTTAGAAGGGATGTTGAAGGAGCCCCAGCTCTGTTCTATTGAGGAGGCCCCGTTTATATAATGGTCTTGTTGCTGCTTTTGGGTGGTGCGGTGAATTTGTTGGTAAGGTGGTCTGCGTAGGTCTGTGGATCTATTTGTTGTTCATTTCTGTTAAGGGGTTCCTTGGTGAGCTTTTTTACTACCTCGTAGAGTTCACGGGGTTTGTTGGTGGATTGTAGGATGAGGTTTGTGTGGTATTGTTTTTTCTGGTTGTTGATGAGGTTGTTGTAGTCGTTTTGTTTTGCCTGGAATTGCTTTTGAAGGGGGGTTGATTTGTTGCGTCTCCATCATCGTTCCAGTCGTCTCAGTTCTCTTTTTGCTGAAGGTCGGGGGTTCAAATCCCACTAGAGGACAGCAACCTTGGGCCAGAAGGACTGGGGTTTCTAGTCCCACAGGTGCTCCTTGTGGTCTTGGGCAAGCCACTTAACCCTCCATAGCCCATGTTCCCTGTAAATAGTTATTTCCAAGTTATAATGCCCTGTTCAATATAAGTTCAGTTTGTTCAATGTAAACCGCACTGATGCAGAATAGCGCAGTATATAAGAGAATATAAATAAATAAATAAATAAAATAAACCCCAGTCCTTCTGGCCCAAGGTTGCTGTCCTCTAGTGGGATTTGAACCCCTGACTTTCTGGCCTGAGGTAACTTGCCCCAACCACTAGGCCACTCCTACCCCCGAGCCATGGGCACGGTTAAATCTAAGATGGTGTCAGGTTAGACACTACCTTCCATCGTCATGCCACACTGCTACTGCTGATGCAAGTGTGCAGTGGCATCCTGTCCCCATGGAACCGACCCAGCTACCTTGCCGCACAGAATCACATGTCCCAAAGTGGACCCTGCATACCAGTGTCTAATCGTCTCTGGAGGCCCATATGGCCAGTACCGTGTTGGCAGGTGCCACAGCCAGCCATTGGCATAGAGTCAAGGGGTTCAAGCAGCAAACAGTGCTACAACCTGCCCTTATACCAGGTTAGGACAGGAATAAGCTGGATGTCCATTCCAGAATATGCTGTGTATGTCCCAGCATCTAGCCACTCCCTTGCTTTGCCCCTACTCTACCCCCTCCCCCCACATACAGCAATCCCTGTACAAGTGCTGCGAACGTGCAGGGAACAATGGGTGCAGCATACGCTTGGGGAGCGTTTCGCCACTTACAGATCTGGCCTGCACATACACCGACACTATTCGCTATCTGGAATGACTTCCATAGTGTATCTGGATTTTCAGAAAGCCTTTGACAAGATCCCTCATGAGAGACTCTTGGCAAAATTAAAAAGTCATGGGATAGGAGGTGATGTACTATTGTGGATCAGGAACTGGTTAAAAGATAGAAAGCAGAGGGTAGGGCTAAATGGTGTCAGACGGCTGCCTGGGTGAGAATGTTCACAGTCTTGGCAAGTGCATATATCAATTTGATTTGCAAGGGATTGTGGGAAATGCAGTCCATTCACACCAGACACAGCTGCTCACAATAATTAGTTGTGCTTGAGTGTAAAGCCAATAAGATATTTATTTATGGGGTTATTTCTCCCAACACAGATATGCTTGGTAGCACATAAAACAGGATACTTGCTTTCAGTGTTAAACTTGGAAAAACAAAATCAGGAAAACAACAGTTGAACTTGTCAGGCAATCAAAGCAAAAAAATAAAGACCTGGTTGGTAACAAACTGGTCTTTTCTGTAGGCTTTAGCTAATATTTTCTTAGCAGTGTTTCAAACAACAAGCAAAACCCACAAAGAAGGGAAAAAACTGTTCTTTTCAGGTTAACTTCTTATATCTTCACACATAGATTCAGAAGTGATTCCCTCAGAGCTCACAAGCAATTAGGTAAGGCTCAATTGCTAGCAGTTATCCAGCTGAAACCCCTTAGCTGGCTTGCTTTCTACTGCGTGGCCCAAAATCCTACTCAGGAGCTTTTCTGAGTAGATTAAAGAACAAGTTTGTATTTCTTTATGATGGATGCTGTACTTTGTAACAGTAAATTACCAAAGGAGTTTAGACAGAGAGCAATCCATATATTCACAGCCTGTATCTAAGACCGCTCCCCCTTCTTCAACAATCATGGGTTCAATATCATGGATTGGCACAGAGGAATTTCTCAATGTAGCACTCTCAGGAGAATACTTGTTTCCCTGCTGTCTTTCAAGGTTATAGCTAGGGCATAGATCAGTGTTCATACCTGAGCTTCCATTGCTGTTAGAGTTCCTCTCTAAATAGCCTGGTCAGTATGTAGTCCAGTTCTTATGTTCAGCCTTCCAATCCAGATCCCTGGACACTGGATCTCTCTTCACATACCTTCTGGCACGGGTCTTAGGGTCCCTTCCACGTGCAGCCGTCTTCCTCACAGGTACCATCTGGAGATTCCTAGCCCTGCAGCACCATTCCTCTGGCTTTCCCCAGTCCAATGGTGTAAGCTTGCCTTTTGAATGTCTCCCAGTATACGTACTGCTCTGGACTCCTTTAGACCTCCCAAATGCTTTTATCTTCTTTCTTCCAAAGGGTTTCTTGCCCTCTCTGTCCGTCCGCTCTGGCTTCTGCTTCTGATGATCCTCCAGATGATGAAGCTGTCCAAGATGAGGATATCCAAGCTGATTCTGAGGATCTCCCAGATGAAACTGAGGATGTCCAAGATCAAGATCTCCAAAACGAGGATGATTCTCTGTAGAATAAACTCTACCTTTATTCTGCTTAGATGAGTGTTCCACCCTAGCACAGCGCAGCTGTGCTGAATCAGGCCCTGCCCTTTGAGATGAGTGCTTAGGGATTACCTCATAGCCCTCCTGATTGAACACACGTTTCCCCACTTCAGCTCCTCTAATGGCTGTTGGAAACCTGGTGCATTCTGGGACTGGTAGTCTTTTATGGGAAAATTCTGTTTTCTTATTTCTACCAGAACTGACAGGTTGCTTGTTCAGAGTCACTTCACCTTTTCTATAGCTCCTTCCTGAGCTATGATAAGCTTCCTTATCACATAGGACAATTTTCCCAATGGAGAAAGGAGAATAGTGGAGTACCCCAGGGATCTGCGCTGGGTCCGCTGCTTTTTAACATTCATCAAGGACCTGGAAATGGGAATAACGAGTGAGGTAATCAAATTTGTAGATGACACAAAATTATTCAAAGTTGTTAAAACCCAAGAGGATTGTAAAAAATTGCATGAGGACCTTGATAAATTGGAACACTGGGTATCCAAATGGGAGATGAAATTTAATGTGGACAAGTCCAAAGTTATGCACCTAGGAAAGAACAACCCAAACTCTGGTTACACGATGCAAGATTCCACATTAGGAACCACTACCCAGGAAAAAGATTTAGGTGTCATTGTGGATAACATGTTGAAACCCTCCGCCCAGTGTGCAGTGGTGGCCAAGAAAGCAAATAGAATGCTAGGAATTGAAAGAAAGCTTGATTGTACCGGGTTGGATACACAGTCAGGCCCTGTGTATAACATTATATTACTATAAGCCCTAAGAAAGAGTTAATATCATTTGTAGCTCCTTATTTAATACCATCCTTGAAAACTCTGTAGAAGAAATTGGGTGAAAGGCTTTACATAACATAAACATTAGTCTTGTTATTAGAAAGATAAGTAAAAGGCAAGTTGTTTACCCAGCTTCTCAGTCTCACAGTCTCTGGTCAGAGTTATCAAACTGTCAGTGTTAGAATTAATTAGAATTAAGGCCTACATAGTCATGTCTGAGAATATATGTATGTCTTTTCATGATTGTCTATGACGTGCATGCCTATAGAAAAGTATGTTATGAATATACGTGACACTAGACGTAGAATAGAATATGTATATTATGAATATACGTGATATGAGATGTAGAATAATAAAGTGAAATTATGCTGTGTAATGGAATCTTTACCTACAAATAAAGTGGCCTAAAGCTATGATATCAGAGTAAACATAGGCAAAGGCCTAGCTTACTCTCCCAAAGCTTTGGTGGATTTAATAATACAAGTGTGTTGTGTATTATTTACATATGTGTATTATTTAAAGATTGTAATCAATTAACCTTCTCCTTGCTTTGTGTGTGGATTTCTGTAACCCAAGAGCCCTATCTGTTATAGGTGAGGGGGTGTGCAGAGTACTCTTTCAGTTTGTGCCGTGACTCAGATAGTAATCTGCATTCAAGGCAAGAGCAGAAGGTGCCTGAAGATTTGTGAGTATTATGAAAATTAACAGTGATGGGTAATCTGTTAAGTAGACAGGCTCCGTCTCAGATGCATGAGTGGTATGACAGAGCTAGGGCTTTAGTGTTTAAGAAAGATAGCCCTTCTTATTGTATGCTTCTATTGTATGTATGAGAAGCATGGTGATGTAGCCATCGATTCCGTAGCACATAGGGATTCAGTGACAAAAGGTAATGTGAATTTGCAGTTTCCTTTGGAGGGAACTTTCTCTGTAGATAAGGTCCATTGCCTGAGATATGAGTTAGCGGTTAAAGGTAAACCGTGCAATTGTGCTTACATGGTGGGAACGGATGGTACATGATGCAAAACATTGGAATGTTTATGTTTTGAAACAAAAAAATGTTTGTGTTAAGAAATGTAACTAATGACCAGCTGAGTGAGTGCGGATCACTCGTGTAGCAGAACTAAGAGAAAAAGAAAATGCTTAAAGAGCAACAGCAGTTAGGGGGAGTAGTATTGTGTATTTTGGATATTTGGAATGTCTCCCAGCTCAAAGAATTGAGAGCATGTTTGAATCAAGAAACGGAAAGTGTTGTACTTGTAATAAGAATCTTAGAAGTAGCAATAGGTCATAGAGTTTCTGTTGCAAAAGAATTAGCATTCTCAGGAGATAAATTACCTATGCCTGGAGTTCAGGATAGCAGTAATGATTTGAAATTCAAAGCAGAATTTATAGGTCTTTAAGCAGATTTGTTATTGTGTACTTCTCATTTGTGTACTTCTCAAAAGAATTAAGTGTTTCTGAAGAAGTGTGATCAATTATATTATGATTTAGGCTCTATTCAGGATGTTCTATTCAGCCTAATTTATGTTCTGCCACTGTTAATCTGAAGCAGCTGTGGGAAATGATATTGTGACTACTTAAAGAAGTGTTTGATTTGACTAAAACTTTTCCGAATTACAGGGATAACACTGGTAGATTTGTATCTTTATGGTCTCAAATAATTAACAGTTATAATCCCTTTTGGGCAGTTCTAGATAATTTGCTCAGAACTGTGTTTTTTTTTAATCCATCTGATTTTCATAGGGTCACTCATTCAGTTCGTGACAGACCCTGTGATAGATTTCCAAGAGAAGACTTAAAGAGATAATTTTGTTTTTCTGTAAAGAAAAAATTGTTAGAATTCCTTACAGTAGTATGCAAACTTGTAAAGGATTGGTCGAGATTAACATCTCTAAGGCAGGATAGGGGTGAAAAGGTTACAGATTTTCACACTAGGTGCATGCTAGCTTTTAAAGACTATTCTGGTGAGGCAGAAGACACACCTTCAGGATTCACTAATATTTTTGTAAATGGTTTAATCCCGAGAATAAAAGATTTTAGAAACTTCAATAATAGATTGGCCAGCTAGAACAGCTGATGCAATTCTGGAAGGAGCTTGATACAGTGATTTGAAATTTATCAAGGATCAGCAAGATGAGCGAACTAAAATAGATGTGAAAAGACTAAATTGCTCAATCTATACAGCCACCCATGGGCAGGGGGGAGAGGTAAAAACAGAGGAGGTTATGGGAATCCTCAGCGAGGGCGTGGACAGTACAGAGATACTTATGGTGAGACTGTCCCCGGAATCGGAATCTTGATGGTCAGAGAGCTGATTTCCCTCCTCCCCCTCCAGTAACAGCTGAATTCACTCTATCCTGGCTGAGTGGGAAGTTATATTTCCAGCTATACTCTCTCTCTGAAGTGCCGTCTCCTGCAGATGCCAGTACCATTCATCCTGCTCTTGGAGAACTTCCGTCTACCTTGTGGGCAGTGCCGGGATCAAATATCGGATGCCTTTCTATCCCGCCTGTGAAGATCACCGTGAAACCTGGAGTTCAGCTTCCTAGACTCAAGCAGTATCCACTGCCAGCAGCTGCCATTGAGGGAATTCGTCCTGTGATTGAAGATCTTCAGAAACAAGGTGTCATTTATTCTACAACTTCATTATGTAAGACTCCAATTCTTCCTGTACTAAAGGCTGACAGTAAGACTTATAGATTTGTGCAAGACCTGCGAGCAGTAAATAATGTGATTTTGCCAATTTTTCCCTTGGTGCCTAATCCACATGATATCTGGACACAGATACCTTCAGGGGCTACATGGTTTTCTGTTGTAGATTTGAGTTCTGCTTCTTTTTCAGTGAAATTTTGCAAAGAAAACCAATTTTGTTTTTTTTATTTACTTTCCATTTTGAAGGGTACACTGATAGTCCTGCATATTTTCACAGGCCCTATGATCTGCATTATTTGATGTACAACTCGACCATTCCTCTTTAGTTCAATATGTGGATGATTTGCTTTATGTTCACCATGTTATGCATTTGTTTGTTAGATTCTTTGTCTCTATTAGCTCATATTACTAATTTAGGTCTGAAGGTTAATCTGTCTAAACTGCAATTTGTATCTCAAAATGTTACTTTCCTGGGTGTTGTTCTAACACCATCTGGTCGTGCAATTACCTCTGCTAGATTGAAACCTATTCTGTCATTACCTTTTTCCAGCAACACCAGTACTATTGCGTAGCTTCCTGAGTTTATTAATTTTCTGTAAATAATGGCTAGCAAATGACTCAGACCTTACTGCTCCGCTTTCTGCTCTCATCTCGGAAAGAAGGATCTGAAGACCTCATTGTACCCACATTATCACAGTGGGAGGTTTGTTTTAAATGTAAAAATTGCACTGGGAAATGCGCCATGTTTATTGTATATGATTATTCTTTACCATTCAAATTGTATGTGGCTATTTCTGATTCCTCTGCTACCTGTGTGCTTTTACAAGCTTTCCCAACTGGTTGCAAGCCGGTAGGCTATTTCTCAAAGCGATTTGATGCAGTGACTTTGGGACTCCCACTATGTCTACGTAGTTTGGTAGCAGTGGCTTTTGCAATTGAAACTTACTGATTTTCTGGTTCTACAGTGCCCTTTTGTTCCATCTAACCAAGACTCAGCCTTTGTCCTCCACACGTTTTATTGACTCTGGAATTAATCATTTCTCCGCTTCATGTTTCAGTATGTACTACATCACTATGCAACCTTTCAACACTTGTGGAGGAGGATGGGTCTCATGATTGTTTCCAAACTGTACCTCTACCAGCCCCGGATTATACCTTTGTTTGTGGATAGTTCTGCTTTTAGAGATGACAAGAGCAAACTTCGTGTAGGCTATGCAGTCACTACGGTTAATGATGTTGTGGAAATTTGGCAATATTTGGCAGCAACGAGGGTTTTTGACTTCTGCTAATAAACCAATTAAACATGCTGCATACATTCACTGTTTGTTACAGGATGTCCTCTTGCCAGCACAAGTTGCAGTTTTAAAATGCAAAGGACATTCTTCAGCTGAAGATTTTGTGTCAAAGGGCAACCATTTTGCAGACCAAGAAGCATGGTGTCACCGACAGTGCTGTATTTAACACCGTCTAAGATGACTTTGTTTTCCCTTTCATCTTTCTTGCAGCAATAGCAAGATACTTCCTTTGAAACCCAGACTCTGACTTCGTGGGGTGCACCTGTGATGCTCAGGGCTGCTGGAAAGAGGATCATCTGCTTATTTGTCCTGACAGTCTTTTGTTTCTACTTGCCCTGTTCCTGCATCATAAGCTTTACCACTGTGGCCACGAATTGTGTCTTTTTGGTTCTCCGGTATCACCTGAACTTCTGTTATTTTTTTCTTTGGCACAGCTTGTCTGCACTGTTTCAAGACTGGCACTGTAGGGTCAGCTATTAAGATTTCTGCCTTCCGAACTCTTTTTGATTTTGCAGCCTGTTTTGCAGATCTGCCCTGTGCCAGAGGAGGGAGGTGGTATTCGTCTGGTGGTCACTTGTCTATTCTCCAGATGGGTAGAAGTTTATCCCACTACCAGTATGACTGCTTGGGTTGTCATCAGATTACTGATCACTCAGTTTATTCCTGTTTGTTCTTTCTTCTTGTCTGGGAGGGTATTGAAAATTTGGTTTGGTATTAAGAGACAACTGCACACTCCTTATCATCCGCGAAGCTCTGGCCAAGTGGAACGGATGACTAGGACACTCAAAGGTCACTTACGCACTCTGACACAGGATTGGGCTACAGATTGGACAGAAGCCCTTCCCTTTGCCCTTATGGCAGTGTGTAATTCCCCCAGCCTGACACCATATGAAATAGTTACTGGACGTCCAGCTACTTCTCCACATGAGTTGGCAGTTATCCCGGATCCTCAATTGTTGCGCAGCGATATTTTGACTTATTGCTCACGGTTGCACTCAGTCCTGTCTGTTTCCCCTTTATTGCAAGTGAATCCTCAACGAGATGACAGAATCATCATATCCAGAATCATCAGAATCATTATATCCAGAAGTGAAGTCACCAGATTGGGTCCTGATTAAGAATTTGCATCCAAAGACGCTTCTGGCTCTCAAGTTTCATGTGCTCCTGGTGGGATACTTGGCTTGTAAAGTGGAAGGACATTCTCGTTGGATACACCTTACACAGTGTAAACAAGGCTCCTTCACACACTCCAGACGGTGGCTCCCTTCATCAGTGAATCAAGAAAATACAACACAGAGACTTATTGAACATTACATTGATATTACAGAAAAGATCATCAGGATTTACATGCTTTTTGAATGAACTACTTATGCAAAAACCTTTTGTCCAGCATTTATACTACTGATTAGGTGGATAAAGGTGGTTGGATTTAGTATTTTACTAATATATAAGCAGTGACCTTTGGGTACTTAACCTCTACTTCATGACGTAATTGAGAATTAAGGGGTAATTATAGCTATATATATATCTTCATCATCTTAAGAAGAGTAGGTGTATTTTTATTTTGTCTTAGAACATTTATTTTTGGAGTAATTATAGTTTCAGATGTTTAGAGGTTTGCTAAGAATGTTTCCATATTTGGTCTTAGTTGTGCTATGGCATATTATTGTTAATGAAGCAGTACTGCATTTAGAATCTTGGGAAAGTTATGAGGGCTATTACAATATTTTTGAGTCACATTTACACTCAGTTACAAAACATTTTAATCTATCAAATTGGGTGGTCTGCCTTCCAACTGCCTTTAAAGTCCCCTCCAATATGTTTTATGGCTCAAGGTACAGGGAAAAAGGTAGGGGACACCCCATGGAATGTTTGTAGAATAATAATGCTACATAATTCTTCCATCTGATATAAGAAATCCCACGTACAGAAACCTTATATTTCCGTAGTACAATTAATGCAAGTTCAAGGGAATCAGGTGCATGATTATGACTTGTTACAGTATAATAGTTCTGGCTACCTTTTGAATGACTCAGTCCGAGACATACCTAACTGGAGTTGCCCCTTATTAGGATATTACCATCCCTGGGAACGTAATCTATCTGTAGGAATTAAGGAAATGAACATTACTCAGTGGGCTTTGGATAATTGTACACAGAATCTAGTCTGTCACCGCAACTTGACAATTTGGGAAAATGGATTAGTGGCTTTAAAGGGAGACTATTTTGTGTGTGGTAATCTTGCATACACAGAACTTCCCAGAGGTTGGTCAGGTACTTGCTATGTTGCTCAGTTAGATACCCCGTGGCGGTTTTTACCTTACTAAAATGTTACTTTATTATCAACCTTGAATAATTCCTTAAGAAGAAAAAGGGATGTTTCCCCTCAGGATGAAGCCATAAAAGCAGAACAACAGTTGGTAGACTCTACAAGTCCTTTAACTAAATCTCAGATAGATGCATTTACAGGTACTGTTTGGCTCTCAACTAGAGAATATGGTACCCAGATTATGCGATTACAGGCAGTTGTTGAACTTACAGCCCTGGATCTCACAGAGGCTATTAGCGTGTTACAAGGTGCAATAGACAAGGTGTCCACTTATGCAGCTCAGAATCGCATGGCTTTAGACTACCTACTAGCGAAGGAAAATGGCGTATGTGGCCTAATTTCTGATTTCTGTTGCAGTATGCTTGATGATGAAGGGAAAGTAGTGAAAGGCCTACTAGATAAGGTTAGGAATCGTACATTTGCATCAAGTAGTAGTTATGAAAGTTCTTTTTCTGATTTTTTATTTGGTTCTGTTTCTTCTTTCTGGATTTATTATCTAGGCCCCTGCAAGGCATATTAGCTTCATTATTTGGCTTATTAGGGATTATCATTTTAGGAACAATAATTCTTTGTGTAATATCTGCTTGCTGTAAGAAATCAGTAGAGACACTGACCCCTAAAATGATGTTACAGGTTGACCCAGAAGCTAGCTACAATCCATTTTTAATACCGATGCCTGAGTTTCCTTATCTGTGCAATGATTCTTTACAGAATCAGAGGAAGGACTGAAAGAAAGCTTGATTGTACCGGGTTGGATACACAGTCAGGCCCTGTGTATAACATTATATTACTATAAGCCTAAGAAAGAGTTACTATCATTTGTAGCTCCTTATTTAATACCATCCTTGAAAACTCTGTAGAAGAAATTGGGTGAAAGGTTTTACATAACAAACATTAGTCTTGTTATTAGAAAGATATGTAAAAGGCAAGTTGTTTACCCAGCTTCTCAGTCTCACAGTCTCTGGTCAGAGATATCAAACTGTCAGTGTTAGAATTAATTAGAATTAAGGCCTACATAGTCATGTCTGAGAATATATGTATGTCTTTTCATGATTGTCTATGACGTGCATGCCTATAGAAAAGTATGTTATGAATATACGTGACACTAGACGTAGAATAGAATATGTATATTATGAATATACGTGATGTGAGATGTAGAATAATAAAGTGAAATTATGCTGTGTAATGGAATCTTTACCTATAAATAAAGTGGCCTAAAGCTATGATATCAGAGTAAACATAGGCAAAGGCCTAGCTTACTCTCCCAAAGTTTTGGTGGATTTAATAATACAAGTGTGTTGTGTATTATTTACAGATTTGTGTATTATTTAAAGATTGTGATCAATTAACCTTCTCCTTGCTTTGTGTGTGGATTTCTGTAACCCAAGAGTCCTATCTGTTATAGGTGAGGGGGGTGCAGAATACTCTTTCAGGAATCATAAGGAAAGGAATGGAAAATAAAACAAAGCATATTATAATGCCTCTGTATCGTTCCATGATGCGAATGCATCTTGAATATTTTGTGCAATTCTGGTCACCATATCTTAAAAAGGTTATAGCGTTAGAAAAGGTACAGAGAAGAGCCACCATAATGGTAAAGGGGATGGAAGGATACCCCTATGAAGAGAGGGTAAAAAGGTTAGGGCTCTTCAACTTGGAAAAGATGGCTGAAGGGGGATATGATAGTGGTCTATAAATTAATGAATGGAGTGGAATGGGTAAACGTAGATTGATTGTTTATGCCACCAAAATATAGAAAGACTACAGGACACGCAATGAAGTTACAGTATAACCTATATAAGACTAATAAGAGAAAATATTTTTTTCACTCAACGTGTAATCAAATTCTGGAATTCGTTACCGGAGGATGTAGTAAAAGCTGTTTGTGTAGCTGGGTTTAAAAAAAGGTTTGGACAAGTTCCTGGAGGAAAGGTCCATAAACTATTAAAGGGGACCCGGGATATCCACTGCTTGCCCCAGTACAAACATTGTGGAACCTGTATCTTTTAGGGAAACTGCTAGGTACTTGTGACCTAGATTGGCCACTGTTGGAAACAGGATACTAGGCTTGATGGACCTTTGTCTGACCCAGTATGGAATATCTTATGTTCTTATGGGAGGGGGTGGGATGGAGGCAGAGTAGTGGTGGAGCAGGTTAGGCAGAAGCAGCCGGATGTACAGAGTGCATTCAGGTCTGGCCTCTGTACGACCGGCAGTTTCCACCTGGACATCCAGCGTTTGTCTTCCTGCCCCCCCCCCCCCCCATGTCCAGCATTTGTCTTCCTGCTCTCCCCCTGCTGTCAAGCATTTGTCCTCCTGCCCCCACTATTGTCCAGAATTTGTCCTCCTGCCCCTCCTTCCATTGTCCAGCATCTGCCGTCCACCTCTCAATAGTGGTGGAAGTAAAGCAAAGGGTTTTCAAGACTCCAGCATGCTTGTAAGTCAATGCTGGTTCTAACCCCTCTGATGCAAAAAGCATCATCAGAGGAGGCAGCACTCATCGAGGCCTTACAAGCATGCCAGTTTCAAGAGCTTGCGCTTTTGCTTTCCTTTTGCTAATATTGAGATGTGGACGGCAGATGCTGGACAATGAAGGGAAGGGGCAGGAGGACAAATGCTGGACAATGGGGGAAGGGACAGGAAGACAAATGCTGGACAATGGCAGGGGGGAGAAGCAGGAAGACATAGTTGATAGCTCGCCGCCGCTGCACGAGTGTCCTCGGATCTGGGGCAGGGGCAGCAGGGGATTGATTCTCCCGCAGCTGGTCCACTCTAATTTTTTATTTTCCTTAGAAGGCAAAATGAGGCCATGGCCACTTGGCTCTTTTGGAGGCATTTTTTGCTGCTCCCAAAATGTTGCCACCTGAGGCGACTGGTTCACTCTGCCTCATTATAGAGCCACCCCTGGGCAGGACTAAGGTTCAGATATAAAGCATAATGACAGTGTTCTACTTATTGACTTATTGTACTTCTGTAGTCTTAAGTTTCAATCCTGTGAAGTTCTGTTTATTGACTTATAAAATATGTACCTGATCAATGCTAGTTAGAGACTTTTAATTCAGCTTTAGAAGCTTTAGAAGCTGCTAACACCTAATCAGGTGTTAGTTCCCGCCCTACCCACCCCGACTCCCACCCACCCCTAGTGAGCAGCCTTGCTTTATAGGGCGCCTCCCCTTTCACAAATCACAGTGAATTGGACCAGCACATTTGTATGTAATTAAAGTGTTTTAACTGCTTTTTCTCTATAAAGACAGCTGCGAAACCGGCTGGTACTTGGTAGATCTCTCTTTTGCTCTAACAGATACCTAAGCTCCACGAAAAGAACAATGGCTGGGAAAAATCGTATTGCTAAAGCTGTTGCTCCCGTTACAGCTTCTGCCTCGGTCCAGACAGAGGTCCTAATGCCGGTTGAAGGACCGGTTCCATGTGCAGGGTGCCTGCATGCTGAAGCTCTGAGGAAAGAGGTGGAGGAACTCAGAGAGGAGGTGGCGAGGCTGAGGAGCATTCAAGACAGTGAGAAGTACATTGATGAGATGCTACTTGCAGCAACCAAGCTCTCCAGCTCCGGAGAAGATGGGTGCCAACAGAATGTCGATGGTTGGACACAAGTCACCAGGGCCTGCAAAATCACCAATCCAACTTCTCCATCCCTTGAATTGAAGAACCATTATGCAGCCCTGGAAGTGGAGGAGGTGAAAGCATCCCTGGAAAGGGAAGAACCAGAGTTCAAGTACCCCAAAGTTGCGGAATCAGTCACCAGAAGGAAACGAAGGGTGGTGGTGGTTGGAGACTCTCTTCTGAGGGGTACTGAGGCGTCCATCTGCCGACCAGACTTGATGTCCAGAGAGGTATGCTGTCTGCCTGGTGCCAAAATCCAAGATGTTACGGAGAGTTTGCCGAGACTCATCAAGCCCACAGACTATTACCCAATGTTGCTAATCCATGTTGGAACAAATGATACTGCCAGGTATACCTCGGAACATATCAAAAGTGACTTCATGGCTCTGGGACAGAGGGTGAAGCAGTTAGGTGCACAGGTGGTGTTCTCTTCAATCCTCCCTGTTGAGGGTAAAGGCCAAGGCAGAGAGGCTCGCATCCTGGAGACAAATGCATGGCTGCGTGGATGGTGTCATCGAGAGCGTTTTGGTTTCCTAGACCATGGGATGCTTTTCCAAGGGTTGCAAAGCAGAGATGGCATCCATCTGTCCAAGAGAGGTCAACGCATCTTTGGTAGTAGACTGGCTAATCTACTGAAGAGGGCTTTAAACTAGATTCCTTGGGGATGGGTGAAGAAAGCCCCCAGGTAAGTGAAAGCCCCCAGGTAGGTGATACATTAAATACCTTTATGGAAATGGGTAACAGGGGTAACATATGGAAAGCAGTGTGTATTAATGCCCGTAGCATGGGAAATAAGATCCCTGAGGTTGAAGCTTTGGTGGGAGTGGCTGACTTGGATTTAGTGGCAGTTACAGAAACATGGTTCACAGAAAACAATGACTGGGATGTAACTATACCTGGCTATACTTTATTCAGGAAGGACAGGGTAGGAAGAAAAGGAGGAGGAGTGGCACTATATGTAAAAACTACTATTAAAGCTTTGGAATTACAGAGCTTAAAAGGGAGAGAGGAGGCATTGTGGGTTAAACTAGAAAGAGGGAAAGAGAAATCTATTTGCATTGGAGTGATATACAGACCTCCCTCACAAGAGGAAGAGGTGGACAGAGAGTTAATTGAAGACATACGCAGCATTGCTAAGAAAGGGGAAGTGCTACTGATAGGAGATTTCAATATGCCAGATGTTGATTGGCACATTCCTGCTGCAGTATCATCTAGAAGTAAGGAGATCCTGGATTCTCTACAGGGAGAACTATTCAGGCAATTGGTAACAGACCCCACACGTGAAGGGGCCATACTGGACTTGGTGCTTACCAATGGTGAAAGTGTTTCTGATGTTGTAGTGGGAGATCATTTTGCTTCCAGTGATCACCAGATGGTGTGGTTCAGTATTAGGACTAGGGCTGTTAGAATCCATTCCAAGGTGAGGATCTTAGACTTTAGGAAGACTAACTTTGCGAAGATGGGCCAATACCTCAGGGAGTCGTTAGTGGGATGGGAACAGCTGGGGGATGTAGAAAAACAGTGGGCAAAACTGAAAGGGGGTATTTTAAGGGCAACCAACCTTTTTGTTAAAATGGTAAATAAAGGCAAAAGGAACAGGAGACCGCTATGGTTTTCGAAGGAAGTAGCTGAAAAAGTGAAGAAAAAGAGGGAGGCCTTCATGAAATACAAGAGATCACAGAGAGCAGAAGACAAGCATCTGTATTTGGAAAAACTTAGAGAAGCTAGCAAAGTAGTCAAGAAGGCAAAGATTCAAAAGGAGGAGGAAATAGCCAATGCAATAAAATGGGGGGATAAGACATTTTTCAGATATATTAGTGAGAAGAGGAAGAGCAAAAGTGGTATTGTCAGACTCAAGGGTGCAGGGGGGGAATATGTAGAAGCTGATAAGGATAAAGCGGAATTGCTTAACAAATATTTTTGTTCTGTGTTCACAGATGAAGAACCAGGAGCAGGACCTCAGAAAACACCCACAAATAAGAACAGAAGCGAGGGACATCTTGAACTATTTTCAGAAGACTGTGTTCGTGAGAAACTAGCTCAATTTAAAGTAGACAAAGCGATGGGACCGGATGGGATACACCCTAGAATACTGAGGGAACTTGGGGACGTTCTAGCAGCTCCACTGACTGACCTTTTCAATGCCTCGTTGGAGTCAGGAGTGGTGCCAAAGGACTGGAGAGAGGCTCATGTGGTGCCTTTATACAAAAGCGGAAGTAAGGATGTGGTTGAAAACTACAGGCCGGTTAGTTTAACTTCGGTGGTGAGTAAATTATTGGAAACGCTGCTGAAAGAGAAAATAGTGAGGTTTCTGGAGTCCAGCGGATTACAGGATCCGAGGCAGCATGGATTCACCAGAGGCAGGTCTTGTCAGACAAATCTGATTGATTTTTTTGACTGGGTGACCAGGGAGTTGGACCGAGGGAGAGCTCTAGATGTGGTGTATTTAGATTTCCGTAAAGCTTTTGACACTGTTCCTCACAGGCGACTTATAAACAAACTGAGCACCCTAGGGATGGACCCTAAAGTTACTGCTTGGGTTAGAAATTGGTTGGGTGGGAGGCGACAAAGAGTACAAGTAAATGGAGCTCACTCTGAGGAGAAGGATGTTACCAGTGGTGTGCCCCAGGGATCTGTCCTTGGTCCAATTCTTTTTAACATCTTTGTTAGTGATATAGCGGAAGGGCTGTCGGGTAAGGTTTGCCTCTTTGCGGATGATACCAAAATCTGCAATAGAGTAGACACCCAGGAAGGGGTAGATAACATGAGGAGGGATCTAGCTAAGCTTGAAGAATGGTCTAGAATTTGGCAGCTGGGATTTAATGTTAAAAAATGTAAGGTCATGCATTTGGGCTGCAGCAATCCAAGGGAGCAATACAGTATTGGAGGTGAAGTACTTTTGTCCACTAAAGAAGAGCGGGACCTAGGCGTGGTTGTGTCTGATGATCTTAAAGTAGCTAAATAGGTGGAAAAGGCGACAGCAAAAGCTAGAAGGATGCTTGGGTGCATACGGAGAGGAATGGCTAGCAGAAAAAAGGAGGTGATAATGCCTCTGTATAAGTCTTTGGTGCGACCTCATTTGGAGTATGGTGTGCAATTCTGGAGACCGCACCTTCAAAAGGATGTGAACAGGATGGAGTCGGTGCAGAGGGTTGCTACCAAAATGATTAATGGGCTTCATTATAAAGCATATGAGGACAGACTTAAGGATCTTAATATGTACACCTTAGAGGAAAGGCGGGATAGAGGTGATATGATTGAGATGTTTAAATACCTCCGTGGCATAAATGTTCAGGGAGAGAGTCTCTTTCAATTGAAAGCAAGTTCTGCTACGAGGGGACATGGGATGAGGGTGAAGGGAGATAGATTCAGGAGTGATATGCGGAAATATTTCTTTACGGAAAGAGTAGTGGATCCGTGGAATAGTCTCCCAGTGGAGGTGGTAGAGATGAGGACAGTAACTGAATTCAAGAAAGCATGGGACCAACACAGAGGCAAAAGTGGACTGTTGTAGTTGTTATGGAAGGACAGACTAGATAGGCCATGTGGTCCTTTTCTGTCGTCATATTTCTATGTTTCTATGTTTCTATACTAGAATCCCTGTACATCTCTCAAATCTCTCAGTTGCACAATTTAAATAATAAAGGTGCATTCCAATTATCCAAAGAGTACTTCTTTATTTCAAAATTTACTTTTCAATAACTTTTGAATACTGACTTCTTTCCAAATTCTGAACTAAGGAAGACCATTAAAATGGTGGGCAAGGGAATATGTTGTAGGGAAGACTCCAGAAAAGCTGACAAAAGACTATCCACATTTGTAATGGAATCTAACCCCCCTCTTTCCAAATTCTCCTCACATATTTCTGATGGAATATCATACATTTTAGGGAACATAATGGCATCCCCATTTAAGTATTTTAAGAACATCTTTTAAGTACATTTTCCAAAAATTGGAGGGTGCAATAATATCAAACTGTCATCCATACCTGCAACCTAGAGGGAGGAATTTGCATCTTCCATACCTACTGTACCATTCTTTTTTCATGCTTTCTCAACTTGGTAACGACTTCCTTAGCAGAAATAGGCAAATCATCTAAACCTTAATCCATCCAAAACTGCTGTTACCTGGACCTCTGGCCCATTAGTTCCCCCTCCCCCCATTTTCCTAATGCTCAATGGTATCCTCATCACTCTTATTTTATTTATTTATTTATTTATTTAGTGTTCTTTTATACCGCACTCTTTTTCATCAGCGCGGTTTACATTAAACAGAAATACTCATTGCAAGCAACAAACTGTGATGAGTTTACATATAACAGGAGAATTCAACTGGGAATTTAACTTTGGGAAAACTTTGTACATATTACACCCTCCTTCCGCTACCTGGCTGTCACAATAGATTCTGCTCTTTCTTTCCATGCACATATTAGTTCTGTTGTACAAGGGTCATTTGTCTTTCTTCATCGCATTAGAAGCATCTGATCCCTCTTCTCAATGTCAGCACTAGTGACTCTGGTTGTGTCACTTATCTTCTCTCATCTTGATTATGGCCATTCTGTTTTGGCCGGGCTCCCCAAGTTTGAACTACACCAAATCTAACTTATCCAACACACTGCAGCCAGACTGATTTTATCTCATTTTGACCATGTTACTCCCCTTCTGCAGCAATGACATTGTCTCCCCATCTCATCACGCATTGAATATAAGTTTCTCAGTCAAATTCACAAGACACTTCATATTGGTGCTCCATCATATCTCTCATCTGCCATCACTCTACATACCCCTCATTTCTCCCTCCGTTCCAATGACATGAATCATCTCTTCCTTCCCTCCCCCTCCTATGCACACCTGGAGAGCACCTGACATTCTGTCTTTCACTTTCTGGCCCCATTCCTTTGGAACAACCTACCCTCCGCAATCCGACTAGAACCTAGCTATGCTAAATTTAAAACCTTGCTCAAAACTCATCTGTTCCATGTAGCTTTCAACCTCCCAATTGATTCCCCCTGATTAGCTCTGCCTTTCCAGCACACACCTCATGAATTCAATTGGCCCTCATGTGTTCTTTTGCACCCTTGCCTTTTGTCTCTGTCCTGTCTCTATCTTTTCTCTCTTTATCAATGGTGTTCCCTTTCTGGCTTTTAAATTACTTGTTTTAATTGTGAACCGCCCTGTTGTTCCCACTAAGGGTGGTATAGCAAGTTTTAATAAAATTAAAAGTACATAATTGGGTAATAGAATCCTGCCCAAGTAGTCTCCATTCTCCTCACATCTTCTAGAAAATATTCCTGGTAGTTGTAGGGACATTCATAAAACCCTTCCCCTACCCCTAAAGGGGAAATGATTGCTAGCAACAGATCCTTCAATAGAACTGGAAGATGACCATCAACCTACAGCAAATCACCTTTGTACATCAAGATATCACCTTCATTCCCAGAGGTCAGCATAGTGCCAACTGGCTCTTTATCTGTTAATGGTCCACAATTTCTCCCATCACCATTCTCACCTGACCATCTTATGCTTCTACCAAGTGACCCTCTCCCAAAGATGCCAACTCCATTGGGACTATGAAATTCATCATCATCAGTGGAGAGGGGGGGTCCTACCACCAGAGTGTAAAGTTACCCTGAGCTCAGGGGGAGACTTTACTGAATGCTCCTCAATGACAACCTCCATATAGCTTAACATCACATGGGCATCCATTGGTCTGTGAACTGTTGAAGACCTCTCTGCAGAATAATTCATACACTTGTTCTTGACCATAATAAAACAGGATGGTAACTAACTATGAAAGGTCTGCTACTCCAGCAGGAGCCTTCATCATTGGTATCTGCATATTGTGCCTATCTAGCATTGACTCCATATTAGTCCCATCATGTAATTTTAATGCCATTGCAGTCTCTGTGTAGTATCCTTCTGATCACTCAGTTGACCCTAGAATGCCTCATTCAAAGAGTCCCATAAGACCATGGGAAATGCTAGCTCCTTGAGGAAAAATTCAGATATTTGTCTATGAATGCAGAAGTGAGTCAGATGGGAAACAAATCGATTCCAAACAACCTGTATTGAGCTGTGAATGGATCATGCCAGAATTCAAGGAAGGAAAAGAATGACAAGCTGGTAGAAGAGATGGGAGGGGGGAGGGAACAGAGGGACAGCAAATATTCCTGGTCAATGGGTGCCCGTCCACATGTGTAAATCAGTTTGTCAGGTTAAAGAGACTAACCTCGATTCAATACAAATCTCTTGTCTCCATAGCTCCATGAATTTCATTTAAATAATTCATTTCATAATAAATTTATTCCTCTTTTCTGCCTTCATTTCTGTCTTTTGTTGAGTGCTTTGGTACTTGACCTCTTACCTTTCTACCTACCCCATAAACAGAGGCAAAGCAGAACAAATCCAGAAATTTCACACCAGCCAGGGAGCTCTGCAAGCCTGTAAAACATATCCATAAACCAATTAAATCAAATCCAGCAATCAAAACTCTTTCCTGAATTGCTTTTATGTAATATGAGAGGACTATATTCAGGACTCTCTACTACAGGGTCCTTGATTCTTTAATATGTTCTAATTTGGATTATACTGTACAGTAGCTGTGATTAAAAAGTTGTCTGTATTCTGGGTAATCCTGGGTTTTGTGCTACAATATAACACTCTCGCCAGGAGCAAACGTTGGTGATTCCCGAGCTCTATGCCCTAATAAGCAGGCTGTCCTCCATCTGTGCTGGAGATTCCAAGGCTCTGTGCAACATTGTGACAGACTATCCATTCATTGATGCTGGTGATTTCATGGTCCTTGTGATGTCATATAAGAGATTGTTGTGTGTCAGAGCTAGTGATTCCTCAGTTCTGTGCTATAAGAGAACAGATGGGTTATCATGCGTCTATGCTGGAGATTCCAGATCTCTCTTCTTTAATAGAACAAACCTGAGTTATGTTAAGGCTGAAGACTCCTACATAGTGTGCTGAAATATAACTGATAATCATATGTCAGGGTCGGTGATGCCTAGGCTCTGTGCTGTAAAATAACACATTGTCATGCATTTGTGCTAGTGATCTCGGGCTCCAGCCTGTTCTATGCAATTCATCCAATGACTGCTCTGGAGATTCCTAAGCTTTGTTATATAACACAACATCATGTGTGTTAGTGATCCCTGCATTGAATTTTGTCTGCAATAAAGCATAGTTACTCACCTGTAACAGGTGATCTCCGGGAACAGCAGGAATTTAGTCTTTATATATGGGTATCGTCGGTACAAACGGAGCCTGCGCGGGAATGCTCCCCAGTGTCCAATAGGAAAGCTTTTGGGAGCATCCCACAGCGCCTGCGTGCTGCCTTCCCACCTTTCCCAACTGTCCCTCTCCAGTTGAGTTTAAAGCTGAGACAAAGAGAGAGGGAAAGAGAGAGAGATAGAGAGATACAACTCCTAAGGGAGGTGGGTGGGTTGTGAAGACTAAATTCCTGCTGTTCCCGGAGATCACCTGTTACAGGTGAGTAACTATGCTATCTCCAGGAACAAGCAGGAATGTAGTCTTCACATATGGGGACTCCCTAGCTGCAGATGCCAGGGAGAAGGCCCCAGAAGTTGTGTGCCCCTGTGAAAGGGCTCCACTCCCCCCCATGGATCTCTGGCATCCTACCAGGGATGGTGGGTAGGAGTTGATTATGTATGGAACAGGCATTGAAGAACAGCCTGACCAAACAAGGCATCCTAGCGGAAGTCCTTGTCTAAGGAGTAATGGGCTGTGAAGGTATGAACCCAAGCCCAAGTAGCTGCTCGACAGATGTCATCGATAGACACAGAGTGAAGATGAGCCATAGAGGCTGCCATGGCTCTCACATTGTGAGCTGTGACATGGCCTTCAAGAGGAAGGTTCTTACTCTCATAGGCAAAAGATATACACTGTGCAATCCAGCTGGACAGTGCTCTCTTGGAGACTGGAAGTCCCAAATGACTAGGATGAAAAGCAACAAAGAGTTGAGAGGACTTTCTATGTTGCTGTGTCCTTTGCAAGCAAAAAGCCAAAGCCCTTTTACAGTCCAAAGTATGAAGATTCCTTTCTGCATTTGAGGCGTGAGGCCTTGGGAAGAATACAGGAAGGTAAACCGCTTGGTTTAAATGAAAAGTTGACACCACCTTTGGCATAAAGTGTGGATGAGTCCCAAAAACTACCTTATCATGATGGAACCTTGTATAAGGAGGATCAGCCACCAGCACTTGCAATTCACTGATGCGACGTGCTGATGTGATTGCAATAAGAAAGATGACCTTCCAGAAAAGGAATTTCAAATAGGTAATAGCTAATGGTTCAAAAGGCGGCTTCATGAGCTGCCCAAGAACCAGATTTAAGTCCCATGCCACCGGTAGTGGCTTAATGGAAGGCTTAGTTAAAAGAAGGCCTCTCATAAATCTCGCTATGAGAGGATGAGAGGAAATAGGTTGTCCATTTAGAGGCTTGAAAGAAGCTGCAATAGCACTCAAGTGAACTCTCACTGAATCGGTCTTAAGCCCTGCATTAGATAAATGAAGGAGATACTCCAGTAATGATTCCAGAGGTATCACAAGAGGGTTAAGACCCTTCTGCGAGCACCATATGGTAAACCTTTTCCACTTGATTGCATAAGAGCGTCTTGTGGAAGGCTTCTTATTAGCATAAAGGATATCCTTTACCTGCTGAGAAAGGTTAAGACCGTGAAGTTCTAGGCTTTCAGGAACCAGGCCCTGAGATGCAGAGACTGGGGATTGGGATGCCACAGCATCCCGTCCTCCTGAGAAAGGAGATTTGGAGCAGATCCTAACTCCAGAGGTGGAGGTTGAGAGAGATGTAGGAGCAGAGGGTACCACATTTGCCGTGGCCAATGTGGAGCTATGAGAATCATATGACCTCTGTCTCTCTGAAGCTTAAACAGGGTTTTGGGAATTAGGGGAATGGGTGGAAAGGCATACATGAAGTCCTGGCCCCAGTGGAGGAGGAAAGTATCCCTGGCCTGACAACCCCGAGCCGTAATTCTGGAACAGAACCAGGGAAGTTTGGCATTCAGCGGACTTGCAAAGAGGTCTATGTCCGGGATTCCCCAAATTTGGAAAATTTTGGCCACCTGATCTGCATGGAGAGACCATTCGTGTGGAAGCAGAACTCGACTGAGTCTCTCTGCCCAAGAGTTTTGAATGCCTGGAAGATACACCGCAAGGAGATGAATCTGATGCTCTATGGTGAGGGCCCATAGTCGCAAAGCTTCGTTGCATAGCAACAGAGAGCCTGTTCTGCCCTGCTTGTTCACATAGAACATGGCTACTTGATTGTCCGTTTGAACTAGGACTGTCTTGTAGCTGAGCTGGGTGTGGAATACTCGAAGAGCAAGGAAGATTGCTCTGAGTTCCAGGAGACTGATGTGTAGATAGGCCTCTGTGGAGTCCAGGTACCCTGGGTAGAGAAGACCTTGCAGGTGGGCTCCCCAACCCCACCTGTGAGGCATCTGTTAGAGTGGCTTGGGGTGGGGGTTGCTGAAAAGGAGACCCAACCAGAAGGTTTTGGGGTGCCTGCCACCATTGGAGGGACAAAATAAGGCGATCTGAGTTTGCTATTTTGTCTGACAGGCAACCTGACACCTGAGTCCATTAAGTGGATAAAGTCCACTGGGCTGCCCTCATATGGAGGCTAGCATAAGGAACCACATGCACAGTGGATGCCATGTGGCCTAGCAATTGTAACATTTCCCGAGCAGTGAAGTGAGGTTTTAACACTGCTTGGGAAGCTAACTGCACAATGCGAAGGCAGCAGGGCTGTGGAAGGTAGGCCCTTGTCTGTCTGGTATCCAGCAGAACTCCTATAAACTCTAGGGACTGAGTGGGAGCAAGGTTGGATTTTGGGAAGTTTATAAGTCCCAAATACTGAAGGATGCGCATTGTGCGAGAGAGAGCAACCCTGGCCTCTGGCTCTGAAGGGGCTCGAATGAGCCAGTCGTCTAAGTAAGGGAAGACGAATATTCCTAGGGTGCGGAGAAATGCTGCCACCACAGCCATGCATTTTGTGAACACCCTTGGTGCAGAGGCCAGACCAAAAGGAAGAACCCTGCATTGGTAGTGCTTCCCTTGACACAGAAAGCGAAGGAACATTCGGTGAATTGGATGGATGAGAACATGAGTGTACGCATACTTGAGATCTAGTGAACAAAGCCAATCCTGACTCTGAAGGTATGGCAGCAGAGTTCCTAGAGAAATCATTTTGAATTTCTCTTTGAACAGGAATTTGTTCAATTCTCTGAGGTCTAAGATGGGTCTGTGTCCACCTGTTTTCTTTGGAATAAGGAAATAGGGGAGTAAAACCCTGTACCCCATTGGGGAATGGGTACCTCCCTCTATTGCCCCTTGGGCAAGAAGTACAGTGACCTCTTGACCTAACTGGTCATTGAGAGAGGTCTGAGAATTAAACTGTCTTACCACTATAGGAGGGGGAATGCTGAGGAAATGAAGCTTGTACCCCTCTCTTACAATAGACAGAGTCCAATTTTCTGCTGTTATCTGCCCACATCTGGGGGCAAAATGACATAACCTTCCTGGAATGGTGGAAGGCTCTTAGGCTCTGGGCCATTCAGGGCCAGGAAGGCAAAGCTCTCTAAATAGGAGTCAAACCCCTGTGGGGGCTGAGTCTGCTGAGCAGGTTGAGGCTTAGCTGCTTTTGTTTTTCTTTGCCTAGGTTGTTTCTGCTGTCCCTTTTGGGCAGACTGACCTACACAATGCCCCTGCTGGGTATAGGAGGGATAAAACTACTTCTTGCTGAAGAATGGTTTTTTAGAGGATTTTTTCCTCGCAGAATCAGCTGTAGATTTAGACAATCTATCCAAAGTGATATTGTCAGCATCTATCTCATTAGCTTTTTCCTGCCAATTCTTGCCAAAGAGATTCCCTCCTGTGCAAGGAATATTCCCTAGTTTATCCTGTACCCAAATTTCCAAGTCAGATACCTGGAGCCAGGCAATCCTACGTGCACCTATGGGAATGGCAGAGGTTCTGCTTATGCACTCAAAGCAGTCAAAGGCTGCACGATTCACAAACTTGGAAACATCCTGGGCATGTTTGACAAGGGCGAGGTAATCTTGCCTCTTATCATCAGGAACGAGGGGGCTCATAAGCTCTAAATCTCCTGTGACCTCCTTCAGGAACATTCCCATATATAAGATATAGGAACTGATCCTAGCAGAAAGCATGGAAGCCTGGAAGGTTCGACGCCCAAAGACGTCAAGAGTCCTACACTCACGTCCTGGAGGATTAGATGCATGCCTTTTTGCACTCTTTATCCTTCTCATAGCTGATTCCACCACCATGGAATGGTGTGGTAACAGTCTTTGGAAAGCCAGGACAAAGAGGAACTCGATACATGGTGTTGAGTCTTCGAGAGTGAGGAGATGTGGTTAGAGGTGTTTCCCACATCCTTAACATGAGATCATGCAAGATCTCATGAATAGGTAAGGTAGCTGCCTCCTTGGGAACTTTAGGGTATTGCAGGATTTCAAATTCCTTTGCCCTAGGCTCTTTTTCAGGAGCCACTGTGATGGAAAGACCTCGAGCCATATCTCGGATAAAATCCTGAAAGGACATATCCTCTGGTGGAGACATCCTACGCTGAGGAGAAGAAGAATCCTCAGGAAGAAGTACTCTGGTATCGGCAGAGCTTTCAGAGTCTTCAGACTCATCCGAGGATTCAAAGTATCTCCGATCCGGGTGATCGTGCAAGGCACGGTACCAGTACCGATCGAAGTCAGCATCGGAGTGGTCCGGTACCGACCTGTCGATACCGGATGGATACGCATAATTCGGTCCCAGTAGAATACCTGCCGATGTCAATGCAGTCGGTGCCGGTACCGGTTGAATTGTCTGAAGCAGTTTCAAGGGCATCGAGGCCGTGAGAAGAGCCGCCAGACTGCGTTCAATAGCCAAGAATCTCTGGTCTATCGACGCTGCCGATGCTTGGGAATCGGTACCGGAAGAAGCAGCTGGTACCTCAGAGCATGGCACCAGTAGTTCTGCCAAGGTTGAAGCCTCAAAAACATCCTGGAGCCCCGTTAGTGCTTTGGAAGCTGAAGCCTCCTGCCGGGGCAATTTTGCAGGTGAAAGTCCCTCAAGGGCAACGCCAGAGGCATCTCGCTGTCTAGAAGGCAATCTACCCTTTGAGGACTGGCTAGATTTATGTTTAGTTACCTGAGATCCATGGGAGGAAGACGAAGCCCTGGACAACGTCGATGCCACAGAGGCTGCATCAGAGGGAAAAAGGGTGCTAAGCTTAGCAGCTCGGTTCTGCCGGCCACTTTTCGATATCATCCCACAGGCAACACACTCTAAAATAGAGTGGTCAGGACCTAAACATTTGAGGCACCACTCATGGGTGTCAGTGACGGAGATGGTACCGCCACACTTAGAACACTTTTTAAAACCCGAGGCAGGTTTTTCCATTCTGAAGGAAAAGTTGGGCCTAGTGCCCAAAATGGCGCGTGGCACCTGAAGAGAAAATGACTGGAAAGACTCCAGAAAAAAGTTTTTTGTTTTTTTTTTTGAAGAAAAGAAAGAAGAACCACCGGCGATACCAGTGTAGCATCGAGGGAAGGCACACGCGACCACAAAAAAGAAGAATAGAAGGGATTTTTTTCTGCGGTGACAGGATGTGCGACCTGTCGGCTCTGCGGAAAAAGAAGAACTGGAGAGGGACAGTTGGGAAAGGCGGGAAGGCAGCACGCAGGCACTTTGGGATGCTCCCAAAAGCTTTCCTATTGGACGCTGGGGAGCGTTCCCGCACAGGCTCCGTCGGTACCGATACCCATATGTGAAGACTACATTCCTGCTTGTTCCTGGAGATAGCACATGACCCTAATAAAAATGTATCTGTGCCCTAAATATGGTAGGCTCACTCAGACAGCTAAAGAAATGATGGAAAATAGTGAGAAGCAGCCCATCCCATGCCATCAGCTAGCTCTAATTCTGCATTTTCTGACAGATAAAATTATGCTGTAGTCATGCTGGGACTGAAGGCTAAAGTGGGTTCCCTATTAGCTGCATGTCCTAATTGCCAGGATGAGCCAGGTCTGCTTTCACCTCCTTGTTGCTATGGACTTTGTACTAATTTTCCACAAAAAGACAAGGCTATGTGCTTCTATATGGGAAGAGGTAAAACCAGCAGATGTTCATTCTACCCCTTTTGACATGAAACTTGCTAGCAAATGCAGAAGCAGATGCACTAACCCTTTGGATTTTCCATGGGTTAAAGGTTTTCCATAAGTTATTTTTATATGGATTGAAATGATCACCATTGAAAAATTGTGCAACACAAATTAGCTACAAGGAACCAGCAAAAAGAGCTAGCTGTTCTTCATTGAGGGGAGGGGAGGTTATTCAAACTGGCCCAAAAGTATGTTCTCTCATGTTGGTTTATAAAAATATTTCATGAAAAATGACAAATTTGCAGGAATATCAACACAGCAAACAAAGTTCAAACAAACTTTCACACCCAGAAAACTACACAAGAAAGTCTATTAACGGCCAAACTTTGCAAATTTTTTTCGCAAGCAGAGCTTTGCATAGAAAAACAGATGAAAACTCTGAAATGTTGCTATTTGCCACATGAAGTCCCACTTGCAAAACGTTTCAAACGTAGAGGCTAGTGTAGTAAGCCCCGCATTAGATTTGTGCGCTGAAGTTCTGCGCACAGTTTCCTAACACACACATAAAAAAAAAAGTTAATGCCCAATGAAGTAAATAAATCATATGCAAATAACATCTGCACAAAAAACATGTGCAAACACTGGAGAGCAGGCTGGTCGCTCTGGAAAAGTGCATCTCTTTTACCACGCTGGACGTGCATTAGCAGCAGAATCAAAATTTTGCACAAAGATTATACCGGGACCTGAAGGAACACTGCATGTGCATGTACCCTGGTATGCAAATAGTAGATTATGCACATTTTAAAAACGTCTGAGCAGTTTCCACATGGTGCCATGTGTATATTTGGGGCCTATGCTATAAAGCAACACATGCATGTGCTTTAGATTGGTGAAGAAGCACGTGTACATTATAGTATTCTATAACACATATGAATTTAGGCCCCGCCTATGCTCCACAACAGCACTGCCCCTGTGCACACCTCTACAAAAAGTATGCATGGTGAGACTTACGCATGCACTTACAGAACAGCAACTGCCCAAAGCATGCGCCTAAGAACCCATTCACACGCGCAGGTCCTTGAGACCAGGGCTTACGCACTTTTCTAGAGTGGATCGGTCCACACGCACTATATAGAATCAGTCCCTAAATGTGCATATCTGGAATGTCAAATGCACATCAATATTACTGATGTCATGGACATTTCTGCAGTCAAGCCCATTGCCTTACATGTCACAGCTGTGATACTTCTCTCTTACCACCACCTTTGGCCATGCGATCACCTCTGCTCCTCATTCCCCTGCCGTTTTTTGGGGGAGGGTTCCATTTTGTTCTCTATATTGTCCACCGATCCTCTTCATTAAAACAAAAAAAAGTTGTGGGTAGTTCACGCTGACGTAGAAACTGCCACAAAAACCCTCACTAACAATAGTCACAGAAAAGCAATCTAAGCTTTTACTCCTCGATAGATCACGTGCTAAATCCCAGTATTAGAAAACCAGGCTTTAAGCCTTGGATCTCATGTGCACTTCTTTGCATGTAGGTTTAACAGCTAATGTCTTCATTGCCATTGAGTTTCAATGAAAGGTGTACTGATGTCTACAAAATTTTTTGCGCACAGTTTTCTTGTATACAAATGCATGTTGTGCATAGAGCTGCCATAGCAACACACAATCGTACACAGAACCCACTCTAAACTATGTGCTAGCCTCCTGCGTGGAACGTTTCCATCTGGTGTAACCTTCTGGAAAGCAAACATCTATGTCTTGAAGTCATCCCAGAGGATGAGAGATGGAGTTTTCCTCCTTCCTGTATCACTAGAGGAGGGGTGAGCCCTGATTTTCAGAAATGCAACAGTATCTCTCATTCACCTCTGTTCCTTCCTCCTATACTTGAGCCCAGCCCCCATATTTCTCCAGCAATAATGAACTCGTAGGCACGCCTTCCCTGAAGCAGTGCATGGCCACCAGCTCAGAGAAATCAGCTTTCAGGTTTGGATGTGTTTTCTCCCCCTCCCCTCTCTCTCTCGCTGTCTATCAGTGCCATAAAGAATCCTATGTCCCCGGCTGACACGGCTCAGCTGTGGGCAGTATCCTGTGCAGCTTGGCAAATGTTGTAAAATGCTTGCTAGATATTGCACCGCTGCAAAGATGCTGTGCGGAGCTCCAGGTTTTCCGATGTCGCTTCTTATAAGGAGCTCTGTCAGCTGATGCTCACTGCAGTGCCTGACACAAGGGCAGGCGCAACAATTCCACTGGGATCTCGATTTATCCCCCTGCCTCCAGCACTAAAAGGTTTAATGTAATGATGATGCCAGGCAGCCCAGAGCTGTGAGAAAGGATGCTGCTGGCAGGCTTTTTATTAATATTAACTGTCGGCCTTGATTGATAAGAGAGTATACCGTATGCAAACAGGAGACATTTCTAGTGCTATAATATGTAATAAACATTTCTATGTCCTCCACTGCCAATACTTTCCCTCTTGTAATCTTTCTTGCTTCTCCCATGTGTAATAATTCTTATACTGCATGTCCCCATGGCATAATCCTTCTATTTTATATCCCATACAACGTATAGGGATTCTTTTATGTCCCATTCTTTTTAATCATTCTATATTGCCTTCATTGAAATCTGTGCTTATATTTCATACCCATGAAATATTGACTTTATGTATGATGGCAGGAAATCAGTGATAATTTTCTTTAAAAAATCAAAAGGTAACAGGTCGGGATTAACAGTGGGGAAAAAAGTAGAGA
Source organism: Ichthyophis bannanicus (assembly GCA_033557465.1). NCBI lineage: Eukaryota > Metazoa > Chordata > Amphibia > Gymnophiona > Ichthyophiidae > Ichthyophis > Ichthyophis bannanicus. Next base: position 78,570,297 of record CM066050.1, on the reverse strand, counting down.
TGTGCACAGGGCAAAAATTCTCTATTTTCTGGTCATGGGGGATTCATACCCAACGTTTGTGCTTTTTTAGTGGGTTTTATACATTGGTTGTCATAAAATTATTGAATCAGAACTTAACGTAAGAACATAAGATATGCCATACTGGGTCAGACCAAGGTCCATCAAGCCCAGTATCCTGTTTCCAACAGTGGCCAATCTAGGTCATATGTACATAGCAGTTTCCCCAAGAGACACAAGTTCCACAATGCTTGTATTGGGTCAAGCATTGATATCCTGGGTCCCTTTTTAATAATGGTTTATGGACCTTTCCTCCAGGAACTTGTCCAAACCTTTTTTAAACCCAGCTACACTGACAGCCTTTACTACATCCTCCAGTAACAAATTCCAGAGTTTGATTACACGTTGAGTGAAAAAATATTTTCTCTTATTTGTCTTAAATAGTTTACCCTGTAGCTTCATTACATGTCCCCTAGTCTTTCTATATTCTGATAGCGTAAACAATCGACCTACGTTTACCCGTTCCACTCCATTCATTAATTTATAGACCTCTACCATATCTCCCCTCAGCTGTCTCTTTTCCAGGTTGAAGAGCCCTAACCTTTGTAGCCGCTCTTCATAGGAGTAGCCTTCCATCCCCTTTACCATTTTGGTGGCTCTTCTCTGTACCTTTTCTAATAACGCTATATCCTTTTACGGTGACCAGAATTGCACACAATATTCAAGGTGCGGTCGTACCATGGAACGATACAGAGGCATTACAATATCCTTTGTTTTATTTTCCATTCCTTTCCTCATGATACCTAGCTTTCTTGGTTGCCGCTTCAAAAAAGTAACGGACCCAGTGCAGATCCCTGGGGTACTCCACTATTCACCTTTTTCCATTGGGAAAATTTAGCCCTACCCTCTGCTTTCTATCTTTTAACCAGTTCCCGATCCACAATAGTACACTGCCTCCTATCCCATGACTTTTTAGTTTTGCCAAAAGTCTCTGATGAGGGACCTTGTCAAAGGCTTTCTGAAAGTCCAGATACACTATATCAACCGACTCACCTTTGTCTACCTGATTATTCACACCTTCAAAAAAACATATCAGATTAGTAAGACAAGATCTTCCTTGTCTAAAGCCATGTTGGCTGTCTCCCATTAGGCCATGACTATCTACATGCTATGTAATTTTGTTCTTTATGCTGGTTTCTACCATTTTCCCCGGTACTGACGTCAGGCTCACTGGTCTGTAGTTTCCCGGATCACCCCTGGAACCCTTTTTAAAAATTGGCGTTACATTCGCAATCCTCCAATCTTCAGGTATTACAGATGATTTTAATTAAAGTTCACAGATTACTAATAGCAGGTCTGCAATCTCATATTTCAGTTCTTTCAACACTCTTGGATGTATACCATCCGGTCCAGGTGATTTGCTACTATCCAGTTTATCAAATAGTTGTAATACATCTTCCCAATGAAGCGCTATTTCTCTCAATTCCTCTGCAATATCACCTTTAAATACCATTTCAGTCTTGGGTAACATTCCTACATCTTCCTCAGTAAAGACTGAAGCAAAAGAATTCATTCAGTCTCTCCGCTATAGCCTTGTCTCCTCTTACTGCCCCTTTTACACCTCTATCATCTAACGGTCCAATTGACTCACAGGTCTTTTGCTACGAATGTACTTGAAAAAGTCTTTATTTCGTGTTTTTGCTTCCGTAGCAAGTTCCTTCTCAAATTCTCGCTTTGCCTGCCTTATCAATGCTTTGCATTTAACTTGCCAGTGCTTGTGCTTTTTCCAGTTTTCGTCGTTTGGCTCTTTTTTCCATTTCCTGAAAGATGCTTTTTTGGCAGCAACAGCCTCTCTGACCTCACCTTTAAACCATGCTGGCTAATTGGCACTTGTTAATTCATAGGTTAATGCACGATAAATCGATTTCACACATGCTTAATAATTTAAAACACACTAAAGGAACCACATGTGTGCTAAGAATGGAAATTGCTTCTAGTGATGTTCCTAAGAGGTTCCAGGTCAGCGACATGGAATAAAATCACCACTGCTTGGAATCCTCTTGTATCCCATTGCGGATCTGTCTCTCTCACATAGGAGCATCTATATTTGCCCTTTTGCACAATACGCTGAGGAATGACACTCTTCCACTGCAAATAATTTAATTATACATATAGGCGTCAGGTTTGAGATTTAACCAGTGATTGTTTTCTTGAAAAGAAAAGATATCAGGTTGGGGCCAGTGAGGAGCTCCAAATTTACTCCAGCTGTAAGAGAAAAAAGGAAGCAAGTTCAGAAAGGTTCTGGATTGGTGACCTGGCATGACCTGATAGAAAACCATGACTGGTTTTGGACAATACAATAGCCCAGGTGCAGGGTCAGCCCTAGGGTTTCTGCCACCCTAGGCAGAAGCCCCAGCCATGCTGCCCCACCTCCCCCAAGCCATACCATGCCATGCCCCCCTGTGCTGAGCCATGCTACTGCCGATTCCAGCAGCAGGGTCGGAGGGGGGGCGCGGCGCAGCAGGCCAAGTGCTTCAGCACACATGGCCTGCTGCTTCTGATCCCCCCTCCAACATAACTTCAGGGGTTCAGAAGCAGCAGACTCTGTGTGCTGAAGCACATGGCCTGCTGCCCAAAGAGATCTGATGCCCTAGGCAGCTGTCTAGCCTGCCTAGTAGACGGGCCAGCCCTGCTCGGGTGGGAAAATATGAAATCAGTGCTTATTGGATAAAAACTAGGAAAACAAGCAACTCCCAGTACTCATACAACCCTCACCTCATTCTCCTTACCTAACTTAGAACCACTGCTCTGGAGTTGCATCTTTTCTGTGTTGTCAGCTGCTCATACACACAATTTCCTATTTGGTGGCAAGTTCATAGTAACATAGTAAATGACGGCAGATAAAGACCAGTATGGTCCATCTAGTCTGCTCAGTAAGATGGCAAGAGTAGGTGCACCTGCCGCTCCGTGCAGGCCACCCCTCCCCATGTCTTTGTTTTAGGGCTGAACCCACCACTCCATGTAGGACACCCCTGTATGTTGAGAAATTAGTTAAGTTTATTTTGATTTTATCCTGTTGCTGTAAAGGGATCCACTGTGTCTGTCCCATGCCATTTTGAATTCTGTCACTGTATTTGCCCCCAACACTTCCATTCGGAGGGCATTCCTCCTTCTCCTACAACTGATCATCAGAGTTGGGGGTTAGGGATAGGGATAAGGGTGGGGGTGATGGAGAGGGAAGTGGAAAAAAGAGAAATGAGCAAGGGGTGAGGTGGCTGCAGGGAAGGAAATCCCCTCAAAAACACCTGCTTTAAGTTAAAAAAAAAATGAATGCCAAAATTAGTGGTGTGCATGGAAAACATTTTCAATCCAATTTCAGATCATTTTGGATTTTTTGACCGATTTTCAGACTTTTTATGTTTGTTTCAGAAATTAAGACATGTAACAATTGATTTAGGCATGTGAACCTTTTTAAACGGGTGTAAATCAGTTTTGTGCACATTAATTTGGAGATCTTATGCATGTAAGTTCAATTTTGTGTATGTTCATTATGCACAAGAAATTTCCAGAAATAAAACTGGAAACCAAATTCACATCTCTAACCAAAATTTATAAATCGTAAAGACCTTACAAAAAAACCTCGTTTCTACAAGATCAAGGAAAACATTTCTCTAAAGGAAAAAAGGGGACTGTTCTAGTTGTTGATATGGAAGGACAGACTAGATAGGCCATGTGGTCTTTTTCTGTCATCATATTTCCATGTTTCTATGTTTCTAAACCCTCACTAGGTTCAGAAGCAAAGCTGCTGAGATCTTGATTTCAGAAGGATGGAAAGAATTACAGTAGTCACCTTAAAATAGTCCGTGCTTGTACTCCTGGATATCTGCCTGAACTTTTCTGAGAAGCAATTGTGGTCAACCTTTATAGAACTAGTGGGAATTTAGGCCTCAGAAACAGTGGCATAGGCACCAGCTCAAGGTTAATATGGGCGGGCACTAGGCAGTGTGCATGGCGCATAAATAAGCGGTGAGATATTCACCAGCAATATCTGAAGATCTGGGCTATGCAGTGCTCCCAGAGTAAGTACCAACATTTTTCTGGTTAGATTCTCAGTTGGTACTTATCTGGGTTGCAACTTAAGACAGCTTTTCATACGGCCTAAGTTATCCAGAAGTGCCGACTGAAAATCCCATTAACCGGATAAAGTCAGAATTTATCCATATAGCGCCAATACCACTCTTGCTCCTCCCATGGACCATCCTTACACTAAACGGATAGTGCCTCTGAATATTGCGGTCAGCACCCTTAAGCAGACAGCCTCCCTTTGACTGACTATCTAAGGGTTCTGAATATTGACTCCCAAGATTATTTATTTCCTAAATCGTATTGCGATTCTATGTGTACATGGGCGCACACGTGAACGAGGCAATTTTAGAAATGCTGCTACTTACACTGTATATCTGCAGCTTGCACAGATTTTGAGGTGATATGTTCTGGTTGTGGTATGAGAAGACTTAAAATGTATGTGTACTTCCCACTTTACAGGGAAATAAACATATTTCAACATCGCCTCTGAATCATGCATACGTTTGAGCTAACTGTTTATTTGGGCCAGGGGATTTTAGCAGGGAATGAGGGGGCTATTAAGCTTATCCCTCAGACCTTAAAAAACATCCAAAAAAGACAAAAATGTAAAGTGTGGCTCCTTAATTGGTGACTCCTGTATGTGTAATTTTATGAAATCCAGCACTTACTATTTATTGAGGTTTGTTATACCACTCTAAGGGTTTCTAGCTAAATGGTTTACAAAGCCAGTAATAGCTACAGAAACAATAGAAACGCTTAAAGGCAGGATAGACATCAGTCCATAAGGTAGAGGGTGCATAGGGCAACAATTAATCCAGGTACGCAACACAAAACCTGAAAAACACAGGCATGCCAAACCTGTGTGAGGGGATTGTCCTGACCCAAGACAAATTTTTGAAAGTCTTGGTTAAAGAACCAGGTATTTATTCCAGTTTTAATTCTTCAAGCGGAGCTAGAGGAGCATGGCATTTCAGATAGAAGGTACAAGGTAGTTAAAAGTCCTAGCATAAGAAAATTTCAAACACAGTCGGGGTCATTCTGAGACACAAATATGGTTATGGTTATGGTTATGGTTAGGCATTTGATATACCGCCCTTTATGTGAGCAAGGATGGATGTCCCAATGGGCTATTCGAGCCCTTTCTCAACCCCATCTACCTTCCCCACGCACTATATGGGGAAGGTAGATGGGACAGTAAAGAAGCGGTAAAGGAGCAGATTGGGGGCGGCATTAGGGCAGGCAGTGGTTGGTCGTCGGCCCCAGAAGTACAGGGCTGATTCTAATGTCAGCCCTGCATGTCTGGGGCCGAAGGCTTGCACAGGGAACCTATTCCACCTCAGATCCCCAGTCGAGTGGATCTGGCAGGCCTGGGGCTGGGAAGCAGCAGGAGGGGGCAGAGGAGCTTCCCCACAGCCTGACCCTGGCCTCAGGAGGCCAGATGGGGGGGGGGGGGGGTCGGGCTGCAGGGAAGGCACCTTTGTAGCTGGCGGCCGGGGATCGTGGATTTTCAATGGAACCATGGTGCCATGGCAACCAGACACCATGGTGCTATGGCTCCATTGAACTGCCCTGATTGAGTTAGCCAATGAGGTCACACCAAAGACTTATACAGAGGCACTATCTCCTTCTTTTTTCTGCTAGCCATTCCTCACCGTATGCACCCAAGCATCCTTCTAGTTTTTGCCGTCGCCTTTTCTACCTGTTTAGCTACTTTAAGATCATCAGACACAACCACGTACTTCACCCCCTATACTATATTGCTCCCTTGGATTGCTGCAGCCCAAATGCATGACCTTACATTTTTTAACATTAAATCCCAGCTGCCAAATTCTCAACCATTTTTCAAGCTTAGCTAGATCCCTCCTCATGTTATCTACACCTTCCTGGTGTAGAACCCTTAGGTGGATGGCCAAAAGGAAGCTGTGCAGATATGGGTGTGGACTACAGTAATCAGCAGGTACTATTCGGATAGTGCTATTCAGTATTTCCACCGACCTCTCCTGCACTATTGTCTATGTTCAGCATGTGTGAGGGAGGCCAGGTATTCTGTTAACTTGTATTTTCTATGCAGCGGCAGAGTTGCCAAGTTACCCGGTTCCAGGAGCAAGATTTTAAGCCGCTCCTGGATTTCTGACAATCTCATTCTGATGTATTATGGGACCTGCAACACTGAGTCCAATGGGTAAAATCAGAGACTACAAATCCCATACTGCAATGCAATGCAAATTTAAAACCAGAACTGGCAAAATATCTCACTCCTGAAACTGGGTATTTTGGCAACTCTGTAGTGACCGATAGTAATCCAGCTTGTTTGGTTTTCCCAGTAGATCTATTGATGTTTTAGGGCTCACTGTAATGTTTTGTGTGCTGCCATTTCCTAGGTAGTGACTTTTATGTGTTAGGTTTGGAAGTTAGTATTGGAATGGTAGATTTGCTTTAGGTCCTGAATGACGTTTTGGTAGAATTTTGTTATTACTTCATAATATGCCTGGCATGGAGAGAGTATTTTGCTGTTACTCAGATGATACTAACGATGAAATGTCCTAGCTCTGCTCTGCACTGGTTTTTGAAGGGAGGTGTTGGGGGAGAGGTTCTTGGATATAGAATTAGAGTTACCAAGTTACCCAGTTCCATGAGAGAATCTTTGCCAGTTCTGGTTTTAAATTTGCATTGCAATGCAGTATGGTATGTGAGATCCCTGATTTTCCCATTGGAATCAATGCTGCAGATCCCATAATACATCAGAATGAGATTTATTTATTTAGCTAGACTTATATACCGCTTTTCTATGAGTTAAAGTCATGTACTTTCAATTACTGTGTATATATGTGTGTGTATGCATATATATACACATACATACATATATATATATATATATATATATATATTTATATATATATACACACACACACACACACATTTCCCTTGTCCCCGAAGAGCTCACAATCTATGTTTTTGTACCTGAGGCAAAGGAGGGATAAGTAGCTTGCCCAAGGCCACAAGAGGCACATGTAGGGCTAGCAACCCCAGTCCTTCTGGCCTGGCTTAAAATCTAACTGCTGGAACTAGGTAACTTGGCAACTCTGATAGTGCAACCTCTTGTACTCCTCACCTTCTTCCTCACACCAATGTAACCAGCAGGTGCTGAAGTTTGCACTGCTTCCATCGCTGCAGTTATTTTGGAGGGTGGGACAAGGGGTGGGGTAACACAACGCACAGGCACGACATGTGGCAGGTTTTTCTCTTTTGAAAAGTTGGCAACCCTAATACCAGATTTATATCATAGTGGTGTGACTGAGTCAGATTTCTTGTCATGTACCGTTTCCAGATGTATGCACGCATATGTTCTGGCACTTACATATGTAAGTATATACAAGTACCGGCAAATACACAAGTCACATGCCTCTTTTTTTACATGTGTTTTTGGCAACCTAGCAGTTCCCCTTGTACATGCTGGCAAATACCGGTGTACTCCTGTATGTCCTTATGCACATTTTACAAAGTTCCCCCCGCCATTCAGCCAACCTTTACTAAATTACTTAGGAATCTGGGATCGTCCCAACTTGCATGACCTTTTCATGGCCTAGATATCCTATGTAAATAGAGGGGGGAGTTATGAGTTATTTATTTCTTTATTTGTAACGTTTATATTCCTGCTACATCTATCATTCTGAGCAGATTACATCAGAAACATTAGCGTTATATTTGCTACGATTGCTATCAGGGCCAGATTTAAGATTTTGGCACCCAGACCGGACAGCAAATCCTGCAGAGTAGGAAGGGTGAAAAGACAAGCCGAGGAAAGCTAAATTGCCGCAGTGGTGTCTCTTTAAAGCAGTACATGCACACGACCTTAAAGCAAGCAGAAGTAGGTTCCTCTTTGGCCTGGGTATTGGATGTTTTTTTGTTTGCTTTGGCAGGGGACGCAGTAATATTTGGAATGAAGGAGAATTGTTTTAGTTTAAGATATGCTAGTCCTCGTCGTTCCTTTCATTCTGTGTTAATGAACAAGGGCCATGTTATGGCCGGTTTTGTAGTATGCTTGGTTTCTGAAAACAAAAATAAAATTGGCATCCTGGGCAGTAATCTATGTTGCCTAGGCCTGGGCCTGCCTGCAATATTAGTGCACGCATGAAATCTTTGCTGTATGGGAGGGACACCTTTTATTGGAACAGCAAAAACAATCATTGGATGAATGATTCTTCAAGACGCTCCCTGGTTCTTCAGATGTCGGATGAATAGGGTAGCATGGCAGGAGGTTTTCTGCAACTACAGTATGTAAAGGCTTTTCATGCTGAGAAACACCTGGAAGCTTTTCGGACACAAGCTGGGAAACAGAGTCACCAGGTTCTTAGTTATGTACGGTCTGTGTGCGCACTATTGGCCTGTATTTCTGTGTGTATTTGCCCATAATGCAGCCCTTTAAATGTGCCAACAACCTGCCATCACCCATTGGAGGCCTTACAGCCCGGTCAGAACTCCACTGGAGCCACAACAGGTTGTTGCAGGATATCACAGAGTCCTGGTGTGACAGGGTATTCTTCCCACCATCTGTCAAAAGGTGAGGAAAAAATAGTGGATATGAAAGTCAGAAGTGGCAAGAGATCCCAGAATTTCTGGACTGGATTTTTAAAATGTGGGAGATGCTTCCAAAGTTCAGAAAGGAGAGGGTTGAAGCAATAACACAACTTCTAAAAACAATGGGCTCAAGACCTTGGCAAAAAAGGTCAAAGTTGTTTGTGTAAAAATGTATAAGCTCCCTGAAAGAAACTTGTAAAATAGCCAAAATACAGAAAGTAAAGTCAGAGACCATTTCCTTCGAATGAAATTCAGATATTACAGTGGGAGTTGATGGCAAAGCCTCAGACTGAACTTGAAATGTCTCAGTCCTGCAGAAGCAGCTGCAATGAAGAGCGCAGAGTTAAACTTACCTGAGAAGCTGCAGCAGAGGTAGCTCATGAGCTGTGCTTTGAAGGTGCACACTTGCTGAGGTAACCCTACCTGGAGTGCAGCAGTGTTTGGTAGTTGCACTGTTTCTACAATAAAACTATTGTAAAACTGATATGCCCAGAGCAGGGGTTCTCAACCCAATCCTCGCTCCTCCGGACACAACTAGCTAGTCAGGTTTCAGGATAATCACAATGAATATGCAGGAAGAAAGTCACAGCATGATGCTTGAAATCTCGACTTCACTTACTAAGATGTGGCATGACCTGAAAAAGTGCAAAGATCATACATGAGAGAGATTTGTATGCACTGCCTCCATTTTTGCAAATCTCTATCCTGATTATCCTCAATTTCTGACTAGCCAGTATATCCCGAGGACGGCTTTGAGAACTCTTGGTCCAGAGAGAGGCCTATCTGAGCATATACAGTATCTGAAGCTGGCTGAATAAGCCAAAACAGAAGCTTATCCAAGATATAGAACATCGATTTTAATCTCACATTAAAATAAAATGATTTCCAGCCTTTTAGGTCTCATTTTATTTTTCCTGCCTCTACAGCCTCCTGCATGGATAGCAGATCACTATGAAGTCGACATCCATCCATCCATCTTATAGTCCCTCTTCCTGTCTTGTCCTTCCCAACATCTTACCAGTTGCATCTGTGTGGGTGCCAGGACAGTTCAACTGACCACAGCAGTTCTTCTCTTCTCCTGCAGCTTCCATGTCTCGCATCTGAGCATGAATGGCTCTGTGGTCACTTCCTCTGCGGTCTCAGGTCCTCTTTGTCGCAGCTCATGGAGGGATCAAGCTGGTGGCTAGCCATTCCCTTGTTCTCATTCCATATTCGTTTGCATGAAGGACTAAAAAGCTAAGTGGAACCAGAATTTAGATCAGCAGAATTTATTTCAGCCTTGGTGCACAGCAGAGAGGGCTACGAGAGAACATGACTGAAGGAGAGAGCGCGGCAGAATGAGAAGCAGAGCCTGCTGTGGGAGATGGGGAGCGAGCGAGCGAGAGAGAGAGAGAGAGACGGACGATGTCGAAAGCAGCCTAAAAACCACCTCTCTAACACACCTATAATGATGGTGATTGAGGGCTGAGTGCAGGATGGTACAGAACAATATAACTAAGTGGTTTTAGTGTCAGCAATCTTCAAACTTGCTGTCAAAGGATACATTTAAACGATTTTCATGCTCCTGCAACGCATTCAAGTTATATTTATATCCACAGAAAACTGGCGCAATAAATGTCAGGTTTGGAGAAAGGCTGGCTGAATCCATCACAGGATAAATTAGGAAGAAGCAAAAATGATGTATCAGTGGTAGTTCAGAAAACCTGCAATACATAAAGAAAGTAATATCCTTTCTGTACACTCATCCACATACGCACCCGTACACTCTTCTTATTCATAGCTGCTTTCCCCTTTGTCACAAGCATACAGAATCACTTCAGCTGGAGCTGTGTGTCTGGGCTTATTGCATACTGTATCGCCATCACTGAAAGATAACAGCAAGCTCAGGTTACGCAGGAAGGTTTGTATCTTTCAGTACCACCAGCCAGGACACAGGTGGTTTCCATATCAGAAAACAATTATAAAACGCTGGACCAGAGGCCACGTACTCTTCACAGCAATACACGTTTCGAACTATGTTCAGGAACGATCTTGTAAACTTGCAAGACGTCTTATAGAGCTGCTACAAGTTGCCTCTCATCATAGGTCTCCCACAGAAACCTCTTTATATAGAAGGACACAATATCATGTCTCACCCAATGGAATCTGGTGGACCAATAACCAAACTAAATTTTATATTCACTGGTGGCTGGTGAACGGAAAACTCCACTATCCATAGATTTTCAGAAGATGGCTGGCTGAAAATCTTTCAAACCAATCTGCCACTATCTGTATTGTGACGGGGCAGAGTTAGGGCAGAACAAGGATGGCACCACAAAACTACTGTTGGGGTCAGCATTATTGGCACCCTTGCAGTTCAACCCCTTAATGTCCAATATCTCCAAAAAACAAAAGCAGCCAGTGAAATAGCTTTGGACAACATATGCACACATATTTGACACATAAAAGAATCAAATAAAATGAGACCAATTAAAAAAAGGAAATAGTAGAAAATAGTATAAAAACTGGGACATTGCCAGGACATGATTATTGACACTCTTATAAACAATTCAAATCAGTTTGAACAAAAGAACCAGATTCCCATTACAGGTGTGTCTAATTTTACTGCAATCAATTCTCAGTACTCACATTTATTTTATTTATTTATTTTACATTTCTTATATACCGCACTATTTGCGATCAGCGCGGTTTACATAAAACAAACAGTATCCGACAATAAACAAGAGTCAGGTCATTACAATGAACAGGAGCAATCAACTTGGATAACGGGGGAAACTATGTACATGTTTGGAACATTGAAATAGGTAACTGTATATATGTAAGATGGAGTTATTGTGTGTTGACTTGAGTCAACCAATGAAGGATGGCTCTAATATTTAAAATGGCCATATTCACGCCCTGTTCCATTTTCACAATGGTGAAGACAAGAGAGTTGCCTGAGACCATCATAAAATCCATTTACACCAAACTTCAAAGGGGTACAAGGCCAGCTCCAAAGATCTTGGGGTTCCCATGTCTACAGTTTGCAAAATTATTAAGACGTTTACTACTCATGGAACTGTCAAGAACCTCCCAGGACGTGGTGGAAAATTAATTCAAGAAGTCTTTGAAGGTTAGTACGAACTGTTGGAAAAACACCACTTACAACAACTAAGGTGTTAAGGCTGACCTGGAGCAATCTTGAGTGGTGGTTTCAACCCGCATCATATGCTGTGCACTAAAAAAGGAGGACTGTATAGGCAAAATCTAAGGAGGACCCCACTGCTCAAAGACAGACATAAAAAGACATGCCTGATGTTGCCCAAACCCACCTTGAGAAAACACAATCCGTCTGGGAAAATGTTCTGTGAAAGATGAAACCAAAAACTTGAGCTCTTTGGCAATGCAGACCAGCATACATTTACAGGTGAAGAAATGAAGCTTATAAGGAAAAATAACACCCTTCCTACAGTTAAATATGGTGGAGGATATGGTGGAGGATCCATATTGTTAGGGGGTTGTTTTGTTGCCTCAGGAACTGGAGGCCTGGAACGTATTAAAGGAATCATGAAGTCAGAAGACTTCCAAGGTATTTTGGAGCAAAAATGTGCTATCTAGTGTCAGAAAGCTAGGTCTGGATCAAAGGTCATGGGACCTCCAGCAGGACAATGACCCAAAATATACATCCAAACAGTACAAAAGAATGGTTAAAAAGTTAAAAATGGACTGGCCAGCAATGAGTCTTGATCTCAATCCAATCGAGAACCTTTGCAAAAGCTGAAATCTGCTATTGGTAAAAGGAATTCTGGAATCATTCATGAGCTCGAACAAAATCACAGTTGAAGAGTGGGAGAAACTACCAGCAGACAAATGTACAAAAACTCATAGATGGCTACAAGAAACGTTTGGAATCTGTCATCACTGTCGATAGTTGCGCAACCAAATATTAGTGAAGGGTGCCATTAATCCTGTCCAAGTCATATTTTGTTTTATTCTCAGGAATTACTACATCTATGTTGCACAGACATCTTTTTTGTTGTTGTATGCCTTTGAACATATTAAAATATTATGACGACATACAGTTGGAATATTTCCAATTCATTCTCAAAATATTGTAGATAACATACCTAAAATGAAAGGGTGCCAATAATGTTGACCATTACTGTATCCATATAGAGATGATAGTCAACCACTATACTGATTAGGGACGATATTCAACAGCAACGGTCAGCGCATTTAAAGTGTCTGTCTATCTCCACTTCAACATAGACCCAGATATTCAATGCTGGTGTCATATCTGGCCACCAGCATTGAACATCCAGTCTGCCTGGATAGCATTTTAGCTAATCGATCAGCAATGAATTCAGATGCTGCCCATTTAGCTAAACCAGCTAAAATTACGCCAGCCTCTAAAGTGCCTAACTTTAGTTGGTTTAAGATAAAATGGAATTAGACTTACCTGCTAATTGTTGTTCCTTGAGGAACTCCAGTCTAGTCCTGGACCTTTGGAGTTAAGCACCTCCTCCCACAGCTTTGGAGACTGAGCACGTCACTCTTTTGCTGACACCGGTATAAATAGGCCAGGATCCGCCTCCTCACTCCAGTAACCTATTGATAAAGCAGACTCACGAGAGCAATAACTAAATAGTTAAGAACAACAAGCACTACTCTAAACAAATTAATAGTTCAGAAGTGCCTCTGAACAGGACCTCCTGAAAGAACCCTATTCTGAAATAGGTATTTTCTCTTTGCGCTGCTAGGGCCAGCCTCACCTCCTACCGAGGACCCCCCCCCCCCCCGTCAGACCTTAATCCTCTGACAAGTTACCGCTCACCTCACCTCTTGCACTGCAACCTTCTAAGCCGCGCTTGCCGCTTACTCACGACAGAGTCTTCTGCTTCAGGCCACAGTTGCAGATCAATACCAGGGAGGGATACAGGACTAGACTGAAGTTCCTCAAGGAACAACAATTAGCAGGTAAGTCTAATTCCATCTTCCTTATCGTCCCTCCAGTCCAGTCCTGGACCTTTGGAGATGTAACAGAGCCATAAAGCAATCACCGGGAGGTACCTGATAAACCAGCCTGAAGCAACGCTGATCCAAAACAAGAATCCCTTTCCGCCTGAACACCCAACCGGTAATGCTTCACAAAGGAATGCAGCGAAGACCACATCGCCGCCTTACAAATTTCCACTGCCGGCATGAGGCTGAACTCCGCCCAAGAAGCTGCTTGTGCCCTAGTCAAATGAGCCCTCAGCCCACCGGCACCGTCTTCCCTTTTAACATATAAGCCAATGCAATAGTCTCCTTCAACCATCTTGCAATAGAAGACTTTGACGCTGCCTCACCTTGTCTCTGCCCCCCAAACACAAACAATCTTTCCGACTTGTGGAAGGGAGCCATTCTCTGCAAATACTTTCGCAACACACGCCCTACATCCAGCCTATTTAGCCGTCGTCCGGGCCCCTTCTTGTCATGGAGATCGAAAAATGGCAAGACTACCACCTGATTCAAGTGAAATGCCGACACCACCTTAGGCAAGAAGGAGGGTACCGTCCTCAAGACTACCTCCATGCCCTGAAAGGACAAGAAAGGCTCCCTACACGACAAAGCCTGCAACTCCGAAATCCTTCTAGCCGAACAAATAGCCACCAAAAAGACCACTTTGAGGGTGAGATCCTTTAACATAGCCGCATTCAAAGGCTCAAACGGCTCCCACACTAGCGCCTCCAACACCAAATTGAGATCCCACGCAGGCACCGCTGCCCTGCATGGAGGTCTCAAAAGCGACGCCGCTCTCAAAAAACGCTTCACATCCGGATGAGTCCCAAGGCTCACGCCTTGTACGTTTCCCCAAAAACAGGACAGCGCTGCCAGCTGAACTCGTAGGGAGGCAGCCGCCCAGCCCTTATCGAATCCAGCTTGCAAGAAAGACAGAACTTGCGGAACAGGGCCGGTGCTCTTTCACCTTCACACCAAGACTCAAACAGTCGCCATACTCTAGCATATACCATCGAGGCAGAACGACGCCTGGACCTCAACAGGGTAAAAATGACCTGTAGCGAGTAACCCTTCGCCTTCAACCTTGCCCTTTCAAGAGCCAAGCCGTAAGTGAGAATCGAGCCACCTGAGGCATATTCAATGGCCCCTGCACTAACAGATCTCTTCTGTTCGGCAGCCGCCATGGCCACCCCACTAGAAGCCGCATCAAGTCTGCATACCACGACAATGCTTCCAGATGTTCCTCGGCCCAGCCTAAGAGCTCCCCTGCCTCATCCTCCAGAACTACGCTGCTGGTGCCTCCTTGCCGATTGATATAGGCCACTGCTGTGGCATTGTCTGACAGCACCCTGATCGCTTTCCCCTGCAGCCTGTGCTGTAAGGCCCACAGCGCTAACTTCACCGCCCTCAGTTCCAACCTGTTGATGGACCACTCCTTTTCCGTCTCCGTCCACTGGCCCTGTGCGAACTGTCCTACGAAGTGTGCCCCCCATCTGAACGGACTGGCATCTGTCGTCAGAGGTACCCAGCTCGGTGACTCCAAAGGCATTCCCCTTTGCCGATTACCAGGCTCGAGCCACCACAGAAGGGCCTCCCTTGTCTCTTGCGGGCAAGGCAACCTCTGCATCAACCGATCTGACTGATGAGACCATCTCCTGAATAAGGCCCTCTGTAACGGTCTCATGTGGTATCTGGCCCATGGTATGACCTCGAGCGTCGCCGCCATCTTTCCTAACAGTTGCAGATAGTGCCACGCCGTAGGAGCCCTCTTTTTAGAAAGGTGCGGACAAGCTCCCTGAGCTCCTGCGCTCTGAGGAGCGGAAGAAAGACTTTCCCTGCTCTCATGTCGAAGTGGGCTCCCAAATACTCTAACTCCTGCGAAGGCTTTAGCCTGCTCTTCTCTGCATTGACTACCCAGCCTAGATTCTGTAGAAACTGAACCACCCGGCGGGTAGCCTCCTCGCTTTCTCTTTCTGACTTTGCTCGGATCAACCAGTCGTCCAGGTAAGGATGCACCAACACTCCCTCTCTGCGCAATGCCGCCACCACCATCTCCTTGGTGAAGGTTCGTGGAGCTGTTGCCAACCCGAATGGCAACGCCTGGAACTGAAAATGTCCCATAGGACTGCGAAGTGCAGAAACCATTGATGCTCTCTGCGAATTGGTATGTGAAGATAGGTTTCCGTCAGGTCCAAAGATGTGAGAAACTCCCCCTGCCTTACCACTACTATGACCGATCTCAGGGTCTCCATGCGAAATTCGAGACACCCTGAGGCACCGGTTCACCCTTTTGAGATCTAGAATCGGCCGAAAGGTACCCTCTTTCTTTGGAACCACGAAGTATATGGAGTATCGACCGCAACCACAATGGTCCTCCGGCACCGGCACCACTGCCCTGAGAGCCAGAAGCCTTTCTAAAGTGTCTTGTACCACCAGGCGCTTCAACCGGACCTTGCAGGGAGAAAGAATGAAGGCATCGACCACTGGGCGCTGAAACTCCAGGGCATAACCCTTGCGAATGACCTCCAAAACCCACTGGTCTGACGTAACCCAGATCCAGGCAGGATAGAACTCCCTTAACCGCCCCCCTACGGGTATCAACCCCGCCTGGATCCCCCTCATTTCATTGAGGCTTCTTGAAGGTCGAGGATGAGGAAGCCCAAAACCCTCTTCCTGCTCCTCTGAACCCCTGGGACCTGTAAGCCGAACGTCCCCGCTGAAACTGACCAAATCTTGGAGAGCGAAATCGCTGGAACTCCCTCTGCTGATTCTTCGTTGTCCCCAGGGCACATCCAGGTTTCTGTTTATCCTCCGGTAACCTTCTGCCCTTAGACTCTCCGAGATCCTTCACCAACTTATCCAAATTCTCTCCAAACAGGAGCTTACCCCTGAAGGGCAGCTTACTCAGCCTTGCCTTAGAGGAACCATCCGCAGCCCGGTTACGGAGTCACAAACCCCTCCGCGCCACTATCACTAATGCCATACTTCTGAATAGGCCTCGAATAAGATCATACTGGATATCCGTCAAATAAGCCGCCCCTGGCTCCAACCTGGCAGCCTCTTCGGCCGTGTCCTCTATCCGTGTGCCACTAATACTCTGGCACCAGCGGAGACAGGCCCTCGCCACCCATGCCCCACAAATAGAAACCTGCATAGAGAGAGCATTGACAAACACCTGCTTCAATAAGGTGTCTAACCGCTATCCTGGGCATCTTTAAGGGCTGCACTACCTTCTACCAGTATGGTCGTCTTTTTGGTGACAGCCGCTACCGCTGCATCTACCTTAGGAGACTTAAAAAGATCCTTATCCTGGTCCGCCAAAGGATAAAGACGAGCCATCACTCTCAACCCCTTCATCCCGGACTCTGGCATGTCCCATTCCTCTTGAATCATTTCCCTAAACACTCTATGCACTGGGAAAACTTTTTGGGACCTGCGAACTGCCTGCAATAACGGGTCCTCGAACGTAGAATCCTCCGAGGGACCCGACACCGGCATCTTAAGCGCCCTCAGCATTTCCGTGATAAGCACCGGCAACTCTTCCCGCCGAAACACTCTCACCACTCTCGCCTGATCCTCCTGCTTTGTGAGCTCACCTTCCTCCAACTCCTCTTCTATCTCTAACTCCTCCATATTTTCTGACTGCTCCTCCATCTCGCCTGTCCTGTCACGCAGCAGCCTCGGCTTCTTAGCAGGGGTGCAGCCTGCTCCCGAGTCTAGCTGAGATCCTGGGCGTTTTCCCTCCATTTCGCCCTCTACTGCCCCTGGCGGCACTCGCACCCCCCCCCCCCCCCCGAGGGCTTGCTGCAGCAGGACTACGAATTCCTTAGAGAAAATGAGAAAATTGCTGCCAATCCCCCCTGTACTAGACCTGGGGAAGAGGGAACGTCTGGCACCGTGGATGGTCCTGCTACTGGCTCCAGAGGGGGTTCTGAAGAAGAAAGCGGATCCGGGAAGCCAAAAGGTTGCCCCTTTTGGCTCTCCCCTCCATCTTCCGTGGTTATATCCGTTGATGCCGCTTCCTGCACACACCAGCCTCCGACAGAGATCCCTTCCTTGCCCCACACAGCAAACAGAACTGCTTGGAAGGCATGCCTGTCAGCCAGACCTTGCACTCAAAAGAACCCGAAAATAAAAAACATTTTTTTTTTTTTTTAAATAAGAACACCAGGAGACCCTACAACAATGCTCCCCCCTAGCTCCTGTGAACCGCAGCTAAAATCCTAACTGAGACTGGCGCGACACTACTGCAATGGCTCCTGCGCTTTTCCCCACGAGGCTGCGGCCTAAACGGGCCCGAAACTACCCTATGCTCCACTGCACGCCTGACTGCCCACTCAGCTGCTGCCTGCGCGGCGCTTACCTCGTCAGCCTGCCTGACTGCAACAAAACTTGCATCCTGCTCAATTCCACCACGCTCTGCCTGTCAGCGGAATCAGCGTCAGGAAGAGCACCAGCGAGCCAGTGAGAGGGAGCGACTGAGACTCCGTCTGAGACGGCACCGTTGAAATCGCTGACGCGATCCCCGGCTTCCGAACCACCCCTCTCACTGCCGTTTAGCCGGCTCCTCACCCACGCGGTGGGTTCGGGAGCCGCAATCCTCCTCCGCTACTCTGCCCCCGCTGTAACCACCGATCTGCAGGTAGGGTAGAGGGAGGGGGAAGCGAGGAGGAGTGATAAGGCAGCCCCTGTAGCAAAATCTCCCGGGCAGTCTGACACTGTCTTCACACACTGCAGAATAGAAACTGCAGCTCACTTCCTATCCTTTTTTTTTTTCCCCAACAATGAATTAAACTAATCTAAACTAAGCTGACTCTCCTTATTCATTCCTCCAGTGAGTCCTGAACCTCCTAGTGTCAATACTCCTTCAGCTGTTTTGGAGACTGTGCTTACTGGAGCGAGGAGGCGGATCCTGGCCTATTTATACCGATGTCACCAAAAGAGTGATGTGCTCAGTCTCCAAAGCTGTGGGAGGAGGTGCTTAACTCCAAAGGTCCAGGACTAGACTGGAGGAACGATAAGGAACTGGCTAGTGGAAGAATATCACTACCGATCAGTTATCTTAAGTGTCATCCCTGGAACAGCCCGATGCTATGTGGCTAACATCAGGGTGTTTAGTGGTATTAGGAGGGAATATTCAGCAGCACAAAATGGCTATGTGCTACTGCATATCCCGCTCACCATGATTAACTCGGTTAGTAAATCTGCTAACCACATTAATCCTTTTGAATATGCCCCTCACAGTTTTTATGTTTAGAGGGTAATTTTAAAAGGTTTAGTTGTGATTTTGACGTCTGAAGACATGCATGTCAAAATCACGGACACATCTCCATAGGCATTTTACAAATGACTTTCACAGACGTCTCCAGTTCAGGGCCATTCAAGTAGGTATGGGGGTGTGGCAGAGGTGTGTCCAGGGAGCGGCAATGTACTTACACAACCCCGTTCGATCTCATAAACATTGGAGATGTTTGCAGGCATGAATAGGCATCAAGAAAGTGCTCGTTTTCACCTTAAAGCATCCAGAGAGTGTAGAGAAGATGGAAAATTAAGCGACTAGCCTTAATCACAAAGGCCACATTGGGATTAGAATCGTGACCGCTCTGCTCTTAAGCCGCCACTCTAAGCATTATGCGATTAGACGTGTTGGTTCTGAAATGCCATCCCAAGGACATCTATATAGACGTTTGATACACATGCATGCTGGGCAAGTCCCCATTTCTGAAATCATGCCTGAACTTGCACGAGCCTGCTTTTTTTTCAGACATTCTGGATCCGATGTCCCAGATTGCACTTGGACGCCCCAATGTTAAATGTGCCTCTTAGTTTAGGCCTGATGAATAGGAAACCTAAAGTAAACGGATAGTGGCAATGGAAATCAGTGGCAAATATTTATAGTGACACAAAACATACATATTCATTTAAACGCCACTAAAAATCCAGCTCTGTGTAAATACTACAACATTGCTCTGCCATAAAAGCACTGGGATCAGGAATCTGACAGTCTCATTGAGAATGAAGTCGTCGTGATCACCTGGGAGATTTTCTTTTTTCTTTTTTTTAATTTAATTTATTTATCAATTTATAATATATATAACCAAACATTTACACTTGTGACAGATATAGAAAGGACTCTGCAAATGCCATAGGTAATATAAACAAGGGAAAAAATACAATAATTAGCTCTTTACCTAACAAGGGATCAACAAGAAAAAGAGATTTATTATAGAAACATGAAGGAAATATTGTAAATTAGCTTAGAACAGCTAGCATACAAGTTGTATGATACAACTAATTATACTAGGGATGTCTAACCCAAAACTTGAGGTTCAATGGGTCTACAGGCACTAATAAAAGCTACCAGTTGAGATTATTTAACATTTTTTTTAATACCGCTTTTCGATGAGTCAAAGCTATTTACATGGACCAAAGAACAAGGAACATTTTACAAGGAACAGTTAAGGAACTAAGCAGAACACTGGAAAACAACAAAAATATCAATCAACAAAACATGTCAATCATCACTTAATATAATTACAGCTTAATAAGGGTTGGGGACATGGTGGTTATCAAGGTGTGTATAGGAGGAGAGCTTGGGGAGGCCTAAGGAACTTGTACATTGAATGTATCATAGCTTGGAGTGTGGAATGGCATGCAAGGTACAGATTAATCTTATATAAAAAGATTCAGACAGGTGTAGCTTCAATGAATAATAATGGCATGATTGCAGAAGGCTCAAGGAAAACATAGCTAACAGCCTGGAACTGAACTAAACATTTGCAGGGAAACTTCAAAAAGAATAAACCCTCCAGCTGCAAAACCCCATGTTTTAAAAGAAGAAACTCTCTCCTTCTTTTCTGCATTTCCCTAGATAAATCTGGAAAAATATGGACTTGAAACCCCTTAAAGGAAACTGCGCTTTTGGAAATATAGTCTCAGCAACCAGTCCCAATAGGGAGGCAATGCAAGCACAACCATCCATGTAGAGGGCTTCGTTGACACCAGGTCCGAAGACTCCAAGATCCCCGATATATTCAGAAGATCCATATGTTGCGCCTTTATTAATTATTGTCGCTGCATTCCACCCATTTCTTTCATACTACCTTGCACATAGTAAACCTTCGTTAAAAGCGAGTGGGACTGAAGGAATACCCAAAACCTCTTCTAAATACTTTTTGAACATCTCTGGCTGGTCAGAGATGACTGTGGAAAATTTATCAGTCATAGATTGGAACACCTAACCTGCTCCAAAAGCTTCAATCTTAAACTTCATGGCAGTCATATCCTTAATAAATGCAGCATCCAATCTCTGAGATTGACCAGCTGCATAGAGGGAAGACAGCCTCCACCCGAACTCCCCAGCTGAATAGCTATTACTAGCAGAGACACTATAGCTCCAAGCTGCTCCAAACCATCTGCTCATGACAGCTAGTACCATACCAGCGTTATCTGCAGTACTCTTTAGAGTCTTTTTAAAGACCTTGAGTTACACATTGCCTCCTGTGAGTAGTCACTCTTTCACTTTATAAGTTTTTTTTATGAAGGTTTTAGTTTCTGTTCCTTTGAATCACTCTCTTAAGCAATGGCTTATTTTATATGTGTTTTATCTTTATTTGTACTTTTATGTCTTGATAGTTGTCTTATGAATTTTACATATATGTCTTATTTGATCATATTTTTAACATTAACTAACTTGTTATAGTCTATACTGTTTGACTTTTAATGTTAGTGAGAATGTACTATTTATTTATTTATTGACTGACTGACCTGACATTGTTTACATTCTGGATGATGTTTATTGTTTATCTTATTTTATCAATGTTAATATTATGGGGTATGTTTACTAAACCGTCTTAACGTAGCAGCAGCGACATTATCGCGCGATAACGTCAGCAGTAGCGTTAAGGCACACTAACACTGTGAAATCCGGGTCTGAAGGGTGGAGTAAGGCCTCCCAGAGGGCGGAGATAGGGGTCAATGGGCAGAGAGTGGGCGGGGAGAGGCTTCAAGCACACTAACACTGTGAAATCCGGGTCTGAACACTAACGCCAGTGAAACCCTCGCGTTAGAGGCACATTTGCAGGAGAGAGAAACCATTTTAGTCAGCAATGTACAGCAAAGGCAGAGAAACTTAGAAAAGTGATAGTAGTGATACATGTGCAGGAACCAAAAAGGCAAATAAACATAGAAAATGACCAAAACCACATTTGAAATCCCAATAACCAAGCTGGCCAAAAGTGATATTAATACTAAACATAAAGCAACACTACTGACAAAGCGTAAAAAGGAAGATATCATGTTTGAAAGGGTCTATGCTCTGTCCCCCTACAAAGTGAATGATCCCACATTGAAATAGCGCTCATCAGGGTTTCTGTCGTTTAGATTGGGCAGGTTTGTTATGGCGTGCACATGTGCAGCAGAACACAAAGAGCAGGAGACGTTGGATGAACTAATGAGTCTTTTATTGATAAGGACCCCAACGCGTTTCGGCAACGCCTTCCTCAGGGGAATTGTCGCTTAAACAAACAATAAAAACAAGATCATATTAATGATACAAACATCTAAAACCAATTAAAACCAATTGGCATGATGTGAAATATATAACAACAAATATTATATATAAATCACTTAAACTCAATAAATACATATATTAAATGTAAAACCATAAATTAATTGTAAAACATAAAACACAGACAAATGTAGGGCTGAGAAACGGAACACAGGCGTACTAATATGTTCATTAATTATGGACATGAGTAAAAAGCTATAAAGAATAAAAATAAAAATAATAATAATAATAATAGTAATGAATTAAACAACTAAAAAACCGAAAAGCTAGAACATATAAACCTTATATGTATAATGAAGTAAATTAACCAATATGTACAATAAAAGGGAACACGCAAAGTCATACACATTATATATAACAAATACTGCCTAATGTAAATTTTAAAAAACTGAGTACATTGCTGGTGTGCACAAATTAACTAATAGTAATAATATACTGATAATGCAACATACTCGGAAGAAGGGATAATCAGAGATAATTAAGATAACCAACATGGTATACCATTATGTGAATGAAATATATGAACGTTATCTAAAGAAATCGAGGCTACTCAAATGAATGGTGCTGCTTGGATGGCTATATAAAACAACACTGAAGAAACTACAGTTGACCATAAAAACAAATTATTAAAAATGACATTAAAAAATGACATTAAAAAAGGGGAGGACCAAATGTAAAGTACTGTTGGAACGTGCTGCAACGATAAAAAGGTAGAAAGCATGAGGTGGAATGCATCCAAAATTACATTAATATAGCGTTACTAACAAGACCAAACTAATCAATCAGATGTGCAAGGATGAATAGGTAATATAAAGAAGAAGAATAGAATAACATAATTATCCATGAAATTATTGTATAGCACGTGGCATGCCTTCATGATGTAAAACGCTGTAAAAGGGGCATGATTAAAAATACTTTAAAACTCACAAATGTGATTGAAGTGTTTATGCAATGGGACTGATTAAAAACAAAACTGAATTGTGGGTGGGTAAAACATAATGCACAATAAATGAACATGAGTAAAAAACTGAAGAACTAGCTATGGCAAACTTAGAAGTTAAATTACATTGGCGGCACAGAGTGGGTTTTTAAACGGAAATGCCTATATTTTACTTACAGAGCACAGGCACCATAAACATGTGCAATCCCTAGAGCAGAGTTTCCCAACTGCAGTCCTGGAGGGCCAAACACCATTCAGTTTTCATGCTGTCCCTAATAAATATGCCTGTGCTGCATTTGTATGCATCGCCCCCCTTGTATGCAAATGTATCTCATGCATATTCATTAGGGACAGCATGAAAACCTGAACAGTGTTTGGCCTACCAGGACCGCAGTTGGGAACCTCTGCCCTAGAGCAGCGGCCAACAGGGGCACAAACACCCACACCCATACCCACAGGCTCCACTATCCAAAGCCTCATGGAGAGTCAGGCTGTTGGGCTCTGCACGGAGAAGCATCTCCCAATACTGGCACCTGCATACCTTAGCAATGCCGTCCTAAACTTGGGAAAATGTTCCACATATATCAAAAGGTTGCTATGAGTAATGTCAGCTAACAAATCCTAAGTTAAACACAGTACTGCATACTATAGCAATGCCCGTACAATGCCCAGGACTGGTGTGGCGGCCAGGGCTGCCACAAACCTCCATATTTGCACAATGCTGGCATAGGTGTGGGAGTGTGTGTATGTCTATCCAGTGTGTTGTGGCTGCCTACATCTTACTGAGCCACCACTGCTTGCACTGTTTCCAGTGTTAGCCTGCCAATGTGCATAATGAGGAGCAAAGTACTGTGGGTATGGTCCGGACAGGGTGGCCTGGGCAGGATGCATTTGCACAGGGTATAGGGCAGTGGCTGGGACACTGTAGTGCCTGACCACCACCTGCACGGACAGGGTGGCCACAGCATGTCATGCTGGGAGGTCACTCTCACCCTGACTGAGCAGTGACCATGGCATGGCTAGGTTCCCCCATAGTGCTATGCAGCATTTCTCTCAAGTGATATTTATGGGTTCTCTTTTCTGGGGCCCAATCACTGACATACCTGCTTGGTGTGTGTGCTCACATCCCATTTTTGGTGCACACAGTTCCTCAAGGAACATGCACTATGTACTAGCTAGCAGACTGTCTGCAGTTAGCATGTGTATGGCTGGAACACCTTGCAGGGCGTAAGCGGGTAGAGACTGACTGTGCCCTCTGCTGGTGAATTTCAGATAGTGGTGGGGGGCAGCTGAGCTTCTCCAGCGTTCTGCCTGTCTGCCATTGCCTTTGTGATGCGTACAGATCTGCATCGACTGCCCTGGGTGCCTGTTCCCCAGCAGGACTGGGGTTGATGGTTCTCTCTACTGCCACCATTGCAGAGATGTACAATGTGGATCTGTTGGTGGGAGATCCTGTCCCCCACCCTGAACCACAGAGGGCGGGTTGGGTGGTGCTACATAATCCACTTTTGGGTCCAAACACTCCCCTTCACCTATGACATGTGCCACACAGGATATGCACTATTCTGGATGCATCATAGTCCACAAGGGCTAGATGTGACTGGGAAATACAGATGGACACAGGTCTGCAGCTTAGCCTATCTCAGCCAAGCCAGGTGCTGCGGACCTGGTGCTGGGTGCCCCACCTCACCCTCAGGGTGAGCACAGGACCAGCACAATGTCACGGTCTGTAGCTACTCTGTGCCAGTAACACACACGGTCAGTTCCCCCTACTAGGTCTAGGTGCTGTGGGGGTTCATACCCCATTATGTGATCAGCTGTAGACTGCTGATCTGCATGTGCAGTGCATCATGGGTACGGGTGGGTTTACCCTATCCTGGTAACCACAGCAGACAGTTTGTGTGGTGACCTGTAGTCTTTCTGTAGCCAGCCAGCAGTGTGGTATTAGCTATAGAGATGTAGCCTACTGGTTACTTCAATGACTGTGGAGGCAGAGGTCATGGGTTTGATCCCACAATGGTGTTATTTAATAAGGCTCTCTGAGGCTTTTCCTTTTAATTTAAATCAGTGCTGCCAGCAAAATGCACACTCACAGTGCTGTAACCTTAAGGTGACTCTTAAGGTGCCCTATAGGGTACATTAGAAGGCGCCTTGGCAGACAGGGCACTTTATAATGTGCCCTGTGGAGTGCCTTTATAGGGCGCCTTATGTGACACCTTATGTTACAGCACTGTGAGGGTGTTTTTGCTGGCAGCCCTGATTTAACTTAAAAAAGAAACTGCCTCAGACAGCACTGATTTAAATTAGAAAAGGGAAATGCCTCAGACAGCCTTCTTACATAACACCACTGCGGGATCGAACCCATTACCTCTGCCTCCAGTCATTGCAGTAACCAGTGGGTTACATCTTTATAGCTTCTAACACTGCGCTGGCATGAACTTAGGGTTAACGCGCGTTAACGTGCCACAGCGCCCACTATCGCGCGATACAGATTCTTGCTACCTTGATGCCGGAACACCCACTCCTTATATGGCATTCTTCACATTATCGCTGCAACTAGCGCCGGTAACATTAAGACAGTTTAGTAAACATACCCCTATGTGTTTTATTTTAACATGTGTGCCCCCTAAAGAAGGCAACTTTGCCGAAACGCGTTGGGGCTATATTTTTCTAATAAAGTGGTGACCCTCTACACCCTCGCTCCTTGTGCCTTTGTTTGGATTACTAACAGAAGTGCCAGTATCAAGTGACTATTCTATATTATGTGTAGAGGAAGACAAGAACCTCAAGTATAAATAAGTACAATCAAAAAGCTGCAGCAGAAAAACACAGAAATCGTTCCAGTTGCAATGGTAATGCTGGCCTGACTAAAAAGAACTTCCAAGTGCACCTTGATTTATTGCCTGTAAGTATTACATCTTGTAAACTAGGAAGGTGCATTCATTTGAAAAGACATGGGAAATATCAGCGGCATTTCCTTTGTCATTTCATATAATTTTTAATCTGAACAGGACAAGAAAAAACCCCCACAAAATTCTGGAGGGTTTGTCCCTAGTGTCATCACAAGCTAGCCTCTAATCAATGAGGCTTGGATTGGCAGGCAGGCATTTAGCAGGAGGAGCTATTATATATTTTAAGGGGGCTGATTCTAGCCAGCCTGCCCTTAACAGGGTCTTGCATTTCTAGTGATCTTCATTCCTGTTTTCTGATTGACCCAAACCATCCTGGATTTTTTGCATTGTGAATCTATTGGCTTGTGCTTCAGAGCAAGGGTCTCAATCCAGCCCTGAGGATGTACCTAGCTGGTCAGGTTTTCAAGAAACCACTATGAATATGCATGAGATAGAGATCAGTGTACAGTGGAGGCAGTGCATGCAAATCTATCTTATGCATATTCATTGTGGATATCCTGAAAACTCGACTAAGTGTGTCCTGGGGACTGAGTTAAGAATCCCTTCTCTAGAGCAAGAGTCAATAAATAAAAAAAAGGCAACAAATCCAGGAAGGGTTTTCTACAGTTCAAGAACAATCAAACTTTGAGCCAATCAGAAAAGAGGAATGACGGTAAACCAGAAATACAAGATACAGTTAAGGGCAAGCTGGTTAGATTCAGCCTTTTAGGCTATGTAATAACTCATCTTGGAAGCTGAGTACTTTCTAATCCAAAGATCACTAATGAGGCCAATTATAGCTGTTAAAGGTAAAAAAAAATAAATACAATTTATATTTTTTTTTTATTTGCATGGAAACTTCTAGCAACCTTTCAGGATTTTTTTTTTGGCAGCAGTCACAGCCAATTACGAAAATTGCCCCGAGATGAAAATTTATAAAACCAAAATGAAACAAGATGAAAAAAATCCACCCAACACCACAGAGAACTAAACAAAATGAAAATGGTTTGCCTGTGCACGGCTAGTATAAAGTCCACTATAGAAGAAGGTTTGCTTTGGCTATTGAAACGAAGACTAGCAGGTATATCTGAGAGATGGAGATCATCTTCAACAAACACTCCCATTTTATATCATCTTCATTGGTTGCTGGTGGTACATTATTTATGTTTTAAATGCATTTATTTAAAGAATTTATATTCCACTGTTCAAAAGCCTAGACAGATTACAACAAAAGCAAAGATGAGAGAATTCTAGAATCTCCCACACCGTCAATGCATATTGTCACACGTGTATTTGGGGCCTATTCTATAAATAAAGCCTACATGTACCTCACTGTACAGAATAGGCACATACAGCTGAGTCTACTTGTAGTCATGGCAGTTAGGTCTGCTCTAGAGCAGGCCTAACTGATGGCATCTAGATTTGGAGAAAATGCACGTCATGGGGCATGTTTAGGAAAGCACTGTAGCTGGGAGTAGCTGTTTAGTGTGATGCTAATATACATTCTGGCCTGTAGTAGCCAAGAGTGCATGGCCAGAAGTCTCCCACATCAAAAATGCTATGCTACGCGAGCAGTACATGAATAGGCAGGGCTAGGACAGAAAGTGAGTGACAGCAGCCATGCACAGCTGCGCAATTGTGCTAGAGGCACAAAGATGCAGCAAACGCAGAGGCAACTACCACCAGTCTCCGACCAGGCGGTAGGTGCACCCACCTTGCTAGCACATCATAAGTATGCTCTGAGCACGAATCCCACAAGGTTTGAAGGCCAGAAGCATCCGACGCGTACCTGCTGGGAGAGCGGGAACACAGCTACATGCACAGTAATGGCCTGTTCACCTCTGCATTTGCACTGGAAGGCTGCCGGTGTGATGGGCTGTGGAGGCGTTGAGAGGCAGGGCCTCTACTCAGTGAGTCAGCCGGTACTGGCTACATAGCCAAGGTTGGAGACAGCAGAGTACAGCTGGGGGAGAGGAATACAAATGACAAAATAAAGATAACAACTGGCAAAATGAAGCTTTGGCACCGATATGTGCTGTCAGACAACCACCACCCCTGCATGGGGAACCATGAAGTATTGCATACGTGCACTTGAGGGGGCCATGCCAGCATCATGGGCCTCTTCCTGTGGGCATATGGTCTCTCACCCCATGACAGAAGGGCTGATTTACATTTCCTGCCCTGAACATGGGTTAGCTTGATTGGAGTTCCCTACTACTTACTACTCATCATTTGTGTAATGCTACAAGGCATATGGAGTGGAGGAGCAGCCTAGTGGCTAAAGCAACTGCCTAGTACCCAGGAGATCAAGGGTTCGATTCCCAATGGCACTCCTTGCAACTTTTGGCAAGTCACTTTACCCTCCATTGCCTCGGAAGAAAAGGCTGGCAACCTACTTCCAGTGATACATTGCCAAGAAAACCCAACACTGACTCATAAAACAAGGTATATGCAGTGCTGCATATATACAGTGTTCCATCCCCAGGGCACTAGCCTAGGGAATGAGGTGTTCCACAGACCTGGGAAGCTGTTATGGGCTCCTTTCTATCCAGGCCCAAGCTGACAGTTCTTTAAGAGGGTGACTTCATTTTTAGCTAAAAACGCTACCATTTTCTCACTATCATACCCCACTATTATGCTTTGGAAGGAAGGAATATTTTGAAGGGTGTGATAAGGAAGCTTATCATAGTTCAGGAAGGAGCTATAATAGAGGTGAATTGGCTCTGAACAAGCAACCTGTCTTAGCTGGTAGAAATACTAAAACAGAATGTTTTCATAAAAGACTACCAGTCCCAGAATGCACCAGGTTTCAAACAGCCTCTAGAAGAGCTGAAGTGGGGAAACGTGTGTTCAATCAGGAGAGCTATGAGGTAATCCCCAATCACTCATCTCCAAGGGCAGGGCTTGATTCAGCACAGCTGAGCTGTGCTAGGGTGGAGTATCCCTCTAAGCAAGTTAAAAGTAAAACATATTCTACACAGAATCAGATGGAGTTGAGGAACTCAGAGCTCAAGAACAGAGAGAGCAAGAAGCAGCAGCAGCGTGGAAGGAAGAAGAGGAAAACATCTTGGAGGTCTAAAGAAGGAGCTCACAGCAGCACGTGTGTTGGGAGTCATTCCAGAGGCAAGCATACTCCATTGGACTGGAGGAAGCCAGAGGAGTGGGGTTACAGAGCCAGGAATTCCCGGACGGCACCTGTGAGGGAGACGGCTGCATTTGGAAGGGGCCCTAAGACCAGTGCAAGAAGGTATGTGAAGAGAGACCCAGTGTCCAGGGATCTTGATTGGAAGGCTGGACATAAAAGCTGGACTACTTATTGGCCAGGATATCTGGAGAGGAAACCTAACAACAAAGGAAGCTCAGGTATGAACACTGATCTATGCCCTAGCTCTTCACTTGGAAGTCAGCAGGGAAACAAGTATTGTCCTGAGAGTGCTCCATTAAGGAATTCCTCTGAGCCAGACCATGATATTGATTCTATGATAGTTGAAGAAGGAGATACAGTCAAACCTCGGTTTTCATGATTAATCCGTTCTAAGAAGTCTGACTAAAACCGAAACGTACGAAAACCGAAGCAATATTTCCCATAGGAAATAATGTAAATTCAATTAATCCGTTCCAGACACCCAGCTCCTGTCACTTCTCTCACCTGTCCGATCGTCCACAGGACAGCAAACACACAGATATTGTACTGTACGGCACTGTAATCTGATCGCTGACTCCGTCTCAACAGCAATTTGCAAGCGTACCCTGCAAGAGAAAGAACTGCCGCCCACATTCATGCAACATCTCCTGCTTACATTGACAGCTACCCTGCTACCTCCGAGCCTGAGGGGGCGCTCCAGAGAACAGGCAGGCAGTGGAGAGATCGGGGCCTTCCTCTCTGTGCAATCCTTGCATCTCTGACTCTGGCTCGAGGATGTTGCTCAGCTGACTTTCGCTTCTCAACACGCGATCGGTGAGTCCGGGGGGTAGTGCTGCCGGGACTTCCGGGGGGTATTGCTGCCGGGACTGGGCGGGCAGTGTATACAGACCAGCGCCATTCTTTACGAAAACCGAGGCGATATCCGATAACCGAGACAAAATCTCAGTCAGAAGAGACGTCGAAAACCGAAACGTACGAAAACCAGGGCAAACGAAAACCGAGGTTTGACTGTATTTTAAATGATCAGAATGAATACATGGATTGCTCTCTGAATAAGCTGCTGTGGTAAAATACTTTCACAAATACAACAACCATCAAAAGGGAAATATAACTTGTTCTTTTATCTACCCAGAAAAGTTTACAAGAAAGCTTTAGGGTAGGATTTGAGCCACGTAGAGAAAGTGAACCAGCAAAGGGGTTTGCAGCTGGCTAATTATTGGTAATTAAGCTATGCACAGTTGCACGTGAGCTCTGAAAGGAAACTACTGTTTGTGTGTGAAAATACAAGAAAGTTATCCTTGAAAAAGAACAGTTTTTGGTTACTTTTTGGGTTTTGTTTTTGCTTTTGGAGCACTGCTAAAAGGTATTAGCAGGAGCCCTCAGAAAGACCTTTCTGTTTCCCATCAAGGTCTTTATTGTTTGATTGATTGCTTAAGAAGCTCAGTTGCTTATATCATGATTTGTTTTTCCTAAGTACAATACTGAAGCAAGTTGTCCTTTTGTGTTACCAAGTAAATCTGTGTGGGAGAATTAACCCCAAGAATAAAATATATTTTTCTTTGCTTACACTCGAGCAACACAACTCATTATTTTGTGAACGGCTGATTCTGGTATGAATGGACTACATTCCCCACAATCCTTTGCAAGTCATAATAGTATTTGCCTTTGCCAAGACTGTGGACATTCACGCCCAGCGCCCCCGTTTACAAGGGACAGTCTTTTGGCTAAGTTCAGACACATCCAAACAATATCAGATTACAGTTAAATTAATTACACAACTAAAGCATTAAAGATACCTGTTGTAAGCTTTTAAATGCTGGAATATATTTTATCAATGATTTCACAAAAACGTTTTTTCCCAAATGTATCTTTCCCTTTTTTTTTTCTCCCAAAACAGTGTTTAAACTGAGATAACAGCTACTTGGCCAGATATACCGAAGAAATTTACTTTGCATTGCGTGGGCAAAAATGCCCATGTAGGCCTGTGTTACCACGTTGTTTGAGTCAATGTTGCTTTAAGATTTCATGTTGCACTGCATGCAGAGAAACAGAAGAACGGCAGTGGTATTCCAGAGAGCTAAATGTGGCCAGCTTGCATGGGCAGACTGCTGCCAATTCTCACTCATTTTTAAGTAACCTGTCTTTTTATTCAAATTGATTCATTCTGGCATCATTTTTTTTTTACCTGAGTTAGGCATTGTTGGTCCACTAAAGCCACAAGAAACACCACCAAAATATGCAAGTTTGCAAGATTAAATTAATACAGAAATGTATGATGAAGATTAATTTAGGATACCCTGAAAATCAGATCTATTTGTGACCTTTAATGAACAGAGGTCTTGACCTCATTGAGGTAATTCCCAGCTCTTCCCCAAAGCTTTATGTCATAGTGTTTTGGTAGGAAAAAGCTATAATGCAAAGAAATACTTATAATCCAAATAAAGCCAGTTGCAATGTTTGTATGTTCACCATACTATTGCTATAATAGAAAATAATTCCACCTTGTGGACATTGCTGGTATTGCAGCTTCTCACAATTCCTGTACAGAGAGAAGCATATTATTGTAAGAGTTAATATTCAAAAGATTTGCCCAGGTGCAAATTTACATAGAACCACAGATTATAAAAATTATATTCATTCAACTCTGACTCATCAAAACATATCCTGCTAATAAAGGGAGGGGGGAGGGACATGCCAAGGGAGTGTTTCAAGTTGACCCAAATAAATTTATGTAGTTCAGTCATGCTGTACAAACAGCAGTCACATGGGTTTATCTGGTTAACTTTAACCAGCCATATTCAGTGGCCAGACAGCCCGATCACTTTAGTAAAGATCCGAAGAGTTATACAGGTAACTTAAATGGATATTCAGCTACTGAATATTGGCATCAATAGATTTGTCCAGTCTCCAAAAAGAAAATGGAAATTTTCTGTCAGAACTTTAACTCTGGAGGAGTTTTCAATGTTTTGTGTGGCTTTTCCACATCTAATTGTTGCATTTAGGCATGAAAATAACCAATAGGAAAACTGTTATTTACACATAAAGATCCACATCATGCAGTGTTATGGGCAGGGCTTAAAAGTATGCATGATTGCTGATTTTAGGATGGACATACATACATGCATGCCTTAGAAATATCTGAATGTTGGCTTCTACGACTGCTCTGGAGCAGGTGCAAGTGTCAGCTAACTCCTAGCTTGGATTTGGGGTTTGTGCCTGCGCTTGTGAGAGGATGCTGTCATGCTAACTTTGAGCCACCATAGAAGCACTGCAATCTTTGTTGACATTTCTGCTGTTGTGCTCATTTATATGCGCTCAGACGATACGAATGGTCTTACCCACATGTATTATCTGCAAGGGCATAAACCGTTCCCACTTGCACAATTGATAGAAATAGGCTTGCAACGAGGTAGCTGAACGAGATTATCCTTAAGCACCCGTGAGCAAATTTAACATCTTTACTGCTGATTATCTTCCTGCTCAATGTATGCTGAATGTACCAACATATCTCTCAGATCGGCACCCCTTTTTCTGAGTTGATGCTGGCGATCATAGATCGCGTCCTGCCCAGTCAGTGGGGTGGGGACTTAAATTGAAAGTTATGGCAAAGAGAACAGCATTGGGTATATTATTTGGGCACAGTTGCATCACAGGGCTTAAATACAGAAATTGAATAGGCATTTCTTTTTTTTCTTTTTCTTTTTTATTAATTATCAAGTGTTATCTGGTTTCAGTGAGTGGTGTTGCTGATGCCTCTTCTCTTTTTTTACATATATTTATGAAGCCAATGTTGTTGTTGTTAAGTGATGTTGAGTTGGTGTCAACTTATGTCGACACACTGGATAGCTGAACTAAACTGTGTTCGATCTTCAGTCAGGCGGCTCATTGTTCATAGGGTGGCATCCAGAGCTGCTGTTATTGTATCAGTCCATCTCATTGCTGGCCTTCCTCTTTTGCATGTACCTTCAACCTTGCCAAGCCAATAAAATAATAAAAAATCTCTTGCAAAATATGCTGTGATGAAAAATATTTTGATATGAAAGGAGACCTTTTGTTTTGCTAATATATTGTGGCTTGCATTATCTTCACATAAGAGGAGCATGGGAGAGAGGAGCATGGGGTTCTAGGACATATAGAGAGACCACTAATCTTTGAAAGGGAGCCTGCTGAGAAGGCAGTTCTCATTCCAGGTATGGTTGTAGTCTCTGCTGAATAATCTTGAGTAGAAGCTTGCTGGCATAAGGTATCAATAATTTCCACAGTCAGATCACCAGTCTTCTATATTGGTACAAACACAGAAATTTTCCAGTCAGTTGGTCATGATGTTGTCTTTAAACGTCCTTGCAGAGACTTGACCAGCACATTTCAGTTGATATGATCAGCATGTTACATTTTTGAGCGCCCTGAGGAAGCCGTGAGGCGAAACACCTGGTGTCGGGGCTCCAGATGACATACTCGACTGCTGCGGTGCATTACTCAGATGGTCTACTGTTTTTCACGACTGCTGTGGTGTATCACCTTGATGATTTACTGCTCTTCAGATAAGTCCTTTGAACTATCCTTTGCGGTATGATGTCTCATGCTGTCAAACTGCTACGCTGCCGTGCTGTGGCTATTTAAACTTGTTGGAACGCCGTACTTGTTTGGGTTCTTTAGAGGTTTTTTTGACCATTGATGTGCGTAGAGTCTTTTTGATTACTGTGGCATGATTGTCCCTCGATTGGCTCTTCCTCCTTGTTGTTATTGGTTGGATGGTTGGCTGAGGTCTTTTTTCCCCTCTATAACTGAATGTATTTTAACCCAAATTGGTCTGTTTTTTTGTTTTCCTCTCACATTATTTATTAGTAAATTAGTGGTTTATTTATTAGTAAATCTTTTTGTGTTTATTTGAGTTTTTTTATTAATATTTTTTTGTGCCTAGCTTGGAGTTTTGGCATTTTTGTTTATGCATTATCTTCAGCATTGCCTATTATGAGCATATATCACCTGTGCTGTTCAGTTTGCACTGGTCAGTCATCAAATGACAAATTTTAAATTATGAAATCATGAGGTTCATCTGAGTATTTTCTCAGCACTAAAAAATTTCTACCAACCCCACGCTCCCTCCCAGGCCAGAGCACTATGCTATTCGATGTTCCATCTTTTACAATCATACAGTTTAAAGGATTACGTGATGGTATATTTTCAGTGACAGTGCCTACACTCTGGAATGCGTTGCCGTGAGCCTTATGTAGCAGATCACAAATTGCTGAGCTTCAAAAGAAACTAAATTTATGCTTATTTCGGTCAGCATTCCCTGATAAATTAGTTAATTTTCAATGTTATTGTCATAGGTAGGCGGAGTATCGTTTATGCAGTTGCCGAGATTGCCTATTATATTTCATATTTTTCTGTGATTTTTACATTTATTGTTCTGTTATGATTTTATTTGATTTTAATGTGTTTATTAAGACATATTGTCCACGTTTTACGTGGTATTTGAGGTAAGTTAATTATGGATGTTTGTCATTACCCACCTAGATCCTTGTATAATACAGAATACAAATTCAATAAAGAAAGAAACAAAGAATTATTATTTTACTAATTTATTAGTACACACTTGCCAATAGGCTCCTAAAGCGTGGTACAAATAAATACATCAATAAAATGGTTTCTGCTTTGACAGAGGGCAAAATGAAAGCTCAGGATGTAGGCATTTAAGTGCTCTGACAGAGGTCTGTGATGAGAATAGTGTATCAAAGTGTCTGGGATGATTTGCGTAGATTCTGTTTGAAAGTTGCAATGACGACAAACGCCCTTCCCTATCTCCCCCCGGAGTTCGGCTTCCCTCTTCACATTGTCTTGTGCCCTCTCTCCCACCACGTCTTCCTCTGCAGCTGGACAGAGCACTCGGGAAATCCTTGAAGGAAAGGTTAGCGGAAGCTTCCTGACACAGGGTTTTTTTTTCCTTTTTACTGAAAGACAATACATTGTAATGCTGAAGAATAAGCAAAAAAAATTGCTTGCATTATTTAAACCAAGAACTCAAAAATAAATTTCCTTGCCCCAATGTCTTCTTCATACACGTGAGCAAATAATGTTGAACATATCCTGACCCAGATCAAATCTGAAGGGGATTTAGAAGAGAAATGGCCAGTGCCAGATCTTAAAGGCCACACACTCAGTTGCTTTTCTGGTTACCTACAATGATTATTCTTCAGCTTTCTTTGCGTATATTTGGTCTAACAACCATAGTTGCATATTGTGTTCCTCTTGTCTAAACCAGACCTACTAGTAGCCCTTAAGGACCAGAGCTGGCCACCACTGATCTGAGGCAAGTTTAATGACCACGATATAGTGATAAGTACATAAATAATTTAGCAGATATACTAACCAAACCATACCCTTTTAAGAAACTTGAAAAAGAGAACACTATAAGGCCAATTCCGAAAACGTGCATGTCTGGGCAGTGGGCATGTCCAAATGGAAACATTCAGGAATAGAACCCAATTTTGCACACATGGGGATAGACGCACCCAGGTGCACAGAATCGACCACACAGACACGCTAGGCACGTCACGCACACAGCACAACATTGTACGATGATGGGTATACTTCTGACAATGGCTTTGTATGTCCCCACACTCACCATATTCTGAAAAGATGTACGTCTGCGACCCTGTCCATCTCCACAATGGCCACGCCCCCTCCTTTAAAACGTGCAGCTATGAAGCTGCTGTGGGCACAGACAGTGCTAAATGACAATGAAAGTTGGGGATACTTATAGGTGGCTGCAGGTTAGACAATAGAAACTAGTCTGTGGCATGCCCAGACCACTACAAAGCAATTGCAGTGCTCAGTAATGTAGCAAAAAAACAGGTAGAGAATGAACCTACTGGCACAAGATGCAGTGCAGTGCTACATACATTCATTTATTTATTTATTTTTTATACCGCGCTCTTTAGAATCAGTGCGGTTTACATGTATACTAACAGGTACTTTTTATTCCCTTGTCCCCGAAGGGCTCACAATCTAAGTGTACCTGAGGCAATGGAGGGTTAAGTAGCTTGCCCAAGGCCACAAGGAGTGGCCATGGGACTAGAGACCCCAGTCCCTCCAGCCTGAGGTTGCTTGCCCCCATGCGGGAAATGAACCCTCGGCCCTCCGGCCTGAGGTAACCTGTCCCAACCACTGAGCCACTCCTCCCTCCCGAGGTATGCACACCATGAGCATCACAGGAACATGACTGCACAATGCTAAGTAAGGACATGATCCCAGCAGAACAGGCCCCCCCCCCATAGCAAATTACTCAAACATTCCCCCTGCACTACTAAAGGGCCATTGGAATGACAGCAGTCAGCAGTGCAGGCACCACACAGACATTCCCAGAGACACCATCGGCGCTCCCTACAATAGCACATTCGTAGAGACCAATGCTGGTGCACCTGGAAATGGCACAGTGCACTTTGCACACTCTCCCTCTGAGCAACGCTGAGTAGTGACAGGGAAATGTCTGGACTGGGAAGTGACTGCGGAATCTTCCTGCGCACTCCTGCCTGTATGCACTGGCATCTGGTGAGGTTGCAGACAGCCCTATGATCCAGGTACCTGCCAGGCATAATTCCCCCCCCCCCTTCGGATACGTGGATAAGCAATCTAGATTCCCCGTGCAGCCCCCCCCAACCATGCACACACACACACACACACTCTCACTTGCAGTACCACCGAAACAGCCATCTGCCAAAAGAATACCCTGCCCCAAATGTCTTAGCTAATGGAAAGGAACCATAGCTATCAGTACTTCTAACCCAGCATCATACCTGCTCTCTACATTTCTATTTGGATACCTACATACATGATAACAACAACAGTGGACCTCTAACACACAGAGCTGCAGTAGGCCCAAACAGCTCTTCCAGAATATCAGCCTCAAGGGACAAACCCCTTATGTGCATTGCACATCACAGGCCCACATATGTAAACAACCCCAGCAGTGACCTGTGCACAAGATATGTGCCATGTAGCCACCAGCATCAGGTATCCGCAATATAGTGTTCCGATAGGAATCACATATACCCTTATCTGCATCAGGGGACTGTACACATTGCATAGTGCATATTGTAGTAATTCACCGTGTAGAGCGCAAGACTCCAGATGGCTGCTGCTGCACATTGCACTGATGGCTGGGCTTACATGTTCACATGGGGTGCTAGGACTCCGTCACCAGTATCATTGCCAGGACGTAGGCGTCGTTAGATAGCCCTAGCTGTGCCCCTTTAGCTCACACAGCTACTGCCAGCATGGCGGATTGAGCACCAGTGCTCTACTGCATACAGTCGTGGGGGTGCTTATTTCCCTTATTTGCCTCTTCTCTGCTACCTGTTCTGTAACACTGCATACTGTGGTTTTCCCAACTGCAGTCACACCAGTTCACAGCATAGGTTAGACAGGCAGTCTATTGGCTGCACTGGGGTGAAGAACAGTAATATTTCCAAGTCCTACCTTTATTCCACATTTTTGCAGGTATAACCTGGACGACTGTGGGGCTGAGTATTTACCAGAATTTATTTATTTATTTATTTATTACATTTGCTTATATACCGCACTATTCGGCATCAGCGCGGTTTACAATATAACAAAATGACCAAGACAACATTCTGTTTGGTTTTACAAGGAACAGGAGTAACAACTTGGCTAACAGGGTTGAACTATATACAGAGACAATAATTACAACAGGGTTGAACTATATACATGAGATAATAAATTGCAACAACAGGGTTGAGGTGAATATATGAAATGATAATTACAAGAATCTAATGAAGTCCAGTAATCACTTTAAGACGGTATGCGCCTGATCTGCAGGAAAGAGGCTGGGAATATGGAACACTAGGGAGGGATGTTTTAAGGTGGGTTATACGTCTCCGTGGCTGACTGCACTCCCATTCCACCCCTTCCAGCCCATGTTCTGCAATCCCCATTTAAGTGCTGTGTACGTGCAGGGCCGCAGAGGTTCAGAATATGATTTTGTATGTTTTCGCAAGATAAAAGTCTCACACATACAGGAAGCTTATTCATGGTTCAGAATGACCCCCCTATAGGGGGCATATTGAAAAGCATGTATGCAGTTTGCAGACCCACAAACCATATCAGGGCAGCTCAGTGGGGTATTCAGCAGTCTGTGCCGCTGAATATCCCCACATAGACAGCTTGGAAAATGCCCCAACGCTAACTCTTTGCATTGTGATGTTCTGGGAGTGGAGCAGAGACATCAAAGATTAGCCAGTTGACAGTGATAATGAGCCACTAACCAGCTAACCTAAACCAACTAAAATTATGCAGAAAACAGTCTATTCTAACTTTAGCCAATGGCTGAATATTGCCACAGACCGGATAGCTAAATTGCAATCTGGCAAAGCTGGATATTCATTTCTGCTGGCTGGGTATGCCCCGGCACTGAATATCCGAGGTATGATTTAAAGTGGCGACAGCCAGCCGCTTTAACTGTGCTGCTGAATATGCTCTCTGCCCCTCTATATTTTCTGATAATCTATATATAATAGCAGAAGAAGGTGCAGACACAGTGGATCCCTTTACAGCAAAAGGATAAAATCAAAATAAACTTAACGATCTAATTTCTCAACAAATAGGGGTGTCCTACTCAGAGTGGTGGGTTCACCCCTAAACAAAGACATGGGGAGGGGTGGCCTGCACAGAGCGGCAGGTGCACCTACTCTTGCCATCTTACTGGGCAGACTAGATGGACCATACTGGTCTTTATCTGCCGTCATTTACTATGTTACTATGTTTCTAAACATCTGGAAAGTACTGAACCTTCTTTTCAGTAGCCAAAAGAAGTTAAGATGTAAGGATGTTGGCGTCACTGGTGGTAGTTTGATCGGAGATCAGGATGGCCTAGCAATTGACTGAGGCCTTGATTTTCATGAGCTGGGACTGGTGAGCTTGATGATGTGGTTGGCTCTCTGCCCCCAAAACTAGGTTGGGTTAGGGACAGGAGATTGGGAAGAAGGAGGGCTGAAGGGGGAGATGTTCCCGTTTAGGCATGTTTGGAACTTTTTGTATGGCTATAAGGATGAGCATGGTTCTGTCATATGTGTACCAAATATACCTAGTAATATAAGCCCAGTGGGTGAAGGGGAAGGTGGGAAGGACGACGGACCATGGGTGCTAATTTCTAAAAATATAACAAGAAAAACAAGCACCTTTTGAGTAATATTGTAAGGCTAGACCATGTTATCAACTTGAACTTGACAATGGTGTATAAGAAGTAAGATAAGATTTAAACAAACTTTAAACAAACTGGAGTGGAGGAGTGGCCTAGTGGTTGGGATGAGGTACTTCAGGCTGGAAGGTCGGGGGTTCAAATCCCACTAGGACAGCAACCTTGGGCTGGAAGGACTGGGGTTTCTAAGTCCCACAGGTGCTCCTTGTGGTCTTGGGCAAGCCACTTAACCCTCCATAGCCCATGTTCCCTGTAAAATAGTTATCTCCAAGTTATAATGCCCTGTTCAATGTAATTTCAGTTTGTTCAATGTAAACTGCACTGATGCAGAATAGCGCGGTATATAAGAGAATGTAAATAAATAAATAAAATATCCCAAAAGAGCATTGGGCTTCGTCACCAGTTCTATCTCTGAAATCAGGGTTGTCAGGAAGGGCTTGAAAACTCGCTCCTGAAAGCATTGCACATAGGCTGCACAACCACCGTGAGGAAACAAAACCAGAATTGTTCTGCTAGGCCAATATTGCAGAACATGCTTCAATTAACTCTTCCCCCTCCAGTGCGTTTTACATCCAATTAAGTCCTTTTAAGACTTGCGTTTGAAATTGGTTGGAGGGGCAGTTCAACATGCTGTGCAAAGCTGTCATATTCAAAACACACAGTCTAAACTTTCACAGTCTAAAGTGCAGAAAAACGAGAGACATCACACTTCTTCATGCCCCCACAAAAGAATGTAGTCCACAATACAGGAACTCCTTACCACCACACATCAGAGCTATCCCCAATTTGAGCCAGTTCAGGAAGGCCTTAAAACACCTCCTCTTTATTAAATACCTCACAGCCTCCCTCGAACCCCAGCCACCAGGTACGAACAACACACAATGACCCCATCTCACATATAGACAGTTACCAATTTCAGTATCCCATTTGTGTACATAGTTTACCAATTTCAGTATTCCATTTATGTACATAGTTTCCCCCGTTATCCAAGTTGATTGCTCCTGTTCATTGTAATGACCTGACTCTTGTTCATTGTCGGATTCTGTTTTGTTTTATGTAAACCGCGCTGATCGTAAATAGTGCGGTATATAAGAAATGTAAAATAAATAAATAAATAAATAAAGACAGTGGAAAACTGGAGGAAGGAGTAGGACCAAGGAGCGGAATGGCTTGACCTTCCTCTGCTCTCTATTCCATCCTTCCATCTTGCTGCTGGAACAAACTACCTGAGTGTATACGTCAGGCTTCATCCTCTGGCCCTCTTCAAATCCAGGCTGAAAACACCTCTTCGGGGCCCCTTTTGGATCCTGATTCACTTCGTCTATGTGTTTCCTTATCATTCCTCTAGCTATATCTGTCTTGACTAGATTGTAAGCTCTGATTGCAAGCTTTTGCATGCATCTGGACAGAGCTGCGTACGTCTTGCGGTGCTATGCGAATGATCAGTTGTAGTAGTAGCAATAGTAGTACTATTCCATCCTCAGCCTGAACCCCTCTCTCTCCTGTTCCCTGCAGGCTGTGTGAAAGGAAGGGGTTGCAGCAGGAATGGAAGGGCTGCTCGTGTCCTAGTAAGATTTCTTGCTGAAGCTCTGTGCGCTCAAGCCTAACAGGGGAGAAAGGCGAGAGTACTGTGAATGGGGAGGGAGGGAGAGGATAGGAAATGCTGAGGGCCGGGAAGGTTCAGAGCGCTGCGATCAACAGTGGGGGAAAGAGAAGAGCGCTAGGCATAGGCTTGGGAATTGAGGGGAGTTTGCTGAACTCATCTTTGAAGGGAGGCGAGAAGGGAGAGAAAGAACACGTGGGAATGGAGGGGAGTAGAAGAGAGAAAATAAATATGCATTTCATTCCCGTTCCCCCCACAATCCACATTGAACTTCAGGATGACTACAACTTGAAAAGTGGCCACGTATTATGTGGTTCTTAACTCAACTAATACAAACAGTCAAATCCTACGTCAGAAAAAACACATAACACAGAAGTCTTGGGAAAACTATTTAAATCCTTTTTATGTAAGACGTTATTAACTTTATTACAATACACGCAGCCCTCATGAACCTTTTTATTTAAAAAGATAGCATTGCATAGAGTACGTAATCAATTAACCTTTAAATTAAAAAAAAAAATTCCAAAGGAAACACATTTGTAATACATTAATTCTTAATTGTCAGTTAAAGAGAAAACAAATTACAATTTTACATCTCTCTAGAGGTTAATGTGGTTTAACTTTGTTGTCCTTCCCCTCTCTTTTCCTGCACTCTAATCTTTCTCAAGGAATGGAGTATTTTACAGACTATCGCTTCCTTTGACATAATTACTCTTCCTGACAACTTGCAATCCATAGGATGTGTTTAACCACCTCAGCAATTAAGAAATCTTTTAATATCATTTTTATCGAAAAGACCTTACACGTGAAATTTTTCTAAAAAAAACAAAACCCTTGATATTTCTCAAATCTGTGAAATACACTTCCACACAAATTATGATAATTTACATACAACAAAGAAGAGTTTGAACGCATTTTTTGATATTGAGATATGCTAACCCCAAGCAATATCTTTTGTTCTTTCTTTCCATTTATGGAAAGTTGCTCATATGACATCTTCAAAATCCGACACAGGGCAAAGGAACTCTGCCAAGAATATTCTCCACCTGCTATTCACTCACCTAACTTG
Organism: Ichthyophis bannanicus; assembly: GCA_033557465.1. NCBI lineage: Eukaryota > Metazoa > Chordata > Amphibia > Gymnophiona > Ichthyophiidae > Ichthyophis > Ichthyophis bannanicus. Next base: position 78,528,220 of record CM066050.1, on the reverse strand, counting down.
GGAAAAGTAGTGCTGCAATTCAGTATTGAATTCACTTTGTTAGTTTTGAATATAAGCTTGTTAACAATCAGGAGGACAAAATCTGCCACTCCATTATTACCTACAGAAAGATATAAAGGTGTGTGTACTTCTCGGGCTACCTATAAAGGCCTTGATAGATACAAGCAGGATCAGGAGCGACCCAAGGGTGATGTAGAGCCATGTGCGGAGACTCACTGTGGGGCCTCATTTGCATAAATGTAATTTATTTTATTTTAAAATGCATATGCTGCCTATCTAAAATTGTAGGTGTCTTTCAAAGGACCCCTTCTCAAGGCTCCTTTCTGTCACAGCAATGACTTACTGTAAGGACATGTTTACTAAACATTAATGTGCATTAAGTTCTACTTCACCAAGCATATGTTAACATTTGTGAATGTGCGTTAACTTTTAGTAAACGTGCCTCTCAATGAATGTCTGATTACCATTAGAATGCATCATGAGGATAAAGAAAGGCTACTATATTTCTGCATTACTACCTTCCAATGCCATCTGCCAGGTACATTAGAAAGTACTACAAAACTATGCTCATGTAGAACCCATAGTAAACCCACCATAACATAATAGCAAAACCAGGACTCTCACAGAGGAAGAAAGAAATACAGGGAGGAGGAGATGATCTGGGTGAGAGTATCAGAAGAAAGGAATACAAAAAAACAGAAAGAGCAGTCGAGGGGGAGATGAAGCTTGGAGATCTGGAGCAGCAGGAGAGTGAGGTAACTCCAGATCAGTTCAACCATGCAATTGAAGAGAAGGAAGAAAGGGAGGAGAAAGACCCAGAGGTGGAGGAATTCAAGATCAAACTCCTAGTCCACATGGAAAAAGATGAATATGCTTTCAGACAAGGGAAAGAGTAGCCAAGTTAAATTTAACACCTAAGGTTAAGAGTATGATTATAAAGATGATCAAAGCCATATCCAGTATAAAGGGATCATTTAGTGACATCACCAAAATAAGTCAAGTACAATATTGTGCAGCTAAAATAATTACTGCAAGAATACCACCAGCTAAAGTGCAGGGCCAGAAGAAAAAGAAAACAACAGTTCCTCCTTGGAAAAACACAGTTTTTGCGTGCGGAATTATCCCTGATAGATGAGTATCTAAAAGGATTAAGATTAAAGATATTAAGGAAGATCCAAGACATCAAAACTGAAGCATGCTGCATTAACAGAAGACCTGAAATATATATGTTCCAATAATAAAGAGCAGCAAAAACTGTGACGATATGAAGAAAACTGAAAAGAAAGATCAAAATAAGCTATTCAGAGAGAACCCAAAACAATTCTACAGGGAACTGGGAAAGAGCCACCAAAATGGTAAAAGGGATGGAAGGATACCCCTATGAGGAAAGGCTTAACAGGTTAGGGCTCTTCAACTTGGAAAAGAGAAGACTGAGGGGAGATATGATAGAAGTCTATAAATTAATGAATAGATTGGTTGTTTACGCCATCAAAAAGTAGAAAGACTAGAGGACACACAATGAAGCTACAATGAAACCCATTTAAGACTATTAAGAGAATTTTTTTTTCACTCAACACGTAGTCAAACTCTGGAATTCATTACCAGAGGATGTAGTAAAAGCTGTTTGTGTAGCTGGGTTTAAAAAAGGTTTGGACAAGTTCTGGAGGAAAGGTCCATAAACCATTATTAAACAGGACCTAGGAAATCCACTGCTTACCACAGGATGAGCATTGTGGAAGCTGTGGACTTTAAGCACCTGCCAGATACTTGTGACCTAGATTGGCCACTATTGGAAACAGGATACTGGGCTTGACAGACCTTGATCTGACCCATTATGGCATTTATGTTCTTACAATAAGAGAGACACTAATCAAAGCCGAAACAGAAAGCTTATGGAGAAAACTATACAAGGATCCTATAAAGCGCAAACAGGAAGCAGAATGCAATTTTTAAATGCTCCTGTATGCAGGGTAACCAAACATCAAACTTATGGAATGGTCTGTAGTAACAAAAGAGCTGGAAAGCAGGTTAAATCGAGCCCCAAACTGGAGGAACCCTGGCCCAGATGAAGTAACCAACTTTTGACTCAAACAGTTATCACTCCACCCAGACCTGGTGAATTGCAAAAATGAATTGTTTAAACAGCTAGACATAAAACCAAAATGGTCTACTACAGGAAGAACATTTCTCCTTCCAAAAGAAGACTCAAGTAACTCTCCCAACAATTATAGACCAATAACTTGTCTACCTATAATCTATAAACTGTTCACTGCAATAGATGCAGAAAGAATATATGATCATATCAAGTCCAATAACATCATGGCAATAAAGAAAAAGGCAACAAGAGGGGGGCATATGGTACCAAAGACCAGTTAATATTGAATAAGGCCATCATGGCCAGTGCTAAGAAAAGCAGAAATCACAGCATAGCATGGATTGATTATAAGAAAACTTTTGATATCATCCCACACTCATGGATAATAAATTGCCTTGAAACGTATAAAAAAAATCCTGGTGTGATAGAGTACATTAAGTTCACCATGACAATGTGGCAAACCACACACTTTTTGAAATATGAAGATGTCGATATATCATTCCTAATATCAGATCCAGCGAGGAATATTTCAGGGAGATTGCCTGTCGCCCTTTCTGTTTTGTGTGGAGCTTAATCCAATGAGTACTCTCATCAACTCTTTGGGATACGGATTTAGCATGAATCCTAAAGAAGGTAACTCCTCAGAAACAACATCTCATTTATTATTAGTAGATGATCTGAAGCTCTATAGTTCCAGTGACCAACAATTAGCAGAGCAACTCTGTGTGATGAAAAGCTGTTCTGACAACATCAGGATGACCTTTAGCCTCGACAAATGTACTAAGGCAACGTTTTGTTTTTTTTTAAAGAGGAAAATTGTGCAAAACAGAAAACATCTCCCTGACTGAAGGCAGACCATCACCAAACAGAGAACAAGGGATCACAATTTAGAAATATGAAGACAATAATTAAACTGGGAACCCAAAAGCCAATCTTGGAATGTACACCACCAGAGAAATAAAACTATAAATTAATTTCCTCTTGTATTGAACAAAATACAAAGATGTTACTGATGCACATTTCCCAGAGTTGACATATTCCAGTTAATAAATTCAAAAATTAAAGTTTTCAACCTTTGTTTAGGCATTTTATTTTTCAGTCACAATTGCTCCAGTCACTTTCTTCTGCTGTCTCTATGTCTTCTGATAACTCTACATTGTCTGCTGTCCATTTGTCCTTCCTCTCTTATCCTATTCTCTCTACATCTGCCTCTAACATATTGATCTTTCCCTTTTTGCTCTTTCCTCCATTTCTTTCTTTAATCCTTTTTCATCAACTCAAATTACATCCCTCCATCCTCAATCACCTTTTGACTTTTCAGCTATCTTTCCATGTACTCCTCTAATCTCCAGTCCAGTCCATCTCACCAGTGGGAGGAGTGGTCTAGTGGTTAGGACAAGGTACTTCAGGCCGGAGGGCCGGGGGTTCAAGTCCCACCTGGGGACAGCAATCTCAGGCCGGAGGGACTGGGATTTCTAGTCCTATAGGCACTCCTTGTGGTCTTGGGCAAGCCACTTAACCCTCCACTGCCCATGTTCCCTGTAAGTATTAGCGTATGTGTCTCATATCCCCTCGTGTTAAATGTATCCCCCAATTGACCGCTTTGACCTGGTGAAAAGCGGGATATAAATACAGCTAAATAAATAAATAAATAAATTATCGCATTTCCCATCTCGCTCCTTTGCTAGCCTCTTACTCCCTTTCATCCGCTCCCCATTACCACATATCCATGTTCTGTAATCACCCTCCTCCTCTCATTCATCTCCGCCAGCTTCACATGGTCTCTCTCACATAGTTCCACCATGTCCGCAATCTCCCCTCACTCTCTCTCACGACCTCAATTCAGCAGATCCCAATCCCCTCACCCTTCCACTTTACCCCCAAAGTCCAGCATCTCCCTCTTTCTCTTCCACCTCCCCAGCCCTATTTTCCCATCCCCCAACCCATAAACCAACAGCTTTTTATGCCCTTCCCCTTCTCCATCTTCTCCCCCTCCAGGGTCTGTTATCTCTATCTCTTGTACAAGCCCAGCATCTTCTCTCTTCCTCCTGTTCCCCCTCCCCATCCCAGTCCAATATATCCCTTCTGTCTCATAAAACAAAATCTCCCTCTCTTTTTGTGTCTCTTTCTCCCTATCCACCCCCCCCCCCAATCCAGCATATCCCCTCTCTTTTATTCTGTCTCCCCCTTCCCCCATGGCAAAAATATTGTGAGGCACCATCACTGGCATCTTCTTTTTTTCTCCCTGAGTCAACGGCTGAAGGATCGCATAGCACCATCTTCATCTTTCTTTCTCTGAGTCGATATGCAGCAGCCAGTGCTGCCTGTAGCATTCACTTCCAGCGCACAGTTAGAAACATAGAAACATAGAAACATAGAAATATGACGACAGGAAAAGACCACAGGGCCTACCTAGTCTGTCCTTCCATATCAACAACTACAAGAGTCCCCTTTTTACCTTTAGAGATCCTCTGTGTTTGTCCCATGCTTTTTTGAATTCAGTTACTGTCCTCATCTCTACCACCTTCACTGGGAGACTATTCCACGGATCCACCACTCTTTCTGTAAAGAAATATTTGCACATATCACTCCTGAATCTATCTCCCGTCACCCTCATCCCATGTCCCCTCGTAGAAGAACTTGCTTTCAATTGAAAGAGGCTCTCTCCCTGAACATTTATGCCACGGAGGTATTTAAACATCTCAATCATATCACCTCTATCCCGCCTTTCCTCTAAGGTGTACATATTAAGATCCTTCAGTCTGTCCTCATATGCTTTATAATGAAGCCCACTAATCATTTAGTAGCCACCCTCTGCACCGACTCCATCCTGTTCACATCCATTTCAAGGTGCGGTCTCCAGAATTGCACACTATACTCCAAATGGCTTCACATACTGGAAGCGAATGCAACAGGCACTGGCTGCTGTTGCTGACTCAGAGAAAGAAAGATGAAGCTGAGGATGGTGCCATGATACTTAGTCATTCTACTGCCAGAGCTGCATCCACAGTGTATTGCACCTGCCCTGGACCTGCTGCCTGAGTTGCCCCTTACTCTCCCAGTACTCTGTCAATCTTAAGAGTTTGTCGTCGTCTTTTCTCCCACCAAATTTTAAAGTCTTTACTTAAGTCCCAGTACCTGCACCCCTCCATCTCCATTGTACTTCCACGCCTCCTACATTCCTTCCCCACACCCACCCAGCTATTTCTTTCTCTGGTTTTCATTGACCTGCCATTCCTCCTTTTTACTCCAACATCTATTCTTGTGCCTCTCCCTCTCACATTTCCCTCTGTATGACCTTGTTTCTTCCCTCACAGAAAATATATGTCCCCTTCTCCATCCTTAATCCCCCAGCTCACGCCTCTTTCTCCACTCTTAACCCAGCATCTGCCCCCTTTCAACCCCTCAGCCCCAGAATCATCCCCTTCCAATCTTCCCTAGCATCAGCTCCCTTCTAGTCCCAGTCCCCCCAGCATCAGTTTCTTTCCAGTGACAGTTTCTCTCAGCATCATCTTCCTTCCAGTCCCGACTCCTCACAGCATCAGCTCCCTTCCAGACCCTCCCACCTTCATCTCCCTTCTAGTTCTGGCCCCTCTCAGCATGAGCTCCCTTCTAATTCAACTTCTTCCAGCATCAAATCCTTTCTAGTGTCTGTCCCTTTCAGCATCATCTCCATTCTAGCTCCAGCCCCCCCCCCCTCAGCATCAATCTTCTTCCAGTATCATCTCCCTTCCAATCCCAGTCTCACACTCCTCAAGCATCAGCCCATTTCCAATCCTAGCTTCCCAGGAGTCCTATTCCAGTGCCAGCCCCCTTCACCCCCAGCATCAGTACTCCTCCAATCCCAGACCCTCATAGCATCAGTCTTCCTCCAGTCCCAGACCCTCCTACCATCATCTCCTTTCCAGCACTTGCACCCCCATCCTCCAGCAATTAGCCCATTTCCAGTCCTATCTCCCCAGCAGTCCTTTTCAGGTTCCATCCCCCCCCCCCAAGACCAGCCTTCTTCAAGGGCCAGCCATCCCCTCCCCAAGAGAAGTCTTCACATGCCGCCGCCCCCCCCCCCCCCCACACACACACAACTCTCTGGATCAAGCCCACCCAGATGCCCTCTCTCCCCCACCTCCCTGCAGCCCTGCCACAGCCTGCACTCATTGCACAGCCAGGGGAGCAATTTCCTTCATTCCTGCAGTTGTGCTACTTTGCAGTCGCTGGGACCACCGAGTCTCCAAATGAAACAGGGGCATATTCTGTCTCGTGTTCAAGACAGGAAGTGCCCCTGTTTCATGTTTAGAGACTGTGTGGTCCCAGCAGGGCTGGCCCATTCACTAGGCAGCCACCTAGAGTGGAAAGCCTCTGTGCGCGGCATGGCGCCCGCAGCAGGCCATGCTTCAGCACACAAGGCCTGCCACTTCTGACCCCCCTCCAACAGGAAGTTATGACAGAAGCAGCAGACTACATGGCTTGCTGTGGGCCGCTGCTGCCACCACACCATCCCACCGACCCTGTCAGCGGATTTGGCAGAAGCAGAGGGCAGTGACATGGCTCAGAAAAGGGGGGCCGGGTGTCTCAGAAGGGGGGCAGCACAGCTTGGAAGAGGGGGTGGTGTGGATTGGTGCAGTGGGCAGCACAGCTGAGTCTTCTACCTGGAGCAGCAGAAACTCTTGGGCCGGCCCAGGGTCCCAGTGGCTGTAACTCAGCACAGCCACAGGAGTGAAGGAAATTGCTCCCATGGCTGTGGAGAGGTGAGATAATGAGGAAAGCTTTGGACCTCATTGGCTCACTTCTTAAACCACTAAGGCCACCCTGAGCAGGATGCTCTCCTCAATTATCCTCTCCTTCACCTTCTTCAAACTACCACCGTCATTACAAGTCTCTCTTGTTATATCAGGAGTTACTCACATTCCAGCAAAGTAAGGGGTCTGCTTGCTAAGCCGCATTAGGCTTTTGCAGCTAACGTAGCATTTTACTGCAAATAGCATCCCATTTGCTGCAAAATCAGTGCGGTATCTGTTAGAGATGTGCAGAGCATTTCCCCAACAGATACTATACTGAAACAGCAAACACTGTGGTCCAGCCCAGCCCACTGAGATGGCAGAAGTTGCATATGCACTGTCTGCAACTCTGATGGCTCCTGTGCACTGTTGATGCCTGCGGTTACTGAGCATTGCAGACACTCTCCGCCCGCATCCCACCCACTCCTGCAGATACCGTGGAAAATGCAGACAGCACAGAAACTTGCTGTGCTATCTGCATTTGCCCTGCGCTGTTAATATGGTTCAATAGCACACATTAACCATGTTAACAAGTAGCACAGTTTAGTAAACATGGCCCTAAGTAACTTAACGGTTATGCCGACATACTAAGAACCAGACACGCCAGAGTTCAAATCCAACTCACACTCCTTGTGACATTGGAAAGTCACTTAACCTTTCATGGCTTCAGGTACAACTTTAGACTGTAAGCCCAGTGGAAACATGGAAATAGCTGAATATGTCTTACTTTGAACTACTACTGCAAAAGTGTGAGCAAAATCCAGCAATGTCCAGACTGTGCTCCTCTTTCTAACTGCTTAGATGCACTTCTGCAAATGAGGCATAATGTAAGCTGAACTGCATGCTTCTGACCAGCAGTAAGATGGGAATGAAGATTTCTTGCTGCTTAGAGCAGAAACAATGTTCTGCTCTGTGTGCATGTTATTTTCTATTTATTTGTATACCCACATTTATTGATCACCTTTAGCTATATCCTCAAACTATTTCAGCAATTAAAATCTCCAAAATACAATTTTTATCAATAAAACAATTTAAATTCCTCACTAACATGCTTCTTCTAATACCAAATACTCTCCACATCCCTCTCATGTGTCTTCTTCAAATACCTGCTTGCACAATCAGTTCTTAAGGAACACCTTCTGGCAACTGATCCAAAGGTCTGACGCCACATCAGCAAATGCAAGTGAGCCTCTTTGCATGCAGATATTTGTGACTATCATTTTATTGACTGTTCTATAAGGAACTCGTTCCCTGTGCTGCTTTTTCCAGCGGTTCATAAGCATTGTGCTAGGACCACACCAGAAAATGGCATGGCTGGTTTGAATGATCTCATCATATAAAGAAAACTGGAGTAGGCACTTGTGGGAGCTTGGGTGTGTCCTCCAGTTCTCAGGGGACATCTATATATACACAAAAGTTCTTTACAAACAGAGAAAAATCGACAAAACAGAAACCTTAAAAGCTAAAAGGGGCTTACGCAGCAGTGGCGCTCAGCCCAGTGAAAGCGGTTAGCTGTTGCCGCTTTATTTATTTTATTTATTTATTTTATTTAACACTTATTTATATACCGCATCTTCCAGCGATCAGTTGCGGTGTACAATCAACAACAGTCAACAATGCAGAGCTTGTTTTACATAGAACAATAATAACTTAACTTGTACAACAAAGGGTTTAAAAACTAAGCAGAATACTTCAGTAATTCAACTAACACAGATTGTATAACAGTTAAAACAAAAGTACTGTCCCTATAACATGGCAGATATTCAACGCTGGAGTCATATCTGGCTATCGGCATTGAATATCTGGGTAGCCCTGATCGCTGGTTTCCAATCCGGTCAGTGGTGATATTCACTTGCTGGCCAGATTGCAAAACCAGGTAAGGTTACGGCAGCTATTCAGCTGTCTTATCTATAACCCGTTTAGGTTAATTGAGCAGTAGCTGAATATCGCCACTGCCCGATTAACGTCAGGTGCCACCTCCATTCTCCCAATGGAATGCCCTGACGGTAGCCGGTTAGCGTCAGGGCATTTTCTTAAGCTTGGAGGGGTTATACAGTGGCACAAAATAGATCTGTGTGGCTGAATATCCCGTTCACCGGGATTAAAGTGGTTTGCAGAGAGCATGTGCTATTCAGTGGAACCCGGTTAAAAACAGCATGTGCTAACCGTTAGCCCTGCTTAGGAAACGTGCCCCTAAGGAATAACACTAGAAAATATTTTGTTAGAGAAAGCGGGGTAGATATAGGGAATGGCTTCTCAGTGATATTGATGGACCCACACCAATAAGAGAAACTTTCAAAATGGGTTTATGCATGGAAGTGGGTGTTTTGCAAATTACCTAAGATATGCATGTTCTGGCACTAGCCATCCCAGTAGGTGGACCTGGGGCAAGGTTACTACTTAGGCGATGACTTCTGCCATTTCAACAATCTGCACCTACAGTAAGTTTACTTCAAAGAAGCACCTGCCCAGATAGCAGATAACCTCGTATTTTTTTTTCTTAGTCAATTTTCAAAGGTAATGTTTCCCCTTTGAAAACCCACAGACTTTACAGATATGCCCTAAGGTGTGCATTTATCATCATGTATTTGGTTCGCTCAGACGCCTAAATATGTTTGCACAAATCACTTATGCACTTGTGTACATATGAATTATCACATGTACAGTTAATTTGTGTGCAGAAGAATGCTTTAGTATGCATAGAAGGCAGCGAGCCAGTTTTCAGGCAGCAGATCAAGTTGGGTAAAATGCTTTATCCTCAAAAAGAGCAAAAGTTTCCTTTTAAACAAGTTAGTTCTAATTTTCCTTCTGCTTGGACCCTGGGACATGACCAAACGCCACACTAGCTGAAGTTGCAGAGCAAACGCCTAATAACTCTAGATCATAGTGGTGCTTTCTATGAATCTGCACAAAAACATGAATACCACAAAAACGTTATTTCAAATGATGCCTAATTGAACGTTTTTGGCTGTGCACTTCCCTAATGTGCACATAGTGGCATGTTTACTAAGAGTTGCGCCATTATCCTGCGATTGGCCCAGAAAATGAGCATGGGGATGGCGCTCGACCCATGCTAAAAAAACAGAAGTGTGCCTGGTATCATGCTGCCCTCGTGCTCATTACCTTTGGTGTGAACAGTGCAGGTGCACTTATCACCCATTGAGGTGGCAGTAAATTCATCCACACTAAGTGCTCTGTTGCTGGGAAGTGCGTGCCAAAAACGCTTGTGCTAACTGCGATATGGACATTCCACCCCAGAACAGCCCAACCCACGCTACTTGGGAAGAGCGGAATATTTCAGCACGTGGTACTTGCATGCAGTGAACCCTGTGCTACCTGGTAGTGCACTTTAATAAAAATGCCCCTCGTTTGAAACAGACTACAAGAAGGCATAGAATAAGCACAGAGGATCCTTAGTTACAAAGGAGTGGAGAGGAAAACAGAGTACAACTGGGGCCTCAGGCAATCCAATAGGAAGTAAATTGGGTAGATTAGAAGGGCTTATCTACTGTCTGTTTCTAGGAGCTACAGTAGGATTCTTTAAATGGTTGCTTGTTGTTCTCCTATATTCACGCGCGCACTCACACACACACACACATATCAAAAGAAAACTGGAGAAACGAACAGCAATTGAATTCAGAGGCGAGCCTTCCCTTCTCCTTTGAATGATGTATGTTGGATCCTGTCTGGTGCAAGCGTCCTGTCCTACTGAAGAATGTCCTTCTGTGCAGAATGTCTAAAAAATAAACTCAACTCCCTTAGCTCCCGAGTGCTCTGTACCTAAGAATCTATCCTAAAATACAGTCCCTGAGCTGTACCACAAAGCTTCTTGCTGTCTGGCTGGAGGCTTTGACAAAGCCCCTTAGCCTATTATGGGAGCTGCAAAACTAAATTTGGACCAGACTGACCAACAAGAGTTAACAGCTGTGCTTCAACTTTGCCCATCAAGAAAGTAGTTTGGTCTGGTTGAACATGTTTCTATATTCCTTTACACGGATTTGGAGGTCAGTATCTTTCACAAAGGGGGAAATTTTCAAACCACCTGCAATGGGACAAAGTCCATGGAATTTTTAAACTGTGGACTATGTATCATTTTCAAAGTAAAAACATGTCCGTACGTTCACTGTGAAATTTGCCTTGGACATTGCACCTATGGGCATTGCACGCAGAAATTAGAACACGTAGGGTTGAACATGCAACTTGCATGTGCTGTGCACCATCTCTCACTGTGGCTAAATGGGAATGAATTGTGGATAAATGCAGAGATTTTTAGCTCCATCAACAGCGAGCTACTTTTCAGGAAGCACATTAAGTTGGGTAAAAATGCTTCATCCTCAAAAAGAGCAAAAGTTTCCTTTTAAACAAGTCCATTCTAATTTTCCTTTCTGCCTGGACCCTGGACATGACCAAACGCCACACTAGCTGCAGTTGCAGAGCAAACGCCTAATAAGCCTAGATCATAGTGATGAGGCCGATTCTGCTCCCTATTACTGTTGATGCAGCAGGGAAGACGAATCCAGTGCATTAATGCTAGCGCAGCATGTGACTCAGGACCTGCCATATGGAAACAGCACTGAAGATGAATTTGATAAATGTTGTGACTGCTAAGACAGCACAGAAAATGGATCCAGTGGGCTTTCTGATCTCCTTCCATGCACAAGATTTTCATGTTCTTTTCCTTCAAAAAAACAAATACCAGAATGCATTTGGATATTATTATAAAAAAGGACTGGCTCTCCTACCGCTCATGATGTCTCTTCAGTATTATGGAGATTGATTCCAGACAGAGAACAGCAATCTGAATCCAGTCTTTTGAATAAGCTTCCTAAATTGGTACCTAAATTGTTCAGTTTACAGTACTTTCAATTTGATAATCTGTTTATGAATTCATTACTAAACCAAGTACAATATAAAATATATAAATTACAAATACAAAAATAAAACAATCATCCATTTACAATCCAAATGGCAATTTCTAACAAAAATATCCATTAAATCCCTAATTTATCTGAACGATGATTAAAATTTCTATTTTCTTCACTTAGGGACATGTTTACTAAAGTGAGCTAATGGTCAACTGCACACTAAGTGGGCCATGGTAACTGATACTATGTGCTATACCAGCAAGGTAAAACTCCAGTGCTAATTACCCAGTGTGCGATGGGGGTGGAGACTGGGCAGGTTAGGGGTAGTGGTTAGCATGGGATCCTTGGTGCTCGCTAATCACCAATGTTGCAGTTAGCGCTGGTACAGTTACCCTTACTTCAGTGGGTGGTGGTAAGTGCATTTGTGTTAATTGTGCCTGATGGTTTAGCATGACAAGGCAATTCTCACTATGTTAACTGCATAGGGACATGCCAGGTCCGCCCCATCAGTTAGCACTGGTCCGTCATGCTCCCTTAGCACACTTTCGTAAAGATGTTCCTTAATGTCTTAAGCATCTTGGATAAATTTCCAAATCTACGTTTTTTTATAAACATAGAGGACTTTCCATCTCATCACCGATTTGGTAGGTCATTCAAAAATTTAGGGGCGAAGTAAGAAAAGGCTGAACGGCAAGTGACCCACTGTTTAATTTGTGATGGTGGGAAAACCCGAAGTAATCCCCTTTGATCAGAGCAAAGTTATCTAGAAAGATAGTAATGCTGTTAACAGTTTTCCTAAATGTTCTGTTCCCAACCCTTTAAGACACTTGAAAACCAGACATAATAAGGCAGATGTCAGATAGCATGTGGAGATTAGAATCAACATGTCTGGATCAGGATGTGTTCAGGTCTGAAGGTATTTTGCTAAACGTGGAGCTGTTCCTAAAATACACAGAAGACAGCACAGAAATGAATGTCGTTAACATCCACGTGCAGCAGGAAGCGCCATTTTACTAATTTACATATAGGAAAATGAAAGGAGGAAACCAGATGACTTAATATGTTTAAGTACCAGCATTTCACAACTTACACATGTAAATGTCGGCACTGCTGCTAGTTAAGTACAGAGGATGCTATGTTGAAGCCATTTCAAGATGAAGGGGGGGAATAAACTAGGGGGAATTAAGGAGGATAACCCATTTTATCCCTCCTGTAAATGGCTGGCCTGAATACACAGGGAGGGGTATTCAAAGAACATAAGATATGCCTTACTGTGTCAGACCAAGGTCCATCAAGCCCAGTATTCTGTTTCCAACAGTGGCCAATCCAGACCACAAGTACCTGGCAGGTTCCCAAAGAGGAGCACAGGTTCCACAATACTCGTCCCGGGGCAAGCAGTGGATTTCCCGGATCCTCTTTAATAATGGCGTATAGATCTTTCCTCCACGAACTTGTCCAAACCTTTTTTAAACCCGGCTACACAAACAGCTTTTACTACATCCTCCAGTAACAAATTCCAGAGTTCTGCTCCATTCATTAAGGGATTAAAGTGGTCAACAGATCCGGCCATAGGCGAGCAGCGGCGATATTGAGCCATTGCCCAGTTCTGGCAAGGCAGCGAAAGAGAGGCACGGCAAAGGCAGCCTAATTTTCACTGCCGAAGCTAACCGGGCAGTGGCTCAGTGTCACCGCGGCATTGAAGATCCGAGCTTCAGTTTCAGCAGCAGTAGCTAGGCACATTAGAAGAGCTGCCCACCACCACAAAATATCCCCCCTCCTCCCACACACTTTTGAAAAACCTCCACATGCCAAAGAGTAGGTACAAATTTGGACATGGAGAATTTGGGGCTTACATGTGCATTCCCTATATGAAACTGAGAACACATGAGTAGATTTTTGACCTACCCAGAACATGCCCCCAATGTCCCCTCAAAACTTCCATATTCCAGATACACATAAAATGGCCATTTGTATGCGGATGCGATTTACATGTCAATATGCCTAATTATAGACATGCACATTGCACATGGGACTTCTGAAATAACCCTCGTATCTTGAGCCTAACTTTCTTTCAAACAAGCAGCCAATGCAATTTCTCCAGGGCTGGAAAAATACAGGCTCAATATTGAGCCTGCATCAGTCCCGGATCACTGCGGGCAAAAGTGAAACCGGATATCCAGCATCCGGCCTTGAATGCTCGGTTTTGCCGCTGACAATTTTTGATCTATGGTCAGCAGTGATATTCAGCCAGTAACTGGATAGCAAAACTGCATAAAGTTTACCTGTCCTAACTTTATGTAGCTACCTATCCAGTTAGTGGGCTAAAAATCACTGCTAATCGGATCTTTTCCCCTCTCCATCCTCACTCCCACAGCCTGTCTGATTAATGCCAAGGCAGCCTGTGGGGATTTCAGCAGAACTAACTGGTTATTACTGCAGGATATTGAGCTCAGCCAAGTTTATGCAGTTTGCAGGACCTGCCAATCCCTCAATCCCCTTTGAATATCAGATCCATGAACTTTACAGCCTACCCCCATCTGCAGCCGTAGCCAATGTGTTCTGATGATGTTAAAATCATTTTTGTAATACCAACAGTAGTCCAGAATATAATGAATTATAATAATCTAATGCTGATGTCAGAAATGCATGCAAAACATTTCTTAAATATTGTTGTTGTATGGCTTTAACTGCATTAATTGGCAGAGACCACAAAAATCTGAGAGAACCACCAAAGATATCTGGGGTTAGAAGGAGAGTTCAGAATCCACTGAAACTCCTAAGCTACGCAGAGCCTGCTTAGATATAATGGTTATATCGGCAATCGCAACCTGGGAAAGGTGCAATCCCTTTTTTCTAGAGATCCATAAAACTTCAGATTTACTTGAATTCAACTTCAGCCCATGCAGAACCGAACATGACCTTACTCCCTCTAGTCATGCATTCATCCCATTTATCTGTCTCTGGTCACTCTCTGTACTAGTGAGCAGCTGAATGTCATCCAGAAATTACAATGGCAGATAACATCAGTGAGGGGGCATAAAGGTATTGAAAAGTCAGGGTGATGAATTTGGACCTTAAGGCACTGCACAGGTTTAAAGATCTAATTGAGGACATCATCCGAACCCACTGAACAGCAAACAAATGACCTGATAAATAAAGAGGCAAACCAGTCACATACAACCTCTCCTACACCAATAGAACAAAGTCTCTACAAAGATTTGGCATGGTTTGAAGTTTCGAATGCTGCAGTCAAATCTAACAACACTGACCAACAATTCCACCGTCTATCACTACGAGCCAAATAATAGTCCAATAAGTGTAATAGTACCAGTTCTGTTCTATATCCCTGCTGAAATCGAGACAGACGCTGCGGAAGAATCCCTTTATCCATAAGGTAATCGTGTAGTTGTAAGGCAAGAACATTTTTCAATAATTTGTCCTAAATTGTTTGTAATGGGACAAGAATTACACATCATTCCAGTGGAGGAACTGGTACTGTTTCTGGGAGACTGCGAGGGTGAAAGAGAGTGTATATCTTTCTTTCTATCAAGTGGGTATCAAATTAGAGGAACTACCATACAGAATACCTCTCTATGCCCTATATTTGAATGGCTAATTGTTTTTGTAAACAAAACAAATCCCACCTCAGTAGTACTACCCACCAATCAAAAAAAACCTCCAGGTCGCATACACATAAATTATATCTCCAACGATCAACTTAAGTTATCAAGATCAAACCTAATACTCCTAAATACTGAGCAACTTCATCAGTCTGCCCGAACAGCCACCTTAATTTAAAAAAAAATTTAAAACTTTCTAAATGGAGAGAAAAGGCCTCTCTGTTTATACGTTGTTGTTGTATGGCTTTAACTGCTTCAATTGGCAGAGACCACAAAAATCTGAACAAACTGCCAAAGATATCAGGGGTCGGAACCTGCCTGAAGGGGATACGTTTGTTCACCATCACCAGCAAACTCTGATATAATTTTTATTATTGAAATTGAAATTAATTGATAAAGATTTGGTCTCCAATAAGATAAACTTCATCAAAATAAAGCATTTCCGCAAGAAAGAGTGACCACCACCACTTAACAAAACCAATTCTCCTGCAACATAAAACAGGAAACATAACCGGAGGGGGCAACAAATGGCCACAAACAATTGTTCAATAGCTTGCAACAGCCAGCTCTTCAGGCAGATCACTCACACAGTCACCCAACAAATTTCTCGGTTTTGCTGTTCCCAGCTTCATCAGGGGTGATTCTCATGAAATGTTTGTTTTCAGCATTCACTGCAGCAGCAACTGCCTCGCTGCCACCATTTTTAAAACTTCAGACAGCCAATCAAGGAAAAGAAGGCAGAGTCAATGTGCTTTTTTTTAACCAAAGAAAGAGGAAAAAGAAGAGAAAAAAGAAAAAGAAAAAAGCAGCCACCCGAAAAACAGCACACTATAAAAATAAAATCTAAAAAATGCTTCAATCTATCTTGTTATTTAAACCAACAGGTTCCACATCATTTAAAAAAAAATCCATCGCGGCTCACGCTGAAGCAGAATTTTCCTACGATCACCACTGCGCAGAGTATGGAACTTGATCAATTGCCCAGCAGAGCAGATCTACAAACACATGCATATACTTACTACAATGTTCAACCAGTGGTGCGTCTTTCTGCTGTTTTGTTAATAAATATGATGGTCTGATGTACATGATGTATTGAACTTTAAAGAAAAGGTTTTGCCAGATACTGTAAATGTACTGATCTCATCCATTATAGGGCAAAATGAACGGTGCCTGCCACACCCATCAAAAAGCACCCTTGGAACAGCAGGGCAGAGAACATCTCTTAAGTTTCGACCTCTTTGATATGCAATTCTAGGGCACAAATTGACAAAAGTTGAATGTACTGTCACAAGCACAACGCCCGAAGCCACTTGCCTCTAGTGGTCGAGGGGCGTGGTGGTTGAGGATTCCTTCTTCTATCAGCTCCTAGCAGCCTATTTCTTCGTGTTGGCTTCTGGGACGTGTAGTACTGCTAAAATATGTTGGTGCCCTAAGTAGAAGGTTTGTAGTTGAGGTAACCGAGGGTAAGGCTTGTAACAGAAAGTTTATTTCCATAACACAAAACACAGCAGGTTCAAGGTATCATTTACAGGATTATAACTGTAGGATTTTGCTTAAGGTACAGCAAATAATGGCAAACAAACCAAAAGAACTCAGAAATGGCTTTTTAAAGTCCTCTTACTTGCAGAAGCAATTGCCTTTAGAAAATAGGCTGCCACTTTCCTTTTTAGTCCTTGTTAATCAGAGCAGAAAGAAAAATTCAAGTTTAATTCTTCTACAGCAGTTTGGTTTCTGCCAGCCTCAAAAACCGCTCTAGGCTGCATTTCTATGTGAAACCAAACTTAGAACAAAACAAACATTCCAAGCTGTTATCAAAACTCTTAGCAGGCTTTTCATATAGGAGAGGAGCAAGCAAAAACTCTTATAGCAGCTAACTTGGCTTTTCTTGCTATTGCACAGTTCAAACACAGGTGACAAACAAGCATGATTCAGAGCTTCTTGATCAGGCTTACGCTGCAGTAAATTTCCCTTTTTTAAACAGACAGGAATTTACCTCCCCCACTGCTTCTGCCATATGATTAACTTCCAAGGAGAATTACTTCTTTCAGGGCTAGCTTTTCCTCAAGACCGCCTGTCTAGAGCTTGGCATAGAGAGCAATCCATAAAGCAATCTTCTTCCCCCAACTCTGACACTGGTTCTCCCAACTGCATGAGTTCTGACTGACCGACCTGGTCAGACTGCTCAGCTGACAACCTCTCTGGTGGTCTGAAAGCTTCTCCACTTCCTGGCCCCCACCTCTGTTGCCAACCTGTTGCAGGGAATTCAGCTCTCTCAGCTCTGGGTAGCTCAGCTCTTCTCCAAGAATCCACTCCTTCTCTCTGCTTCTGTCTTAGCTGCTCTCTCGGCTGCTCTCCTTCTCATCTCTTTCTTTCTCATCTCCCTCTCTCTGCATAATCTAACCCAGGCTTATACTCCAGGGTCTTAACCCCACCTCTTTCTTTCCCAGGTGTTGGTAATCCCCCTGCCTTCTGATATTAGAATAATCAGTGCACTTGTTAAAGTAAGGGCTTTGGTCCTCGTGCTTGCAATCCCTCTTTCTTACTTTATCAGTCATTGGCTGAAACCTGTTCCAGCTGGGGGTTTCTGTCTTTGAAACCTGGCTGTGGCTTTCTCTCCCTGCACTCCTAGAAGGGGACCCTTAACTAGGGTGAATTCATTATGCTTCTCACCTCCCCCACTCTCAGGATAGCTGACTTTGCCACAGTACTGACAGTACCGGCCACTGTTGCCGTACCGATGCGGCGACCTTTGAAGACAAGGCAGAGTACTGCAACACACAAGTAAAATGTTCAGACTGGGCACTAGGCGCCAATCTAGAGGAAGGCAAGCATCTTTTGTGGCAAATAAATTTGTGGATAGTGGTTACCCTCAAGCAGTGGTAAAGAGGGCATATAATTGAGCTTGCCATAATCATCGGGAAATTTTATTATTTTATTTACATTTTTATACCGCAATTTCCTACAGATCAATTGCGGTTTACAATGAACAACAATGAATTGTACAGAAAATGAATTTTGGTCCCTTCCTTAAATTGTTCTCTGCCCTGCTGTTCCAAGGGTGCCTTTGATGGGTGTGGGAGGACATACACGATGTGGGCACTGTACATTTTGCCCAATAAAGGATGAGATCGGTACATTTACAGTATCTGGCAAAACCTTTTCTTTAAAGTTCAATACATCATGTTATTTATTTGATACGCTGTCCCTATGATAAAATCTATATTGGTAAAACTGCCAGACCTTTGAAGACATGTCTTTCAGAGCAAAAATACAGTTTATCGAAACAGCGGAAAGAAGCACCACTGGTTGAACACTGTACTCAGCATGTGCATGCATTTGCAGATCTGCACTGCTTGGCAACTGATCAAGTTCCAGGCTCTTTGTTCGGTGTGACCATGGGAAAATTCTGCTTCAGCGTCAGCAGTGGCGGATTTTTCTTTTAAATGCTATGGAACCTGTTGGTTTAAACAAAATAGATCGAAGCATTTTTTAGATCTTATATTTGTAGTGCGCCATTTTGGTCCTTTTTTCTTCTTTTTTTCCTTTTTCTTTTTCCTCTTTTTTGGATCAAAAAAGCACTGTGTGGCTATGCCTACTCTGCCTTGATTGGCTGTCTGAAGATTTAAAAATGGTGGCAGTGAGGCAGTTTCTTGCTGCTGGAGTGAATGCTGAGAACAAATATTTTGTGAGAATCACCCCTGATGAAGCAGGGAATGGTGAAACAGAGATCTTTGTTAGGTGACCATGGGTGATCGCTCTGCCTGAAGAGCTGACTGTTGCAATTTGAGCAATTGTTTGTGGCCATTTGTTGCCCCCTCCAGTTAAATTTGCAGGTTCCTGCCATATAGAGGAAATATGATAGCACTATTGAGGCCTTTTCTCTCCATTTAAAAAGATTTGTAAAAAATTTAGAAAAAGTTAGTCGTATATTTTGAATTAAGGTGGCTGTTCAGGCAGACCGATGAAGTTGCTCAGTGTTTAGGAGTATTAGGTTTGACCTTGATAACTTACTTTAGTTGACTGTTAGATAATTTATGTGTATGTGACCCAGGATTTGTTTGGTTGGTGGGTAATTGTTTTTGTAACCATTTCTAAGATTTTATTTCAAACATATCTCTTATTTTTGTTAGGCCTCTCCTCCTTTGAAATATTTTCTGCTGTTTTCTGCCTACATCTAAGAATTCTTCCTGGGTTCTTCCAGTCCCAGAGAACTGCATAATAGTCTAAGACAGAATGATTGCCAAAAGAAGCAGCCCTCCAGCTACCACCAGCACTTCTCCCCTCCGGGGATCGAGGGCCAGCAGCAGCAGAAGCGGCGGGAACAGCCTCCATCTTGGCGGGCTGCCCAATTGGGGCAGACGCCTGCCTGCATTTAAGGGAAGCGCCATCGGGCGCAAGAATGAGAAGCCCTCCAGCTACCACCAGCACTTCTCCCCTCCGGGGATCGAGGGCCAGCAGCAGCAGAAGCGGCGGGAACAGCCTCCATCTTGGCGGGCTCCCAATTGGGGCAGACGCCTGCCTGCACTTAAGGGAAGCGCCATCGGGCGCACGAACGAGAAGCCCTCCAGCTACCACCAGCACCTCTCCCCTCCGGGGATTGAGGGCCAGCAGCAGCAGAAGCGGCGGGAACAGCCTCCATCTTGGCATGCTGCCCAATCGGGGCAAACGCCTGCCTGCATTTAAGGGAAGCACCATCGGGCGCGCCCGCACCTGGCGGGCCCACGCCTGAGGGCCTCGCCAGAGGGCCCTTTGGCGTGGCCCTTAGGTGGCGGCCCTTAGAAGGCCCCTAGTCTAGCCTCACCTAAGCCAGCAGCATTGCCAGACACAAGACACCAACGAGACTTGCCCACAGACATAGGATCCCACAACAAAATCCGGCACCTTCCTTCTCCGATCAAGCATGTGTACCAAATCCATCAGCCTCAAACACGGTATGAAATATCTTTTACCATTTCCAAGATCATACTAATGACTCCGTATAAGCAAAGCTGTAGCCACACATAAAGTAAGAGCTGCACAAAGCCCACGCAGAGCCCTGGAGGTCCATACTTCTTATCACATCTAATGTTCCACAAGATCAAAGCAAGAAAACTAACATGGTTCTGTGCAATACCTCTTTAACGCCATAGGACCAGGATCCACAATTATACTGCCTTAGAATCAGAATACACCATTGTACTGCTTTTAAAAACAGAATCTACCATTGTACTACTTTTAGAATCAGAATCTATCATTGTACTGCCATTAGAACCAGAATCCATCATTGTACTGCCGCTAGAATCTGAATCTACCATTGTACTGTCTTAGATCCAGAATCTACCATTGTATTGCCTTAGAATCAGAATCTACCATAGTACTGTCTTAGGATCAGAATCTACCATTGTTCTATTTTTGAATCAGAATCTACTTCTGTAATAACTCAGACTTAGAATCTACCATCGTACTACCACAGAAGCCGAAAACTACCATAGTACCTGAATTCCAAACATACATTACACAACAGTTAAGTGCCATCACAGCAATCTCTCAAGATTACGCCCTCCCTTATTACAGCAATCAACATATACATCCTATACAGCTTACTCCATAGCGCCGTTGCCTTCACAGCCGCCGGCAACCCCATACCAACCTTACGGAGCACCGGGAGAAGATGGACAGACACTCCCCGGCACCCGGAAGCAGAACTCAGACACAACCAAAGCCCACACCTACTATACATCTCACTCCAGCACTCCAAAAAATCACCACCAAGAAAACAACATCAACCTTACCACTTGAACTGCACCCTCATAAATGCTCGCTCAGTCCAGAAGAAATGGCCAATCATATCTGACCTCATATCCCATTATAACTTAGACATTCTATTAATTACAGAAACGTGGCTCACAGAAGCCGACATTGCCATCTTGAACCAACTTACCCCACCCAACTTCTCAGCTCACGCCTGCCACAGGGACAACCGCAGGCGGGGAGGAACCCTAGCACTCACGAAAACTGAGCTACAATTCCAACAGACCACTGCTAATAGCACCACACATCTGGACTACATAACCATATCAAATAGACACAATTCCATCAACTTAATCTACCGACCACCATCAGCCTCCCCAGATGACCTATCAATGATAATAGATCTTGCCTGCAACACCAAGAACCCACGCATGTTGAACTGGCTTATGGGCGATTTCAACCTCCCGTCACTACCTGAAGAGCACGCCTCCTCCCTCCAGGATGCCCTCAGACAGTTGGGCTACATGCAAGCGATCAAAGAGCCCACCCACACAAAGGGAAACAAGCTGGACCTGGTATTCGCTCCGCAAACAGCCGTAAGTCAAGACCATTCACTTGCCACCTCACTCACGGCAGTCCCATGGTCTGACCATAAGCTAATACTGTTCCTATTACCCAACCAACAGGAGCAAACAAGAATCCAACCAGAAACCAACACCCAACACCTATCCAAAAACAAAATTCAGACACTTCAACAAGGAAGAGATACTCTCCAAAACCCTACCGATGTTCGACCTCAAAGAAGCCAATCTTGAAGACATGCTCTCTGTATGGAATAGCAGTCTCAGCACCATTGCGAACCAACCCACCAGAGAGGCAACACCAAGAAAAAGGAAGCCCACCGCATGGTATTCCCCCAAGCTACTGACTTCACTTCGCCATCTAAGAAAACGCGAAAGAAAATGACAATGCTCACGATCCACGGAAGACCTGGACAACTACAACACAGACCTGGAGAAACACGGCAACAAAGTAAACGCAACAAGGAGATGCTACCATGCAACATTACTGCAACGCTCTCTAAATAAGCCTAAGGACCTATTTAGCATCGTAAGAACCCTCACAAAGGAAACCTCCCCAGCCCAACAAAACATGCCAGAGCCACAAGAATACACGGATTACCTATAGTCAAAAACAATTCAGACTGTTAGAGCACCATCACCCACCCCTGTGAACAGGACAGCACCCTACACCACTAACTGCCTTCTCACTGTCCTCAGCGAAGCACGTTGAAGACGCGTCAAACGACCTCTGCCCAGCGTTCTGGATAAAGACACTGTGCAAGGAATTCAGCCCCTTCCTAACCAAAATCATTAATCTCTCCTTCAGTACGGGAGCATTCCCACATACCCTGACACAAACATCCATTAGACCACTAATAAAAAAATGCAAGATGGACACCCAGAAAGTTGATTCGTACAGGCCGATCTCAAGTATCCCTTTAACGGCCAAGATAATTGAAAAGATTGCTCAGCAACAAATCCAGAATCATATTTTTTATTATTTTATTTTATTTTTATTACAAGCTCTTATATACCGCTCTATTCAGCATCAGCGCGGTTCACAATATAACAACAGACCAGAACAACAAACTGTTTGGTTTTACAGAGAACAAGGTCAGAGAACTTGGATAAAACATGGGACGGCATTTCTGCAACTATTTACATGAGTATTTACAAGTATACACAACAGAAGTTGTTATTAGTTATAGGGTAAGGATCGAGATTGGTTAGCTGGTCAAGTAATATTGGGGGAAAAGGTGGGATTTGAGAGCCTTTCTAAAAAGGGATAGATCAGTGATAGCACGAATCTCTGGGGGTAGGGCATTCCAGCACTTGGGGGCATAGAATCTGAAGGCCCTGTTAGATGTCGTTGATAGGCATTTTGTCGCTGCTTTAGGGATAACTAGTGCATTTGTTGATATCGTTCTCCTGGATCTATTGGGTGGAACAGTCTGAACGAGGTCTACTAGGGAGGAAGAGGTGATGATTTTAGTGGCCTTGAAAGTTAGTAGTAATGTTTTGAACAATATTCTGCCATGTATGGGGAGCCAGTGGAGTTGCTCTAGGATGGGTGTTATATGGTCCCTTCTTGATGCTCCGTAGAGGACTCTAGCAGCGGTATTCATGGCGAGTTGCAATGGGTTTAATGTGGAGTGTGGGAGGCCTTGGAGAATGGCATTAGCATAGTCAAGGTGTGGTAGGGTTAAGGCTTGAAATATCGTCCGGAAGTCATCAGGATCAAGCAGGGGGCGAAGATGGCGGAGTGTCCGGATCTTGAGGTAGATGGCTCTGACTACGTTGGTTATATGTAGTTTAAAATCCATGCGCTGGTCCAAAGTGACTCCAAGGTAACGAATGGAAGGTTTGGATTGGAGCTCAGCTTCTTTGACCTTTATATGGGATGGGGGGGTGAAAAGTGGGTCTCTAGTGATGAAAAGAACCTCGGTTTTTTTGTGTTGAATTCGGAGGTTCTGGGATTGAAGCCATTCAGATACTGCATCAAAACATTTGGCTAGCGGGGAGAGGTCCATATGGGCTGTGGAGAAAGGCATGTATAGAAGGATGTCGTCAGCGTATATCAAGCATTCAACATTGAAGGACTTAATGATATTGCAAACAGGCTGTATGTATATATTGAAGAAGAGTGAAGATAGGGATGATCCTTGTGGTACGCCTTGTTTTTGGTGGTAAGGTGTGGATGTTGCGGTTCCTGAGGTAACGTACTGCCATCTCTGATCAAGGTATGATTTACACCACTCCAGGGCAGTGTTATTGATGCCTTTTTCTTTTAGTCGCCCTATTAAAAGATCATGATGAACAGAGTCAAAAGCCGCGGCAATGTCTAAGAAGATAAGAGCAAAGCCTTGGCGGATGTTATCAATGCCTGTGATGATGTTGTTGCATAGAGTGGTTAGGAGGGTTTCAACACCGTGGAACTCTCTGAAGCCATGTTGGCATTGGTCAAGAGGGGAGGCAATGTCGATGTGGTCCTGTATTTGTCTTTGAGCTTCCTTTTCAATTATTTTAGCTAGCAGGGGAATGCTAGCTATGGGTCTATAAGATTCAACCTTTTGTGGGTCGAGTTTGTGGTTTTTCAAGAGGGGTCTGATGGATGTTCTCTTGAGGACTGATGGGAAGGAACCAGTTGTAAAGGATAAATTCATCATTTTAGTGATGATGGGGCTGAGATCTTGGCGTAGTTCCTTTATCCAGTGGGCTGGGCAAGGGTCAGTTTGTGCGGTGGTAGTGTTAAGAGCAGCGATGGTGACTTCAATATGTTTTCTGGATGGTGTGGAGAACATGGATAAGTTTGATATACATACGGTGACTTGAGAAGGAATTGTTGCAATGTTGTTGGTTTGAAGCAGCTTGGATTGCAGGTAATCGGCGAAGGCTTGAGGATGAATGGGTTCAGGATGTTCTGGTGAAGGTTCTTTAGATAAGATTTTGACTAGGTTGAAAAGATCACGTGGTTTATTTAGCGATCTTTTCAGCGTGTCAGTATGGAATTGTCTCATCTTGGTCATGACTGACTCTCTGTGCAAAGATAGGTGTACTCTATAGGCTGCATGGTCTTCAGAAGAGTGTGAGCGACGCCATCGTTTCTCCAATTTTCTTAGGTGTGTGAGGGAGGCTCGTAGGTCAGGGGAGAACCAAGGAGAGGATTTTCTTTTCTTTAGGTTGGTGTCCTGTACTGGTTGTAGTGCAATGGTGCTGATAGTGTTGTTCCAGGATGCGATCAGATTTTCGAGATTGAGAGAGGTGTCATGCAGGAGAGGGAGGGTTTCTGTAATTATATGCTCTTTGTTGAAGGTTTTGAATTTCCGAGATGTTACTTTTGTTGAGTCAATGGAGTTTTTGTTGATGTATGATGACTGTTTGCCATTGATGAGGATGGGGAAGGTGATTAGGTTGTGGTCGGACCAAGGTACTGGGGTTACAGAAGTGTCGAGTCTATTGTTGGAATCAAGGGCTGTCAGAGGAGCAAAAATCATGTCAAGGATGTTTCCTCTCTTGTGCGTGGGGGCTTCAACAATTTGTTTGTATCCCAACTCGTTGATTGCTTCAAGGAGGGCTGAGGCATGGCTAGGATGCAGTGTTGGGAGATTGAAATCTCCTAATATCCAGTTGGGAGTGTTGGGCTGGCGTGTGTTGGTTGCTAAGTCCAGAATGTTAGGAAGGTCATCCGTGGAGGGTGAGGGTGCTCTGTATATTAAATTGATGGAGCATTGCTCATTCGTGATGGTTAAGACGTCCATGCTGTTTGAGCTTGTGGAGTCCACAGTGTGGAAGTTTAGGTCATTCTTGGTAAGTATGAGAATGCCTCCACCTCTCTTGCTCTCTCTATGTTGGGAATGGACGGAGAAGTTGGGGGGTGTGAGTTGGTTAAGGATCACATTATCTGTGTCGGATAACCAAGTTTCGGTTATCATGAGGATGTCTAGATTGTAGGAAGAGATTGTGTCAGTGATGACTGGCCATTTCTTGCGGATAGACCTTGCATTTATGAGGGCACAGTTTAAGCAAAAGGGTTGAAGGGGTTCCTTTTGTTTATTTTTCTTTGGTTGTTGAAGAGCTATATGTATTAGATGAGAGTGGCGTGTGGGGGCATCTATTCTTGAGTTGGGATAGGGAGATTCAGCCCTTCTTTTTCCATGATTTTGAAGTATTGGAATTTGGTGAGCTGTGTGATATAGTGCAAGGGCTTCGTTAAGCAAACATAGAAGAAGGAAAAGGCAGATAGCTAGGGTATTGAATGGTAGTGCCATTGGGGTTTTTGTTGATGTGGATGAGGTAACTTCTGTGAGGGATTGGAGGGGATATTATGTTTGTTATTGTGGATATGGTATTGTCGAAGGAGTAATTGGCAATGGGCTTCTGACAGTGGTGTTGAGTAGCTATATATTATGGAGAGCTAATGGGAGAGCAAGTGAGACACTTTGTGGGAGTGTTACTGGTAACTGGGATAATTGAGTGCTAACTGACCACAGTAAAAAAGTGAAGGCTACAGAACCAGTAATAATTGCATGCTATAGTGATAATTGAATGGTACTGACAACAGTAAAAATAGGAAGCAGCAATGATACATGGATACTACTGGCAACAGTAATAACTGGCTAGAAGGCTACTACTGACAACAGTAATAAATGAATGCAAGTGAGAAAGAATACAACAATGATACATGGATACCATTGGTAACAGTACATAAATGGCTAAAAGGCTACTACTGGCAACAGTAATAAATGAATGAATGCAAGTACAGTCAAATAAATAGGCTGTGGAAGAAAAGTCAGTTGAGTCATATGAGGCACGTATACTTGCTGTAGTTGAGATTGTATGGAGAGGGTGGGATAAGCTGGTTCAATCGTATTTGTATGTAGCTGTTGGACGCATTTGTGTGGACGCTTGTCTTAAGCAGGCTGTTGCTTTGGCTGTCCAGGGCTCGGTGGAGTGATGAGATCGGCGGATTTCTGGTGTTTTCTCTCGGTCCCCGCCTAAGGGCCACGCCAAAGGGCCCTCTGGCGAGGCCCTCAGGCGCGGGCCCGCCAGGCGCGGGCGCGCCCGATGGCGCGAAGAACTTTAAAACAAGGCCTCTGCCCCGATTGGACAGCGCCCCGGTGGTGCTCCTCCTGCCGCCGGAGGCTCGATCCCCGGGCTGGGGAGAGCTGTGGATGGCGGTGGGAGGCCAAAGGAAGGGCGCCCGATGGCGCGAAGAACTTTAAAACAAGGCCTCTGCCCCGATTGGACAGCGCCCCGGTGGTGCTCCTCCTGCCGCCGGAGGCTCGATCCCCGGGCTGGGGAGAGCTGTGGATGGCGGTGGGAGGCCAAAGGAAGGGCGCCCGATGGCGCGAAGAACTTTAAAACAAGGCCTCTGCCCCGATTGGACAGCGCCCCGGTGGTGCTCCTCCTGCCGCCGGAGGCTCGATCCCCGGGCTGGGGAGAGCTGTGGATGGCGGTGGGAGGCCAAAGGAAGGGCGCCCGATGGCGCGAAGAACTTTAAAACAAGGCCTCTGCCCCGCTTGGACTGCGCCCGTGTGGTGCTCCTCCTGCCGCCGGAGGCTCGATCCCCGGGCTGGGGAGAGCTGTGGATGGCGGTGGGAGGCCAAAGGAAGGGCGCCCGATGGCGCGAAGAACTTTAAAACAAGGCCTCTGCCCGATTGGACAGCGCCCCGGTGGTGCTCCTCCTGCCGCCGGAGGCTCGATCCCCGGGCTGGGGAGAGCTGTGGATGGCGGTGGGAGGCCAAAGGAAGGGCGCCCGATGGCGCGAAGAACTTTAAAACAAGGCCTCTGCCCCGATTGGACAGCGCCCCGGTGGTGCTCCTCCTGCCGCCGGAGGCTCGATCCCCGGGCTGGGGAGAGCTGTGGATGGCGGTGGGAGGCCAAAGGAAGGGCGCCCGATGGCGCGAAGAACTTTAAAACAAGGCCTCTGCCCCGATTGGACAGCGCCCCGGTGGTGCTCCTCCTGCCGCCGGAGGCTCGATCCCCGGGCGGGGAGAGCTGTGGATGGCGGTGGGAGGCCAAAGGAAGGGCGCCCGATGGCGCGAAGAACTTTAAAACAAGGCCTCTGCCCCGATTGGACAGCGCCCCGGTGGTGCTCCTCCTGCCGCCGGAGGCTCGATCCCCGGGCTGGGGAGAGCTGTGGATGGCGGTGGGAGGCCAAAGGAAGGGCGCCCGATGGCGCGAAGAACTTTAAAACAAGGCCTCTGCCCCGATTGGACAGCGCCCCGGTGGTGCTCCTCCTGCCGCCGGAGGCTCGATCCCCGGGCTGGGGAGAGCTGTGGATGGCGGTGGGAGGCACAAGTAAGGTCGCCCGATGGCGCGAAGAACTTTAAAACAAGGCCTCTGCCCCGATTGGACAGCGCCCCGGTGGTGCTCCTCCTGCCGCCGGAGGCTCGATCCCCGGGCTGGGGAGAGCTGTGGATGGCGGTGGGAGGCCAAAGGAAGGGCGCCCGATGGCGCGAAGAACTTTAAAACAAGGCCTCTGCCCCGATTGGACAGCGCCCCGGTGGTGCTCCTCCTGCCGCCGGAGGCTCGATCCCCGGGCTGGGGAGAGCTGTGGATGGCGGTGGGAGGCCAAAGGAAGGGCGCCCGATGGCGCGAAGAACTTTAAAACAAGGCCTCTGCCCCGATTGGACAGCGCCCCGGTGGTGCTCCTCCTGCCGCCGGAGGCTCGATCCCCGGGCTGGGGAGAGCTGTGGATGGCGGTGGGAGGCCAAAGGAAGGGCGCCCGATGGCGCGAAGAACTTTAAAACAAGGCCTCTGCCCCGATTGGACAGCGCCCCGGTGGTGCTCCTCCTGCCGCCGGAGGCTCGATCCCCGGGCTGGGGAGAGCTGTGGATGGCGGTGGGAGGCCAAAGGAGATCAACGCACCCCTAGACCCATGCCAACATGGATTCAGAGAAGCACATGGGGTCGAGACACGTCTAACCATCCTCTTCAATACTCTAACCACCGGCCTGAACAAAACCAGAGGAGGCTATGCCCTAATCTTCCTTGACATCGCCGCAGCATTCGATTCCGTGAACCACATACTATACTCATGGAGCGGCTGGCAGAGAAAGGGATCCAGGACACAGCCTTGAGATGGTGCGAATCCTACCTTTCAGACAGATGGCAGCATGTGAGGAAAGGATCCACAACTTCCAAACCGTTCCAGCAAAAACAAGGTGTTCCACAGGGATCCTCCCTCTCAGCGCTGTTCTTTAACATATACATGCAGCCCATCTGCACACTTGCCCAAGCCTTCGGCATCTCATGCCTTGCATATGCCGACGACGTATTACTCTATACGCCATTCACCACCGACCACCCGGATTTCTCAACACTAACCACCTGTTTCAGCGCTATAGCAGACTGGCTCTACACCCAAAACCTTAGGATAAATTTTAAGAAAACTGAAGCACTATTCATTACCAGAGATCAATCCTTCACACCACCGGAGGTACTAAAAGTAAGAGACGCCGAACTTCAAAGCAAGCCAACCATCCGCTACCTAGGGATAACACTCGATCAACAACTGAACATGAAAGCCCATATAAATAATACCGTCAAGGCAGTATATCTCAAGATTCGCACAATCCGCCACCTACGACCCCTGCTAGACCCGGATGACTTTAGGACAGTCTACCAGGCACTAATCATTCCCCATTTCGATTATGCCAATATCATCCTACAGGGACTACCAAAAAACTTGCTTATCCCACTACAACTAGCCATGAATGCTGCAGCCAGAATTCTACACGGTGCATCCATAACACCAATCCTGAAGCACCTTCACTGGCTGCCAGTCCAGTGTAGAATCACCTTTAAGACACTGCTGATGACATTCAAAGCCATCAATAGAATCACCTCCGTCTCCATCACGGACCTCATCACCCCTACTCCCACAAATAGAGCAAGAAGATCAGTCACAGTAAGCACCCTGAGTATTCCCAACAAGATCACAAAATGCTTACAGTCAACAAAAAAGAGAGCTTTTGAGTACTACGCTCCCTCGTGCTGGAACGCACTCCCACCTAACATCCGGTCCATTACAGACCTCACCGCCTTCAGAAAGGCCCTGAAACACCACCTCTTCATGCAACACTACGGCACCACACAATGACCACTCATCCCCAATCAACTAAACAGCCACCCCATGCCACCCACTATACATGACACTAGCACAACACGTTAGCTCTACCAGAACCTCTATAGGACCATGTACATAGTAACTAAGAGTGTTTATAGTAACCGAGAATGTAAATACCTAGCCTAGAACCTGTATATAGTTTACCCAGTTCAACCCAAGTTTACCTACCCTATTCTCTGTAAGTCCAGTGCGGGCCTCCGTGACTAGACAAAGTTGTTGTTTCTTGTAAACCGAGCTGAATTTGAAAAGCGCGGTATAGAAAAGACTTTAAATAAAATAAATAGTGGAGTGGAGGAGTGGCCTAGTGGTTGGGGCAAGGTACTTCGGGCCAGAAGGTCGGGGGTTCAAATCCCACTGGAGGACAGCAACCTTGGGCCGGAAGGACTGGGGTTTCTAGTCCCACAGGTGCTCCTTGTGGTCTTGGGCAAGCCACTTAACCCTCCATAGCCCATGTTCCCTGTAAAATAGTTCTCTGTGTGCTGTGCTTTCCTGTCTAATCAATGTGTTTATACCTCAAAATATTTCCTGTCATGATTTGACAATTTCCAATCTGTAATCAAAACCGCTGCTGATCGCTGGAAGTAGCGGTATACAAATGTATACTAAATAAATAAATAAAAGGAGCTCTCACCACCTCAGTTTCCCAGAAATCTGATGCCTCGTTACCAAAGCATTAGCAAGTGATGGTTTTAACTTTCTTTATTTTGCCAATTAAATTGCTTAGCTATAGCTTTAATAGCACCATCACAAAGGATGACTAGTGTGATGATCCTAATGTATACAGTGGAAAGACCAACTATTTTGTTCTTTTTTTTTTTTTTTTTTAAACATTTTTATTTAAGAGTTTTCAAATACAACAAGAAAATAGCTGATAACATTATTAAACAAGAAAAGTAAATTACAATCAAGAAACTATTCCCCCCACATAAAATGAAACACATCAAGGAGAGAATTGTCAAAAATTATTATAAGATCAATCAAAATACAAGAAAAAAAAGGGGAGATTAGACACCCCACAAAAAGGAGCTGAAAAACAATTAAATCATTCCCCCTCAACACTCATGCCTCCCTCTGCTTTTAAATCCAAAAAAGATTTCAAGGCATTAACATCATTATACACATAAGTACGCCCAGCCAAGGTAATCACACAGCGACAAGGAAATTTAAGGAAAAAGGTCGCCCCCAATGCCAACACCTGAGATTTCAACAGCAGAAACTGCTTACGCCTTAACTGCGTGTGACGACAGACATCTGGGAAGACTTGAATGGACTGACCACAAAATAAATTAGCTCGATACTTAAAGTATGCTCTCAAAACCTGCAGTTTGGCAGATTCAGAAATAAACTGAACTACCAAAGTGTTACGTTTTGAGATATTGTCCATTGAGTCTTCCAAGAAGGCTGTTAAATTTTGATCCACTGAAGAGGGTGAAGGGGTCGAAGCTCCTACAACCCGAGGAGTGGACGAAGAACCCTGAGGCAAATAATACATATGAACTGTATGGACCGTATGAAAATCCCCATCCAAATGCAAAATCTCCAAAAAGTATTTACCCAACAATATGTCAGAAGACATTAGGTGTGTCATTTGAAAATTAAGATAACGTAAATTGCTTGCTCTAGCACGATTCTCAAGAGCCTCTAGCCGGAAGGAGATAGCTGAGGAATCACGAATAAAGGCCAAATCAGAAGTACGGCTAGATTGGACCTGAGAGTTAGTGCTATCAGCAAGTTTTACTACAGAACCTAACTGGTTATCCATAAACTGTAATTTATCCACAACATCTTGGGAAAATTTACACAAAGAGGACACAGTAGAGAAGAGTCGCTGTGAGGGAGCTGCCGTGCTTTTCACCTGCACGGTTCAGCGCAGCGAGACCAGGAGGCGGCTGGCGTGTGATCGGGACAGGCGGGAGGAGGACGTGCCTTGGCCCGGAGGACCCTGCTGTGCCCCATAAAGCCCTCCAGTTTTGGAGAAGTAGTGAGAGAAGCGTCGCTGTGAGGGAGCTGCCGTGCTTTTCACCTGCACGGTTCAGCGCAGCGAGACCAGGAGGCGGCTGGCGTGTGATCGGGACAGGCGGGAGGAGGACGTGCCTTGGCCCGGAGGACCCTGCTGTGCCCCATAAAGCCCTCCGGTTTTGGAGAAGTAGTGAGAGAAGCGTCGCTGTGAGGGAGCTGCCGTGCTTTTCACCTGCATGGTTCAGCGCAGCGAGACCAGGAGGCGGCTGGCGTGTGATCGGGACAGGCGGGAGGAGGACGTGCCTTGGCCCGGAGGACCCTGCTGTGCCCCATAAAGCCCTCCGGTGTTTACACGCGGCCGCGTGTCACGGCCTGCGTGGCGTGGCCTAAAGGGGCGTGGCTCAAGGGGCAGGTTACGCCCCTTTGGCGCCCCTTCGGCGCACGTGAGGTGTCGTGTGGTGTGTCCATCTTGGAGCCGATTACAGCATCATGGGCAAAAGGAAAGCGAAGTTGGATGAAAAATCGGGGGCTGGTGCTACAGAGAGGAAAGCGGCGGGCCCTATGGACAAACACGTGACTGTTTTGCTGCCTGGTAATCGTTCTCCGGAGGAGGCCTCTGAGTCCTGTTCTCTGGTCTTCTCCTCCCTTTCCTCTTCCTGCTCTTTCTTCTACCCTCTCTGGTAGTCCCCTTGAGCGGCTTCCCCCTTTTCCATGTCCTGTTTTTCCACCCGTAGTAGAACCTGAAAGTTTAGTTTCTCCTAAGGGGGAGATAACCTTGCATGATATATGGTCTGCTATTCAAAAGATAGATACACGTTTAACTATTTTGTTCTTAAAAGGACATAGCAACATAGCTTAACTGTAGCTACCACAGTTATTTACTTAAATCAATTCAAAGATGTACTATCCTCTAGCATTTTTGTGAGCATTTGCAAGAAGGAAGTAAAAATAAGAGACATCTGGTTCGAAAAAGAGTGTAGCACTGAGGACTGATAGGAAGGGAATGGTGGTAGAAGTGTGATCCTGAGCTGACTAACACAGTAAGAACCATAAAGTTACTAAAGCTGCTTTGCTAATGAGTAGGATGCTATGTGATAGGGTGCAAGAGCTAGAGAAGGGAAATGAGCAAAAGGGTTAAGCTAGATAGAGCTCTTCCCTCCTTTTAGGAAAGTTCTGCCTTTAGTTGAATGGCCACTATCCAGTTTACAGCACTTCAAATCCCCAGGTTCCTGGCGAAAAGAAGACATCTAAGTGGAACCCTGATGAGCAGTCTCGGCTGGGAACGGTTAATGCCATCCTTAATACTCCAGCTGTCTGTTCCGTTACAGCATTCTGGATCTCAGAATTTCTCCATGCTAGAAAACATTGCTGGGCAGTGGGGGATGTAGGACCATGCAGAAACCAGGAAAATAAAGAGGTAATTAGCTTTTCATTTTAAAGTTAATTCTACTTCCTAACTGTGTGTGCCACCGCAATGCGACAGCATTTTAATGGAGCCAAATTTCTGTCAGATAAGTAATAGAGCTCTTAACAGAGAGGAGATGATCCGGTTATTGATCCAGTTACAAAGGAAAAATTGGTATATTTTCATCTCTTACACATACGAAAACTTCTAAGTGACATGTTTGTAATGGGAAGGGCGGAAAGGACACTACAAAAGTCACATTTGCCAATGGTTCTCTCTCTTGCATTCTCCCCAGTGTAATGGGTATATTGATCTCAAGCCCTTATTTTCTTCCTGATAAGAGAGGTACTATAATACAACAGCCATAATGCTGTACACAAAAAAAATAGGGCCAGGAATTTGGTCTAAAGTAAAATCCCAGCCTTAATTTTGTCTATCTGGGAAGGTAGGCAGGGTTAAGCACCCAAAGGAAAACTAGAAAGTGCTGGGTTTAGCATTTTTGGAGCGTGTAGATTGTGAACCAGCTACGGAGATCCTTCACAGATTTAAAAATATCCTTGCTGAGCCCTCTTCAAGGTTCAACAGAAAATATGACAGCTTGTGCCTTCCTGTTTCCTCGCTACTTCTCCGATCACATCAGGCCTTATTCTGGTGCATCTTCACGCTGTTTCAGAATGGAAAAAATTGTTGTCCCGGTTAATTATTTAAAATGGAAGCACGTAGTGAGTAATTTTATAATAGGGTGCCTCTTGTAAAGTTCCAAAAAGGCACCTATTTTAATAAAGGCAACATACAGGCGCCTCTGTGCCTTCATAAAATAATTTCCCAAAGCCTGGCTCCATAGCACACAAGTCCTCACAGAGATTGTGCAAATGTGTGCAATTCACAGGTCTGCGACTAAAAAGCTGTTTGATTATTTTCATCTAATTTCCGTGTATTTTGGTGTGCTGAAAACAAATAAAATATTGAAAAAAAACCTCCTAGACGTCATGATTTGCCACAACATGCAAAATTGTCTTCAAATTTATCAGATTTTTTCAAATTACTATTAATTAATTCAAATTACTATTAATTAATTCACATAAGTGCATTTAAGATATAAAATGCCAAAAAAACATTAAAGGGGTTGTCCGAGTTATGTAAAAAAATATAGCACTGTAAATCTGATGGTCAGCAATATATACATAAGCTAAGCAAGTTTTAAGTCCGTGCTTCTAATGGTAGAAGGGATTAATCTTTCCTGAAGAATCCAGTGGGAGGGAGACACAGGGCAGATAGCAGCAGCTCAGGGGGGCGTGGCCAGCACTGTGACATCTCGTGTACAGACACAGAGCTGCTCTCTCCTGCATGCCACACTTGTGCACGAATCATCATCAGGTTCTTGGTTCTAGGCTGTTCACACTTTTTCATCGCAATTCGTGTTAGCTCATCATTCTTCAACCGTTATGGCTCCGTGAAAGTGTATTAATTCGCCAGACAGTTTCTGTTTCATCTGTGGTGAATATACAGTGTTGAAGCAACAGCAGAATATTACAGACTTTGTGAAAAAAAGTATACTTTGCATACTTTGGACTAAAAATTGGAGATCAAGATAAAGTCTGGGCACCTCATAAAGTGTGCAAACGGTGTGTTGAGGACCTCCGAAACTGGTTCAAGGGTAAGAAAAAATCTTTCCGTTATGGGATTTATTTTATTTATTTATTTAACTGTATTTATATCCCGCTTTTCACCGGGTCAAAGCGGTGGGACATATAACAAGGGGGGAGGAATCAATGGTGGGGGGGGGCCCATCACCGGGGGTTCAACATTGATGATTTTGGGATGAACATAGAGACTGACAAGGTAGCATAGTTACTGGTCTGGAGTTTTTGAGAAAAAATAGGGGGGTTCCTATTCAGAGATGTTCTTGGAATAGGACGGTTTTTAGCTGCTTTTTGAATGATGGGAGATCACCGTTGTTCCTGATGTGGTTTGGTAGAGAGTTCCAGAGGGATGGGGCATAGAGTTCAAAGGCTCTGTTGCAGGTCCGTTGTGTTGCCTTGGTCCTTTTGTGGGGGACTGCAATGGAGCTGTTGGAGGATTGTCTGGTCGTTCTGCTGTGGGTTGGTCGAGGTAGTAGGGAGCAGAGTGGGGTGCCTTGTGTTTGGTGGATGGTTTTGTGGGTGAGTAGAAGAGCTTTGTATTTGATTCTTGCTTCGATGGGGAGAATATGAAGGTCTTTCAGAATTGGGGTGATGTGGTCCCTTTTCTTTGCATTGTGAATTATTCTCGCCGTGGTGTTTAGGGCAATTCGGAGAGGATTGGTTTGTGTGGCAGGTAGGCCATGGTAGATTATGTTGCAGTAGTCTAGATGAGGGAGTGTCAGAGCTTGCATTACTGTCCTGAAGTCCTGCGGTTCGAGGAGAGGTCGGAGACGTTATACCGTTTTTGCCTTGTGGAATACTGTTCAAGTGGTCTTGTTGATTTGCTGCTTAAGGGTTAGGGCTTGGTCAATGATAATGCTGAGATATCTTATGTATGGTTGTATTTGGATTTGCGTGGTTCCCATAGTGATGTGAGTGGGTGGTTTGAAGTCTTGGTCTTTTGTCAATATAAGAGCCTCGGTCTCCTTTATGTTAATGGATAAGTTGTTCTCTTGTAGCCAGTTGGATACGTCGGTGAAGCAGGTTGACAGCTGGCCGTTTGTCGGGTCTGTGGTTGTAATTGGGGCGTAGAGCATTATATCGTCGGCGTATATGTGGAAGTGGACATTGTGAGAGTGTGTATGACTGAACAGAGTGGACGGAGGTAGATGTTGAAAAGCATGGCTGATAATGTGGATCCTTGCAGTACTCCTTGATGTTGCTGGAAGGGGGGTGAGGTTGAGTTTTTGGTGCGGATTAGTTGCTGTCGGTTGGTTAGATAGGACTTGAACCATTGGAGTACAGTATCTTTGATCCCAATTGTTTGGAGTCTGTGGATAAGGGTGTTATGGGAGATGGTGTCGAAGGCCGCTGATATGTCCAGGAAGATTAGGATGAATCCTGAGTGTTTCTCTTGGGTTCCTATGATGAGGGTGTTCATCAGCATGGATTCCTATGGTATGGCGAGAGCAAAAGAACCATAGTGATGACTCTTACTTTTGTTCATGCGATGTGAAAGGGTTTAATTCCAGATGGAAGCATTCCATTTCATGCCCCAATCTTCACTCGGCAATTCGTCCCATCCCCCATGGCACAGATATACCAGTACCCAAGCCCCCTGCTACCTTGAAAGAGATACCTAGCTCCGATAAAGGTGAAGTCATACCTGAACCAGATGACGAATCAAGTTCTGACTTTGAAGATGATACAAGACCAAAATTGTTTTCTCAGGAGGAGATGAATGATTTGGTAAGAGACCTGAATCTTCCCAAAGATGCCGCTGAGTTACTTGGATCAAGGCTGAAAAGCAGGAATTTATTGTTGCCAGGAGTGTCATCTTCATGGTTCAGACATCGTGAAAAGGGGTTCGTTCCTTACTTCACCCAGGAAGACAAGTTGGTTTATTGCATTGATGTCGAAGGTCTGATGGATCAATTTAAAATCCAATATGATTCAGAGCAATGGCGTCTTTTTATAGATTCTTCAAAAAGAAGTCTCAAAGCAGTTTTACTCCACACCAGTTTTTACGCTTCCATACCTGTAGGTCATTCTGTACACTTGAAGGAAACCTAAGAGAACTTGGAATTGGTTCTTCGTAAACTTAAATATGAAGACCATGGTTGGCAAGTGTGTGGGGACTTGAAGGTCTTGTGCATGCTGCTCGGGCAACAAGCTGGGTATACCAAATATCCTTGTTTTCTGTGTCTATGGGACAGTCGAGACCGACAAAATCACTGGACCAAGAAGAGTTGGCAGCCGAGGGTGCTAACAGTCGGTGAAAAAAATGTCCTCCGAGAAACTTTGGTACCTTCCCATAAAGTTCTTCTACCACCTCTCCACATAAAATTGGGATTGATGAAGCAATTCGTAAAATCACTTCCAAGAGATGGAGAATGCTTCAAATACTTGGTCACCAAGTTTCCAGGTCTGTCGGAGGCAAAATTGAAGGAAGGTGTGTTCGTCGGACCAGACATTAGAAGGCTTATAGTTGATCAAGAGTTTGTCAATACCATAACGGATCCTCAAAAAGAAGGGTGGATTGCATTTAAAGAAGTCGTACAGAAATTTTTAGGCAATAACAAAGATCCTCACTACAAAAAGATCGTCGGACGAATGCTGAAAGCATTTCAAGCTTTAGGTTGCCTGATGAGTTTGAAAGTGCATTTCCTCCAGTCCCACCTTGACTACTTTCCTGAAAATTTGGGAGCTGTGAGTGAGGAACAAGGTGAACAATTCCACCAAGACATTAAAGAGATGGAAAGGAGATACCAGGGAAAATGGAGCATTATAATGATGGCAGACTACTGTTGGATGCTTTAGAGAGACATTCCAGATGCTACTCACAAGCGTAAATGCAACAAGAGGAGCCTCACAAGGAAGAATAATTGAGTTTAGTGTATGTAGGTAAGCTCATTTCAGTTCAAAAAATGATTTTCATGAAAATATTGTAATAAAACTTTAATTTTATAAGTCTATTTCCATTTATTTTGAGGTATTGTCTTATTTAACATAGTTACCTAAATTGTCAGGAAACGTGATGTTCTATGACATAATGGAGGTCATTTTCAGATTCAGCGCACCAAAAAACAAAGGTTATGTGGAATAACCAAAACAGCTCTCGAAAAAATTTTTTTGCAGACCTGTGTTTATTTAAGAGCCCTTTTCTCTGCTTTAAAGGTAAAAATTTGCTATGAATCTACCTTCGTAATGGCATGGCACTTCTGATGTGCCTGTTTTCGAAGGGAAAGCCCCAGCTATTTTCTCTTTGCAAGCCATTGTAAAATTGCACACTCTAAAGACAACCATATGCTCTCCTCCGGCTTTTTAGTGTGCATGGCCAAGAAGTATGTACTGTCAAAATGTCATGTCTGAGTGCTATTTTCCTCTCCTTACCTAAAGATGCCTTTGGGAATACCTCTTCCAGCCCAGCTAAAAATATGCACACTGTGGAAAATCTCTCATACTTTCAGCAAGACAGAAGGCAATTTTCAACAAAGTCATTTACCCAGGTAAGGGGCTTTGGAAATTGTCCTTTCCATGTACACATGGCAGCCGTGATTTTTGAAACAAACATAACATGTACTTATTGTTGACTTGTACCCCTGCCTATTGGTGCCTTGCTGATAGTTCTCAATGGGGCATGTTTCCTAAAGTCCATACTGGTAATACTTTCAGGCCCTGTTCCCAGTGCGGGGGCCTGCACTAACTACAGGGGGCTATGCATCATCCCTCTAAAGTTAGTGCACTACAAAGCCACTACACAAACTGGCACATGGGCGCACTTAACGCCACCCATTGAGGTGGCATTAAGGGCACTCACACTAACAGCAGTCATTGTGAGCTACTAACGCCCACACTAATTGCAAAGTGCCGTCAACTCCTACATTCTTCCGTTGACCCGCCCAGTCCCTGCCCCAGTTATCATGCGAGTTTGAGCACAGGACCTTTGCTACTTGTTAGCATGGCACTTTTACTTTGCATTAAACCCCACACTACAGGTAGCATACTTTAGTAAATATGCCCCAATATGCACACATTTCTTTTCTTATTTTTGCGTAAATGAGCCAGATTGTATACCTGCACCAGATGGGCAGTTTCAATCTTCTATATTATCACTACCATCACATTCTGTTTTGGGTTCAAAGCTGTAATGTGTCAAGAGAACACCGAAAACCAATGAGTGACTTTAGAAGATGAGCAGAGAACTATTTATCTTCTCTGACTGTGCAAAGGGCGGGTGTGCTGAGGTTTCTCCATAATCACTATGGTGTTTTTGTTTCAACCTGGATTTAAAAAGTTTCAAATCCAGAGGATGGCATTATTCCCCCCCCCCCCCCCACACCCTTAGTTCATCTTTTTGTGTTAAGCCAGGCTACCAACACCTGGATACTTTGGAGTAAAATTCAGAGTAAAGGACAGGAGCTATGAGCTTTCAATGTTGTGAAATGTTAGACTGCTATTATTCATTGCTTACTTGCACGTAATTTCATATGGATTGCAAGTAAACTCTAAAGCAGGGGTCTCAAATTCCAGTCCTGGAGGGCTGCAAACCAGTCAGGTTTTCAGGGTATCCCTGATGAATATGCATGATATATTTGCATATATCACCCCAAGCTTGTAAATAGTTGATACGAGAACTGTCGATATATATATGTTTAGCTCTTACTATTATACTTCTAGCGCACACTATTACATTTACAGTGTCACTGTATATAGTTAAAAATGGTCCATGTACTGAATACATACCTGTTACTGTATTATTCAGACCTTTGTTTAATGTAAACCACTTTTGATCTAATGGAAAAATGCGGTATAAAAATTTACAATAAATAAATAGTCAGATGTGGCTTCATGGAGGGAGAAGGTTGTGTTTGTCTAAAAAGAACGTCTCTGGGTTTTAGAAGATTTGCATCGCAGTGCATTATTTTCAGGTATAGATGTAATTCAAATTAAAGAACAAGAGGCTACTCTGTTTTATTCAAATCATAGCCTGGTGTAGAAAGAGTGATCCAATAAACAAAAGAGCACTGAATTTGAGAAAAGCTGAGAGATTATCAGCTAGATCTCCTTAGGTGGTGATGGATCTCTTAGATGCAGAGTTTAAAAGTGAAATAAATGGTCCATTAGAAAACTTGACATGTCAAACTGATTCTGCAGAATTCTCAAAACTATGACGTGCTTCCAGGTTGTCCCAAGGATTTGAGTATATGAAAACTACTTTTTTCATAAATATTTTCCGTTTACAATTGTATAAAACCATAAACTGCAAACAGCAGCATGTCAAACACTGTTGGTGCTAAAGAAAAATAGTTAACATTCTCCAGCATAAACTGTGGCCAGCATTACAGAACATCATCTTACATTTTCTAGGGTCTAAGCTACCTCTTAATCACAATAAATTCAAGGGCTGATGCTGTGCCCCTAAGGAAAAAAGAGTGAATTCAAGCTGCCTGCTGGTAGGAGGGTGAAATGCTAAGAGAAGGGGTAGGAGGTATTGTGCTGAGACAACGGAGTTACTTACCTGTAACGGGGTTCTCAGTGGACAGCAGGATTGGTCAGCCACACCTGGTGACGTCATCCGACGGCGCCATGACGGAAGTGCTCTCTAGCTCAGAAGCTTCTGAGCATGTGGGAGGTCCCACCTCCCTCGGCCCGCCCCTAGCCGGCCAGTGAGTAACTAGCTATGCCCGTACGGCTAGGAGAGCAGGCCGCCCTCATGCAGGGGAGGTGGGTGGGAACGTGTGGCTGACCAATCCTGCTGTCCACGGAGAACCCTGTTACAGGTAAGTAACTCCGTTTTCTCCTAGGACAAGCAGGATGTGTCAGCCACACCTGGTGTCTCCCAAGCTACGATTCACGCTGAGGAGAATGAGGGAGGCATGCATATACCAACAATAGTGTTTATTAGAATCCAACAATAATACAAGTGCAACCCTCGGCAACGTGCCGGCGGTGACTATTAAGTAGGACAGTACCTGTGCAACTGCAGAGGTAGAGTACACTGTGCAACGTAGAGCATATCATCATTAGTGCAACTGAAACAACATAATCATTAGTGAAACTGAAAACAACATAATCAATTTAGCAGACAAGAACAACAAGTGCATAACGTTTGTGTGACTGTGAGGTAGCATACGTAGTCATTCAACAAGTGCATAACATTTGTGCAAGTGAGAGGTAGCAATTTGCAATAAAATCACTTCAACAATGTAACAACAATTGTGCAAACAAAGTAACCGAGGGGTAGCAGTTTGCAATCAACTCAACAATTTAACCATGAGCAAAAATTTTGCAACAATGTAACCCGCAACTGTGCAGGAACTAAACACCCTCCGTAGACCAACCTGGCAACAGGTTGGATGGCTGCTCGCTCATCCCTGAGCTGGATCCGTATGGCCCACCTTCCAAGGTGCTGTGGCAGCGGTTAAAACTGCCCGGCCAAAGGAGCCGTCATTCTCCGCCTGTATGTCAAGGCAGTAGTGTCTTTGGAAGGTTAAATGTGAGGACCAAGTGGCGGCTCTGCAGATTTCGCTCACCGGCACCTCCTGTGCGCAGGCTAGCGAGGCGGCTATAGCCCGTAGCTGATGTGCACTCGCTCTGTTGGATGGGAGTGTGCCCGCTTTTTGAAGACAGTAGGCCATGCAAGCTGCGATCCAACGGGAGAGCGTGCATTTCGAGACAGGTCTGCCCGGTCTGTTTGGGTCAAAGGAAATGAACAGCTGGGTCCCCAGGCGAGTTGTGGACGTCCTGTCGAGGTAGATGCGTAGGGCGCGTACGCTGTCCAAAGAGTAAAGGCGTTGTTCTTCGGGAGAAGAGTGTGGGGGTGGAAAGAAGGATGGTAATTCCACCGCCTGGTTCACATGGAAAGCGGAGGAGACCTTGGGCACGAACTTAGGATGAGTCCGTAGGGATGCCCGGTTTTCGTAGAGTTTTGTATATGGCGGGTGGGCCACCAGCGCCTGCAGTTCACTGACCCGCCGGGCTGAGGTGATGGCGACCAGGAACAGAGTCTTCCAAGCGAGAAACTTTTCGGGAGCTGTTGTCAAAGGCTCAAAGGGGTCCTGCGTGAGCTGGTGTAGGACTACATTGAGGTCCCATGAGGGTACCGGTTTCTGTACCGGCGGTTGCAGATTTCGCAGCCCTCGCATGAAACGCGTCACAATGGGGAGCGATGAAATGGGGCCTGAACTTGGGTATTCCGGGCTTACGTGTAGCGAGGCAATGGCCGCGAGATGCACTTTGATGGATTGCGGTTTCAAGCCCGAGCTGAAGAGGAAGGCGAGGTACTTTAAGACAGTGGGTACAGGGCAGGACGTTGGTAGGACTCCCTGGTCCTTGCACCATATACTGAAGCGTTTCCATTTCAAGACGTAGGCTTTTCTGGTTGAGGGCCTCCGCGAGGCAAGCACAATTTGTCGGACCTCTGAGGGCAGGTTGGAATCCTGAAAAGTCAGCCTCTCAGCCTCCAGGCCGTCAAGGCTAGTGTCTCGAGGTTGGGGTGCCAGGTGCTGCCCCCGTTCTGGGTTAACAGGTCCGGTCGCAGGGGGAGGCGAACAGGGGTTCCCGTGCGAGCTGCAGCAGGAGAGAGAACCACATCTGTCGCAGCCAGTAGGGGGCGATCAATATTACGTGCGCCTTCTCTTTGATGATGTGTTGTATTGTTGTTGTCAGGAGCGGGGTTGGAGGGAATGCGTACACTAAGTCCCACGTCCCCCAAGGGATGGCGAACGCATCCGACGCCACTCTCTGCTGCGACGGGTGCTTGGAACAGAACAAGGTGCATCTGGTGTTCATCTCTGTTGCGAAGAGGTCGACCTGGGGGGTTCCCCAGTGCCGAAAGAGATTGGCTGTCACTTCCTTGTGTAGCGTCCACTCGTGGGTTTGGAGCTGTCTGCTGAGCCTGTCCGCTAAGATGTTCTGTTCCCCGGGAAGGTAGGTTGCCTGCAGGCTGCAGTTGTTGGATAAGGCGACTGCCCATGTCTCTAGAGCTTCCTTGCATAGCGTGCGTGATCCCGTGCCTCCTTGCTTGTTTATATAGAACATGGCCACTTGATTGTCCGTTTGTACCAAGATTGCCTTCCCCGCAAGATGTGTCATGAATGTCTGAAGGGCATATTTGACGGCCCGAAGTTCGAGAACATTGATGTGTAGGGCACGTTCCGCTCTTGTCCAGGCCCCTTGCATGTTGAGATGCAGTAAGTGGGCCCCCCATCCGGTTGCAGATGCATCCGTCGTGAGGATGAGCTGGTGAGTGAGGGGTTGCAGGCACTTGCCTACTGACAGGTTGCTTGACTTTGTCCACCAACGTAGGCTCTGGATAACATTGATTGTGATCAGGATGCGAGTAGTGAGAGGTTGGGATAGTTGCTTCCAGTGGGTTCGCAGATGCCACTG
Organism: Ichthyophis bannanicus; assembly: GCA_033557465.1. Lineage (NCBI taxonomy): Eukaryota > Metazoa > Chordata > Amphibia > Gymnophiona > Ichthyophiidae > Ichthyophis > Ichthyophis bannanicus. Next base: position 78,485,061 of record CM066050.1, on the reverse strand, counting down.
AAGGGAGCGCATGTGGAGTCTCGCCAGCGGGAGGACTGACGTCGTCGCTGCCATATGGCCTAGAAGACACAGGATGTCGCGGGCTGATGTGTGCTTCTCCGCCGACACTTTCTTTGCCAGTTGCACAATGGCCTTGATTCTGGTCTGGGGCAGGAACGCCTTGCAGGCTTTGGTGTCGATTATCGCCCCGATGAACTCCGTCCACTGTACGGGTTCGAGTCGTGATTTGTCCTTGTTGAGCAGGAATCCCAGTCTGGCTAGTAGGTGTGTAGTTTGGTGGATTGCTCGGCGGAGTTCGTGAGCAGAGTTCGGCGACAGGAGCCAGTCGTCCAGGTAAGGAAAGATGGCGACGCCTTGCTTGCGGAGGTGTGCAGCCGCGACCGCTACGCATTTTGTGAAAACTCTGGGTGCTGGCGAAAGGCCAAAGGGCAGCACTCGATACTGGTAGTGACATCCCACAGCTATGAATCTGAGGTATTTTCTGTGGGAGGCATGGACTGGAATGTGGGAGTAGGCATCCTGTAAGTCCAGTGTAGCCATCCAGCTGCCCGCTCTGATGAGGGGGAGGATGGAGTTGAGCGAGTACATCCGGAACTTCTCCTTCTTGATGAAGTGGTTCAGCTTTCGGAGGTCCAGGATGGGGCGGAGGCCCTTTGACTTCTTGGGAATAAGGAAATAGCGGGAGTAGAATCCAGTGTTGACTTGGTCCGCGGGCACTCTCTCTATCGTGCGTGCCCGGAGAAGCTGTTGAAGGAGCTCCGAGAGTGTTTGTTCCTGATGGGGTGAGGGCTGGCTGGTGGGTTGCTTCCGCTGCCGTGGAAGGGAGGAGAGACGCAAGCGGTAGCCTGTCTGTATTATTTGAATGACCCACTTGTCCGTAGTGATCTCCTGCCATGCCGGGAGGAAGTAGGACAGCCGGCCCCCAACAGGGTGGTCTGCTTGTCCCGTAGGGGGGCCCGGGCAGGGCAGGTAGTCAGAAGGACGAAGAGTCTTTCCCTGGCTGGGAGGTGTTGTTCAGCTTTTGCTTGCGTTGTCGTGGCTGCTGTCTCTGAAAGGACGACTTGTGATAGGACTGCTTGAATCTGGGCGGCTGCCAATGACGATTGGAGCCATAATATTGTTTGGACGAGGAAAAGGGTTTCTTAGAGTAGCTCCCTTTCCTGGACCAGGAGGGTCGTTCAATCCCATCCGCAGCCAGGGTCTTCAAAGTGGTGCAGTCCTCTTTCAGGTCCTTCACTGTGTCAGTGATCTTGTCTCCAAAGAGGGAGTCGCCCGAACAGGGTGCGTCGGCGATCTGATCGTGGGTGTTATCAGTGAGCCCCGATGCACGAAGCCATGCCCATCGACGAGCCGATATGGCTGTGCCCGCTGTCCTTACCGCTGTGTCAAAGGAGTCGAAGGCTGTACTCATCAGGTGTTTGCTGCACTCCACTAGCTCCTGGATGGAGGTGGAGGCGGATGTACGTGAGTCTTTAGGGAGATCCTGTAAGTGGCCCTTGAGGTCCGCAAGGATGGCATCCTGGAATAGGACATGCTGGAATTGATGCGCTGCTATCTTGGCGTTCAGCATCGCGCCTTGGAACACTCTTCCCCATGTCGTCCAGACGCTTGGGGTCCCGGCCCGGTGGATTTGCGGCTTGGACACGCGTGGATTTGACTCGCTTGAGCGCTGAAGCCACCACTATAGACTGGTGTGGTAGTTGTGGTTTGTCAAACCCCGGAGTCTTGTGGATAATGTACTTACTGTCCAGGCGCCTGGAGCAAGGCTGGCCAGACGCTGGGGACTGCCAGAGTGTCAACTGCTTTTCCTTAAGCTTGCGGTGAAGGGGAAGGGCCATGGCTGGTTTAGGGCCACTGAGGTATTTCATGACCTCAGGTTCCTGCTCATCAGGCGTGTCGTATGTGGTAAGCCCGAGTTTGGAAACCACCTTCCTGAGAAATTTTGGGTAGGTGAGGTCCTCAGGTACTGGTACAGACGGAGAGTCCATCTCATCCGTCTGGGGTTTTGAAGTGTTAGCATCTGGTCCCAACTCTTCCCCTTCGCTTCCCTCGGAGTGCAGCTGCACTGGGGAATGCGGCTGCCTGGACAAGGCCGGGGAAGGCGATCGTGCTCTGGAGGGCGAGCGACTGGGGTCTCGTGGAGAGAGGGAGCGCTCCGAGCCCGGTCGTGCCCCAGGGGAAGCAAGTGCATGATCCCGAGGGAAATCATGTGTATGATCCTGGACCACTCGCTGGGGGGCAGTCTGTTCCACAAGGCGAGTGAGCAGATGCAGGATTGCAGAGGAGGTGGAGTCCGAAGACCGACTGCTCCTATGACCCCTGCTGCTCTTTGAGCCTGACCTCCTGCTCCTCTTGCGTCTATGGGGGGATCCACTGCAGGAATCCCTTGACCCCGAAGGAGCCCGATGTCGATGTTTTGCTGTTCTTTTCCTGCTCTCACAGTTGCCGTTGGCTGTGCCGCGTTCGCGGCTTCGCCGGCGCTGATGGCAGGAGTCTGCGGTGCAGTGTCTGCTTCTCCCGTGCGGGAGGGGGACATCCGCGTCGTTCCCACGCCGATCGCTGGCTTCTGCTCCGCTCCGAGACTCCTCTGCCGTTGATGGCACAGCTGAGGGACGCGGGGAAGAGGTCTGTCCACGCTGAAGTTCGGCGGCCCGGGACCTGCTTGCCGTGCTGGAATGGAGCTCCTCTGCAGCGGTCTTGGAGGTGCTCGGCATAGGGGAAGGCTGCCGGCGCTGAATCGGAGCGGAGCCGTGGTGACCAATCCCGGCAGAGGGGACGTGTCCGGAGGCAGAGCTAAGCGGTTCAAGGAGGACGGCGCCATTTTGGGAGGCGTCCTGGAGACCGCATGGCCTTGGAGAGCAGCACTCAGCAGGAGGGCTCACCCGGAGGGAAGAGGCCTCACTGGAAGCACGCCGATGATCGGGGGAGACAGCGCTCGAACCCCGGTGCGATGAGGCCTTTCCTGGCTCGGAGGCAGTGCTTGAACCACGGTGGGAAGGGGCCTTTCCTGGTTTGGAGGCCGCGCCTGAACCCCGAAGAGCGGGGGCCTTTCCTGGGTCGTCCCTCTGCCGCTTGTCTGTCCGGGAACGGGCTGCCGGCACGGAAAGTGAAGCAGCTTTGGCACGGTCCTTACTTTTTTCCCGGGTGGTGCTGGAAGACGCCGTGGAGGAGATCAAATCTTGCAGGGCATGCTCCCGGTGTTTCCTTGCCCTGGGAGACATCCGTGCACAGCTGGCACAATCTTCAACCCGGTGAGAGGATCCTAGACACCCGATGCAGTGTTGGTGAGTGTCTGATAAGTTCATCTTCCTATTGCAGATGGAACACTTCTTGAAGCCTGGTTTAGGCATTAAAACTGAGGTATTCTTAATATTTGTATGGAGAGCTTGAAATTCCGTCTTGAGGCAGGGCGGAAGAAAAGAAACTGGCCGGCTAGGGGCGGGCCGAGGGAGGTGGGACCTCCCACATGCTCAGAAGCTTCTGAGCTAGAGAGCACTTCCGTCATGGCGCCGTCGGATGACGTCACCAGGTGTGGCTGACACATCCTGCTTGTCCTAGGAGAACTCTGAGTCCCCGTCTTTCTTTTCCATATTTATGGGATGGGTAGGTGGTGTTTTGTTGGGGAGTGTTCAGATGTTCAGGGGTACTTGCGGCTTGAAAGTTGAGAAACCCTGCTGAAGGTTGCAGGTGCAGACTTGAGAAGGTTGCCTGGGGAGAAGGGCGACTCTCAGAAATGTTTCACACTTAGAAAAGAGGAGAACTAAATCAGTGATGTAAAGAGAACATTACTTCTGGAGCTAGATGACCAAATGAGCAAGAGAAAATTGCTTGACCCCCTAGCCTAAAAAATAAAAAAGTTGGGCTGTTTCCAGTCTACCACACCATTTTCAAAGGAAAACTCTCTGAAGAGTTTTGCTTTGAAAATCTGTGGTCCAGTGGGGACCATGACTGCAAAAATACCTGTAGAGTCTGCAAGTGAAAGGACATGTAAGGAATTAAAAATAAACTCCCTCTGGGAAGTGTATGCAGTTATTTAAAAACAGACTCCTTGTGTACATTTTGCTGAAACAACATTGGCCCCACCCCCAGAACCATATCAGCCCCGCCTACGGCACCATCCCTTCCCCCCAGAGATTTTTAGGGACAATTTCATTTTTCAGAGGTTTTCTTTTAATCCCTTAGTAATTGTCTCTAAAAATCTCTAAAAATCACACTGGCCAGAAAAGGCTGGTAGCAACATAAACTTGCATAATAAATATGAATATTAAAAGATAGTAATATCTCCGTGTATTGCTTTGAATTATTGTGATTGAAACAATTTTCCAATTAGACTTTTAATGGAAAACAAAAAGAAATAAAAGAATCCCTGTAGAATGTATTTCTAATATTTGTAAGAGAATGCAGTTCCCCACTGGAAGGCAAAGCAAGGCCTCAGAAATGTTAATAGAAGGCCATCGACTGCTCCCTGTTAAGCTTGGGTTCATTGTTCTTGGAAGTCTGCTACCAAAATAGCTTTGGGAAAAACATGCTGAATAGATACCCTAGTTATAGATATGGTAAACAGTTACCATAATTAAACGTACATCATATGGTTGATAGAGATACCGGGATAAACAGAAAATATTGCATTTCTGCTCCAAGAAGCAGGGAGAAGCTGATAATTAAGGTGAGATTACTGGAGAGTTGCAAACACATTTTCGAAGACCTTTCTCTGGGTAAAGCAGTGCTTTATGCATAGAAGTAGGCTTATATAAGAGGCACGTCCTTATAGACACAGCACGCACTGCCTGGGGGCTATCGTGTGGGTAGAGCAGAGGTGGAATTTTAATGTACACATGTTCTATGAAATATGTGGGTACACATGTAGAGACCATGCACACATTTATATCGAATTCAGAGCAGGTGTAAATTTGTGTGTTTCAATCTGACCGCCACTGGGGACGGTTCTAGAGGCCTAGTTTATAAAAGCACATGAAGCTTCATTTTAGAAACGATGTGTAGCTGAAATTTGGGATGTCCCAGTCAAAACTTCTGATATGCAATGAGAGGGGAAGCAGAGAAGGTGGTGGCACATGTAAGTGCCTTGTAAAATTGACCTGTCTTCACCCTGAAAGATGCACGTGTCCACCGACTAAAGTGAAATTGGGACATGTAGAATAATGGGTCGGACATGTGTAGTTCTTTCCTGGATTATAGAGTGCCCATGGCCCAATTTCATAATGCCCCTTTATGTCTCCTTCTTTACACATCCCGGCCTGCCATTTTGCAACCCGGGGCATGCAGCCGCACAAGAGCCAGGAGAAATGTCTTCTTAGTGCCGCATTTTTTGGAAGACGTGATAATTAACAGGAATGAGTGGGTATTTCCCTCATCACCTTACAGTCGTTGATTTGCTGAAACTAGCACTTTCCTGATTTCTAATTGTGTCCAGGAGTATTTATTTATTTATTTTATTTAACAGCTTTTCTATACTGCTTTATCCTTCGGTCAAAATGGTTTTCATTGAAACAGAACATTTTTACAATGAACAGAGAAATCAACTTGGGTTGAGTATGTACAGTCATGGACGTCCCCATCAGCGAATTGAGATATGCTGCTGTGGTCAAAAATCACATGCACAAGTTTCTTTTTCAACCCTCCCTGGGCACGCCCCCATGCACCTTGGACATGTTTGCACTGGACACGTGTATATCCAAGGCTTTCCAAAATGGCTCAGGGGACATCCATGCAATTTCACTCTAAATGGGTGCTTTCAGACATGGAAATCATGATTAAGGCTTCTAAAATTACCCCCAGAGACACCTATGTTGCCCTTATAAAATAGCGGATGTCAATCTAATATCAGTGTCCAATAACTAGAAAAAGACTACTACTAAAACCAGGGCTGGCCTAAGAGTTTCTGCCACCCTAGACAGAAGCCTCTGTCATGCTGCCCTCTCCATTCGCCAAGCTGTGCCGCTCTCCCCCATGCTGAGTTGCTTCACCACCCCCTGCTGTTGCTGATTACAGTGGCAGTGTTGGGGATGGGTGGCTCTGCTCGGCTCAGCAGCAGGCCGTGGGCTTCAGCACACATTGTCTGCTGTTTCTGATCCCCAAACCTGTGTCAGTGGGGAAGGTCAGAAGCTGCAGGCCATGTGTGCCGAAGCACATGGCCTGCTGTGGGTCGCTTCTGCCAAGCTTAGCCACCCTCCCATGCCACTGTCAGATTCAGTGGCAGCAGGAGAGTAGGGGGGCGGAAGGCCATGTGTGCAGAACCACACAGCCTGCCGCCCACAGAGGCTTGCCGCCCTAGCTGGCTGCCTAGCCTGCCTAGTGGAGGGGCTGGCCCTGACTAAAACATGCAAAAAAGATCTCAATCCCTTGATACTTTTAAAAGTACTTCAAATCCATAGTAGAGAGCAAAGCAGGCACATAGCACTGAACCCTCTGTGGCTTTCATCATCAGTCCCAAATTATACTTTACTTTTCTCTTCTCATAATCAGTCCCAAACTGTTAATTGTATATTCTTTTTAACTTATCTTTAATTCATCAGTTCATCCACAAGAATAGGTCGCAAATTGCACTTAGAGCCTTCAAAGCGATTAATGCGGTTAGCAGAGCTGCCAACTGTGTTAATCATGGTGAATGGGATATCCACGGAATATCCACGGCTTTCGGCTCGACACACCCCGATGCCAAACACTTAGCATCATGGGGCGTTCCATGGTGGAGCAGAGGTGGCATCACTCAAACCAGGCAGCGGAGATATTGAGCCGCTACCTGGTTAGCGATATGCAGCAAAGGCAAGGTGCAGGAAATCCTTGCCTAACTTTCACTACATATTGCTAACTGGGTAAGTGGCTCAATATTGCTGCTACCCAGTTAGTGATCGGCCTGTGTGGTGAACCCAGATATGCAATGCCAGGCACAGATATGACCCCGGTATTGAATATCTGGGTTTCATTTTCAGCACCAGCGGCTAGCTCCCTTAGCAGCGTTAACCACCAGTGCTGAATATTAATTATTCTGTTCCATCATGCTCCGCTTCCAGGTCTGGGCCTCTATAAAATAGCCTTAAAATGGACTATAAATTCCAGAAGATGCCTTTCTATAAAATTACTCTGCCCCCTCCATGCACACAAGTCCATTTTTTATGCATGTAAAACTGAATTTATGCACACAAAAAACATACATGTATCGATGAAACAAAATTAATGCACTTCTCTATAAAATTATTCAGGGTGTGCATTCAATTTGTTAGTACGTCTTAAAACATTTAGAGCCCGATCCCATAGGGGGCACATCCGGGCCGTCCTGTACCCGATTCTGCACCGTGGGGTGTGCCCTTGCAGCAGCTGCGGAAGATGTCCAGCCAGCAAGATGGCCAGGCCTCCCTCTGCTCCCGCTGATGTGCTAGTGCTGTGGCATCCTGTTGCCATGGCACCAGGATGCCCAGTGGGAGCACTGATGGCCAGACACCACACTAGTCCAGTTTTCCTGCCACCCAACCCTCAGCAGGGTCTGTCAGGGCCAGGATCTGGTGGTGGGGACACACCTCCTCCTGAGGACACTGTGCTCCTGGGGGGCTGCTGAGCCACACAGGGCGCAAGCACAGAAGGGGCCACATATCATCACTGTGCTTCCAGGAAGCTCAAAAAGAGTGAGTTACTGAACGTGACTGGGTGGAGGGGGGCACCAGATTCATTAATTGCACAGGGCACATTTTTAGCTTGGTAGGGTCCTGTTTACACTTGCTATTTTAGGCATCCAAATTTTGTGGGCTTACATAGGTGCTTAGCATAGTAAGCATTTATTTTAATTTACAAACACTGGACACTGCAAATAGCATGGGCAAATGTGGTGCACTGAATATTCAAACTTACGCACGTAAAGGCAAACATCTCCCTAATCCCACCCTCATAAATGTTTCCTCAAACAGCGGATAAACTTTTCATTTATTTTCTTTCATTTTGCTACGTGTACAAGTCTAGTTTCGGGGTGCGTAAAACAATTTTATACTTTGACAAAAATGTCTTTGAAAATTACTCTCCCAAACATTTTCAGAATAAAGTAGCATATGAAGATTAAAAGGCCACATACTGGGGAGGACAAATTTCAAGGAGATTTCTGTGAGAATAAAGCATTTTAACATCATTATCTGCTAAAGGGCCTTTTTACAAAAGTGCACTAAGCAGTTTGCATGTGGTAACTGCGTGCTCAGAACTGTTTTAGCTATTAGTGTGGGGTTATGGAAGCTATTGCATGCTGATTCATATTAACTGCCACTCATGCCTTGGGTGGAAAATAGGCAGGATAGGGGTGGAGAATGGGCATGGGGGGCACATCGCAGTTAACAAGGGGGCTTGTATCATGAGCTGTCAATGTTGCAATTAGCATGGGTGCAGTTTATTTATTTATCCGGTTTTTTATACCCCTTTATCATTTCAATCAAAGCGGTTTACATTGTAACTTAAACTTGGTTACCTCCACCCAGGGCTGGCGCTACCATTAGGTGAACTAGGAGTTCTCCGAGAGCACTAGCCCTCAGGGGACGCTTCTGCTGCCCCTCTCTGGGACCTCTAGCAGTGGCAATGGCCTGAAACACTTAACTTACAACGGTTTGCCTCTAACCCCTCAGACCACCGGATGCTGACTTCCTGTTTGTAAACAGGAAGTTGGCAGCAGGCGGTCCAAGGGAGTGGAAGCGAACAGCCCTGTCATGCTGAAGTTGTAAGATAAGCATTGCAGGGCTGTTTGCAGCCATTACCGCCTCTGTAGGTCCCAGAGAGGGGTGGCAGTGGTGGCAATGGGGGGGGGGGGGACAGGCCCAGTTGAGTGGGGGGCACAAGGAATGAGATTTGCTGAGAGCACGTCATCTCCTTGTACAGGCTCTTCCTATACCTCGATAGGTGGAGATAAACTGTACCTGTATTAATTGTGAATGTTGCCACATGTTATGGTACCGTTCAGTTGTTACTGCTGGGAACATTCTGGAGGCAGTGAGCATACAGCATTTGCAATTACTGCCTAGATGTTTTTGTGCTAAATGCACTGTAATGCAAACTTTTAGGCATATTAAGAGACGGCATTTCCAGGGACATTTAGGCTGGGAAGGGAAAAACGCATGCATAGATGACATTATCAAACCTTCATACATAGCGTTCCGGCAAAAAAAAAAAAAAATCGATCAGCACAACAAGGTGAAATGATTGTACACATTTTCTACCCACTATAATTTTGAAGTGCACACATTTTCATGTGGTCTTTTCCCTAAAGTCAACAGTTTAAAACTTGCCCCCAGCATGTACTGGAAGAATGCATTTGGTTACAAAACGAGGGTTTTGAATACTCCCATTTCAATTTGATTTTTCATATTTTTCTCTCTATATTTTTAATCTCCTTTCTCCCTGTGCCACAAAAAGCCGTTATTTATGTACAATGGCAAAAATGCACATGGTTGTAATTTTCTCTTGAATATTCTCTTTTCGCAAACTAAAAACTAGGGACTAAAGAGCAAACTAATGTAATTCAGGCATACAAATTACAAAATACTTGCTTCTAAGCATCTAATTATTTTACAGTGCAGAAGAGCGGTAACGAAATGCTGATTTTTGTCAGTGTCTCAGATATGCACAGTACAGCAGAGAAGATGTATAGGGGTCTCAGAACCAACACTTTCCACGAGGTAAGCATTAGTTATAAAACTGCCATATTTAATCAATCTTTCGCAGCACTGCTAACCTCAAAGTTTAATAAATCTCTAAAATATTAAATGCCGTTAATATTTCTTGACATCCGGTAGGTTTCAATCAATCTGTTCTAGATATATTTTCTTCCCCGCCTCATTCCTTACATTATTGACATGCTTTATAAGGACTTGCCTAGTTTTATTCACCCAGTACGATTTTGTTAAATTTGGAAGGTATTTGTCAAATTAAGACTGTTCTAAAATGTATTATGTCTTTCCAAGAGATTCATGGAGAATTCTCTGTCCATTTTCATTAAAGTTTAAATGGAATATAAGCACTTGAATTTGGCAGGCTGCGTATTCTAACTTGTCCACAGAGTGTTCACATCTAAACCACCGCTTTTATATTTCATTCCATCTCCCATAGGCTGATAATTTCAGGCTGCAATAAGTAATTCTTACATCCTTCCATGGAAGAAAAGATTCCCAGATGTTCCGGTTCTTTTTGAGTTTTACTCCAGCCGTGTTTGCTTTTTGTGTCACCTTTTGTATATGTCTGGCAATATATGCTTTCCTTTTCCCCCTCTGAGTCACCACGAAGTGTTTTCCCAGTCTTTGCCCCTTTTGAATTATTCACAGTAAGTTATGCAATTTGGTTTTACGTGATCCTCTCCCTCCCTCCATGCTGTATGTATTCATTCTTCCTGAAAGATTTGTTTTCCTAACTAGACATATATTTCATTCATACTTGTTACTCTTACAATCCTCCCAACAGTCTATTATTATGCTTGGTTTTCAGTGATACGCTTAGAATGAATTTCAGCTCTTATCTGTGCTTCACTTATACATATGTACAAATTTGAATATTAGGTCCAACAATCACACTTTTATTTGTATTGAATTTATATTTTGATGTTTGATCTTGAATACATTCTTTTTGGAAATTTTTATACATTTATGCTTTTATGTTTTATAACATTTTTTTCTCCTTATGTTTCCATTTGATTTTGTTGTATGATTATTTTTTTTAATATGTCTGCTTTTTAATATGTTTGTTTTGAATTTGTTTGAGGCAGATGTGATGAAACACGCCGTGTTGGAGTTTTTAAATACAGGCTGCTTTGAAGCAATCTCGCTCCTGCTTGTTACTATTCAATGCCTGGGCCATATTCAGGCCCTGGCACTGAATATCTGGGTTGCCCGGAAGCTAACCAGGGAGCAGTGATATTCAGCCACTGCCCAGTTAGCTTCAGCAGTGAAAGTTAGGTCAACTTTCACTGCTGCTGACTTACACCATGTTGCGATAACCGGGCAGTGGCTCAATATTACCGCTGCCAGTTATCACTCAGTGATGCTCCCAGAACACCCTGATGCCAACTGGTTAGCATCCAGGGGTGCAGTGGCGGCAGCCACAGATATTCAGCAGCACTAACCATCTGTTAACCATGTTCATCCCTTTTAATATCGGGCCCTAAACGTTTTAATGTTGCATTCCTTGCTTGTCTTTCCTTTCTTAACTGAACTAGTTAGATCGCTTATCTGGCCTACTAAGATGGTTCTTATAGTTCTCCCAAATTACATAAACACACAACACTCTACCAAGCTATAATGCCACCATGTGACTCACAAAGATGTTGCTCTCCGCCCTCCCCCCCCTCTATTACTGACTCCAGTAGACTCCGAAGAGGTGCATCAAAAGGGCTCCCCAGCTATACACAGAAAGCTAGTCATTGGTTCTGGTATGATAAGCAAAGGGCAGACACTCTAGGCAGTGAAATCCTGTCTCTCTCAGTCTGGTGGACAGGAAACTAAATTACCCATTGCTTGGCTTTATAAAATCAGAAGAAAAACAAATCCAATAATACATTTGATACAATCTAAGTTGCATTATTGGATTGTAAGTCAACAGAGAAATAACTTGTGCGTACTTGAGCTCCAATTTGGAAGAGTCGAATAATTAAAATCTAAGGTCCAAATGGGATGGAAGGGAGGAGGGGAGGGGTAGAGATTGAAAGACTTTGTATATTTTGATGTTTTGGGTTGATAATGTTTAACTTTCTTCATTGTACTGCTCCTCTCCTCTGGTAAGCTAACAAACATATGGAAACATAACTCTAAAGTCCAAATCTAAAATCCATCTTCATGTGCAGCTTCCTAGTGTCAAGGCTTAGGGACTCAGGCAAGTTCTTTGAAGAAAGGGCACAACCTTGTTGCATAAGCCACACATTCTTAATGTAGGACCCCTTTCACTAAAATGCACTAAGTGCTTAAGGCTTGAAAATAGCGCCCAGAAACCGTTAACACAGGCCCACATTGTTACCCTGCTGGCATGACAACTATTGCATGCTAATTCCTGCGATAACTACACATTACACAATGGGGCAGTGATTAAGTGAGTTAGGGATGGAGAGTAGACATGGACAGCACATTATAGTTAACACAGAGGTAAATACGGCACGCTGTCAATTTTGCAAATAGTGTGGATGCACTTAGTGTCACCTCAATGGATGGCATTAAGTGTATCTGCATTAACTGATAATGCCACTGCTGTGTGTTAGAATATATTATGGTACAGTGACCACCAGGTACATGCTGGGCAAGCCCTCGATTACCAGCACATGACCTTTGCACCTAGTACTTATTCATTTTCACTCAAAGTGCATGGCAATTGCAAAAACTTTAAGTTAGTAAAAGGAGGCCCCTTAATTCTTTACCTTTTCTCTCTACTCTGGAGTGGAGGTGTAACCTAGTGGTTAGATCAGCAGGTTGAGAACCAGGGTTTAAATCTTAATTTTCTCATTGGTACACCTTCGGCAAGTCACTTCACACACCATTACCTCAGATACAAACTTCGGGCTGGATTCACTAACGTGCATTTTTGCTCTTTAACATACATTCAAAATGTTATTGCTATTTAAGGCATATTATTTAATGTAGGCCTCTTTGTCAATGGGGCCTGTTTACTAACAATGCAAGGAGTGGAGGGGTAGCCTAGTAGTTGGAGCAACTACCTAGTACCCAGAAAATCAGGGGATCAATTCCCACTGGCACTCTTTGTGACCTGGGGTAAGTCACTTTACTCTCCATTGCCTCCAAAGAAAAGGCCTGGCAACCTACTTCCAGCGATACATTGCCAAGAAAACCCAGAGGCAGCTGGGCTGCCAGGAGTCAGCACTAACTTGACAGCACTTAAACAAAGAACAAATAAACCCTAATGTGCATTAAACAGCAATAACATACATTAACGTGCAATCACACGTTAGTGGATTTAGCCCCTTTTTACAATATGCCTCACTGCAGAAATACAGTATCTACTGTACCTTAATTTATTAATGTAACAGGTTTTTTTATACTGCTTTATCATTTCAGTCAAAGCGCTTAACATTGTAACTTAAACTTGGTTGTGTACATTAAACAGGGACATTGATAACTTGGAATTTTCTGAGGCAATGGAGGGTTAAGCGACTTGCTCAAGACTACAAGGAGTGGGAATTAAACCATGGTCTCTTGGTTTTCAAGCCAGCACACTATTAGGCTACTCTTCCACTTTATTTAAACATGCAATATGTGCCTTTAGTCAATGCTGACTTCTGGTAACTCAGCCCTTGAGTTTTCTTGGAAAGGTGCAACCAGAAGTAGATTTCCAGGCCTTTCTTTTGTACAGTAAGTTTGCAGTCCCTGGTAGTCCAAGGCGAGCCGCCACTCAAGCACTAGCCAGGCCTAACCCTGCTTAGCTTTGAAGACCAGCCGAAGATATTTAAAGGTGATATTTACAAGGAATTGAAACAAATGTGGACAAGTGCAAAGTTATGCACTTAGGGAAGAACACAAACTACAGTTACACAATGCAAGGTTCCACATTAGGAACCACCACCCAGGAAAAGGATTTGGGCAATAAAAATGGTAAAGGGGATGGAAGGATATCCCTACGAGGAAGGGCTCTTCAACTTGGAAAAGAGACAGCTGTGGGGAGATGTGATAGAAGTTTATAAAATAATGAGTGGAATAGAACAGGTAAATGTAAATCGGTTGTTTACTCCTGCAAAAAATAGAAATACTAGGGAACATACAATGAAGCTACAATGTAGCACATTTAAGACTAATCAGAAAATATTTTCTCTCTCAATGCATAATCAAACTCTGGAATTTGTTACCGGAGGATGTAGTAAAAGCTTTTAGTGTATCTAGATTTAAAAGAGGGTTGAATAAGTTCCTGGAGGAAAAGTACATAAGCAATTATTAAAGAGGACCAAGGAAATCCACTGCTTACCCATTGGACAAGCATCATGGAATCTGTATACTTTTTGGGAACCTGAATTGTGACCTGTATTGGCCACTGTTGGAAACAGGATATTGGGCTTGATGGACTCTTGGTCTGACCTAGTATGGCATATCTTATGTTCTTAGGTTCTAAGCTCACCAATAAAAAGGCATAAGCTAAACGCAAAAATAAATCACACTCGCTCTTGATGTGTTTCTGCAACAAGTAAGCTATTATTGGGAATTTGCTTCTTTCTCAGATTAGTTTCCTGGGATGGCAATCAATGGACAATAGAAAAACACAACCAAAAGGACCTCAAATATGCAGACCATTGAAATTACTAAAAAAACAAGGAGTTTTCTAACTCTCAGAACACATCCAGGCTGTTCCGATCATAACTTTGATATCGACTGTCCTTATAGGCTGAATGCTATCACAGCTTAACAGAAAATCATGTTGTTCTTTCAAATCCAATGGAAGTTGGAAAAAATTATACAAAAAGGAGTTAGACTGTCTATCTGGAGGCAAAATAACTCTTTGAACATTTAACAAAATGGGATGAAACTTGGCATGTGGGAAAAACCTGTAAACACTTAAAAAAACAAAAATGGGCCAGATTAAATCAAGGGTTCCAGAGAAATAAGCCACTCCACAAAACAGCCCAACACATTTCTAGTGGAGGAGTTCTAGTTCCCGTAGCATAGAAACATCGCAGCTAGGGAATTGCTCCTTTCAAATTCCCTTTCCCTGTTCTCTGCTCTTTTAACCCCCAAGCTTCCATGCCCCCAAACCCCCTCACAATTACCCCACTATCCCTCATACTGCCTCCCCCAAATACTCCCTCACAACTTCTCTACCAAACTGCCAAATGTCCCCACCATTAAAAAAAATCCCCTCACACAACTGACTGCAAATTGCCCCACCCCAAAATCTACACCCTCACAAATGCCCAACACACCACAAACTGTCCCCACCCCAATAAATGTTCCCTCACAAATGTCTCACCAACCCACAAGCTGCTCCTAACCTTAAAAATAGCCCCTGCAGCTGCCCCACCACCCCACAAAATGTTTCATCCATAATAGCTACTCCACACAATGGTTCTACCGCCTCACCAACACCCTGGAATCTGCTCCCACTCCTAATACCACCCCGCAATTCATCACCCCAAAAGCTACCCTATCACAGCTGTCCCAACACCTTGCAAACTGCCACTTCCAACAACTACCCCCATAAATGCCACACCATCTCAAATACTCCCTTCATCTATCCCACAAACTGCCCCCATTCTCAAAGAACCATCCTACTATTGTCCCACTCCCAAAAACTACTCCCCCCACAATTGCCCTGCCAACCTGCAAATGTCCTCACCCACAAAAATATTCCCAACTACCCCTACCTCAAAGGCTCCCTCATGCAAATGTCCTATCCCCAAAAGCTCCTCACTATAACTGCCCCAACTCCTTGTAAAGTACCCTCACCTTGAAAACTGCCTCCCCACAACTATTTCCAAACCCTCGTCCTCTGGAAATGCCAACCCCCACATATTCAACACATTCATGGCATACACAGAACACACAATACTGATACACAGCCACATACACTCACTCATGAACACCACAAACACACAGACACAGGGATTACAAATTTCCTAGCTGTGCATGTACTGCATTTTATATTATTGATAGATATATTTAATTTTGCTTGCTGTTATTTTTACTAAGAAATTACTGAATGTATTCTACTGCTTTTTTATTGGTTGCTATGTGTACTGCCAGCTAGCATCTAGAAACAGAGAAAAATGACTGCAAATAAAAGCCATATGGTCTATTCGGTCCACCCTTCCATACCAATTACTAAGCTTAACAGTCCCTTTTTCCCCTTGGAGATCCTCTGTGATTGTCCCATAAAAACATTAGAACATAAATGCCATACTGTGTCCATCAAGGGTCCAGTATCCTGTTTCCAACAGTGACCAATCCAGGTCACAAGTACCTGGCAGGTTCCCAAAGAGCCACACAGGTTCCATAATGCTTGTCCTGGAACAAGCAGTGGATTTGCTGGGTCCTCTTTAATAATGGTTTATTGACCTTTCCTCCAGTAACTTGTCCAAACCTTTTTTAAACCCAGCTACACTAGCAGCTTTTACTACATCCATTAGCAACAAATTCCAGAGTTTGATTATACTCTGAGTAAAAAATATATTTTCTCTTATTAGTCTTAAATGTGTTACATTGTAGCTTCATTGCATGTCCCCTAGTCTTCCTACTTTTTGATGGCATAAACCGATCTATGTTTACCTGTTCCACTCCATTCATTAATTTATAGACCTCTATCCTTCCTCAGTCGTTTCTTTTCCAAGTTGAAGAGTCCTAGCCTTTTAAGTCTCTCTTCATAGGGGTATCCTTCCATTCCTTTTACCATTTTTGTCGCTCTTCTATGTACCTTTTCTAATTCAGCTATTTCCTTTTTAAGATATGGTGACCAGAACTGCACACAAATTCAAGGTGCAGTCGCACCATGGAACAATACAGAGGCATTATAATATCCTTTGTTTTATTCTCCATTTCTTTCCTTACGATTCCTAACATTCTATTTGCTTTCTTGGCCACCGCTGCACACTGGACAGAGGGTTTGAACATATTAAAACACCAAACAGTATCCACTCTCATTACACCTCCTATATACATAGTTTACCCTGTTCTCCAAGTTCCATTTCCTGTTAAATGTAATGACCAGACATATGTAAACTGTTGGATGTTTCTGTTCTATGTAAACCGCGCTGATGGCAAATAGTGCGGTATATAAGAAATGTTAATAAAATAAATAAATCAATCAATTATGCACGATGATGCCTAAATCTTTTTCCTGGGTGGTGGTTTCTAAGTTGATACCTTGTATCACGGTTGTTCTTTCCTAGGTGCATAACTTTACACTTGTCCGCATTAAATTTCAACTGCCATTTGGAGGTCCAGTCTTGCAATTTTTTCACAATCCTCTTGCGTCTTAACAACTTAAGATGCAAGAGGATTGATGACCTCACTTGTTGTTCCTATTTCTAGGTCATTTATGAATATGTTCAAAAGCAGCGGACCCAGCATAGATCCCTGGGGTATACCATTTACCTTTCGGCATTGAGAAAATTGGCTATTTAGCCGTTTTCTGTTTTCTATCTTTTAACCAATTCCTGATCCACAATACTACACTGCCTCCAATCCTATGACTTTTTAATTTTGCTAAGAGTCTCTCATGAGGGATCTTGTCAGAGGTTTTCTGAAAATCCAGATACACTATATCTACTGGCTCACTTTGTCTACCTGTTTATTCACACCCTCAAAACAATATAACATATTAGTAAGACAAGACTTTCCTTGGCTAAATCCATGTTGACTTTCTCTCATTATACCATGAAAATCCACATGTTAAGTAATTTTATTCTCTATAATGGTTTCTACCAGTTTGGTGTGGCAGGAACTGATCCTGTAGCTAAGACATGTCCTCTAGGCGATATAAATACCTTTTCATACTGTGGATGTGTCTCCAGGCCAATGAGAGAAGGGTTAAGATGGCAGTTATAATTGGTGATTCGACTATTAGGCATGTAGATAGCTGGGTGGCTGGTGGGCATGAGGATCACATGTTAACGTGCCTGCCTGGTGCGAAGGTAGCAGACCTTATGCTCCACCAAACAAGGTTTTAGATAGTGCTGGGGAGGATTCTGCTGTCTTGGTACTTGTTGGTATCAATGAGATACGAAAATGTGGGAAGGAAGTTCTTGAAGCCAAAATTTAGGCTTTTAGGTAGAAAGTTGAAATTCGGAACTTCAAGGGTAGTATTCTCAGAAATGCTTCCCATTCCACATGCAGGACCCAAGAGGCAGGCAGAGCTCTGGAGTATCAATGCGTGGATGAGACTATGGTGCAAGGAAGATGGGTTTGGATTTGTTAGGAACTGTGCAACGTTACGGGGAAGGAAAGGGGCTTTTCCAAAAGGATGGGCTCCATCTTTACCAGGATGGGGTATTGCTGCTGGCATTAACTTTACAAGGATACAGAGTAGCTTTTAAGCTAGATAGTGGGGGATAACAGATAGTTGCCCTAAAGCAGATGTTTCAGGGATGTATCCTTGAAGGATACAAGCAAAACAGGGAAGTCAAGGCATCCCGATAGAGAGGTTCCAATAAAGGTAGAAGTAATCTAGGTGCCATTAAGTAAAAATAAGACAGAGTTAACCCTGTCATCAAATTGCCAGACTGTTAATATTAGCAAAAAACAAACTTTGAAATGCCTGAATGCAAATTCTAGAAGTCTAAAAATAAGATGGGAGAGTTAAAATATATAGCAATGAATGAACAGTTAGATATAATTGGCATTTCAGAGACTTGGTGGAAGGAGGATAACCAATGGGACACTGATACCAGACTGCAAATTATATCAGAATGATAGGGTATATCACATTGGTGGAGGGGTGGCTCTATTTGTTAAAGAGGGCATGAGTCAAGCAGGATAAAGGTTTTGCAGGAAACAAAATACACTGCAAAATCTCTATGGATAGAAATTCCATGTCAAAAAGGGGAAGGGAATGACAATGGGGGGTGTACTATCCTCCACCTGCACAGAATGAACAGAGATGATGAAATGCTAACTGAAATTAAGGAAGCTAACAAAGTTTACAACACTGTAATAATGGGAGATTTCAATGACCTCGGTATTGACTGAGTCAATGTTAGATCAGGAAATAAGTAGATAAAGTTTCTAGATGAGTCAGGCCAGTTTGATGCTAGACACGATAGAGTGGAGCAGGGTTGAAAGTGGAGCCAAAAAGGGTGAGGAAGGGATGAGAGGAGTCAGTCTGTGCAGGGCTGCCAGAGCAAAGCTCTTAAGCAGCCATCTTCATCAGCGGTCAGCTCCAACCCCCAAATAGCTTTAATTTAATTGAAAGCTGGCTTCTAGTACTATGCCCTAACTCACTTAATAAAACACTGAATTTTAAAATACACACATTTTATCAGTTTTAACCCAAAAATATATTTTCCCCCAAGATTTAGAGAATTTCTCAGTAAGATAAGTACTTACAAGTGCAGATTTTTTCCCAGTCCTAGCAGTCCTCCAAGACTGAAGATCAAGTGGACCAACAGCTGTTTCAACTTGAATCTTATGATCAGGAATCATGGGTGATGAAAGAAGTTGAAGCAACATTTATTTTAGCTCATACCTTTCCAGTAGTAGATCAAGGGAAGTTACAATCAGGGACTGTAGGCATTTCCTTGTCCCTGGAGGGCTTACAATCTAAAAGTTGAACCTGAGGCAATGGAGAGTTTAGTGACTTGCCCATGGCCACAAGGAGAGTCAGTGGGAGTTGAACCCTGTACGTTCTGATTACATCTCACTGCCCTAACCACTAGGCTACTCTTCCACTCTGTTTTCTTGAATTCAGATACAGTCTTCATCTCTACCACCTCCACTGGGAGACTATTCCATGCATCTACCACTTTTTCCATAAAGAAATATTTCCGCATATTATCCCCTTTGACTTTCATCCTATGCCCCCTCGTTGCAGAGCTTTCTTTCAATTGAAAGAAGCTTTCTGCCTCTGCATTTATGCTACTGAGGTATTTAAATCTCTCTTTCATATCTCCCTTCTCCTGCCTTTCTTCCAGTGTATACATATCTTGTTTTATTTATTCTTAGTATTTAGCTCACGCCTTTCCAGTAGACACTAGATCCCTCCTCATGTTATGTATGAATTCCTGGGCATCTACCCTATTGCAAATTTTGGTATCATCTGCAAAGAGGAGAACCTTACCTGATAGCCCTTCTGAAAGATCACTTTAAAAAAAGTTGAGAAAAATCAGACTAAAGACAGATCCCTGTGGCACACCGTTGGTAAAGCACAGTTACTTACCTGTAACAGATGATCTCTGGGAACAACAGGAATAAGTCTTCACATATGGGTACGTCGGTACCGACGGAGCCTGCGCAGGAACGCTCCCCAGCGTCCAATCAGAAAGCTTTTGGGAGCATCCCTCAGCGCCTGCGTGCTGCCTTCCCACCTTTCCAACTGTCTCTCCTCAGTTGAGTTTTATAGCTGAGACAAAGAGAGAGAAAGAGGAAAGGAAGATAGATAAAGAGATACAACTCCTAGGGGAGGTGGGTGGGTTGTGAAGACTTATTCCTGCTGTTCCCAGAGATCACCTGTTACAGGTAAGTAACTGTGCTATCTCCAGGAATAAGCAGGAATGAGTCTTCACATATGGGGACTCCCAAGCTAAGATGCCTGGAGCCCTAGCATGGTGGGGATTGGAACATACTACACCTCATATGGCCAGGCATCAAGAGGATGGAGGGTAGGAGTTGAAAGAGAGGAGCTGTAGAAAAAACAGCTAACCTAAAATAGGACTACAGGTAAGGAGTCCTTGTATGTATGATAAGTATCATGAAAAATATTGAAATGAACCATCACAATATGGACCTTACCTACTGGATTGCAGGAAGTAGAGAAGATGATGGAGTCTACTGGGGATCCAGTAGAGGAATCTTCAAGGTGACCTCACTGAGAGAAGGTGAAGGTCCAAATCTGGAAGTGACAGGTGCCCCAGGTGTCAACTGGGGTAGTACAAAAACGGTAGGTCTTAGAGGAAAGCTTTATGGAAAAAGCTTGGAACTCTTTTGGCTACAGAGTTATTCACAGGTAGGAGCAAAAAAGGAAGACTGACTGATTTGGACAAACTAGTCCAGTCCTGGAGGGAAGAAGGGGTATGGGAAAAAAGGCCCGTATTCCCAGGACAGATGTCTGAAGGGTTGAACCTCGGAACTACTGAAGATCCACCCTGTCTTTCCTAACTGGTGAGAGATAGGAAAGATATTGGAGCATGGAGCTTCAGGGATACCTAAACCTAGGGTTAAGGTAGGAGCTGTCAGTACCACAGCAGTGGTTGTGTGCATAATAGCCCAGATATACTGTGGGACAGTATGAACATATGCGAGCCCACTGTCTGGAACCTATAGTTAGGTAAAACCTCTATAAGCATAGACAGTTAGAGAGATAAGTTTGTAAATACCTATCTACCTACAAGGAAGCATTTCGACAGATACACATATATATCGATATATATGTGTATATATAGATATCGATATATATATATATATATAGAGAGAGAGAGAGAGAGAGAGAGAGATCTGGAGGGGCATAACATATGCACACGCAGCTTACAGACATATGTATCCATAGGGAAGTATATAGAGATATATACATACATGAATATATATGTCTATTGAAAAATGTCTGCAATTAAGCAGATAGAGATATGCCCATAAGAACATTCACATGGGAGATGTGAAGAGGAAAGATTCATCTAACAACAAGAAGGTGGACCTACTTGAGAAGATATATAGAGAATCTATTCCCCCTGGCTAAGATGGTGCAGGAATGCTATCCAGTGAAATAACCAGGATGCTTGCGTGAAAAACAGAGGATAATATCAGTCTGTAAACAGCAAGTCCTGAGTCCTGTAGAACTCTCGCATGGTAAATGGACAGAAAACGCATAGGATGAGATACCAGGTTGACCCACTGGGGGGACACAAAGGGGTATCATGCATTATTAGTTAAATATGTGCTGTCCATGAAGGAGTAGGATACCATGAGGACAAGCTGCAAGGAAAAAAGAGCATATTCCTTGTAGGAATTGGAGAACTCTTTAGACGTTCACGTAGAAAAGGCTTATGTCCTGTATTATAAAAGAAGATAGTAGGGTGTGGAGAACCCTCACAGTCATGGAAAATGACTGAGGAAGCCTTTTCCAACCATATAGGATAGTCATTAGAGACAAAACCCCATGCTCTCTAGCAAGGGCCCATAGTAGAAAGCTTCACTGAAGATTGCAGAGAGCATTATGCAGGAGAATTGGGAAATAGAACTGGCTGTACGTCAACTATGCTGCCAAATCCAAAGGAATTGGAGATGGCAAGAAAAGAAGATAGTGTGATAAGCCTGAAGTGATTAGGATTATCCAAGACAGATGAAAGTACTATCTTGGAATCACTACTAAGGCCAGACAGCAAGTAGTGGAAGACAAGACTGGAAACTTGTGGAAAAGTACCAGTAGTCCAATCACTGGAACTCCTGCATGGGCAGCTGCTGAATAAGACAGCAGATAGAATCTTTCTGTGTAAAACAGAGAGAACAGACAGAATAAGAGGAGAAGTCCTGTCTCTGTCTGATGAGCTGCCCAGACAAAAGAAGGGAGTTCATTCAAGAGAAAAAACTCCATACTGGAATGAAAGAAATGAGTAGAAAGGCTAAAGAAGCCCTGCAGTGGCATGGTACCACTCTTTCAGGGGAAACCCTGGATAAGAGGGTAGAGAAAACAGGAGCTGTAGGGTGATTTACCATATGGTAAGTCTGTAGAAGGAAAAAATCCGTGTTGGAACAGAAAACTATCATGGGATAGTTGTTAAACCTCTCTTCTTGGTAGGAAGAGGAGGAGAAACCTGTGACCCATAAACATGAATATCCTGACAGCTCAGCATGCCTAGGAGCAACTGAATGTCCTGAGAAAAGGAATCCCTGTGTAGAGTTTTGAATGGAAAAACAGTGAAAAAACTTCTACTGATAAGAAGTCAACTGTAGGTTGTAAACTTCAGGACCCTATGGTTGCTGTGTTTATTCAGTCTGGCCAGAGTTTGGATTCTTCAGACCAAGACGAGTCTTCCCGTGCTTGGGAACATCTGAATGATGGGCAGGAGAAGAGTAAAATCTCTTTCTCCTCGGGAAAGAAGGTTTGGTAGGGCATTTCCTACCTGCTGGGGAAGGAGAAGGCTTAGGATTGCCTCCAGAAACAGGGAAGTCAGTGGAGCACTGAACAACCTGATTTAAAGACTTCTTATTGAAGAGGTTTTCTCCAGTGCAAGGAGTATTACCCAGTCTTTGCTGTGCCCATTTGTTCAAGTCTGAAGCTTGGAGCCAGGCTCTACGTCGTGCTCCTATGGCTATAGCAGAGGTTCTGCTAACAGACTCAAAAGAGTCTAGGGAAGCACGAGAAAGAAACCAAGATATATTTTGGCTATGACTAAGAAGTAAGGAATAGTCTGCAGCCTTGGGCTCTGATAGAAAAGGAGTCAAAAGAGATAATTTCTTTGTGACCTCCTGAAGGGATAGACTCATATAAAAAATATATGAGAGAATCCTTGTTGCCAGCATAGATGTTTGGAAGGTTTGACGTCCCAAGGCATCCAGTGTTCTAGATTCACGACCTGGCGGGTAAGAAGAATGCTTCTTCTTGCTTTTTGCCTTCCTCATTGCTGATTCCACTACAATGGAATGATGGGGAAGTTGAGCTTTTTGAAACCCTGGAGAGGGGGGCAGCTGATATAGAAGATCAGTTGCTCTAGAAGGTGAGGAAACCCTCAGAGGTGTTTCCCACATTCTTAGAAGAAGATCCTGCAAGGAATGATGTAAAGGAAGCATTAAAGTTTCCTTTTCTCCAGAACAAGGAGAGCCTTGAGCAGGATCATAGCCAGGGGTAGGAATAGCAAGGGATGTTGCTATGTCCAGGAGAAAATTCTGAAAAGAAGGATCTCCAACTGAAACCATCCCTGGACAGGCTAGATTTACAGAACTAGCCTAGGCACCGGAGCAGGTACTTGAGAATGTAGAAGTAGAAGGTCTCGCCCAGTGCAAAAAAGGATCCCTAAGGGATGGATGCTGGTACTGGAGGTCATGATGTGAGACAGTCAGTACTGCATCGTCCATGCCAGGTATCGACTCCAAACTAGGTATAGAAAGGAGCAACTGTAGCATGGAAGGAGCTGACCCTGATGTTACTGCAGGTATCGGCACCGATACCGATACCGGTAGCTGTGCCGGAATCGAAGCAATACCAACAGCGAAGCAGTCATCGGAGGCTGCTCAAGTGGTACCGAGGAAACCGAAGGTCCTTGGTAATTACCCTCGGTACCGAGCATCCGGAACCGGTAAGCATCGGATCCGAGACGTGTCGGTACCCAGTCTTCCAGACTGGAAATCGATTCCAGACTCGGCATCGAAGGAAGCGAGTCTATCGAAGCATGTCTGGAAGGTACCGACATCGGTGGTAGTATCGGCGGTGATACCGATACTGGAAAGTCAATCTGGGATGTATCTACCGGTCCCGAAGGTACTGAGAAAACCAGATGACGATCCCTGGTGAAGAGTGGATCGCTCAACACCAGTGCCGATGCCGGGGTATCGGTACCGCTCGAAGCGGATGCCACCACCGAGCATGGCTCAGGTATGTTCTGTGAGGGGTGAGCCTCAGGAACAAACTGAAACCCCTGAAAGGCTTTGGAGACCGAAGACTCCCGCCGGGGTTTTGGAGCCAATGGATCCTTGAGGGCAAGGCCGGAGCCGTCATCATGCTGTGCATGAGACCTACCACTCAAGGATTGGCTAGTCTTGTGGGTTACCTGATCCTGTAGAGAAGGAGAAATGGCAGGTGCCCTGCCATTGGAAGGGAACTCGGTATCGAGGAAAACTCGAAAAGGGAAATCTCTTCTCATAAAATTGTAGCCTAATGGCTCCGGATGGTCAGGACCCAAATAGTTGAGACACCAGGACTTGGAGTCTAAAAACAAAACTGCACTGCCACAGTTAAGGCACTTCTTAGGAAAAGAAGGAGGCGGCTCCATAATGGAGAGGCCTGAAGGCCCAAAAATTTAAACTGAAACTGAGGGAATAAAATTCCCTGGATTAAATTGAAAAGAAAAGAAAAAAACACCGGCGATACCGGTGGAGTCGGGGAGACAGCCGCGACCACAGGAAAACAAGAATTAAAGAAAAAAAATTTCTGCGGTGACAGGAGGAAGTCCTGCCAGCTCCGTGGAAAAACGAAAACTGAGGAGAGACAGTTGGAAAGGCGGGAAGGCAGCACACAGGCGCTGAGGGATGCTCCCAAAAACTTTCTGATTGGACGCTGGGGAGCGTTCCCGCGCAGGCTCCGTCAGTACCGACGTACCCATATGTGAAGACTCATTCCTGCTTGTTCCTGGAGATCATCTTTCTCCTCGGAGTCAGCTCTGTTTACCTGTAATCTTTGTTGCTTCCCACTGAGCTAGTTTCTAACTCAGTCAGTCACTTCAGGGTCCATCCATAGGTACTCAATTTATTTATAAGTCATCTGTGTGGAACTGTGTCAAAGGCTTTAATGAAATCTGAATACATCACTTCTAATGCTCTCTCGGTCTAACTGTCTGGTCACCTAGTCAAAGAAATTAATCAGATTTGTTTGACAAGACCTACCTCTAGTAAAACCATGCTGCCTCAGATCCTGCAATCCTTTGACTACAGAAACCTCAATACCCTCACTTTTAGCAGTGGTTCCATTAATTTACTAACCACAGAGATCAGACCAACTGGCCTTAAGTTCCCAACCGCATCCTTACTTCCGCTTTTGTGTACAGGGACATGCATCCTTTTTCAGTCCTCTGAGACCACTCCCAACTCTAAAGAAGCATGGAAAATGTCAGACAGCTGAGCTTCCAGAACTTCCCTAAATTCTTTAAATCCTCTCGAGTATATCCCATCTGACTCCATCGCTTTGTCTACTGTTAGATTAGCTAGCTCCTCACTTACAGTCTCCTGAAAATTGTTCAATATCCACCTCACTTCTGTTTCTGGATGTTTTCTGAGATACTGCTCCTGGCCTTTTATCTGGGAACACAGAACAGAAATATTTGTTAAACAATTCAGCTTTATCCTCATCAGCTTCTACGTAGTCTTCCCCTTCACCCTTGAGTCTGACAATACCATTTCTGCACTTCTTACTCTCACTAACATATCTGAAAAAAAATTGTCCCCCCCCCTATTTTACTACACTGGCTATTTTTATTTCCAATTGGCATTTTGCTTTCCTGACTACTTTCTTAACTTTTTTTAGCTTTTCCAAATACTGATGCTTGTCTTCCTTTTTCTGTGATCTCTTGTATTTTATTAAAGCCACCCTCTTATCTCAACTTTGCAGCTATTGTTTTGGCTGCCCACATCCCTGAATGACCAGAATTTATGATTTTTAAAAAGAACAGGATTTGAGGAGGACCAGAGTCAGAGGAAAAAGTGATACAGAGAGTGGAAAAATTCATTGAGTCTCTGTATAATTATGCATCTAAATTGTGGTAGCCAGCTAGCAGGTATAACTAGGAAAATGAGAATGAAAAAGAGATTAATGGAAGAGTAATAGCTGATCGTATGATGTTATTCCCTCACTTGGTTTGCAGCTTGTCGTGCTGTGAGGGCTTGTGTGCATCAGTAATGCTGAGGGCTAAGCTATCGGTAGTTTAACTACTGGCAGGGTCTCCCAAGATGGACAGGTTTCAGCTGAGGTACCAGACCAAGACAAACCACCCATCTGGGCAGCAGCAGAATGGGATGGTGTTGGCGGTGGTGTTCTGTTTATACCAATATTAAAGAAAGGCAATCCAACTGATTGTGGAAATTATCGCACAATATCTCTGATCCCACACGCCAGCAAGATTCTACTGAAGATTATTCAACAGAGACTACAACCATACATAGTAACATAGTAAATGACGGCAGATAAAGACCAGCATGGTCTATCCAGTCTGCCCAGTATTCAGTTTATTTTGATTTTATCCTGTTGCTGTAAAGGGATCCACTGTGTCTGTCCCATGCAATTTTGAATTCCGTCACTGTGTTTGCCCCCACCACTTCCATGGGGAAGGCATTCCAAGCATCCACTATCCTTTCAGTGAAAAAGTATTTCCTGACATTTCCTTTCAATTTACCACCTTGCAGCTTCATGTTATGCCCTCTAGTTTTACAGCTTCCCCATCTTTGGAAGAGGTTTGTTTGTTCATTATTTCTCTTTAAGTATTTAAAGGTCTGAATCATATCTCCCCTATCCCTCCTCTCCTCCAAAGTGTACATATTTAGGTCTTCAAGACTCTTTTCATAAGGCTTCTGACACAGGCTCCAAATCATTTTGGTTGCCTTCCTCTGAACAGTTTCCATTCTTTTAACATCCTTTGCAAGATACGGTCTCCAAAACTGAACATAGTATTCCAAGTGAGGCCTCACCAGTGACTTAAACAGTGGCATTAGTACCTCTTCCTTTCTGCTGGTAATTCCTCTTTGTATGCAGCCCAACATCCTCCTGGCTTTTGCAACTGCCTTGTCGTACTGTTTTGCCATCTTGAGATCTACAGAAATAAATCACACCAAGGCCTTTCTCCTGATCCGTGCACACCAACCTCTCTCCCCCTATCGCGTACATTTCCCTTGGATTTCTGCTATCCAAGTGCATGATACTGCATTTCTTTGCATCAAATCTTAATTGCCAAGCATTAGACCATTCTTCCAGCTTTTGTAGATCTTTTCTCATGTTAATCACTCCCTCGGGGGAGTCCACTCTTGCAAATTTTTGCGTCATCTGCAAAAAGACAGACCTCTCCATTCGGTCTTACAGCTATATCACTCACAAATACATTGAACAGTGCCGGACCCAGGACTGAACCCTGGGGCACCCCGCTAATCACCTTCCTTTCATCCGAGTGAGCTCCATTTACCATCACCTTCTGTCATCTGTCAGTCAACCAATTTCTGATCCAGTTTACCACCTTGGGACACATCCCCAAACTACTGAGTTTATTGATAAGCCTCCTATGAGGGACAGTATCAAAGGCTTTGCTGAAATCCAGGTAGATGAGTAGAGTGGAGGAGTGGCCTAGTGGTTGGCGGCAAGGTACTTCAGGCCGGAGGGTCGGGGGTTCAAATCCCACCAGAGGACAGCAACCTTGGGCCGGAAGGACTGGGGTTTCTAGTCCCACAGGTGCTCCTTGTGGTCTTGGGCAAGCCACTTAACCCTCCATAGCCCATGTTATCTCCAAGTTATAATGCCCTGTTCAATGTAATTTCAGTTTGTTCAATGTAAACCACAATGATGCAGAATAGCGCGGTATATAAGAGAATGTAAATAAATAAATAAAAGATGACATCCATCACATGCCCCTGATCTAGTTCTCTAGTCACCCAATAAAAGAACTCAATCAGATTAGTTTGGCAAAATCGTCCTTCAGTAAAACCATGTTGCCTCGGATCCTGCAACCTGTTGGTTTTGAGAAAGTTCACTAATCGCTCTTTCAGGAGCGCCTCCATTATTTTTCCCACCACCGAGGTAAGGCTCACGGGCCTGTAGTTTGACACTTCTTCCCTGTCACCACTTTTGTGTAGAGGTACGACATCAGCCATTCTCCAGTCTTAAGGAACTTCTTCTGTTTCCAAGGATCTGTTAAAAACATCCTTTAGCAGCCCTGCAAGAACCTCTCTGAGCTCTTTCAGTATTCTGGGATGTATCCCATCCGGTCCCATGGCCTTGTCCACTTTCAGTTTTGCAAGTTGTTCTAACACCTTATCTTCTGTGAATGGTGTGGTATCTACTTCAGTAACAACGAACATGAGACAATTCCACACAGACACGCTAAAATGTTCACTGAACAAGCCGCACGACCTCTTCGCTCTAGTTAACAACCTAAGAAAGGAACCATCCGCAGTACAACCAATCGAGATCCACCCCCAAGAATTTGCAGATTACTTACAATCCAAATTATGTCAGACTAACAAGGCCTCCTCACCTAGAACATCACTTGAGCCCAGCCACAAAACACCGCTCGCCATTTTCTCCACACCACCCAACCAGCATATTGAAGACACCATTGCTGCAATTAACATGACCACAGCTCAATCCGACCCCTGCCCTGCCTTCTGGATTAGAGATCTACAATCCTACTGGAGCCCTTTTATAGCTAGGCTCATGGACCGATCCTTTGCAACAGGCACATTCCCACAATCCCTCAAGCAGACATCCATAAGACCGCTGCTGAAAAACAGCAAGCTGGACCCCAAGAAGGTCGACTCATACAGACCGATATCGAGCATAACCCTATTAGCGAAAGTAATCGAAAAGGAAGTTCAATGCCAAATTCAAGATCACAGATGCTTCGGCACCACTGGACCCATGCCAACACAGTTTCAGAGAGGCCCATGAGGTCGAAACACTACTCACCACACTCCTCAGTAGCATAATTGCAGGAATAGACAACATCCGTCAAGGTTTTACCCTCATCTTCCTGGACATTGCAGCAGTGTTCGATTCTGTAAGCCATGAGCTTCTCCTTGAGCGCCTTAAAGAAAAGGGGATCACAGATGGCAGCACGTACGAACAGGGTCCACATCATCGGAGCCTTTCCATCTCAAACAAGGTGTCCCGCAGGGATCCTCCCTCTCCGCCTTGATGTTTAACATATACATGCAGCCCATCTGCAACCTGATCCATTCATTCGGTGTCAACTGCTTTATATATGCGGACGACGTACTGCTATACATGCTGTTCTCGACCGAAAACCCAGACCTCTCCCCACTGACAAACTGCTTTAACGCAGTATCCAACTGGCTACAAACCCAAAACCTCCGAATTCAGCATAAGAAAACAGAAGTCCTTTTCATCACCAGGAATCAAAACTTCTCCACGCCGCCCTCTCTAAAAGTAGACGAAGCAGAACTCCAGTCCAAATTCACGATCAGGTACCTCGGAGTCACACTTGATCAGCGCCTAGACATGAAGACGCACATAGGCAACACGGTGAGAGCGGTATATCACAAGATCCGTTCTCTCAGGCACCTAAGATCCTTGCTAACACCGGACGACTTCAGAACAGTCTATCAGGCGCTAATCATACCACATCTGGACTATGCAAACTCAATCCTGCAAGGACTCCCTCAAACCACGCTGCACCCTCTACAACTGGCGATGAACGCTGCGGCAAGAGTCCTCCATGGAGCTTCTAGGAAATACCATGTGACCCCCATCCTGAAGCACCTACACTGGCTCCCAATACGCGGCAGACTCACATACAAAATCTTACTGTTAACATTCAAGGCTATCAACGGGCTCTCAGCGTCATCACTGGCAGAGCTGATCCAGCCCACACCCCCCAATAGATCCAGAAGATCTACAGTAGTTAATACGCTGATTGTCCCTAAAGCAATAACTCAATGTACAAGTTCAACCGTGAACAGGGCCTTCAAATTCTGCGCACCAAGATACTGGAATGCCCTACCACCCAGCATACGAGCGATCCCAGATCTCTCACAGTTTAGAAAGGCATTGAAGCACCATCTCTTCCTCCAGCATTTCCCCCTAGATAGCACCTCAATAGCCTCACCCACCACTTAGCTGACTTAGTTTAGTAAAACCTACCACACAGCCAATCTCGACTACATCCAGTGAGATGACACCAGTCTGACACATAGATGTACATAGTTTACCCCTTGTTATCCAAGTTTTTGCACCTTGCTCAATGTAAACACAAATCAGTTATTGAGATGTGTATGTTGTTGTTTGTAAACCGCACTGATGCCGAATAGCGCGGTATATAAGAGACTGCAATAACTAAATAAATAAAATTAATTAAATTCCCATTTTTATATTTGGGAGTCACAGGTGGTCCTTCTCTAGGATTTTCTTTAGTAAAAATGCAGCAGAAGTATTTGTTTAGCAATTTCGCTTTATCAATGTCACTTTCCACGAGTCTGTTTCCACCCTTCTGAGTCCTGCAATTCCACCTATGATCTTCTTCCTTTCCCAAATATACCTGAAGAAAGTTGTCACCACCCTTAACATCTTTAGCCATCTTTTCCTCTGCCTTTGATTTTGCTATCTTTATTTCTCTTTTTGTCTCTGAGTTTGATCCTGTATTCATCTGTGTTCCTCTGTTTGCAAGCTTTTGAATTTTGCGAAAGCTGTGTTTTTTGCCTTTATTTGAGCAGCCACTTCTTTGGAAAACCAAATAGGTTTCCTTCTCCTCTTGTTTTTATTTACTTTTCTTACATATTATCTGTTGCCGCTTTTATTGCCTCCTTTAGTTTAGCCCATCACAATTCCATTTCCCTTATCTCCTTCCACCCTGTCAAATCGTCCTTTAGGTACTCGGCCATTTTATCAGACCACTCCTAAAAAACAGTAAGTTGGACCCTTCGATGATGGAATCCTACAGGCCTATCTCCAGCATACCTCTCCTATCGAAAATCATTGAAAAGATTACCCAACGCCAATTACAAGATCACATAGATACTAATGCACCCCTGCATCCCTGCCAGCATGGATTTCGCAAAGCACATGGTGTTGAAACATTACTCACAACCTTATTCAACACCATAACCTTAGGTCTCGATAACATCAGACAAGGCTTTGCACTGATCTTCATGGACACTGCTGCCGCATTTGACACCGTAGACCACGAAGTTCTCCTGCTACGCCTCAGAGAGAAGGGAATTCAAGCTTCAGCTTTGTCATGGTGCGCTTCATACCTCACTGATCGCTGGCAACATGTCCGTTCTGGCCCCTCCAACTCCGATTCCTTCCCCCAAACTAAAGGTGTTCCACAGGGCTCATCTCTATCCGCCTTGCTATTCAATGTCTATATGCAACCCATTTGTGATCTCATCCAATCATTTAATATCAACTGCCTGGTCTATGCTGACGACGTCTTGATGTACATGCCAATTTCAACAGAACATCTTGAACTATCCCCACTTATCAGGTGCTTTGACGCTGTCACAGACTGGCTAAATGCACAAATGCTTAAGTTAAATTTCAAAAAGACAGAAGCCCTCTTCGTAACCAGGAATCCGGCTTTTACTCCACCCCTGTCTATCAAGGTTCGCGACGCAGAGATCATATGCAAGACTACAGTAAGATACCTAGGTGTAACGCTTGATCAGCAACTTAATATGAAGGCTCATATCAAAAACATAAAGTCGGTGTACCATAAAATCCGGACCCTCCGCAATCTGCGTCAACTGTTAGAACCTGATGACTTCCGAACTGTCTTTCAGGCCCTAATAATGCCTCACTTTGACTATGCCAATGCGATCTTGTATGGTCTACCTAAGTGCACGACTAACTAACCCCTTACAACTTGCAATGAATTCAGCTGCAAGAATCCTTCATGGAGCCTCAAGAAGTTCTCATATTACCCCAATACTAAAACAATTGCACTGGCTACCCATACAAGCCAGGATCTCATTCAAGATCCTAATTATGACCCATAAAGCCATCAATAAATACCCTGCTACTGCCATTACTGATCTAATTTCAATCACACCTCCCAATCGAGCAAGGAGATCGAATGCCTCAAATACTCTCATATTACCTAAGGCAAGCACGAAGTGTTCTCAATTCACTAGATCCAGAGCCTTCTCCTTCTTTGCTCCATCCTGCTGGAACGCACTACCAGCAACTATCAGAACCATCAGTGAACTCTCCCAATTTAGGAAGGCACTGAAACGGCACCTCTTTCTTCATCACTACGATGATGCAGTCTTCTCCCCACACTCACCCACTCTCACATCTCAATGCAGCACCTCAAACTCATGCACGTCACATTCCCAGACTGATCACTCGCAATCACACCTTCCCTCCAACCACCATGAGAAACTTATGCAGTGCCGCATAACTCATTATATTGTTGCATAAAGTAGACTATATTTATTCATCGTGTCTCCTTGTTAAGGGACTGGTTATTTATACCCTATTTTACCTGTTATACCTGCTTAATGCATACCCAAGTTTAATTTTCCTGTTTAATGTATACCCAAGTTATTATACCTGTTTCACTGTAAGCACAAATCATGAAATTGAGATGTGCAACTCTTATGTTCATTGTAAACCGCATTGATGTCGAATAGCACGGTATAAAAGAGACTGCAAATAAATAAATAAATAAATATTGAAGTCAGTGTTTTTGAAGTTTAAGACTTTGAGCTTGCTATAATTGGACTGCACCTTTATCTCAAACCACACCATGTGATGATCTCTGTTGCTCACAGGGGCACCCACCCAGACATTTGACACGCTATCACCGTTGGTAAGCACTAAATCCAGCGTTGAGCTTTCCCTGGTAGGTTCCATCACCATTTGTCTAAGTAATGCATCTTGGAGAGCATCCACAATTGTTTTGCTTCTTTCTAGATTTGCAGATGGAGTTATCCAATCCACATCGGGTAGATTAAAGTCACCCAATATGATCGCTTCCCCCATTGTGGCTATCTTGGCAATATCTATAATCAATTCATTATCTAGCTCTTAAATTTGAGTTGGAGGTCTGTAGACTACAGCAGTATGGATGACAGTGCCATCTCCTCTTTCCAACACATACGTGGAACAAGAACTACCTGAAGTGCAAGCAGGGTTCAGGAAAGGGCGAGGAACGAGAGACATCATCGCGGATGTGAGATGGATCCATGAAAAGACTAAAGAATACCAAAGGATATCTATTTGTGCTTTATTGACTACACCAAGGCTTTTGACTGTGTAAACCAGGGGTCCTCAAACTACGGCCCACGGGCCACATGCGGCCCGCCAAGGACATTTATCCGGCCCACTGGGTGTTTTTGCCGCCGCTGCTTGTCCTCAGGGGCGGCTCTACCCAGGGCCGGCCCGTCCATTGAGCAAGAATGTTTTTTGCACAGGGCCCTGCGTTTCAGGGGGCCCCGCGCAAAGAACATTCTGCTTTAAAAATTAAATTAAAAAAAAAAAAAGCTGGCTGCTGCCACTGCCGCCGTGGCAGCAGCAGAATCGAGTGTCCCGCAGGGCCCCCTCTGCCCGGCTGAACTCTCCCTGCCCGGCTGAGCCCCTCTGCGACGGCTTTCAGATCCGCGAAGGGAGAGTGTCTCCCTCGCGTCTCTGTTAGGCCCGCAGGGGCTGATGGGAAATTTCCCATCTGCCCCTGCAGGCTTAACAGAGACGCGAGGAAGACACTCTCCCTTCACGGATCTGAATTTTTGAAAGCTGTCGCAGAGGGGCTCAGCCCGGCAGGGAGAGCTCAGCCGGGCAGAGGGGGCCCCATGGGACACTCGATTCTGCTGCTGCTGCGGCGGCAGCGGCAGCAGCCAGCTTTTTTTTTTCTTTTCTTTTTTTAATTTTCCCTGGGCCGATGTGGGGGAGTTAGGACTGGTAATGGGCTATGGAGGGGGTTAGGACTTGAGGTGGGGTTAGGACTTGAGGTGGGCTGTGGGTTGATGGGGGGGTTAGGACTAGTAATGGGCTATGGGGGGGTTAGGACTGATAATGGGCTATGGGGGGGCTAGGACAGGAAATGGGCTAATGGGGAGGGGTTAGGACTTGAGGTGGGCTGATGGGGTTAGGACTGGTAATGGGCTGTGGGCTGATGGGGGGTTAGGACTGGCAATGGGCTATGGGGGGGCTGACTGGAAATGGGCTGATGGGTTTAGGACTGGAAGTGGGCTGATGGGGGTTAGGACTGGTAATGGGTTATAGGGGGGGCTTAAACTGAAAATGGGGTGATGGGGGGTTAGGACTGGAAGTGGGTTGATGGGGGGCTAGGACTGGTAATGGGTTGGGGGGTTGCTAGGAATGGAAATGGGCTGAGTGGAAGGGGAGGCTTGAACTGCAAATAGCTGATGGGGACGGGGACTTGGAATGGAAACGGGCTGAGTGGAAGGGGGGGCTTGAACTGCAAATAGCTGATGGGGAGGGGGGCTTGGAATGGAAATGGGCTGTGAGGGAAGGGAGCTAGGACTGGAAATGGGCTGATGGAGCAGCTAGGATAGGACTGGAAATGGGCTGTTGGGGGAGCTAAGATTGGAAATGGGCTGTGGTGGGGGCTTGGATTAAAATGGACTCGTGGAGGGGCTAGAACTGGAAGTAGGCTCATGGGGGGCTTGGACTGGAATTGGGCTGAGTGGAGGGGAGCTAGGATTTGACATGGACTGATGGTGGGGCTAGGAAGTGACTAGAAATGGGCTGATGGGGGGCTAGGATTGGAAATGTGCTGATGAAGGGACTTGGACTGGAAATGGACGGGGGAGCTAGGACTGGAAATGGGCTGATGGGGGGCAAGGACTGGAAATGGGCTGATGCAGGGACTAGAAGAGAGTGGATGATGGGTGAGGCTGGAACTAGAAGGGAGCTGATGTTGGGGGAGGATTAGAATGGGATGGGGCTGGGAAAGTAAAATGGAGAGGGGAAAATATTTTGTGTGGGAGGGAAGAAAAATCTACAATTGGCCGGGTATTGGGAGAGTAAGTGGGGATTGAGGATGGAGTGGTAAAATTTGAGTGGATGAAAAAGGAATGAGGAAAGATTTAAAGGAGAAAGATTAGTATGTTAAAGCAGATGTAGAGAGAATGGGGAAAAAACTAGAAGAGAGAAGAAAGGACAAATGGACAGCAGATGATGGAGATTTAGCAGAAGACACAAAGAAACCAGAAGAAAGTGGCTGGAGTAATTGTAACAAAAAAAATGCACAAAAGGTAGAAAAATATCTCTTTATTTTGAATTTATTAACTGGAATATGAAAGCTCTGGGAAATGTGCATCATTAATTATTTATTTATTTTTATGTATTTACATTCTCTTATATACCGCGCTATTCTGCATCAGTGCGGTTTACATTGAACAAACTGAAATTACATTGAACAGGGCATTATAACTTGGAAATAACTATTTTATAGGGAACATGGGCTATGGAGGGTTAAGTGGCTTGCCCAAGACCACAAGGAGCACCTGCGGGACTAGAAACCCCAGTCCTTCCAGCCCAAGGTTGCTGTCCTCTGGTGGGATTTGAACCCCCGACCTTCCGGCCTGAAGTACCTTGCCCCAACCACTAGGCCACTCCTCCACTCCATTAACGTCTGCGCTTTGTTTGGTACAAGAGGAAATTAATTTATAGTTTTATTTCTACAGTGTTGTTGTACATTCCAAATTTGGCTTTTGGAATTTGTTCATAGTTTTTTTTTAAACTATAGTCCGTCCCTCCAACGGTCTGAGGGACAGTGAACTGGCCCCCTGTTTAAAAAGTTTGAGGACCCCTGGTGTAAACTCTGGGCCACATTAAGAAGCATGTGTATACCAGAACACTTGATCATTCTCTTGCACAATCTGTACATTGATCAAGAAGCAACAGTTCGAATGGAACAAGGAGAAACAGGATGGCTTAAAATCAGCAAAGGTGTACACAACAAGACTGCATACTTCCCCCCCCCCCCCAACATCAGCTCCCTTCTAGTTCCAGCCCCACCCAGCATCCGCTCCCTTCTAGTCCCTGCATCAGCCCATTTCCAATCCTATCCTAGCCCCACCATCAGCCTATTTCAGTCCTATCCTAGCTCCTCCATCAGCCCATTTCCAGTCCTATCCTAGCCCCTCCATCAGCCCATTTCCAGTCCTAGCTCCCTCCCCTCACAGCCCATTTCCATTCCAAGCCCCTCTCTCCCCATCAGCAATTTGCAGTTCAAGCCCCCTCTTCCACTCAACCCATTTCCAGTCTTAGCCCCCTACATAGCCCATTTCCAGTCTTAGCCCCCCCCCCCGATAGTCCATTTCCAGTCCTAACCTCCCCATCAGCCCACTTCCAGTCCTAACCCCCCAATCACCTCATTACCAGTCCCAGCCCCCCCATAGCCCCTTACCAGTCCTAACCCCCTCTCCCCATCAGCCCAGGAAATTTAAAAAAAAAATTTGGCTTCTGCTGCTGCTGCCGCCGCGGCAATGACAGAATCAAGTGTCCCGCAGCCGCGGCCGCCCCCACCTGCCCGGCAGAGACCTCCCTGAATCAGTTCCCTCAGCGCGGGCTTTTCAGAGCCGCAAAGGGAAAGTTTCCCTTTCTCGCGGCCCTGTTAAGCCCACCGGGGCTGATGGGAAACAGGAAATGCCTGTTTTCCCCATCAGCGCTGGCGGGCTTAACAGCTCTGAAAAGCCAGCGCTGACTGAGGGAACTGATTCAGGGAGGTCCTCGCTCTGCCAGGCAGGCAGGGGGGCCGCGGCCACAGCTGCGGGATACTTGATTCTGCTGCTGCCTTGGCGGCGGTGGCAGTCTTTTAATGCAAAATGTTGTTTGCGCGGGGCCCCCTGAAACATGGTGCCCTGTGCAAACAGCATTCTTGCTCAATGGACGGGCCAGCCCTGGTATCATCAGCATAGCGAAGATGATCTGAAACATTTGCTTCTCACGATCAAGGAACAGTAATAAAATGGGCCTGCACCTTAATGTAAAGAAAACAAAGATCATGACAACTGGCAAAAATCAGTAAGTTCATTGCTGATGGAGAAGAAATTGAAATCATGGACAACTTTAACCTACTTAGATCAACTATCAATAAAGAAGCAACAATCAAAGAAATCCAATGACACATTGCCCTTGGCAGAATGACTATGAAAGACCTAGACAAGATTCTGAAAAGAGCAGAGATGTCTTTCTCCATAAAAAGATTTGACTCGTTCAAGCCATGGTATTTTCAATATCATCATATGGATGCGAAAATTGGACAGTGAAAAAGATAGACAGGAAGAAAATTGATGCCTTTGAATTATGGTGTTGACGGCAAATACTGCGTATAACATGGACTGCCTGAAGAACAAACCAGTCAGTACTAGAGGAGATCAAACCTAAGTTTTGTTTAGAAGCTCATATGACAAGACTTCGACTTTCATACTGTGGACACATCATGCGAAGAGAGAGATCATTAGAGAAAGATATCATGCTTGGCAAGATATAAGGTCTACGCAAAAGAGGAAGGCCAGCAATGAGATGGATCGATACATTAACAGCAGCTATGGGTGTCAGTCTGTCAACAATGAGCCACCTGACTGTCGACCTAAAACAATTTAGGACAACTATCCAGGGGGTCGCCATGAGTTGACACCAACTCGATGGCACTTAACATGATGTTATTTAATAAATAAAGGCATTTACAGGTCAATAAACCTTGTAAATGCCGCTGAACTGAATTTTCAATGGCACTAACATGGTTAGTGCCGCTGTATGCCCCAATGCTAACTGCTTAGCATTGGGGCATGTCGTGGGTGGCGACAGTTCCTAACCATGCAGCGGTGATATTGCACCACTCCCCATTTAGTGACCTGTGGGTTAATCACAGTTACTTACCTGTAACAGGTGATCTCTGGGAACAGCAGGAATAGGTCTTCACATATGGGTATCGTCGGTACCGAAGGAGCCTGCGCGGGAACGCTCCCCAGCGTCCTGAAAGAAAGCTTTTGGGAGCATTCCACAGCGCTTGCGCGCTGCCTTCCCGCCTTTCCCAACTGCCTCTCTCCAGTTCGAGTTTTAAAGCTGAGACAAAGAGAGAGAGAGAACATAAGAACATAAGATATGCCATACTGGGTCAGACCAAGGTCCATCAAGCCCAGTATTCTGTTTCCAACAGTGGCCAATCTAGGTCATATGTACCTAGCAATTTCCCCAAGAGACACAAGTTCCACAATGCTTGTACTGAGTCAAGCATTGATATCTTCGGTCACTTCTTAATAATGGTTTATGGACCTTTCCTCCAGGAACTTGTCCAAACCTTTTTTTAAACCCAGCTACACCAACAGCCTTTACTACATCCTCCGGTAACAAATTCCAGAGTTTGATTACACGTTGAGTGAAAAAATATTTTCTTTTATTAGTCTTAAATAGTTTACCCTGTAGCTTCATTGCATGTCCCCTAGTCTTTCTATATTCTGATAAGGTAAACAATCGATCTACGTTTACCCGTTCCATTCCGTTCATTAATTTATAGACTTCTATCATATCTCCCCTCAGCCGTCTCTTTTCCAGGTTAAAGAGCCCTAACCTTTTTAGCCTTTCTTCATAGGAGTATCCTTCCATCCCCTTTACCATTTTGGTGGCTCTTCTCTGAACCTTTTCTAAAATCGCTATATCCTTTTTAAGATACGGCGACCAGAATTGCACACAATATTCAAGGTGCGGTCTCACCATGGAATGATATAGAGGCATTATAATATCTTTTGTTTTATTTTCCATTCCTTTCCTTATCATACCTAGCATTCTATTTTCTCTCTTGGCCGCCGCTGCACACTAGGCCGAGGGTTTTAACATGGTAACCACAATGACGCCTAAATCTTTTTCCTGGGTGGTGGTTCCTAATGTGGAACCTTGCATCGTGTAACCATAGTTTGGGTTGTTCTTCCCTAGGTGTATAACCTTGCACTTGTCCACATTAAATTTCATCTGCCATTTTGATGCCCAGTCTTCCAATTTATCAAGATCCTCTTGCAATTTTTCACAATCCTCTTGGGTTTTAACAACTTTAAATAGTTTTGTGTCATCTGCAAATTTGATAACCTCACTCATTATTCCACTTTCCAGGTCATTTATGAATATGTCAAAAAGCAGCGGACCCAGCACAGATCCCTGGGGTATACCACTATTCACCTTTCTCCATTGGGAAAAATTGGCCATTTAGCCCTACCCTCTGCTTTCTATCTTTTAACCAGTTCCTGATCCACAATAGTACATTGCCTCCTATCCCATGACTCTTTAGTTTTGCCAAAAGTCTCTGATGAGGGACCTTGTCAAAGGCTTTCTGAAAGTCCAGATACACAATATCAACCGACTCACATTTGTCCACCTGTTTATTCACACCTTCAAAAAACATAACAGATTAGTAAGACAAGATCTTCCTTGTCTAAAGCCATGTTGGCTGTCTCCCATTAGGTCGTGACTATCTACATGCTGAGTAATTTTATTCTTTATGATGGTTTCTACCATTTTTCCCGGTACTGACGTCAGGCTCACCGGTCTGTAGTTTCCCGGATCACCCCTGGAACCCTTTTTAAAAATTGGTGTTACATTGGCGATCTTCCATTCTTCAGGTATTAGAGATGATTTTAATGATAGTTCACAGATTACTGATAGCAGTTCTGCAATCTCATATTTCAGTTCTTTCAACAACAATTGGATGTATACCATCCGGCCCAGGTGATTTGCTACTCTTCAGTTTATCTAATAGTTGTAAGACATCTTCCCGATGTATCGATATTTCCTTCAATTCTTCCGCACCTTTAAATACCACTTCAGTCATGGGTAACATCCCTACAGCTTCCTCAGTAAAGACCGAAGCATAGAATTCATTCAGTCTCTCCGCTATCGCCTTGTTGCCTCTTAGTGCTCCTTTAACCCCTTTATCATTTAATGGACCAACTGACTCTCTCACAGGTTTTTTGCTACGAATGTACTTGAAAAGGTCTTTATTTCGCGTTTTTGCTTCCGCAGCAAGCTTCTTCTCAAATTCTCTCTTTGGAAGGAAAGATAGATAGAGGAAAGGAAAGGAAAAATAGATAGAGAGATACAACTCCTAGGGGAGGTGGGTGGGTTGTGAAGACTTATTCCTGCTGTTCCCAGAGATCACCTGTTACAGGTAAGTAACTGTGCTATCTCCAGGAACAAGCAGGAAGTCTTCACATATGGGGACTCCCCAGCTAGAGATGCCTGGGAGATCACCCAGATTGTGAGTCCCTGGGAAGGTCTCTACCTCTACCCATGAATCTCAGGCATCCAGTTCAGGGATGGAGGGTAGGAGTTGATTAGGTATGGAACAGGTGTTTGAGAACAGCCTGACCAAACAAGGCATCCCGGCGGGAGTCCTTGTCCAAGCAGTAATGGGCTGTGAAGGTATGAACCGATGCCCAGGTGGCCGCTCGACAGATTTGGTCGATGGACACAGAGTTAAGATGAGCCATAGATGCTGCCATGGCCCTCACATTGTGAGCTGTGACATGGCCCTCCACAAAAAGGTTCTTACTCTGGTTGGCGAAGGAAATACACTGAGCAATCCAATTAGACAGAGTTCTCTTAGAGATTGGAAGTCCTAAATGAGAAGGGTCAAAAGCAACAAAAAGTTGAGAGGACTTTCTATGTTGCTGTGTCCTTTATAAGTAGAAAGTAAGTGCTCTTTTACAATCCAGGGTATGAAGAGTCCTCTCTGCACTTGATGCATGAGGTCCTGGAAAAAAGACAGGTAAATACACCTCCTGGTTCAGATGAAAAGGTGAGACCACTTTAGGCATAAAGTGTGGATTAGTTCTGAGGACTACCTCGTCATGATGGAACCTTGTATAAGGAGGATTAGCCACTAAAGCTTGCAGCTCACTGATACGGCGAGCTGAGGTGAGTGCAATGAGAAAAATAACCTTCCAGGAAAGGAATTTCAAGGAGGTAGTGGCTAAGGGTTCAAAGGGAGGCTTCATAAGCTGGCCAAGAACCAGATTCAAGTCCCATGCCACTGGAGGTGGTCTAATGGGAGGTTTAGTCAAAAGAAGGCCTCTCATGAATCTTGCTATAAGAGGATGAGAAGAAATAGGTTGTCCATTGAGAGGCTTAAGGGATGCTGCAATAGCACTCAAATGGACTCTGATTGAATTTGTTTTAAGGCCTGCATGAGACAAATGCAGCAAATAGTCTAGTAAAGAATGCAAAGGTATTGCAAGAGGGTTGAGACCTTTCTCTGCACACCAAATGGAAAACCTTTTCCATTTAAAAGCATATGAATGTCTGGTGGAAGGTTTTCTGGAAGCATGAAGGATATCCTTCACCTGCTGAGAAAGTTGTAAATCTTGAAGGTCTAGGCCTTCAGCAAAAAGGCCCTGAGATGAAGAGACTGAGGATTTGGGTGCCACAAGGTTCCCTCCTCCTGGGAGAGGAGATCTGGAGCAGACCCCAGGTCTAGGGAGGGAGCTTGAGAGAGATGCAGAAGTAGAGGGTACCATACTTGGCATGGCCAAAGTGGTGCTATGAGGATCATAGTCCCTTTGTCTCTCTGAAGCTTGAACAGAGGGGGGAGGAGTGGCCTAGTGGTTAGGACAAGGTACTTTGGGCCGGAGGGCCGGGGGTTCAAGTCCCACCTGGGGACAGCAATCTCAGGCCGGAGGGACTGGGATTTCTAGTCCTATAGGCACTCCTTGTGGTCTTGGGCAAGCCACTTAACCCTCCATTGCCCATGTTCCCTGTAAGTATTAGCGTATGTGTGTCATATCCCCTCGGTGAAAAGCGGGATATAAATACAGCTAAAATAAAATAAATAAATAAATAAAATAACAGAGTCTTGGGGATTAGGGGAATAGGTGGAAAGGCATAGAGGAAGTCTTGCCCCCAATGAAGGAGGAAGGCATCCCTGGCCTGAACTCCCTGACATGGAATCCTGGAACAGAACCGGGGAAGTTTGGCATTCCACGGACTTGCAAACAGGTCTATGTCTGGGGTACCCCAAATCCGAAAAATTCTGGCTATCTGGTCCCCATGGAGGGACCATTCGTGCGGAAGCAGAACTCGACTGAGTCTGTCTGCCCAAGAATTTTGAACTCCTGGAAGATATACTGCCATGAGATGAATTTGATGCTCTCTGGCGAAGGCCCACAATCTCAGAGCTTCGTTGCAAAGCGACAGAGAGCCAGTTCCTCCCTGCTTGTTCACGTAGAACATGGCTACCTGGTTGTCCGTGTGGATGAGGACTGTCTTGTAGCTGAGCACGGTGTGGAAAACTCTGAGAGCCAGAAAGATTGCTCTGAGCTCTAAGAGGTTGATATGAAGAGATGTCTCCTATGGAGACCAGATGCCCTGGGTCGAGAGATCTTGTAGATGAGCCCCCCAACCCTTTGGAGAGGCATCTGTTGTAAGGGTTGCTTGGGGTAACACCTGTTGAAAAGGGGCACCCCAGCAACAGATTCTGAGTGGACTTCCACCAGAGGAGGGACGAAAAATAGGCGACTGGAGGTTGCTATTTTGACTGACAGGCAACCTGATGCCTGGGTCCATTGGGTGGATAGGGTCCACTGAGCTGCTCTCATGTGAAGGCGAGCATAGGGAACCACATGCACCGTGGATGCCATGTGGCCTAAAAGTTGCAACATCTCTCGAGCAGTTAAATGGGATTTTAACTGAATCTGGGAGGCTAACTTCACCAAGCGTAGGCAACGGGCCTGGGGAAGATAGGCCCTTGCAGTGGTGGTATCCAGTAAGGCCCCTATGAACTCTAGAGATTGAGTAGGGGTAAGATGGGATTTTGGAATGTTGATTACCAGTCCCAGATACTGAAGAACACGCCTTGTGCAGGCTAGAGAAATCTGGGCCTCTGACTGGGATGGAGCTCGTATGAGCCAGTCGTCCAGATATGGGAATACGAATATTCCTAGAGTGCGTAGGAATGCAGCTACTACTGCCATGCATTTTGTGAACACTCTTGGAGCAGAGGCCAGACCGAAAGGAAGCACTTTGTATTGGTAGTGCTTTCCTTGGTACAGGAAGCGATGGAATCTTCTGTGTGTTGGATGGATGAGAACATGGGTGTACGCATCCTTGAGATCTAGAGAACAAAGCCAGTCCTGACTCTGGAGGTATGGAAGGAGAGATCCTAGAGAAGCCATCATGAATTTCTCCTTGCATAGAAACTTGTTCAATTCTCTGAGATCTAATATGGGTCTGTAACCCCCTGTTTTCTTTGGAATGAGAAAATAGGGGGAGTAGAACCCTGAACCCTGTTGAAGAAGGGGTACTTCTTCTATTGCCCCTTGGGCAAGAAGGGTAGCAATCTCCTGACCTAGAAGGTTGAGGAGAGATGTTGGAGAATTGAACTGTTTCACCATGGTGTGAGGAGGAAGGTTTAAGAAATGAAGTTTGTACCCTTCCCTTATGATGGAAAGGGTCCACTGCTCTGCT
The DNA here is from genome assembly GCA_033557465.1 of Ichthyophis bannanicus. Lineage (NCBI taxonomy): Eukaryota > Metazoa > Chordata > Amphibia > Gymnophiona > Ichthyophiidae > Ichthyophis > Ichthyophis bannanicus. Next base: position 78,441,606 of record CM066050.1, on the reverse strand, counting down.
GTGATTTGTTCCCATCTGGGAGCAAAGTGAGCTAACCTTCCTGGGATGGTGAAGGGCTCTGGATGTTCTAGAGCCAGAAAGGCTAAGTTCTCTAGTGGAAAGTCAAAGGCCCTGAGGAGGCTGAGGCTGTTGGGCCGTAGCAGTCCTCGCAGCCTGGGTTTTGGCCTGCTTTGGTTGTTGCTGTCTCTTTGTGGCAAAACGACCTTGAGAAGAGGCCTGACCATAAGAAGAAAATTTCCCTTTCTTTGGGAAAGATCCCTTTTTGAACAACCTCTTTTTTAAAAGGAGTAGTAGTAGACTTTGAAAGTCTATCTAAAGCAGAATTTTCGGCATCCATCTGGTTGGCCTTTTGCTTGGCCAATCTTTGCCAAACAGGTTTTCGCCTGTACAGGGAAGGTTACCTAGACCATCCTGTACCCAGGATTCCAAATCAGAGGCTTGCAACCAAGCAACTCTGCGTGCTCCTATGGCAATAGCCGAGGCTCTACTGGCCCCCTCAAAAGAGTCAAAGGCTGCACGGTTGGAAAACTTGGATACATCCTGTGCCTGTTTAAGCCAGGTGATATATTCTTCTCTCTTATCTTCTGACATAAAAGGAGATAAGGTTTGCAGATGATCTGTAACTTCTTTTAGAAACATCCCCATATAGAGACTATAGGAGTTGATTCTGGCTACAAGCATACTGGCCTGGAAGATTTTCCTGCCAAAGGCATCTAGGGTTCTGCATTCTCTTCCTGGAGGAGCAGAGTGCCTTTTTGTACTCTTGATCTTTTTCATGGCAGACTCTACCACAATGGAGTGGTGAGGAAGCTGAGTCTTATGAAATCCAGGACAAGGAGGAACACGATACATGGTGTCCAAACTTCTGGAATGAGGAGAGGTGGAAAGAGGAGTCTCCCATATACCCAACATGTGTTCATAAAGAATCTCATGTATTGGTAAGGTGGCTGCCTCTTTAGGAGTCTTAGGATATTGTAGGATATCTAATTTTTTGGCTCTAGATTCAGTCTCAGAGGTCACTGAGAGGGACAGGCCTTTGGCCACCTCCCTAATAAAGTCCTGAAAAGACAAGTCTTCAGGAGGAGACATTCTCCTTTTTGGAGAAGAGGGTTCCTGAGGAAGGATCCCCGATGCTTCAATTGAGGCCTCTGAAGAGTCAGAGTCTTCAGAAGAATCAAAGTATCGACTGTTTGGATGGTCTCGTAGAGCCCGATACGCGTACCGGGAGGTATCGACATCGGGAGTAATCGGTACCGGGCCGGTACTGATAGGCATCACTGGATAGCGTACCGCTGCTGTCAATGCTGATGTCGATGCAAGCGGTACTGGTATCGGAACCGGAATCGGATCCTGTACCAGAATCGGTATGGGTACCGACAACGGGGTTTGTTGCAGTACCGTAGGCGTTGCAGCTTGAATGAATGCCGTGATGGCACGCTGCATGGTCAGAATATTCTGATCCATCGACGCCACCAATGTCTGGATATCGGTACCGGTAGAAACTGCCGGTACCCCAGAACACTGTAACAGGTGATCGGTCGAGGCCGAGCCATCGATGTCAACCTGTGACCCCATAGATAGTGCTTTGGAAGCCGGAGCCTCTCACCGGGGTAACTTTGCCGGTGTGGTATCCTCAAGAGTAAGCCCGGGGGCATCTCGATACTTAGAGGGAGATGAACTCTTTGAGGACCGGCCAGATTTAAGTTTGGTTACCTGAGATCCATGGGATGAAGAAGAAGCCCTGGAAGACGTCGATGCCACGGAAGCTGCATCGGAGGGAAACAGGGTACTGAGCTTAGCTGCCCGATTCTGTAACCCTCTTTTGGACATCATAGAACAGGACTCACAATCCGCAATGGAGTGGTCAGGAGCTAAACATTTTAGACACCAGTCATGGGTGTCGGTGACAGAAATAGTGCTACTGCACTTTGTGCATTTTTTAAACCCGGAGGTGGGTTTTTCCATGAGGGAAAAATATCTCTGTAGGCCTAAGGCTCCAGAAGAAAAATGCACTGAAAAAATAGAAGTTTTTTTTTTTTTTTTTTTTTAAAGAAAGAAAAGGAACCGGTAGTACCGGTGCGGAATCGAGAAGGCAGACACGCGACTAAAGAAAAAGAAAAAGAAAAGAAAAGAAGAAATTCTTCAGCGGTGACAGGAAACACGACCTGCTGGCTCCGTGGAAAAGAAGAACTGGAGAGAGGCAGTTGGGAAAGGCGGGAAGGCAGCGTGCAGGCGCTGTGGGATGCTCCCAAAAGCTTTCTTTCAGGACGCTGGGGAGCGTTCCCGCGCAGGCTCCGTCGGTACCGACGATACCCATATGTGAAGACTCATTCCTGCTTGTTCCTGGAGATAAATAAGCTCAGCAAAAGCTGGCCTAGTTTTACCCATGGGAGCTAACCGCGTAGCAGTGCAATATTGCTGCTACCCAGTTAGCTTCTGCAGAGTCAGAGACTGTGTGGTGACCCCGGATATTCAATGCTAGGGCTGCATATGGCCCCGGCATTGAATATTCAGGGTTGGAGATCGTCAGCGATGGCTATGCACCATAGTGGCGCATAGCCATCCCAAATGCATATTTGGCCCTATATTATTATGCTTATTATTTGGTTGATATGCTGTTTTATTGTAAACGGTTTTCTAACTTCTTGATGTGAAGCGGTACACTGAGTTTTTAAATAAATAAGTTATTCAAATGATGTTTATGTGGTTTTTCATGGTAGTAGTTACTTGATGACCAGAGCTGAATAGACATATAACTTTGAATGGAAAAATTATTGGTTTAAATTTATACAACCAGACCATCACTAAATGCCAGTTCGCAAAGTATTTTATCCCTCTGTGGTGCCTGTGCCTTAATCTTTGTGGCCCTGAAACGTCTGCCTGTCCCGATTAAAAAAACTCCAGAGGCTGCAGTAAGTTAACCTGTACCCTGCAGTACCAAAAACAAAGTCCCTTCAAAGTAATCAAGGAAGAGAAAGAGTCACAGAGAGAAGGAACAAGTTGGAATGTTTCTCCCCCACCGCTTTGATTGAAGGATAAGGCGGTATACAAAACTGTCTAAATAAATAAATAAATAAATAAATAGTCGTCCTAGGTCAAATATTTTTGCAAGGTGAAGAAGAGTTTCCACAGGCCAAGACAGGATAAAGACAAGCCATAGAAAGAGGCCTAATCACCTACTGACTAAAGAAAAAAAAGCATACAGAGTCTCATCCTATTAAACTGCCTCCAGAGATCTCAGCCCTCTGCAAAGTAGATCCATTACTGATAAATGCACACCGAAGGAGAGTAATGGATATTCACTGACAAACAAGATATTGATAAGGATGCATTTCTGATTAGTGAATTAGTGAACCGGTCCGCAGTAGAAAGCAAATGGATCCTGACATGTCAAAGAACAAGATAAAGCAGGCAACCTAATGAGTGTGCTGCAATTGCAGCTTGGGAGAGGCTGTTAAGACCTGCCATCCAATCAGTGGCCTGCTTGGCAGAAAGCAAGCCAGGTGCATGGTGGGTATGCTCATGTAGAGTCCACCTGTGGCTTTTGGACAGCTGCATCCTGGGTTCACCCCATGGTTGACATGTCATGCACGAAGCTCAAAGCATTATCACACAGCAGGAGCAGAGGGAAGTGCAGAGGTGGGTGAAGAAGTGTAATGATTCATCTCTAAAATGTTATTTCTATGTAAATGAAATATTCAGTTTTACTTTTATTTTTTGTCTCTTGCTTTTTGTCAAACGTCCTGGAGTCATAGTCTAGGCCTTGGTGTTGCCATGGAGACCAGTTCAGCCACAGCAAGAAGAGCTACGTGTGTGCATACGTGAATATGTGCTTTGTGAAACTTATACAAAAAATTTGCAAACAAAATAGCAAAAGAAGTCTAGTAAAAAAAGAAAAAAAAAGGATTAATGTGTTTTGAAATGCCAGCCCCCTCCATGAAAAATATTTTAACCTCCAGATAACTTAGTGAAGGAAAGGAGGCGGCTCATAATCAGCAGGGCCAAATCCCCTTAAAAAGATATCCATATTAGCCATCTGGATATCTTTAAGTGGATATTCAAAGCAATATACATATTTTTTGAGCTGTTCATGGCACAGAGATACATGCATAGGCATAGTCTAGGGGAGGGCATGGTGGGGTAGTGTCCCCCCTCCCATATGATGCAGGCACTAATGGGGAACTGGTCCCCCTGCCCCACTGTCAGTATGGCTTCCTTACCATTTGCCTGCCCGCCCCCTCCCCCAAGTAAAAAGGCAAACTACATCAACAGATACATGGATCCTGTACATGGAGTGGAGGAATGGTTAGGGCAGCAGCGGGACCCACAAAGGCCAAGGTTCACATCCCACTAACACTCCTTGTGGCCTTCGGTAAGCCACTTAACCCTTCATTGCCACAGGTGCAAGCTTAACATTTTATTTACTTATTTGAGAATTTTTCTATACCGCCTTATCTTTTAATCAAGGCGGTTTACATTGTAACTTCAATTATTACAGAGAATTTGCAAGATTGAGCCCTTTAGAGACAGGGAATACATACTGTACCTTTATATAGCTTGCCTTGATCTTCTCCTGCAAGGCATGAGCTAAACATAGAATGGGATTTTATTTTATTTATTTATTTATTTAACATTTCTTTTATACCGCGCTATTGACATCAGTGCGGTGTACATCAAACAGAACATATACATTTCAGATTAACTGCAATGTATTCACATTTGAACAGGGAGTGAAATTTGGATAACAGGGTATATATCAACAGTTAATACATTTATCTATAGTTATTTACATGGTGCAATCCCTATCAGCTCTACACCAGAAAGTATCTTGTGAATAGATAGTGCTTTAGGGTCTTCCTGAATTGAGTTAGGTTGGTGATAACTCTCATTTCTGGGGGGAGGGCATTCCAGGCTTTGGGGGCATAGATGCTGAAGGCTCTGTTAGATGCTGCCTTTGTGCATCTCGTTGTTCCTTTTGGGACTGTCAGAGTGTTGTTCACTGGGATATCTATAGGCCTGCTGTATCTACTGTATACAGCTGACTTGAAACTGTGCCTCTGTACTACCCACGGTTCTTCTTAATTAACCCTTTGAAGGCTTACTTTCAATTTTTAATCCACATTCTGCAGCTGGGTTAATTTGTGCTTATTTCAGGAAAATTGTACCCGTCTTATTCAATGTGTTCTAATAGTGATGTTCCTTCTGCTATGGTCATGTATTATATATCATTTGGTAGGAATATTTAGTCAGAATTTTGGATCCCGACAGTTTTGGGCTCAGCCTGGAAAGGGTTAAACAGCAAAGGTTTTGGCCAGACATGGCTTTCTATGGCCAGACATTTATCAGTCAAAACTTAGCCATTGGACTTATCTAGATAACTGTTGAATTAACCCAAAATAAGTCCTTTTGAATATTGGCCTAATGGATTTTCAGGGGGTGAGATTTTGTTTGCCTGAGTAAAGCAAGATGTTAGGAAAAGCCAAAACCCAAAATAAATGATCTTAACATGTTCCCTGAGACATTTTCCTTGCATTCTGATTATCAGCGCACTCTGGGATTTGTAGCATTGCTTTTCCTGTACTTCCTTCTGAATTACCTTCCAATACTCCCGTAAGCTTGGACAATCCCACCACATGTGACAGTACATGCCTGCGTGTACACAGCCCCGCCAGCAGTTCCATGGGTATCCTGGTATTACTTTATTAAACTGCTCGGGGGTTAGATACCATCTATAGAGTACTTTATAGCAATTCTCAATGTGGTTAGCGGACACCACTCCTTTAATATCCCCTCCCCACTGGTGCTCCTCCCAGCTCTGGTCCATATTGTTTTCCCATTGTATTTGGAAACTGACTCTCTCCCCCCCCCCCCCCTTGGTTTATTCAGCAATTTATAAATTCACGAAATCACCTTCCGCCTAGCCCCTGGATACCAACACAAGCTCTCAAAATCAGGGGGCCCTTGTGATACCGCGTCCTCTCACTGCTTCTCTCAACCGGTGTCGGATCTGTAGATACCCATATCCGTCTCTGGGGCCTAGACCATATTACTGCTGTAGGTCCTCAAAGGTCTCAATTTCGCCATCTGGACATAGCTGCAAAATAGTCTTGAGCCCTGCCTTTTCCCAATGTTTAAACATGGGAGGCAGATTTAGCGGTACAATGGACCGAAGAGCGATGGGATAAAGTAATAAAGACAATAGCTGGAATATCTATAGCTACACAAATTAAAGAAAATGCCTATAAAGTACTATATTGGTGGTATTGGACTCAGATATGTCAAAAAAAGTGGGGTTAGGGATGACTGATAGGTGCTGGAGGGGTTGTCAGGAGAGAGGGGGGATACCTTACACATGTGGTGGAAGTGTGGGCAAAGTCAAGGTTTCTGGGATGAGGTCATATTGCTAATTTATCAAATGACAGGACATAGATTAGAAAAACTACCAGAGGTCTGTCTTTCTACACCAGCTGGGGGAAGATATTCCAGAAAGGGAGAGGGGTGCTGAATCATTGTCTTGTAGCAGCACGAAATGAGATAGCACAACACTGGCTAGGGTTGGGGATCCCTCACAGGGCAGGTTTTATCAGAATAGAGGATCTGTGTTTGATGCATCGTTTGACAGGGATGAGGCGAGGGAAAGAGGATAAGTGTCTGGAGCAATGGGAGAATGTCTGGAAATGGTTGGGGAAATGGAAAGCAGAACGGGGGAGGGCTGGGGCAAGCTGGGCAGGGTCCAAAGGCACTGTTATTGGGTTAATTGGCGGATGTGTGTAAATATATACTTAATTGATACAGGCGGAAGAGTGGTTGTGAGATAAAACGAGCGCTCGACTGAAGGGGACAATTGCGGGGGGGATGGGATGGGGGGTTGATTAGGTAATAAGCAATGTTATAATAGAATTAAGGTAACAGTTATGATGTTGACAGGCCGTCCATATATTAAATGTGACACGGTGGGTTAAGATGAAGATTGTATAATGTATGGCATAAGTTTTATAAAATTGCTAAATGGGAAAAGGATCACTGCTAGCATGTAGTGGTGCTTATAAGCTAAAAGTTGCATACTGGTGAATGTTCGTAATATATCTGAGAGCTATATGGGGGGACATGGAAGCATGTATCAATGAAAGGAGAAGTGAAGGGGGGGGGGGGAAGCGTCCTAGCCAAGATGTTATCGAAGGTAGTTATAGCAAGTTGGGGATAAAAGAAAGGTTGTATGTACCAAGGTTGCGGAACATGTAAAATGTTGAGTTTAAACATTGTTTGTAATATCTATTGAAATAATTAATAAAAAATTTAAATGGAAAAAAAAAACAAAAAAACAGAGGGTCTAAGAGCCCCGGCCCAAAGGCCACATCATTTCAAATAGATTTTAGCAGGGGGCAAGTCGACCTAAACATTTTGCAGCACCCAGCCCACTGCCAAAGTGATTCTACCTGAGCTACAAAGGGCTGGAGCACTCCCCCACTCCCTTCATTCCAAATTAAATACTGCAGTGGGAGACCCCAAATGTAGTGCTTCTCTATTTGAACCCACTTGTGTGATTCTTCCTCATGCCAGTCTACTATATTGGCCAGCTGTGCTGCCACATAATACCAATATAATACTGAGACATGGTCAATCCTCCCTGAGCTCGAGGTCTATGTAACACCGCTGTGCTACTCTTGGCGGGCACTTTTTCCATATATACGAAAATGCCTTCCGCTGCACCCTCTTTAATGCCCCTCAAGGGATGCTTACAGGTAGTGTCTGGAAGAAGGCAGTCGCAGCAAAACCACCATTTTCAAACAAGCTATGCGTCCTAGCCAAGATGTTGAGAACTGCCCCCAATTCTCTAGATCCGCAGCAAACACCTTAAATAATGAAGGATAGTTGAGGTGATAACACACACTAGGGTCTGAACAGATCTTAAATCCCAAATATACCAGCAATTCCTCCACCCAGTGGAAGGGGAAACGACCCCCTAAGCCTCTGTACCTCCTTGTCTGTCAAACAGATATCCAACGCTTCTGTTTTAGTGTAGTTCACCCGGAAACCTGAAATCCAATCATATCTCTCTACCTCCTCCAAAAAGGCCCATAGTGAATGCTGTGGGTCCCTGAGCATATAATCCACGAAGAGCAATATCTTATGATGGTCATCACCTATCTGAAGGCCTATCATATCCTACCTTTACCGCATATGAACTGCAAATGGCTCTATCAATTAGGGCAAAGAGCAACAGGGACAGTGGACAACCCTCCTTCATACCCTTCCCGAGTCTGAAGAACCCCGAATACCCGCCATTAACTTTCACTGTGGCATAGAGGTGGGCATACAGTGCCTGTATCCACTTAATAAACTGGTCTCCAAGCACGAATTTCCGTAAGACTGCCCATAAGTACTCCCACTCATCACGATTAAACATCTTCTCCGCATCGACTGCAAGCACCATGGCCCCTACCTTTTCATACCGAGCGGCCCAGATCAAATTTATCACTCTTATTATCAGCTGCTTGGCGCCCCTGGATGAATCCCGTTTGGTCTGCGTCAACCAGCTGTGGCATGTATCTGCTAAGCTATTTGCCAACACCTTTGCAAGGATCTTGGCATCCAAGTTGAGCAGTATGAAGTAAAACTCATGGCATCCTTCCCGGGCTTCAGGAGAACACTAATGCCCACCTGTCCCCTAGTGGGAGGCAAGCATCCCCCCTCACATGCTCCATTCAGAACCTCCATTAGTGTGGGGCCCATTTGATCCCAAAATTTTTTACACACTGCATCTGGCAGCCTGTCCAATTCTGGGGCTTTATCGCTTGCCAGTCCCTGTATTACCCCTTGCACTTCAGCTAATGTGATGGGGAAATTTAGCCCTCTCGACCTTCACAAGACAGTTCAGTCAAGGTCACTGTTCCCAGATATTCCTGCATCTCCTCTGATGCTCCAACCCCTTCCGCTTTATAAAGTTGTTGGTAAAACTCCTTGAACTCTTGTCTGAGTGCTTCATTCCCCTGCCGTCCTGATGAATTTGATTTATGGCCTGGAATGCTTGCCACGCCTTTAAACACCTTGCTAATACCTTTCTGGGCTTATTACCATGTTTGTAAAAATGCTGTTTTGTTAACTGTAATTGAAAGGCCAAGTCCTCTAATTGAAGACAACGCACCCGAGTATGGGCCTGCTCCAGGTGTCGTCAACTCTGGGGTGTATCCCTTGCAATGTGGTCCTGTTCTAGCTGGGCTACTTGCCGATACTCTTGTTCCAATTGATAATGTTTTTCTTTCTTACGTCGTGCACCCCACATTAAAAACCGGCCCCTTAAATAAGCTTATAATGTGTCCCATACTATTGAATTTGCAACAGCTCCCCCCTCCCCTGTTCCATGTAAAGAATGCCTTGATGGACTTTTCAATAGATACAGCTACCACTGGAACTCGCAAAAGGCTTTCGTTCAGGCGCAAAAATCAGCAGTCGGGTTAGCGCCCCTACCCCTCCAGCACTATCCAGACAGAGTCATGATCCGACCATATTATAGGCTCGTATACCTAATGTCAGGTCACTACCAATACGTCTCTACTCGCTAGCATCATATCTATGTAGGAGTACGAGTGATGTTAGGAGGAATAATAGGAATATTCTCAACTCCCTGAGTGAACCTCCCTCCACCCATTGGTCAGCTGCCACAAACTACCCCTGTGAGCATCCTCTCCCCACACCCCTCCTTAGTCAATCCCATTGTGGTTGAAGTACTAATTGAAGTCTCCCGCCACCACCACTGAGCCTTCTACAAAACCTGAAAGTTCCAGCCCCAGCCTCTCAAAGAAACTCCCCTGCCCTTGATTAGGCATATCTATCTATTTATATATATTTTTTTAGTGCCATCAAGTCAGTGTTGACTCATAGCGACCCAGCTAACTCTGGGTTTTGTTGGCAATGTATCACCGGAAGTAGATTGCTAGCCTTTTCTTCCGAAGCAATGGAAGGTAAAGTGACTTGCCCAAGATCACAAGGAGTGCCAGTGGGAATCAAACCCTTGATCTTTTGGGTAGTAGGCAGTTGCTCTAACCACTAGACTACTTATATATATATATATACATACACACACATATATACATATATATACACATATATACATACACACACACATACATATACACACACTGTACATACATACACTATAGTGAGTATCTTAGTCTGTATGGACCCTTTAATTGCCACATATCTCCCTTCTGCATCATACTTCTCCCCAATCCGCTCAAACTGTAGATTATTTCACAACATGATCGCTACTCCCCCCATTTTGACACCACCTGCTTAGAAGCCGAGTATATTTGCTGATATTATTGAGCCTGCAATAAACCATGATGCCTTATCTGAAGATGTCTCCTGGATACACACCACGTCCCAGTTGAGGCATAGTGCCTCTTTAACCAACAGCTGCCTCTTTCTTGGAAGATTAAGACCTTTAGCATTAATTGGTGCTATTTGTATATTAGCTATTAGATTCCAATCCCCTAGACTCCTACTACTACTACTACTACTAATTAGCACTTATATAGCACCGAGCACGCAGCGCTGTACAGGTATGACATGCATATAGAAGATATACATATAATAGACAGTCCCTGCCCATCAGAGTCAGGCTCATCCGAGCTTACAATCTAATACTCATCCGAGTTTACAATCTAGTACAACAGTACAAAGCGATAGTCAGTTCGGTGCAAAGCATAATATGGTTAGTGTAATTCGGTCATGGGAGATTGAAGGGAATCGGGTTAGGATAAGGGTGGAAGTCAGGATCTGAAGGCGACAGTGAAGAGGTGGGTTTTTAACCTGGATTTCAAATCCATATCGCATTCCTGCCCACCTTCCCTCCCCCTCTTACTTCTCAGTCCCCGCTACCTCCTCTCTCTCTCTCTCTGTCTCTCCCTCCTTCCCCTCAACCAACCCTCTTCATCCCGCTGCCTTTCCCTCCAGGCAGCCACCTTCTAAGGTAGTGATCGTCCCCTTGTCTATCCCCCCCCCCCCACAGGGCCTCATTAATATGCACTAGAACAAGCCCCCACTTTCCCTCCCCACACGCACCCACCCCTGCAACCTATTTGCTCTCATGCCCCCTTAGAACTCCACCATTCCCAACCACTCATTCCCCTCCATTCTGCGCCACCCTTTTATCGCTCCTCCACTATTATTTTTGCATCCCCACCATTCAATCATGATTACAACATCTCCTTCAATCATTTCAGTCCATGGACTTCGCCGGGCTCCGGTCCTCCTACTGTCTCTTAAAGCAGCAATTCCGCTCCATCCTCTGCCATTTACTGTCTGATGGTTGGACCGTCCCAGGAGTTTAGCCTCAACCGTCATCTTCTCCAAATCCGTGGTGTCAATGACCCCCAAGTCTTGTAAGTCTTGTAGAACCTTCTGCTCTGGTCTTGGCCCTCATTGTCCGGCCCTCTGCTGTTATGGCTATAACAAAAAGGGAATAGCCATCTATATTGAATCCCTTTGGTCTGCAAATGTCCTGTAAAATTCTTTAATTTGCGTCTGCGGCTCAGAGTTGTGGGGGCTAAGTCCTCAAACACTTCCACCTCATTAGAGTCCCAGACTCATCGTCCTTTCATTTGAGCTTTAGCCAAAACTTGCGATTTGGTGATATATGAGTTAAAGCAAACTACCACATCCCGGGGCAGGTTACCTCTCGCAGGGCCTAAAGCCTATGAGCCTGATCCAGGGTGATATTTGGGCAGTACCCTGCCTCTTCCCATAAGGTCGGCATGACTTGTTGTATTAAGGCTGTGCAATCCGCATAAGAGTCTCCTCTGGAATACCCCAAAGCCACAAATTACATCACGGCTACAATTTTCAATATCTTCTAGTTTATCCGCGAGTTCACTGTGCTGCTGATGTAGCCCCTGTATTTCTTTTTTTAGCTGCTTAATTTCCTCTGCCTGGGTTTGCATTTGCGTTTCAACATTTTCCACATGCACCCCCACCTCATGCAACTCACTCCGGAGGTCTGCCGCAATGGTAGCAAAATCCCCCCGCCAAGAGCTCATTTCTTGCTTTATCTCCCTAAACCAACCTCACAATTCCGTGGGCGTTACACTCTCACTCGGATTCCGATTCCAATTCAGAGCTGGGGTGTGCTGATAGCGTACGACAGCACTGATTCAGGCATGGTCATTTTGGCGAGCTCTCTCTTTTGCCTGGAGGCTCATTCAAAAGAGAACACCTGCAGATCAGGGTTCTTTTTGTGGGCTGCCATTCACATCCCATCTGCTCCTCGGAGTTCCGCACCCCTTGCACAATGCAGGGCTCTGCAGGGCTTATTTGTGATTCTTTTCCAGTGGGGTAGGAGAGCTCTAGCAGTGTCACTATCTCGGACAGTGATGTCACTTCTCCTCCACTCAGCTTTATTGTATGTAGTGGATTTCAAGTTGAAATAATAATTGTACTGCTATTCTTCTAAAATGCATGAAATAAGGGACCTCTAAGGGACTTACTTGCATCCGCTATTTATCAAGGCTATATTTCAGGCTAGATCCATAACATTGCAGACAGTAATATTCACATGTGCTATGGCTAGCTGTGTACCTCTGAATGTGTGCATGCACACACTGTAGTGGTGCACAGGCCTGTCTACATACATACATTCCTAAAGTAGATTATTTTTTCCAGAATGAGGCAATCAATTCATAGCCTTCTTCACAGGAACAATATACTTCATCTGCATGTCATTATCTTTGCTTTAAAGAAAGAGGAGGAAACCTCATTTGGATGAAGAAATTCATTAGTAGGTTTTGTTTTGTTTTATTTCTTTTGAAGGGGGGGGGGGAAGGAGGCCAGACCCAGAACCAGGAAAGCCTCCAGACCACATTAGTAGTTTCTGTGAGGGGAGGGGCCTCCCAAAGACTTCATGAGCAGTGATCCCCCCACCCCAAAAATAAATGATAATGCATCTCCCCAAGGCTCCAATTTGTATAATAATGTTACATGAAACGGTTCCATATAAGTGACTTATGTGCACCCTTGGCATTAAAATAACTGATTGGGTTAGAAACTGGTTGAGTCAGAGATGACAAAGGGTCGTGGGGTAAATGGAGGTCACTTGAAAAGAGAACATTACCAGTGGTGTGCTGCAGGTATCGACCCTGGTCCAGTTCATTTCAATGTATTTGTAAACAATATCATGTAAGGGCTGTTAAGATTTGCCTCTTTATAGATGACAGTAAAATTTGCAACAGGATGGGCACTTGTGAAAGTGTGAAAAACATGAAGAAAATATGGTCAAGGTGACTAACATAGCGGGGTTCAAAAAGGTTTGGATAAGTTCCTGGAAGAAAATTAATAGCCAGGTAGACGTGGGAGAGCCATTGCTCATTGCTGTAATGAGCGATGAAAAAAAGATCTACCTTTTGGAATCAGACAAGTACATGTGACTCGGACAGGCCACTACTGGAGATAGAGGCTAAGCTTGATGGACTTTGGTCTGGCTCAACATGGCTTTTCTTAGGTTCTTATGATGGATGTAGCAAAGCATGAGGAATGGTCTAGAATTTGGCAGCTAAGATTTAATGCTACAAAATACAAAGACTTTGCCGGTGTTTTGGAGGAACTGTAGCCACTGTTGAGGATGCTGGAGCTGCAGTAGAAACCCAGGAGGAAGAAGACCTCTCTTTGAAGTTGAGCGCATCTCTCTCGATGAACGGCCAGGGTTGGGGGCCCTACTGGGTGCATCCCATGCCAGTGAAGGCTGCACATGCTCAGATGTCTGACCTGGAGTAGGTGATGGTGCAGGTGGCGGCAGGCCAGGTTCTGTAGCTGGGTTTACTGGTGCAGGGTCACTCAAGGAGGCCAGGAAATCCTGTAGAGCATGGCTTCTCGATTTTCTTGTTCAACGTGCCAAAACCCGCTTTGCCTTGCCCATCCACCAGAAGCTCCGGGACAACCAAATGAGGCTGTGGCAGACCCCTGCCTCGGGCCACGCCTGCTCCAGGAAATTGGATACAAAATATCAACTCCAACCTATGCCAGGCTTCACCAAACCACAACTTCCCCATTAGTCCATCCTCGTGTTGTCAGCCCTAAAAAGAGTGAAATCCTCATGCGCTCATGTCAACAACCCACCAGGTTGAGACCCAAAACTCCTGGAAACCATTGGAAGAAAAGTCTTTCAGGGAGCCATGCTCAACACCAGGATCGCAGCGCATCAGTTCCAGCACATCTTCTTCCAGGATGTGCTGATGGCAAACCTCAAAAGCTACATCTCAGCCCTGCCAAAAGAGTCTCAAGCTGCAGTCTCGGCCACTCACAGTTCTTGCAGAATGTAGCAAACATCTGGTGAGCACGGCCTTCGACTCCTTCAACAAGGCCATCAGGACTGCCGGCACAGCTATCTCCACCAGGCGATGGGCATGGCTGAGGGCCTCCAGGCAACGGGATGACACACACGATAGAATTGCAGATGCCCCCTGTGTGGGCAAATCCCTCTTCAACAACAAGGTCACCAACACAGTGAATGACCTCAAGGAACATTGCACCACCATATTGGCAGCAGATGGGCTCGAACGCCACTCCAGCTCGCAAAAAAGAGGTTACTATTGTAAACTTTACTACCCCTCCAAGAAATACACCACCAGCCGCAAATGGCAGGCTCCACAATACAAACAGTCTTACCAAGGCCCTGCCCACCAGAGGCAGCACCAGATGAAGCGCAAGCAAAAGAAGTGGACAACATCGCAGGCAGGGAAGAACACTGCCTCCTGTTGACAGGCAGTGTCAGGCTGCCCCCTGGCTGGGTGTCAGATAGCCCTTCCAGTTGAGAGATGACTGTCATCCTTTCTGCAGGCTTGGGAGGCCATCACTACTGACAAGTGGGTACTATAGATCATCCAGGAGGGTTACAGCATGCGCTTCTCCTCTCCACCCTGTCAATGCTTCCAGCCTGTTAGTAAGATGCCTCCTCACCTCGTGCCTCAGACGACAACGGAACTCTTACATCTGTTAGCATCCCAAGCAGTAGAAAGGATGCCCACTGATGAAATCAACACTGGATTCTATTCCAGGTACTTCCTCATACCCAAAATATCAGGGGGAGTACGACTCATCCTGGACCTCCACAAACTGAACAGATTCATACCCAAGGAAAGGTTCAGGATGTACTCCCTCAATTCCATCCTCCCACTCATACAGACCGAGGACTGGCTAGTCTCCCTGGACCTGCAGGTGGCCTACACCTATGTCCTCATTCACAAGGTGCACAGGAAATACCAAATACCTACACTTCCATGTGCTAGGGCATTACTATCAGTACTGGGTCCTTCCCTTCGGCCTGTCCCCAGCACCACATGTCTTCATGAAATGCATAGCCATAGCAGCAGCGCACCTCCATATCTGGATGACTAGCTACTCTCCGCACCCTCAGCTCACGAGTCAAGGACTGAAGTGCAGAAGACAACGGCCCTGCTGTCCACACTGAGATTCCTGATAAACCATGCCAAGTCATAGTTGCAACCATCCCAGAGCCCTAGCATCCATCGGTGCAGTCATGAACACCTGCGCCTCAAAGGCCTTCCTCCCAGCATGACGAATATCCATGATCACGTCCCTGGCCCGAGGGATTTCTGCAGCCAAACAGACCATGGCACAATCCATCCTGCGCCTCCTAGGATCCATGGTGGTAACGTCATCAGTCCTTCCTCTAGCGAGGCTGCATATGCACAGCATCCACTGGCATCTGCGCACACACTGGAGACAGCACTCCCGGCTTCTGACCACACGCATTACAGTAGACACTGGGGTCATGAAGGGCCTCTGCTGGTGGACCAATCCAGCCAATCTCATGGGGGGCAAAGACCTCCACCAGCACCAACATCACATTGTGGTGACCACAGATGCATCCTCCACAGGGTGGGGAGCCCACCTGCTACACCTCAGCACCCAGGGTTCATGGTCCATGAAGGAGAGAACTCTCCACATCAACCTGCTCAAACTCAGGGCCATCAGATATGCATTAAAGGCCTTCCAGGCGCAACTAATGGGAAAATCAATCTTGGTCCAGACAATCAAGTGGCCATGTTCTACATCAACAAGCAGGGGAGATAAGAATCCAACTCCCTCGCACTGGCCAGCAGTTGCCTGCTGCGGGCCTCCTACCTATCTACCAGGCAAGCAGAACACCCTAGCCGATAGATTAAGCCGGCAGCTGAAGCTTGTCAGACGGCTGCCTGGGTGATAATCTTCACAGTCTTGGCAATACATATATCTATATGATTTTGCAAGGTATTGTGGGCAATGTAGTTCATTCACACCAGACACAGCTGCTGACAATTATTTAGTTGTGCTCAAGTGGTAAAGCCAATAAGAAATTTATTTATTTATGGGGTTATTTCTCCCAACACAGACATGCTTGGTAGCACATAAATTAGGTTACTTGCTTCCAGTGTTTAACTGGGAAAACCAAAGTCAAAAATCAAAATCAGGAAAACAACCTTTAAACTTGTCAGGCAATTAGCTAATGTTTTCTTAGCATATATCTAACAAACGAAAAGCCACAAAGAAAGGAATAAACTGTTCTTGTCAGGTTAACTTCTGATTACTTCTCATATAGATTCAGAAGTGCTTTTCTCCTAGCTCACAAGCAATGATGTAAGGCTTAATTGCTAACAGTTACCAGCTGAAACCCTTTAGCTGGCTGGCTTTCTACTGTGTGAGTCAAATCCTGCTTCAGGAGCTTTTCTGAATATAATAAAGAACACGTTTATATTTCTTTGTGATGGTTGCTGTGCTTTATAACAGAAAGTTACCAACAGAGTTTGGATAGAGAGCAGTCCATGTAAACAGTATCTCCATCTGCTATTATTCCCCCTTCTTCAACAAGCATGGGATCAATATCATCAATTGGCACAGATGAATCTCTCAATGGAGCACTTTCAGGAGAATACTTATTTCCCTGCTGTCTTTCAAGGTTATAGCTAGGGCATAGATCAGTGTTCATACCTGAGCTTCCATTGCTGCTAGAGTTCCTCTCTATATAGCCTGGCCAGTATGTAGTCCAGTTCTTATGTCCAGCCTTCCAATCTAGATCCCTGGACAGTGGATTTCTCTTCACATACCTTCTGGCATAGGTCTTAGGGTCCCATCCACGTGCAGCCGTCTCCCTCACAGGTAGCCTCTGGTGATTCCTAGCTCTGCAGCACCATTCCTCTGGCTTTCCCCAGTCCAATGGTGTATGCTAGCTCTTGGAATACCTCCCAGTATACGTACTGCCTTGGACTCTTCTAGACCTCTCAAAGGCTTTTCTCCTCTTTCTTCCAGAGGGTCTTTTTCCTTCTCTGTCCGTCCGGTTTGGCTTCTGCTTCTCAGGATATCCAAGGTGATCATGAAGAAGATGGTCATCTGTAGAATAAACTCTACTGTTATTCTGCCTTGATGAGTGCTCCTCCCTAACACAGCGCAGCTGTGCTGAATCAGGCCCTGCCCTTTGAGATGAGTGCTTAGGGATTACCTCATAGCCCTCCTGATTGAACACACGCTTCCCCACTTCAGCTCCTCTGATGGCTGTTGGAAACCTGGTGCATTCTGGGACTGGTAGTCTTTTATGAGAAAATTCTGTTTTCTTATTTCTACCAGAACTGACAGGTTGCTTGTTCAGAGTCACTTCACCTTTTCTATAGCTCCTTCCTGAGCTATGATAAGCTTCCTTATCACAAGCTTCACGAGTGGACCCTGCATCCGGAGATCACCAACTCCATCTTCCGATGGTGAGGGACACCCCAGTTCAATCTGTTCACCACCGAGCAGAAAATGAAGTGCCCCCTCTTCTATTCGAAGTGCCCATTATCCAGGAGCCTGACCATGGATTCATTTGACATATGCTAGAGGAATGGTCACCAACGTACGTCTTCCCCCCCCCCCCCACCTCCATGATCTCAGCAACCCTGCAACGAATCATCACGGACAAGACGCAAATCATACTGATCGCACCCAACTGGCCACGCCAGATGTGGTTCACCCTGCTACTCCACCTCACTCAAGAACTGCCAAAGCGGCTCCCCCTGAGCCAGACCCCCTCACCCAGAACAGTGTGAGCATGCTGCATTCCAAGCCCTTGCATTGACAACCTGGAGATTGAGCGAATGAACCTTTCAGCCCTCGACCTACCCATGGAGGTACAGCAGGTGGTCCTGGCAACCAGACAGCCTTCCACGTGGAAATCTTATGGACTCAAGTGGAAGCACTTCAGTATCTGGTGCGCAGCCCATGGATTAAACCCAATCTCTTGCCCGGTACCAATGATCTTTCACTACCTCACCTCCCTCTTTGAGCTTGGCCTGAAGACCCAATCAATCAGGGTCCATCTATAAGCGATAGCGGCCCTCCACGATCGCGTGGAAGGAGCCGGCAATGGCTCCATCAAAACTCTACCAATCATTGCACAATTCATGAAGGGCCTGGAGAACCTGAGACCCCTGGTCAGCCTGGGACCTCAACATCATCCTGCAACAGCTAATACAGGAACCCTTTAAGCTGCTCCAGTCGGTGGACATGGAGTTTGCATCATGGAAAACCCTCCTCCCGGTCGCAATCACATCCGCTAGGAGAATCAGTGAGCTACAAGCCCTCGTGGCTCACCTCCATAAACTCAGCTCCATCAGAACCGTGCCTCCCTCCACACCCACACGAAGTTTGTCCCGAAGGTGGCATCAGTATTTCACGTCAACCAGTCTATTGACCTGCCCACATTTTTCCCAGAACCACATTCGTCCATGGAAGAGCAGAGGCTGCACACCCTCGACTTCATCAGGGCTCTGTGCACATACATCAACAGGACAGCGGCCATAAAACAAGGGACGCAGCCCTTTGTGTTATTCGACCCCCAACAGGCCAAGGCGGCCAGTCACAAGAAGGACACTCTCACAATGGATATCGGACTGTATCGCCTACTGCCACAACAAAGCAGGCGTGCAACCAGGGAATAGAGTAGGGGCACATCAGTTCCAGGCGCTGGCCACCACTTTCGCCAACCTGCACTCGGTGCCAGTGAACGAAATCTGCAGGGCCGCTACCTGGTCCCTCAGCACTCACCTTCCAGAAACAATACTGCTTGGATCTTGAGGCATAAACAGACAGCTTTCAGTCGAGCAGTCCTCTGTGGCCACTGAGGCAGGGGTAAGCATGTGGCCTTGGGACCCACCGCCAGACGGCACCTGACGTGCCAGGCGGCAACTGATGGCCAGGTGACTACGCCCTGCCTGTACTGTACTGATTGTACCATGCATACAATCTGCACAGCTGCATTTGCACAGATCAGAGGGCAACTTGGTCACTGTTCCTCCTATTGTCGAGCACCCTCCTGGTGGCCAGTGGTCGCAAGGGCAGGTGGGACATAAAATATTATTGTTATTGATAGGAGAGTCCTTTAAGAACCAAGTGGAACTTGGTCTTAGTGGTTTTTAGCTCCAATCTTTAAAGAAATCCATGAAAGCAGAGTGGTGGGAAGAAAAAGGCATTTATTCCCTTTACGCATGGGTTCAAAATTGGGTTACAACTCAAAGCAAATGTCCTTAAATTCAGGAATGAAAGAAACTCAGTGTTTAAGGAAAAACTGTTAAACTTCACAGTATTAGCAGCGCTCAAAAACAGCTTCCAGCTTGAAACCACTTTTTCATTATTCTTCTGCTTAGGGAATTAAAGACACTCTGAAGACAGTACAAGTAGTTCATAAGTCTAGCAAAGACTCTATGCTACTGGAAACACAGAGAGAGCAATCCATCTCTTCCTCTGATAACTGTTCAACCAGTTCCACTTGCATCGGCTCTGGAGAAGATATGTCTACCTCTGTGTCATCACTTTCTTGGATAATACGTTCTGAAGGTTTATATATCTCCTGAAGCACTTGCCAGTGTCTTGGGCCTAGCCTGGGGCGTTGGCCACGTGCTATATTAGGATTAGCTGTGCTTTCTCTTCTCAAAGGTTTTACACTACCTTCACAAGAACTTTTAAAAGGTACAGCTTTCCTCCTAGGAATGTAGTTAGCATACCTTGTATTGCAGCAGCATGAAGACGAGAAGTTTTCTCCTTTTGCTTGCTTCCCCCACTCAGAAGCTTGGTGCCAATCTTTTCTTTGAAAGTTTGGTTTACCTTTCAGTCTTGGAATCAGTTCCCCTGGTAAGCGCCTGCTTCTGCATAAGCCCAGTTCCTGGCTTCCCCGCTCAGCCTGGCTCTGCTTTCCCAGCTGATTCTCCTTTGGTTCCTGCTTGCAATTAGTGCATTGCTTTCGCCTCTGCCAGCAAACAGCTTTCTCTCGAGCTTGA
Source organism: Ichthyophis bannanicus (assembly GCA_033557465.1). NCBI lineage: Eukaryota > Metazoa > Chordata > Amphibia > Gymnophiona > Ichthyophiidae > Ichthyophis > Ichthyophis bannanicus. The sequence continues at coordinate 78,421,309 of CM066050.1, read as the reverse complement.
CCCGGTCCTTCCTTAGCCTGAGCCGGTCCTTCTTTAGCTCCTGGTGGTTCTTCTTTAACTCCTGGTGGTCCTCCTCTCCAGTCTTCCTCCCTCTCCTTATAAAGGACTCCTGCCTTTGAGGAATGTGAACTGTTTGTCAGGTGCTCTTGACCAACTGGGCGTGGCCCTTCAGTCTCTCTGAATGTACTCCTGCTCCCTCTAGCTGGTCCCTGTGAATATTGCACTCTGTGCACATCTTTTCCTTTCTGACAAACAGCTTCTTTTTTTTCATCTTGGCTTTCATCAGCCCACGCTGCATGACACTATGCAGTATGTTGTTTGCACTATATGTCAATTTGTTTGAACTGTGTTGCACTATATGTTGATTCGTTTACGTGACTTGGTCGCCATTCCTCCTATGCAATATGTTGTTTGCACTATATGTGGATTTGTTTTATACTACCATTGAACTAGGTTACATTATATTGTTTTGCACTATGTTCGCATGATGCACTGAAGTTGCAGCTAAGTTTGAACACTGTTGAGTTGCACGTTTCTGACTTACTGCCTTTACCGCCTTCAGCCAGGCGATCATTGATGCAATAAACTGACTTGTACAAAGTTTTCAGTGCAGTTGAGTTTGTTCATAGCAGTCTCTGCCTCCCTCATCCACCTCAGTGTGCACAGGACACAGCTAGGGAGGCACAAGGTGTGGCTGATGCATCCTGCTTGTCCATGGAAAAAGAGAGATTACTTACCTGTAATGGGGGTTCTCCATGGACAACAGGATAGCCACATGAAACCACCCACCTTCCCTGGATGAGGTCGGAGCGAACCGGCACGCAACCTAGCCAAAGGGGCATAGCTCGAGACACACTGGCCTGGCTAAGGGTAGGCCGGGGAGGTGGGACTACCTATACATGCTCAGAAAGTGTTATCTTTCTGAGCTCTGGAGAACACTTCAGTCTATGGCGCCACCCGAAGGACGTCACCAGGTGTGGCTGACTTATCCTGCTGTCCCTGGAGAACCCCCATTACAGGTAAGTAACCTCACTTTTCATAAAGGCCTTCCTCTTTTTCTTCGCCTTCTCAACTACTTCTTTGGAGAACCATAGCAGCCTTCTTTTACTTTTACATTTATTTAACTTTCTAACAAAAAGGTTTATTGCCTTTAAGATATTCCCTTTCAGTTTTGCCCACTGTTTTTCTACATACCCCTGCTGTTCCCATCCCGCTAATGACTCTCTGAGGTATTGTCCCTTTTTTGCAAAGTTAGTTTTCCTAAAGTCTAAGACCCTCACTTTTGAATGGATTTTATCATGCAAGTTCATCTCCCACTATAACATCAGAAACACGTTCCCCATTGGTAAGCAGTAAGTCCAGTATGGCCCCATCATATGTGGGTTCTGTTACCAATTGCCTGAATAATTCTCCCTGTAGAGAATCCAGGATCTCCTTACTTCTAGATGCCACCACAGCAGGGATGTGCCAACCCACATCTGGCATATTGAAATCACCTATCAGAAGAACTTCTCCTTTCATGGCAATACCGTGTATGTTTTCTATTAAATCTTTGACCACTTCTATGTCCTGTGAGGGGATTTGTATATAACTCCAATGCAAATGGATTTCCCTTTCCCTCTTTCTAGTTTAACCCACAGTGCCTCCTCTCTTCCTTTTAAGCCCTGCAATTCTATAGCTTTAATATTATTTTAAACATACAGTGCCACTCCCCCTCCCCTTCTTCCTACCCTGTTCTTCCTGAATAAAGTATAGCCCAGTATAATTACATCCCAGTCATGGTTTTCTATGAACCATGTCTCCATAACCGCCACTAAATCCAAGTCAGCTTCTTCCATTAAAGCCTCAACATCTGGGATCTTATTTCCCATGCTATGGTCCTTTATACACACTGCTTTCCAGATGTCACCCCTATTACCCATTTCTACAGAGGTATTTAATGTTTCACTTACCTGGGGGCCCTCTTCATCCATCCACATCAAATATAGTTTAAAGCGTTCTTCAGTATGGTTAGCCAATCTGTTGCTGAAAACGCCTCAACCCTTCTTGGACAGATGGACACCATTTCTGCTCTGCAGCCCTTGGAACATCATCCCATGGTCCAGGAAACCATATGACAGCAGTCATACACAGAGGCACCATCGTTGCTTCCTCAACTATGCACATTTGTAGAGACCACAATGCTAGTACTGCGCTTTGCACTGTTGCACACCCTACCTCTGAGCTCCCCTAAGTAGTAACAGGGAAGTGATTGCAGAGCCGTCCTGCTCTGCCTGTATGCACTGGCACCTGGTGATGCTGCAGACAGCCCTATGGTCCAGGTACCTGCGAGGCATATGTGACCCCAGCTTAGGGTTGCCAACTTTTTCACCAAGAAAAAACCCGACACCTGTGGCTCATGCCCCACCCCTTCTCCGCCCCCTAGTCCCACCCTTGCCCCGCCCCCAGTCCCACCCATGCTGCACCCCAGCCCCACCCACAAAAATTACCAAGGATAAGTGTAGGCTAACTCCCTTGGTCAGATAAATAATTAAACTGGGAACCCCAAAAGCCAAACATGAAATGTTCAACACTGGAGAAATAAAACTATAAAGTAATTTCCTCTTGCACTAAACAAAAACGCAAAGATGTTAGCAATACACACTTCCCAGACCAGACATATTCCAGTTAATAAATTCAAAATAAAAAGTAGTTTTCTACCTTCTGTTTGGGCATTTTATTTTTCAGCTGCAATTGCTCCAGTCACTTTCTTCTGGTTTCTTCCTGTCTTCTGCGAGCTATCCATTTGTCCTTTCTTCTCTTTTAGATGTTTTCCATTCTCTCTCTATATCTGCTTTAACATACTGATCATTTCCCTTTTGCTCTTTCCCCCATTTCTTTCCTTATTCCTTTATCATCCACTCAAATTTCACCCTTCCATTCTCAATCCCCTCTTACTCTCCCAATACCCGGCCCATCGTAGACTTTTCTTCCACACAAAATATCTTTTCCCCTCTCCATTCTCATTCCCCATCCCCATCCCCTTCTAGTCCTCCCCCAAAATCAGCTCCCTTATAGTTCTAGACCCACCCAGCATCCACTCCCTTCTAGTCCCATTCTCTCATGCCCCCACATCAGCCCATTTCCAGTCCTATTCTAGCCCATCACCCATGTTTTCCTTGTAAATAGATTGTAGATAGTTACCCATGTTATCCAAGTTCCTTCCCTTGTTATCTGTAAACTCATGCATGTTGACTGTACTGAGATTTTTTGTTCTATGTGAACCGCGCTGATGCTGAATAGTGCGGTATATAAGAGAATTTAAATAAATAATAAATAATAAATAATAAATGTGCAGTCCAAGCTCCCCCATCAGCCCATTTCTAGTCCTATTCCAGCTCTTCATCAGCCCATTTCCAGTCCTAGCCCCACATATGCTCTTTTCCAGTTCCATTCCAGCTCTTCATCAGCCCATTTCCAGTCCTAGCCCCACATATGCTCTTTTCCAGTTCCATTCCAGCCCATCAGCCAATTTCCACTCCAAGCTCCCCCATAAGCCAATTTCCAATCCTAGCCTCGTCAGCCCACTTCCAGTCCTATTCCAGCCCCCATCAGCCCATTCTCAGTCCTATTCCAGCTCTTCATCAGCCCATTTCCAGTGCTAGCCCCCCCATCACAGCCTCTTTCCAGTCCTAGCCCCCCCCCCCCACCATCACAGCCTCTTTCCAGTCCTAGGCCCCCTCAACATCACAGCCCATTTGCAGTCCTAGTCCCCCCCCCCACCATCACAGCCCATTTGCAGTCCTAGACCCCCTAATCAGAGCCTATTTCCAGTCCAAGTTCCCCCTCCCCCCACCATAGCCCAATTCCAGTCCAGGTCCCCCTCCCCATAGCCCAAATCCAGTCCAGTCCCCCCCATAGCCCATTTCCAGTCCAGGCCCCCCCCAATAGCCCATTTCCAGTCCAAGTCCCCCACCATAGCCCATTTCCAGTCGAGGTACACCCCCCCCATAGCCCAATTCCAGTCCTGGTTCCACCCCCCCATAGCCCAATTCCAGTCCAGGTTCCACCCCCCCCATAGCCCAATTCCAGTCCAGATCCCCCCCCCCCCCCATAGCCTATTTCGAGTCCAGGTTCCACCCCCCCCATAGCCCAATTCCAGTCTAGGTTCCCCCCCCCATAGTCCATTTCCAGTCCAGATCCCCCCATAGCTTAATTTCGAGTCCAGGTTCCACACCCCCCCCCCCCCCATAGCCCAATTTCAGTCTAGGTTCCCCCTCATAGCCCATTTCCAGTCCAGGTACACCGCATCACAGCCCATCCAGTCCTTGGCCTCCCCTCCCCCCATCAAAGCCCATTTGTAGTCCTAGCCACCCCCCCCCCCCCCGACCAGCTCCGTGGCTGTCTGAGGTGCTTCAGAGGGAGCCGGGGAAGCCCGCGCGAGGCCCCGGCTCCCTCTGTACAACCGCCAGTGTGAAGATCTTTTTCCTTCACGCTGGCAGTTGTTTCTGTGAAGCCGCGAATGCTGGGAAAGGTTAAAGGGCATTGCCTTTAACCTTTCCCAGCAATCGCGGCTTCACATAAACAGCCACCAGCGTGAAGGAAAAAGATCTTCACGCTGGCGGTTGTACAGAGGGAGCCAGGGCCTCGCACGGGCTTCCCTGGCTCCTTCCCCCGCGGACTTTGGGAGTCGGGAGAAAAGCCGATTTTTTTGTTCTGGCCGCTCCCGATCTTGCGGCCAGAGCAAAAAACCGGCTTTTCAAGGGCCGGTTTTACATCTCTGCCAGCAGCCGGCCTGGCCATGAAAAAACCGGCCAGGCCGGCTGAATACCGGCCGGTTGGCAACCCTACCCCAGCTATGTGGATGAGTAATCTAGACCCCCCATCCCCGTGTAGCCCTCCAACCACGCACACACATGCACCCTCACTTGCTGTCCCACAGAAACAGCTGTCTGTCAAAAGAATGCCCTGTATCGGCTGTCTTAGCTGATGGAAAGGAAACCATACAATCAATACTTCCAACCTAGCATCATATCTGTTCACAGTATGTCTATTTGTCTATGTACATACACGATAACTAAAATAGTAGACCTCTAACAGATACAGAGCTGCAGTAGGCCCAAACAGCCCTTCCAGTATATCAGCCTTAGGGGACAAACCCTGTATGCGCATTGCACATCATAGGGCCACATATGTAAACAACTGCAACAGTGACCTTTGCACAAGGTATGTGCCATATAGTCACCAGCATCAGATATCCCCAATATAGTGTTCCGATAGGATTCACATATGTCCTCATCTGCATCAGGGGACTGTACACATTGTATAGACTCTTAGAGCATATTGTAGAAATCCACTGTGTGGATCACAATAGTCCAGATGGCTAGTGCTGCGCATAGCGCCAATGGCTGGGCTTAAATGTTCACATGGGGTGCTATAACCAGTATCATTGCCAGGACATGGGCATTGTTAGGGAGCCCTAGCTGTGCCCCTTTAGCTCACACAGCAAATGCCAGCATAGCTGGATTGAGCACCTGTGCTCTATTGCATACATGTGTGGGGGTGTTTATTTCTGCTGCTTTGACTTACATCCTCCCTCTCCTCTGCTTTCTGTTCCTTAACACTGCATGCTGTGGTTTTCCCACCTGCAGTCACACCAGTGCACGGTGTAGATTAAACATCCAGTCACCATTACTGGCTGCATTGGAGTGAGGGACACTAATATTTCTAAGTCCTACCTTTATTCCATTGTTTTGCTGGTATGACCTGGATATTGTCAGGGCTGACTGCAGATGTACATGGGTGTGACAGGAATACGCTGTATACATCTCTGTGGCTGACCACGCCCCCATACCACCCCTTCCACGCCCATGCTCTGCAATCCCAGGGCCACGGAGGTGCAGAATACGGTTCTGGATGTTTTTGTGAGATAAACGTCTATCTTGCACATACAGGCAACTTATTTGTGGTTCAGAATAACCCCCGTAGTCAATGGTGTTTAATATACATATGACCACTGAGTTATGGGGGACATACCGAGTCATGAATAGTGGGGATGTATGCCCTGCCTGGACGTACATCCCCACTATTCATCCCCCTTGCTGTCCCTGAGCAAGACTCTCTGTACAAACAGCAGAGTTGTACAGGGAGCCTTAGACTGGGGCGGGAGGGGGTGGGCAGAAGGAGGAGCAGGGAGGGTGCATGGGCGGATCATCCTGGACGTCCAGGGTCGGTTAGATGGTGGACCGCTCCACCTCAGAGGTAGAATAAGTCCCCATGGATGTTGGTAGCAGCAGCGGCAGTGAGGCATGCAGGAAATTCTCCACAGCCATAGGAGGCCAGATTGAGCGTCTGGCTGCGGGGAAATGACATTCTCAGCAGCAGCTGGCGGTCGCAGCTCCATAATGGAGCCATGGTGCCATGGCAATGAGACACTATGGCACTGCGGCTCCATTTCGGAGCTAGGCGGAGTATGACATGGATGTGGTTGGACATGCAGCCCTTCAGAATCAGGGCCAGCCTGCACATACAAGCCAGTAGACCTGATTCTGAGGAGCTGTACAGGGGCTGGACACATGTGTCTTTATAAAGTATTAGGGGCAAAGTAGCCAGGGTCGGCCCACCCACTAGAGTGAGAAGGCGACTACCTAGGGCAGCAGACCTTGGTGGATGGCATTTGCTACCACTTTGATGCCCATGGCAGTCCACGTGCTTTGGCTCCTGTAGTGCCAAAAACATAGCCTGTGGTTCGTGACCATCTCCAACACAAGGTGGGCAGGAGCAGCAGGCCATAAGTGTGCAAGCAGGTGCTAAAGCACATGGCCTGCTGAGGTGCCGAAGGGAGCTGCCACTTTTAAATCAGGAGAAGGGTAGTGCCACCGCCGCCACCCCCGCCCCCCTCAAGAGACAGAATTGGCAAGGGGGGGTGGCACAGCAAGGCTAGACTTGTCAGTAGCCTCTCTCAATCCTTCATCCCCCACCCCATGCAGAAGCCTCTTGAAAAACCCTTACCTTCCCCCAGAGCAACCTCTCTCAAGTCCTTTCCCCAGAGTAGGCTTTCTGAAGTCCTTCCATCACCCAGTAGTCTCTCTCAAATCTCTCTTCACCTATCTTCCTCCCCTTTTAATTGGATCCTACTTACCAATCTCCTTAAGTCTGCCTCAGATTAGAAATGCACCGTGTGAGCTGTCTCTATCCGAGGCAGATGCAACAGTGGCGGCTCTGGCCTCTTCATCAGTGGTAGTGAGCAAGTGCCTGAAAAACCTGTTGGGGTTCTGCCTATAAGCTGCAGGAGAGGTGCTGTGGATCAGAAGGAGAAATCCTGAGTTTCCCTGCCTCTGCTTTAATGGATCTGCTTCTACCCTCGTAGACACCAGGGTTTAAACTAAACAAATCAAAAATGGGAATGGTGAGTAATACATGAGTATCTCTGGTATTTCCTTACACTGAATGCTTTCAAACTGACCAACTCAGACCTTTCTCAAAAAATCATTGCCAACCCTGACTGATGCTGGACAACCAAAAATATCAGCATGCATATATAATAATATCATGGTACATCAAGAAACACCCTTGTGAACTTTACCCGCCATGACAGTATTTATTTGAAATTACTGTACTTATATACCGCTAAACAAACATCCGACCCAAGCAATTTACATAAAACAAAATAACTAGCATTACAAAAATTCAAGAACAGGCAAAAAGGGACAAACAGCAAATAACTTCAACAAACATACCAGCTCAGGTCATTGCAAAGCTCATGGGTCTTTACCAGCTCATGAAATCTTAAGCAATTAAGTTCCAGTCTGCCACTCAGCTAAAAGTATATCCCCATGGCAAGGCCTATACTCCTATTTATAAAAGTTACAAGAAAGGAAGATTAAGGAAAGAAAACAGTTTGAGGGTAGGAGATGAGATCAGTTTTCAATGGACCTTCATCTATTTACAGTAATATAGTAACATAGTATATGACGGCAGATAAAGACCATCATGGTCCATCTAGTCTCCCCAGCAAGGTGGCAAGAGTAGGTGCACCTGCCGCTCTGTGCAGGTCACCACTCCCCATGCCTTTGTTTAGGGGTGTATCCACCTCTCCATGCAGGTCACGCCTATTTGTTGAGATAGCAGAAACAGTTAAGATTATTTTGATTTACAGATATCCAAATAAGTTATCTGGATATCTTTAAGTGGATTTTCAAGGAAACGTCTGTATATCTTGGAGCTGCCTACTAAATAAAAGAGTGAAAGTGCACACAACTGAGTCAATGCCGACTCCTGTCGACGCAGCTCCTGGGCTATCTGGATAGCTTTAACGGGATGCCCAACAAAATATCCGAATATCGTGGAGCTGCAAGATATCCATTAAATCACAAACGCAGTGAGAACTACACAGAAGGCTGGATTTTCAGAGATTGCAGCTGTCAGATAAAACAAAGCCCAGCGGCAGCGCTTTAATTCACACACACTCGTATATTCAGAAGCGCTGCCTGCTTAAAGGACGATGCTGGATGCGCATGAATTCAGCAACTGGGTCACTGCTACTCCACATAAGTTAGTACCACTGGGATTCTGGAGTTAGCTCACACTTTTTTCAGTAGTAGCAGGGAACATGCGAGTGCATGTTATACACATAAAATTATGCATCGAATCAACCTACACTTTATAAAGAAAAATGACTTGTGTGGTCAGCATCGTTGCCATCTGCATAAAAGTCTTTTTCAATATTAGGCCCAGAGTTTCTTTGCAAACCACAGTTAGATAAAAAGCTGACACAAAATAGTGAACTTAGACCTAAAGATGAGAGCTTGATAACTGAAAAAGAAGATAGTGGGCTCACAGTCCGCACTGAAAAAAAAACATTAAAGCAGACATGCGGATTCTACAATGCTGAACTGGATACCAACAAACAGAATGCAATAAGAGGCCAAGAAAATGTAACGGAAAGATGCAGCAATTTTTACCATCTGTATTGGGCACCGTTAGCCTGCTTGAAAAGAATTTCGAAGTGCCCCCTTGATGCGTTTCCTGTACATCTTTCAGAAGGAGGTGCTCTTGGGCACTATGCAGGGGTGGAGACTAGCATTAACAAGATTAGCAGAGCTAACCCACATGTTTACTTTAGGACAGTAATACGACACAAACCTCAGCATTTTGTTGTATTCAGAACACATTGAGCTGAAGTAACATTGCATGTAAGGTAGGGTACATAAAGACGACCCTTTCATTTTTATTTATAATAGTGTGATTGCCACATCAATCCATTTGGATATAGCGAAATGAAGGTAAGCAGGATAAATTGTAGGTGATATCATTGCACTGGACTAACTTCCTCTTGTGACTAACTCTCAAGAGCTTAATATATTGGTAGTATCTACAACTTGTTGGTTGACCTTTATTCTGCATTTCTATTTAAAATGTTTAAATGTTATGAATTTCTGCAAAACAGAGTCACTGTTGTGCATCACCAGAGCCATTATTTAAAACTGTAAAAGGTTCAGAAATGTGAAGGGTTCACAATTACAATATCCTTTCATTGAAGAAATGAAATTGTATTTGTTGGACGCTCTATATCTCATGGGGTGCAACAGTAATTTAACAAAGATATGTCAGATAAATCATGTGCATTCCGTATGGAAAATCCATCAGGTACTTAATTAGATCAAAATGTAAATAAGATTTCTTCTAAACTGCTGTTAGCATTGTTTGAAGTGGGTAATATAATGGTTAGATGCCTATTGATCAGGCACAAAGAACGAGCTTAAAAATTCTTTCCAGAGAAAGACAGAGACAGAAAGACCAAGGGTGCTTTTCTACTTTTTGGGGGATTTGTTTTATTTTATCATTGTGCTTATTTTTATGTAAGTATATTTTTTTGTTATTATTTTTGTATACAACATTTACATGTCTTGTATTATTGAATACATTTTTGGAGGGTCTTTTACTAAAAGGGCCTAGCAGACGGCGCATATCTGGCACTCACTAAAAGCACACCTTGGACACGCAAAATCATGCTTCATGTATCTGAGATTGTGGGCACAATTCTGATGGTTAAGCTAATTTCTGAGTTAGGCCAAAGAAACTGCTACAGGACAAATTGGTCCATGAGTGGCCTGGAATGTAATTTTGGTCTGAGAGTTTAGGGTAGAGAAGGCATTGTTTGAGTAAGAAGTAAGTGTCATCATTAACCCCTTTAAACCTGTACCTTAAATTATGCTTCTGAAGGTTGCATGGAAGAGAAAAGCTAGCAATGGGAATTACGTGAGATGTGACTTGCTAAAAGCATCCTTCCCATTCTTTATGGGGATATAAGGGAAATGGAGTTTGTATCCGACCCATGCCTGCATCATTGCACAGGTGCTTCCTGCCTAATTCTTAATGCTGCCTCCGGAATCAGCAGAAAAGTAGAAAAAAAGCCCCCCACTGTCTGAAGGAACTTTGTATCAGAAATGTCACTGAACTAAAAAACTTACAAGTTTTGTCCTAACTCCTGTTCTCTGCTCATGAAGTCATTCATTTGACTTATTTATCTAGATGTATAATTAATTAGTGCTTTCCATAATTGGCCAGTGTGATGGGCAACCAAAATTTTAGTTATAACCATACAAACAACCATGATTGCCCATAAGGGGGTCTTTTACTAAAGGGTGCTAAAGTGTTGCACCTAATGTGTCAGTAGCTCTTAAACCATAGTGCGTAAAGTGCAATACCATCATGTTAACTTTCGTGGGTGCTGGCAGTTAACGCAGAGTCCCGTCCCGTAACGTACGCCACCTAATGCTGAGGTGGCATTAGGTGAACCTGCCCTAATCATGCTGAGATTGTCATGCTCACTCTCCACCCGCCCACTTGCGTCCCTAACATGGGATGCACTGCTTTCCATATGTTGCCCCTTTTACCCATTTTCATTTACCTGGGGGCTTTCACTTACTTGAGGGCTTTTTTTCACCCATCCCTGATGAATCTAGTTTAAAGCCCTAGTTTAAATCCTTTTTAGAATTTTTGAGGTGATTGTAATGAGCAGTTTACTAGCACCTATGCCGTGGAGAAGTTTTAAAAGCTGCCATATACATATGCATTTACTGTCCTTGCAAAACTGGAAATACCCGTATACTTTTTGGGCCTGCCTATTCTGTAACCCTCTTCGAAACTGGGGGTACTGTGAATCTATATGTGCAAACAGCAGCGTTCTAATATCGCCGTTTACACACATTAAGGCACATTTTAGAAAGGACGTCTGGCTGCAAAACGAGATGTCCAAATCGTAATGTCGGATATACAGCGGGAGATGCAGTCAAGAGATGCAGTCTGCTGCAGTTAAGAGTGAAAATGGTGACGCACAAAAGGATGGGTTAGACACGTGCAAGATGTCTCCAGATTTCAGAAACTCGGCGTGTCATATATGCTCATCTGCAGAAGAGGGGTCCTAGACCTGTACATAGCCCTATTACAGAACACAGCCATGCATTTCTCATCCTTACACATCCCAGCCTGTCATTTTGCAAATAAGGACAAGCCTGGAAAATGTTTTTTGTTCTTACTGACAGGTATTTTTGAAGGAGTGAAAAGTATCAGAGCAGTGGATGGGCATTTCTGTCTTCATCTTACTCTTACTGAGTTGCAGAAACAAGCACCTTTTATAATCCTCTTCATGCCCTGGAGCAGGTATAGTCATGGACGTCCCTGATGGTGATTTCAGATGTGCAGCACTGGTTTCAAACCATGTCTGCACATGCATCTTTATCAACCTGATCTAGCCATGCCCCCAGACATGCCTCGGCCAACTTGGACATGATCTACTGCATAGCCCTGTGAAATACTCATTTACTTTTTGCAACCCAGCTCAGGCTTCCTTTCTGGAGCTCGGCTTACTTTAATAAAATGATTTTCTTTTCATCTATGAAAACCAAGTTTAGTAAATCAAGCCCAAAATTTGCCTCATTTGGATATCACCAGAGGCAGCAGAATACTTATTTGTTTGGGAGGCCCCAAGCTCCGCCCCAACTCCATCTTAAATCTGTCCTAATTCCTCCCTAACACTTCCCCCATGGGCAGACAATATGGTTGGTTAGCAGACATCTCCAGTTTTCAGGGATTGTCCCTGACTTCTGTCTAGCAACCTCCTGTCACGGCCACTGCACCAGGAGACGGGTTGGAGGGGGACTGAAGAGTGCAAGGTATTGCCAAAAGGTGCATTTCCCTCTCACCGGAATATACACAAGCACTCCACCCCCACACCATACACTCTCACATAGAGACATCCCACTTCCATACCACACACACACACGCACACACAGGCACCCCACCTCTGCACCATACACGTACATACAGGAACCTCACCTCCATACCACACACACACACATACAGGCATCTCTCCTCTGCACCACACACACAGGTACCCCACCCTCTGCACTAAGCAAAGAGAGGCTCCCTAGCTATGCAGCACACACACACATGCATCGAAGCCCCACACCACACCCACACAAAGACACCCACTGCCGTATCCCATGTACAGACAGGTGCAGCACCGTTAAACCTCACACATATACAGACACTTAATATCTGAAGCTATAACTTATCTATATTTCCATCTAGAGATGATGCGCTGTATAGGAATTCTGGCACTGCTCTCGAGACTTAGAACATGAGACCAGTGCAAGAGACCATTTATTTATTTATTTTAAAGGATTTAATATACAGTTTTATCTTTAAATCAAAGCGATTAGCACATCAAACAATCAAGAGTGGGAGGGTGAATACATGCAGTGGATACATCGACTTGTGTGGTGTGGGTGAGCAGTGTGATTAACTGGTGAGCTATATACATTGTGAACTATGAACAGGGGCTATATACAGGTGGCAAGGAGCTATATACATTGTGAACTATGAACAGGGGCTGTATACAAGTAGCAATGGGGGATGCAGGTTGGAGAAGGCTGGTAGCTGGTTCATGTGAAGTCCTTATAGTATTCATGGCTTGTGTAAATCGGCTTGTGGGGTGATTGGTGTGATTGGTGCTTGGTGGTCTTCGTTGAATTGTTCAATGAATAGGGTGGTTTTGAGCAGCTTTCTGAATTGTTTTATATCAGTTGTTGATCTTAGAATATCTGGGAAGGCATTCCAAATAGCAGGTGTAGCAAGAGAGAAGGCTTACATGGATGTGGATTTGTTGGTTCTTGTGAATAGTGTAGGTGTTGGTATGTTTTTCGTAATGTTTCTGTCTGGTCTTTTGCTTGCTTTGGTTCTGAAGAGTTCCTGTAGTATTTCTGCTGACATGTTTTTAATTTTGAAGATGCGGAGTGCTGATTTATATTTTGCCCATGAGGAGATTGGTAGCCAGTGTAGATCATGTAGTATTGGAGTTATGTAGTCTTTTATTGAAGCGCTAGCAATAATGCAGGCAGCGGTGTTCTGGACTATTTGCAGTGGGCAGGTGGTTTGTTTAGGTAGGGCTTGGAATAGGATATTACAGTAGTCCAACACAGGTGTAATGATAGCCTGACATACTGTGCGGAAATATTCCTTATTGAAGAGGGGTTTTAGTCTCCGGAGTGTTGCGAGTTTGAAGGCGGCTGTTTTGGCTATCCTGTTGGTATGTAGTTGGAGGGTGAGCTGCTTGTCTAGAATCACTCCAAGATATTGGACTTCGTCTTTTATTGTAATCGGTTTATTGGATATGATGATAGACGTAGGAGGAATGAATGTGGAGTCTCTCGTAATGATGATTGCTTCAGATTTTTTTATGTTTATTTTTAAGCTGTTGTTAGTAAGCCAGGTTGTTATTTCATGGATGCAGGTTGATATAGTGGTGTAGTCTAGGGAGTCCAGTTGAATTGGGGTATATGCCATGATATCATCAGTGAGGGAAGGAGAGCATGAGGAGGTCATAAGCACTGTCTCCTAATATTTTGTAGAGCTGTCAAGTTATCCAGTTCCAGGGGTAAGATTTTCTGCTAGTTCTGGTTTTAAATTTCTATTCCAATGCAGAATGGTATTTGTAGTTCCTGATTTTACCCATTGGAATCAGTGCAGCAGGTCCCATAATGCATCATGATAAGATTGTCAGAAATCCAGGACTGACTTAAAATCTCATTCCTGAAACTAGGTAACTTGGCAACTCTGTTTTTGACCTCGCTCCTAAATCCATACAAAAGTTAAGGCCTGCAATAGAGGCACAGCATATTTGGTAATTTGGCACCAGCAATAGGCTGCACAGCTGCAGAAATCAAGTCCTGTCATCATGTGCACCTCTCTGCTAGCTGCTGCTTTTACATTTGCTGAGAAGCAACATGAGGCATAGTTTTCTCTGATCCTATATGCCCCCCTTGATCCTGGTGATTCCTGTTCAGAGATGGACTGTGGGTAGAGTCAACACTTCACCTAATCAGCGACATGGCCACTTCTGAGCAAAAGGCACTGAGATCAATGGAAGAGGAAGACTGTGGGGAGAGGCCGCACTGCCTGCATGTGAGATCAGATAGGTCTGTGTGTCTCATGCTACTGCTCAGCAAAGATGAGTTAAAGTGTTGCCCACCTCCTCTATTTATTGTGTTGCACTGCATGCAGAGCTTGGCTTATTGGGGTTTCAATTTAATTTTGTCTACATATTTCTACTTCAAATTTGTTATAATTTATTCTGTACTTAGTGAGGGTCTAATTGTGTTCTGCCTGTGTGACTGAGACCAAGTGTTCTGTTAGCATGGAGTTTCTATGTAGGATCTGTAGTAATCTGGCTTGTTCAGTAAAGATTTTCTATGTCCCACTGCAGTATTTATGGTGCTGCCCTTTTCTGGATATGTTCCTTGTTGTGTTAATTTTTGAAGCTGGTGGTGTTGTGGTATGGTAGATTTACAGTGAACTTTGTAGGGTGTTGTGTTAGTTCATGTTCTGCCTGGTACTAGAGAGGCTGTTAATGAGGTGATGCCAGAATCAGATTTTTTTTTCTTGCATGTGGGATTCTATGGTGAAATGTCCTAGTTTTGCTCTGCACCTACTATTGGAGGAGGGGTTTTGTTTGATCCAAAATAGATGTTCAGAAAGAAAAAGAAAGAACTAGAGTGCAGTTTCCAATGCCAAAATAAAATTTGTTATATTTTATTTTCATTTTAGAAACTGTGCTGTAGTTCTCTTTTTCTTTTTTCTCTTGATGTGTGAGCACCTTACATCGCCTTTGTCTTTTGAAGAATATATATTTACAGGCCTCAGTTTTTTTATTATATCATGCCAGGCTAAATAATTAAGCAGCTACAATTTTTGCTGCACTATAATTACATAACCTGGGAATATGTTACATTCCTGTTTTTTTGACAAAGCCACTGAATGAGAACCTCCTCTCCCTCTTTGAGTATCTTGGGATGTCAACTCATCCCTCACCTGTTTGATATACTAGCTTCCTATCCATCTAGAATTCAAGCCAGACAGTTGGTTGCCTGTGGTCATTTGACCATAGTATCGCAAATTTCTCAACTCGCAAATGTCCAGACATCATGACAACCAATAAAAAATGAGCTATGGTAATGTGTGAAAATGGAAAATCTCCATTCCATCTTAACAAGAGGGGTACTGAGAATGAGTTTACCCCCCCCCCTCCCCAAGAGAACTAGGCTAAATTGTCTATGCTCTGTGCCTACTCTCCACAATCCAGGGTGTATCCTCTAATTTCCATCTCATATTTCCCCCATGACTTTACATTAAGGGGTTAATTTTAAAAGCCATTTTTGCCATAAGAGAGAGGTTCATGCCCAAAATTGTCTTCTTTTGTAAGTGCCACACTATAAGCAGGTAAAATTATAGACAGACACCCTATATGTGCATACTTTTTCACCCAACAGAGAGAAGACATTTGCATGGATGAGGTTAAGGAGGCATTAGTATTTATACACATAAGGGCCATTTTACTAAAGGACACTGTGGTATTGCTCCAGACGCGCTGATAACATGCAAATCCATGGTGTGTTAAGGCAACACCACAGCGTTAACTGCCAGGAGCATGGACAGCACAGTCTCAGAAGTTACTGTGGTGCATGCTGCAATGGCACAACAATAGAGTGCAAAACACCATCTATGGAGGTGGCGGTGAGTACACCCATGATACTTGCCCACCATGTAAGTAGAACTGGTGGGCTGCCTGGGCAGTACTCCACCCACCCACTTTCTATCCCTAACCCTTCCACTTCAATCCTAATGCACCGTAGACAGTTAGCAGGGGTGCGGGGCCAGGGAGGAGTAGCCTAGTGGTTGGGGCAAGGTACTTCAGGCCGGAAGGTCGGGGGTTCAAATCCCACTAGAGTACAGCAACCTTGGGCCGGAAGGACTGGGGTTTCTAGTCCCACAGATGCTCCTTGTGGTCTTGGGCAAGCCACTTAACCCTCCATTGCCCATGTTCCCTGTAAGTATTAGTGTATGTGTCTCATATCCCCGTGTGTTAAATGTATCCCCCAATTGTGTTGTGATCGCTTTGATTGAAGAATAAGGCGGTATACAAAACTGTCTAAATAAATAAAATAAAAATAAAAATGTACGGAGATGCATTGTGGGCTTCATTTGCATAAATATTTGCATACTGTTAGCATGCATTAACGTTTAGTAAACATGCCTCTTAATGAGTGTCTGGATAAAGAAAGACTACCAGATTTCTACATTACTATACTCCAGTGCCAATCACCAGGCATGTTGTTCACACAGGGACCCGCGCTTCAGGGGCTTTCACGCAAACTTCAGTCTCACACGGTGTTCTTTGAAATGCCGGCTTCAGAGGAAGCCAGGAAAGCTCGACAAGCGTGAAGAGCGGTGTTTTCCCTCACACTGGCAGCTGTGTTCTAGTGAAGCATGCGAGTGCCGGAAAATGCCCTTTAATCTTTCCCGGCCTTCAGTGCGCTTCACTAGGACACAGCTGCCAGCGTGAGAGAAAACATCGTTCTTCACGCTGATGGCTGTGCAAAGGTGAGCCGGAGCCTTGGGCGGGCCTTACCAGCTCCCTCTGAAGCCGCTTAGACAGACACGGGGCTCTTTGGGGGTGGGGGTCTAGGACAGGACTGGAAACAGCCGATGGAGAGCAAGGACAGGACTGGAAACAGCCAATGGAGAGCAAGGACAGGACTGGAAATGGCAGATGAAGGGGCTAGGATGGAAAATGGGCTGATGGGGGCTGTAATAGGACTGGTAATGGGTTGATGAGAGGGCTAGGACTGGAAATGGGTTGATGGGGGGGCTAGGACTGGAAATGAGCTGATGGGGGAGCTTGATTGGATATGGGCTAATGGGTGGCTGGAATTGGACTGGAAATGGGCTGATCGAGGCTAGGACTGGAAATGGGCTGATGCGGGTGCATGGGAAAATGGAACTAGAAGGGAATGGATGCTGGGTGGGGCTGGAATTAGAAGGGAGCTGATGTTGGGGGAGGACTAGAAGGGAATGGGGCTGGGGGAATGAGGATGGAGTGGGGAAAAGATATTTTGTGTGGAAGGAAAGAAAAAATCTATGATTGGCCGGGTATTGGGAGAATAAGTGGGGATTGAATATGGACGGGTGAAATTTGAGTGGATGATAAAGGAATAAAGAAAGAAATGGAGGAAAGGGCAAAAGGGGAATATCAGTATCTTAAAGCAGATATATAGAGAGAATGGGAAAAACCTAGAAGAAAGAAGGACAGATGGACAGCAAGCAGAAAGACACAAAGAAAGTGATTGGAGCAATTGCAACTGAAAAATAAAATGCCCAAACAAAAAGGTAGAAAAATACTTTTTTTATTTTGAATTTATTAACCGGAATATGTCAGCTCTGGGAATGTGTATCACCATTTCCAGTCCTATCCTAACCCCCCCCCCCCCCAATCAGCCCATTTCCAATCCTAGCCCCCTATCAGCCATTTCCAGATCTTTCCTAGCACCCCCATCAGCCCATTTCGAGTCCTAGCCCCCATCAGCCTATTTGCAGTCTATCATAGCCCCTACCCCTTCTGAAGAACCTCACACCTAGATGATATAAATGACTGCTTCTTGGAACAGCTAGTTCATGAACCGACCAGAGGTGAAGCCATATTAGACCTAGTCCTCAGTGGAACACCAGATCTAGTGCAAGAGATAAGGGTGTTGGGGCCACTTGGCAATAGTGATCATAGCATGATCGCCTTTGATTTAATTAGTGGAGGAGGGATAGTACGGAAATCCACAATACTACCTTTCAACTTTCAAAAGGGAGACTATGATAAAATGAGGAAAACAGTTAAGAAAAAACTAAAAGGAGCAGTTGCAAAGGTTAAAGACGTACATCAGGCTTGGCTGTTGTTGAAAAATACTATCTTGGAAGCCCAGACCAGCTGTATTCCACGCTTTAAGAAAAGTGGAAGGAAGTCCAAAAAACTGCCAGCATGGTTTAAAGGTGAGGTCAGAGAGGCTGTTGTTGCCAAAAAAGCATCTTTCAGGAAATGGAAAAAAGAGCTAAATGACGAAACCTGGAAACAGCACAAGCACTGGCAAGTCAAATGCAAGGCATTGATAAAGAAGGCAAAGGGAGACTTTGAGAAGAAGCTTGCTGTGGAAGCAAAAACGCGAAATAACGATTTTTTCAAGTACATTTGTAGCAAAAAACCTGTGAGAGAGTCAGTTGGTCCATTGGATGATAGAAGAGTTAAAGGGGCAATAAGAGGCGACAAGGCGATAGCGGAGAGACTGAATGAATTCTTTGCTTCGGTCTTTACTGAGGAAGATGTAGGGATGTTACCCATGACTGAAGTGGTATTTAAAGGTGCGGAAGAATTGAAGGAAATATCAATACATCGGGAAGATGTATTACAACTATTAGATAAACTGAAGAGTAGCAAATCACTGGGGCCGGATGGTATACATCCTAGGGTGTTGAAAGAATTGAAATATGAGATTGCAGACCGGCTTTTAGTAATCTATCTATTTAGTAACTATCATTAAAATCATCTCTAATACCTGAAGATTGGAGGATCGCCAATGTAACACCAATTTTTAAAAAGGGTTCCAGGGATGATCCAGACCAGTGAGCCTCATGTCAGTACCGGGAAAAATGGTAGAAACCATCATAAAGAACAAAATTACTCAGCATGTAGATAATCATGGCCTAATGGGAGACAGCCAACATGGCTTTAGACAAGGAAGATCTTGTCTCACTAATCTGTTATGTTTTTTTGAAAGTGTGAATAAACAGGTGGACAAAGGTGAGTCGGTTGATATAGTGTATCTGGACTTTCAGAAAGCCTTTGACAAGGTCCCTCATCAGAGACTTTTGGCAAAACTAAAGAGTCATGGAATAGGAGGCAGTGTACTACTGTGGATCAAGAGCTGGTTAAAAGATAGAAAGCAGAGGGTTGGGCTAAATGGCCAATTTTCCCAATGGAGAAAGGTGAACAGTGGTGTACCCAAGGGATCTGTGCTGGGTCCGCTGCTTTTTGACATATTCATAAATGACCTGTAAAGTGGAATAACGAGTGAGGTTATCAAATTTTCAGACAACACAAAACTATTTAAAGTTGTTAAAACCCAAGAGGATTGTGAAAAACTGCAAGAGGATCTTGATAAATTGGAAGACTGGGCATCAAAATGGCAGATGAAATTTAATGTGGACAAGTGCAAAGTTATGCACCTAGGGAAGAACAACCCAAACTATGGTTACACGATGCAAGGTTCCACATTAGGAACCACCACCCAGGAAAAAGATTTAGGCGTCATTGTGCATAACATGTTAAATCCCTCGGCCCAGTGTGCCTCGGTGGCCAAGAGAGCAAATAGAATGATAGGTATCATAAGGAAAAGAATGGAAAATAAAACAAAAGATATTATAATGCCTCTATATCGTTCCATGGTGAGACCACACCTTGAATATTGTGTACAATTCTGGTCGCTGTATCTTAAAAAGGATATAGCGTTATTAGAAAAGATTCAGAGAAGAGCCACCAAAATGGTAAAGGGGATGGAAGGATACTCCTATGAAGAAAGGCTAAAAAGGTTAGGTTAAAAAATGTAAGGTCATGCATTTGGGCTGCAGCAATCCAAGGGAGCAATACAGTATAGGGAGTGAAGTACTTTTGTCCACTAAAGAAGAGCGGGACCTAGGTGTGGTTGTGTCTGATGATCTTAAAGTAGCTAAACAAGTAGAAAAGGTGACGGCAAAAGCTAGAAGGATGCTTGGGTGCATACGGAGAGGAATGGCTAGCAGAAAAAAGGAGGTGATAATGCCTCTGTATAAGTCTTTGGTGCGACCTCATTTGGAGTATAGTGTGCAGTTCTGGAGACCACACCTTCAAAAGGATGTGAACAGGATGGAGTCGGTGCAGAGGGTGGCTACTAAAATGATTAGTGGACTTCATTATAAAGCATATGAGGACAGACTTAAGGATCTTAATATGTACACCTTAGAGGAAAGGCGGGATAGAGGTGATATGATTGAGATGTTTAAATACCTCTGTGGCATAAATGTTCAGGGAGAGAGCCTCTTTCAATTGAAAGCAAGTTCTGCTACGAGGGGACATGGGATGAGGATGAAGGGAGATAGATTCAGGAGTGATATGCGGAAATATTTCTTTACGGAAAGAGTAGTGGATCCATGGAATAGTCTCCCAGTGGAGGTGGTAGAGATGAGGACAGTAACTGAAAAAAAAGCATGGGACCAACACAGAGGATCTCTAAAGATAAAAAGGGGACTGTTGTAGTTGTTGATATGGAAGGACAGACTAGACAGGCCATGTAGTCTTTTTCTGTCATCATATTTCTATGTTTCTATGGCTCTTTAACCTGGAAAAGGGACGGCTGAGGGGAGATATGATAGAAGTCTATAAATTAATGAACGGAGTGGAACGGGTAAACGTAGATCGATTGTTTACGTTATCAGAATATAGAAAGACTAGGGGACATGCAATGAAGCTACAGGGTAAACTATTTAAGACTAATAAAAGAAAATATTTTTTCACTCAACGTGTAATCAAACTCTGGAATTTGTAACCGGAGGATGTAGTAAAGGCTGTTAGTGTAGCTGGGTTTAAAAAAGGTTTGGACAAGTTCCTGGGGGAAAGGTCCATAAACCATTATTAAGAAGGGACCCAGGATATCAATGCTTGATCCAGTACAAGCACTGCAGAACCTGTGTCTTTTGGGGAAACTGCTAGGTATGTATGACCTAGATTGGCCACTGTTGGAAACAGGATACTGGGCTTGATGGACCTTGGTCTGACCCAGTATGGCATATCTTATGTTCTTATGTCTTGAGTGGCTTCAGAAGTAGCAGGGGAGGCAGGCTCACCTCTGTACAGTGCTGGAGTAAAGAGCAGCATGTTCCTTCACTCCTGCTGTGCTCTGGTGAAGCGTGCCGAGTGCCGGGAAAGGTTAAAGGTCATTTCCTGTTTCCCAGCACTCAGCGCCCTTCATGAGAACACAGCGGGTGTGAAGGAACACACTGCTCTTCACTCCAACGCTGTGCAGAAGTGAACCAGAACTTCTGGCCTCCCTGAACCAGAACTTCTGGCCTCTCTGAAGCCGGCCCTGCAAACTGAGCGGAATGAAGTACACGTGGGGCCCTGTGCAAACAACATTCTCACACAATAGACAGGCCGGCCTGATAGTGCTAAAATCTGGCAGCATTCACTGTCAAGTCCAACACTTGCCTTTAGTACATGCCATATCCGTGCTGACAACTAATACGCTTTAGTAAATGGGCCTCATACTTTATTAAATATGCATGTATGTACATGAAGCCTCACGTGGAGCACTTTATTTGGTTTTGGAGGCCGTATCTACTTAGAGATAGAAAAAAAAAACAAAAGACTTGAAGACTCAGAAGAATGATCAGAATAATATGAGGCTTCTGCCAGAAGCCATATGAGAAGAAACTTGAAGGCCTAAATATGTATACACTGGAGGAAAGGAAGGACAGGGGATATACGATACAGACGTTTAAATACTTGAAAGGTATTAATGAGCAACCAGCAATCAAACCTTTTCCAAAGACGGGGGCAAAAAATGAAGCTGAAAGAAAGAACATTTAAAAGCAACGCCAGGAAATACTCTCTCGTGGAAAGAGTGGTGGATGCCTGGAATGTCCTACTGGAGGAGATCGGGCAAAAAATATTGACAGAATTCAAAAAGGCACGGGATACACACAGAAAATCCTTATTTAGGAAGAGGAAAATCCTGCTCAAAGCAAAACTTAAATGACTTTCACACTTCAAAAAGCATAGCAGGGATCTCCAACACAGAGGCAGTTACAGACCCAAAGTAGAAAGTAGAGAGCGCAGGTAACCTGCACAGAGCATCCCCTTCCCCATGAACCCCATGCAATGCAGCTCTCACAAAAACTAATTTTAGGATGGGCTAGCAAAAAAAATGTAACAGGAACATTAAAAAGATTTGGCGTTCTCACAGTAAAAATAAATTTAAAAAATACCATGTTCACACTATTGTTTTGCACAAAAATGCATCGACTAAATATGCTAAATAGCATAAGCATGCTAAACAGAGCCTGTTCAATTCTCTGTTCTTCCTCATCCCTCCAGTCTGTCCAGTTATTCTGTCCACACTGTACATTTTAGCTGCCAGTCACAGCATCTGAGCACCTGTGAGTTTCTTCTTTTCCAGGACAGTCTTTTTGTCTTCTTGCTTTGTATTCCATCATCTTAGTTTGAAGTGCATACAAGATCCCTGCTGGAAGAGTAATTTTGTAAGTGTCTTTCATTAAGGTAACCTCCAAGTCTATGTATCTTTAAAAAACTGTCTCTCTGAAGTCTCACACAAAATTACACCTTCTCCAAGGCAGATATAACCTTTCTTCTCAGTCTGCGCAGATACAGGCATGTTTTATAACACATACGTGTATCTTGCAGCTCTGCCCCAGCTCCTTCTATCCTATGCCCCCAGATCGCTCATGCATACACCACATACGGTGACATCCTATGTGTTGGTTGCATGTACTGTCATGCATGTATACCCACAGGCAACTTCATTAGTGCCCATTTCTAAGCATAAAATGCTGTTTCACATGCAAAAAAAGGCTTACAAAATTACCCATTTAATTCCCGCCAGCACCCTTTTCCCATATCTACCCATTGCACTGTGTGTATTCAGGGTCCCGGTAACCTATTGGGTAGGCATGGATGGACGTTTTGCTTAATTTGTAATAGAAATGGCTCATCAATCTTCAACAATAGCAGACAGCTACACTTTACGCTGGAAACTGGAGTAGAAAAACAACAAAAGATTATATTCAGAGGTTAAATGGTACTTGAGAAATAAGGAACTGGGAGCTTGCAGTTGCACTCTGGGATTTGCTCAGCCAGCAAGTCCTCTACCATCTAGGCAAGCCTTCGATGAGAGGAGGAAAGTGACCCTCTATTACATCAGAAAAGCAGACTAAGGAGGAGAGTGGCCCACCAAGTACAGGAGCAAGGAGCAAAGAGGTCAGAAAATCAGTAAGCACTGGGGACCCAATATTCAAAAGGGTTTACGCAGTTAACAAGAATTGCTAACCATATAAACCCCACTGAGCCCAATACTCAGTGACACTAACCAGCCAGTATCACTGAATATCCCAACACAATCTCGACACAATCCAGATCATGCCAGGATGATCTGTGGGTGGAGCTGCGGCGGTCCCGTCAGCTATTTATTTATATTGAAGCATTTAATATACCACTTTTTGATTCACAAAATCCAGTTCACAATGGAAATACAAAAGCGTAACTATGGATAAGGCAAGAAAACAACAGGAAGGGGATGAATAGCACAACATAATGCCAAACCATCACAGCAGAGAAATAAGGAGAGCAAAGCTAAAAAAGGGAGTCCAAATGCACACCAAAAACAGCAACAGTTTTAGTAGCTCAATGCCTAATGATTTAGGCATCTCCAAACGCCGTAGTAAGAAGCCAGCACTGAAAGCCTCTGAGCACATCAACTCCAACCTAAAGTGAAATGGAGGAGGGATCAAGAAAGGCTTGGACAGGGAGCATCTTAATGATCACTGAAAGCAATAGGGAATAGATTGTGAAAGATATATAGGAATACCAGCAAAGTAAATTTGGTGCACCAGAGTCAAAATGTTATACTTCAGTCTACATGAGACTGGTAACCAGAATAATTCTTTCAATAAAAGTGAAATATCCCACTAGAGGACAGCAACCTTGGGCCGGAAGGACTGGGGTGTTCTAGTCCCACAGGTGCTCCTTGTGGTCTTGGGCAAGCCACTTAACCCTCCATAGCCCATGTTCCCTGTAAAATAGTTATTTCCAAGTTATAATGCCCTGTTCAATGTAATTTGTTTGTTCAATGTAAACCGCACTGATGCAGAATAGCGCGGTATATAAGAGAATGTGAATAAATATGATCATAGGATTTAAGCTGATTAATCTGCCGGCAGTGTTTTTAAGCTATAAACAAGGAGTTACAGTAGTCAATCCGGTGTCTTTTGCTGAATATCTAGTTTCACTTTTACACGCGATAGTCGAGCATTTTACTAGTGCTGACCACCTCAGGCTGAATATCATGCCCTGAATTTCAGCTACCAGGGATGGCTAAAAGTTAGGAAATCCACACAGTCATTCATTAGGAGAATGTAAAGCGTAGTTACTCACCTGTAACAGGTGATCTTCGGGAACAGCAGCAATTTAGTCTTCACATATGGGTATTGTCGGTACCGACGGAGCACGCGTGGGAACGCTCCCCAGTGTCCAATAGGAACGCTTTTGGGAGCATACCACAGTGCATGCGTGCTGCCTTCCTGCCTCTGTACCTCTCTCACTTCAGTTGAGATTATAGCTGAGACCAAAGGAGAGAAGTAGAGAAAGAGATAGATAGAGACAACACCTAGGGGAGTTGGGTGGGTTGTGAAGACTAAATTCCTGCTGTTCCCGGAGATCACCAGTTACAGGTGAGTAACTATGCTATCTCCAGGAACAAGCAGAAATGTAGTCTTCACATATGGGGACTCCACAGCTGAAAGATGCCAAGGGGTGACCCCAGCAAGCTGCGAACCCAGGTGAGATGGGTCATGTTTCCTCCCATGAACCTCCGGCATCCAAACCGTGGACGGTGGGTAGGAGTTGTATTAAGTATGGAAGAGATGCTGGAGAACAGCCTGGCCAAACGAGGCATCCCAATGCTAGTCCTTGTCTAAGCAGTAGTGGGCTGTGAAGGTGTGTACCGAAGCCCAAGTGGCTGCTTTACAGATGTCATCAATAGACACAGAACGAAGGTTAGCCGTTGAGGCTGCCATTGCTCTCACATTGTGAGCTGTGACATGGCCCTCGAGAGAAAGTCCTTTACTCTGATATGTATAGGATATGCAATCTGCAATCCAATTTGACAGAGTTCTTTTGGAAACTGGAAGTCCCAAATGATTAGAGTCAAAAGCCACAAAAACCTGAGAAGATTTTCTATGTGGCTTAGTTCAGTGGAGATAAAAGGCTAAGGCCCTTTTACAATCCAATGTGTGAAGATTCCTTTCTGCACTAGAGGCATGAGGCCTAGGGAAGAATATAAGAAGATAAAACAGACCGGTTTAAATGGCACAGTGAAACCACCTTTGACAAAGTAAGGATGAGTCCTGAGGACTACTTTATCATGTTGGAAACTTGTATAAGGAGGGTCAGCTACTAACGCCTGTAGTTCACCAATGCGCCTCGCAGAAGTGATGGCAATTAGGAAAATAACTTTCCATGAAAGAAACTTTAGATCTGAAGTGGCTAAAGGTTCAAAGGGCGGTTTCATAAGCTGACCAAGAACAAGATTCAGATCCCATGCCACCGGTGGTGGTTTAATGGGAGGTCTTGTTAAGAGTAGGCCTCTCATAAATCTTGATACAAGTGGATGAGAGGAAATAGGTTGTCCATTGAAAGGTTTATGAAAAGTAGCAATAGCAATAAGATGGACTGTCAATGAATTAGTCTTTAGACCAAAAGTTGATAATTGGAGGAGATACTCTAGTTGCAACTCTACAGGTACCAAAAGGGGGTTAAAGTCCCTTTTGTGAACACCAGACAGAAAACCTTTTCCACTTAAAAGCGTAGGAACGTCTTGTGGAAGGTTTTCTGGAAGTTAGAAGGATATCCTTTACTTGTTGAGAAAGGTGAATATCCTGGAATTCTAGGCTTTCAGTAACCAGGCCCTGAGATGCAGAGACTGGGGATCGGGATGCAGTAAGCATCCATCCTCTTGAGACAGAAGGTCTGGAGCATTCCCCAAATCCAGAGGAGTGGTTTGAGAGAGACACAGAAGAAGAGGATACCACGTTTGTCGTGGTCAACGTGGAGCTATGAGTATCATACGACCTCTGTCTCTCTGAAGTTTGAATAAAGTTTTGGGAATGAGGGGAATGGGTGGGAAGGCTTAGAGGAAGTCCTGACCCCAGTGGAGTAGGAAAGCATCTCTTGCCTGACAGTTGTGAGCCAGAATTCTGGAACAGAATCGGGGAAGTTTGGCATTCTGTGGACTTGCAAAAGAGGTCTATATCTGGTGTTCCCCAGATTTGAAATACTCGAGCAAGCTGGTATGAGTGGAGGGACCACTCGTGTGGCAGCAGTATTCGACTGAGTCTGTCTGCCCATAAGTTTTGAATGCCTGGAAGGTATACCGCAAACAGGTGAATTTTCAACTCTCTGGCGAGGGCCCATAGTTGCAAAGCTTCGTTGCATAGTGACAGAGAGCCTTTTTCGCCTTGCTTGTTCACATAGAACATAACTACCTGATTGTCTGTTTGGACCAGAACTGTTTTGTTGCTGAGATGGGCCTGAAAGACTTGAATAGCATTGAAAATGGCTTTCAGCTCTAGGAGGTTTATGTGAAGGGAAACCTCCTGTGAGGTCCAAATACCCTGAGTGGAGAGATCGTGCAAGTGGGCCCCCCAACCCATCTTGGACACATCTGTTGTTAGGGTGGTCTGATATAGAGGCTGCTGGAAAGGAGAGCCTACGAGGTGGTTTTCTAGAGATTGCCACCATTGCAGGGATGAAATCAGATGTGTGGCATTTCTGATCTTGTCCATTAACTGACACGAAGGCCTGTGACCATTGAGACGATAGGGTACACTGGGCTGCTCGCATGTGGAGGTGAGCATAGGGAACCACATGGACAGTGGATGCCATGTGTCCCAGAAATTGAAGCATCTCTCAAGCAGTAAGGAACGCCTTCATAGATGCTTGAGATGCCAGTTGTATTATTCGTAGACAGTGTGGCTGTAGCAGGAAAGCCCTTGACTGCCATGTGTCTAGACAAGCCCCTATGAATTCAAGAGATTGAGAGGGGGTGAGATAAGATTTTGGGAGGTTTATGACCAGTCCTAAGTATTGAAGAATTCCCATTGCTCGAAGAAAGAGCAAAGCTGGCCTCTGGAGCTGTCGATGCACGAATGAGCCAATCGTCTAAGTAAGGGAAGATGAATATTCCCAGAGTCCTCATAAATGCTGCTACCACTGCCATGCATTTTGTGAAGACTCTTGGGGCAGAGGCCAGTCCGAAAGGAAGAACTCTGTACTGGAAGTGTCTTCCTTGGACCAGGAATCGAAGGAACTTCCTGTGATCTGAGTGGATGAGAATATGCATGTATGCATCTCTTAGATCTAGAGAACATAGCCAGTCCCGACTTTGAAGGTATGGTAGAAGTGTCCCGAGGGAGATCATTTTGAACTTTTCTCGGTACAAATACTTGTTTAATTCTCTGAGGTCTAGTATAGGCCTGTGTCCCCCTGTCTTCTTTGGAATAAGAAAACAGGGGGAGTAAAACCCCATCCCCTATTGCGGTATGGGTACTTCGATTGCTCCTTGAGCGAGAAGTGATGTGACTTCCTGCCACAAAGGTTTGGTGTCAGGGGCCTGAGAATTGAACTGTTTTATTATTGTAGGTGGGGGCAAGTTGAGAAAATGAAGCTTGTACCCAAGTCGTACAATGGACAGAGTCTCATTTTCTGATGTTATTTGTTGCCATCTTTTGGCAAAAAAGCATAGTCTTCCTGGAATGGTTAAGGGTTCTGCAACTTTCAGGGGCAGAATGACTAAGTTCTCTAGGTAGAAGTCAAAGACCCTGAAGGGGCTGGGTCTGTGGGCCGGTTGAGCTCTTTGAGCTTGCGGCTTTCTTTGCTGTCTGTTCTGTTGTTGCCCCTTCTGGGGAACATGAAGCGGACAGTGGCTTTAGTGGGTGTAAGATGGGTAAAGCTTCTTTTTCTTGCTGAAAAAGGTTTTTTTCAATGTTTTCTTCTTTGCTGGGTTGTCTGTAGACTTTGATAGTCTGTTCAAGGTAGTATTTCCACATTCAAGCTGATTAGCCTTGTCCTGCCAGTCCTTGCCAAAGAGATTTTCTCCTGTACAATGAATGTTTCCCAGCTTTTCTTGCACACACTGTTCTAAGTCTGATGTTTGAAGCCAAGCAATACGACGTGCTACTATGGATATAGCAGAGGTTCTGCTAATACATTCAAAGCAATCAAAGGTAGCAATGTTCATGAATTTAGAGACATTCTAGGGGTGCTTGACCAGAATAAGGTAGTCTGCTCTTTTTTCCTCAGAGACACAAGGGCTAATGAGCTCTAAGTCTTTTGTGACTTCTTCCAGGAACATTCCCATATAAAGAATGTAGGAACTGATCCTGGCTGATAGCATGGAGGATTGAAAGCAGACGCCCAAAGGCATCGAGTGTCCTGGATTCTAGGCCTGGAGGATTAGAAGAATGTGTTTTATCACTCTTGATTCTTCGCATGACCGATTCCACTACCATTGAATGGTGTGGTAACTGAGTTTTTTGAAAACCAGGACAACTTGGCACTCGGTACATAGTGTCAAGGTGTCGGGAACGTGAAGATATCGTTAAAGGAGTTTCCCACATTCTCAACATCAGATCATGTAAGATCTTGTGATTGGGAAGCATAGCTGCCTCCTTGGGAGCCATAGGGTATTGTAGAATTCTTAATTCTTCTGCCCTAGGTTGCTTTTCTGGAATCACAGTGCTTGCAAGACCCTTTGCTAAATCACGTATGAAATCCTGGAAGGACATATCTTCTGCAGGAGACATACTGCGTTGAGGAGGAGGAGTTGAATCCTCTAGTAGGTTCACTCTGGTACCGGTAGAATCATCAGAGTCATCGGAATCGGAAGACTCAAAGGTACTGTACCGGGTGCTCCCGTAACGCATGGTATCGGTACCGCTCGAAGTCAGTACCGAAATGTCTTGGTTCCTGATCCCTGATACCTGAGATAGACTCAAGGCTCGGCTTGGGGGGAAGCAGTCCTGTCTAAGCAGGTGCTGTCGGTACCGATGTCTGTACCGATACCTTTTGAACCATCTGTAGCGGTCTTAGCAGTATCGAAGCTGCTAAGAGGGACGCTAGACTGCGTTCAATAGCGAGGATGCTTTTATCCATCCCTCCTGCCGATGTCTTGGTGTCTGTACCGGTAGAAGCAGCTAAGACCCCAGAACATGGCACCAGTAGTTCTGCAGAGGTGGAAGCCTCTGGAACA
Source organism: Ichthyophis bannanicus (assembly GCA_033557465.1). Lineage (NCBI taxonomy): Eukaryota > Metazoa > Chordata > Amphibia > Gymnophiona > Ichthyophiidae > Ichthyophis > Ichthyophis bannanicus. The sequence continues at coordinate 78,391,874 of CM066050.1, read as the reverse complement.
TCCTGGAGCCCCGTTAATGCTTTGGCGCCCCTAGACTCCCGCCGGGGCTGTTTTGCCGGTGAATTATCCTCAAGGGCGACGCCAGTGGCATCTCGATATTGTGAAGGAGATTTACCCTTCGAGGACTGGCCAGTCTTAGAAGACTTAAGTTTAGTTACCTGAGATCCATGGGAGAAAGATGAAGCCCTGGAAGATGTCGATGCAAGTGACATCGTATCCGCAACAAAAAGGATACCGAGTTTTGCAGCTCTATTCTGCAGGCCGCTTTTGGTCATCCTTGTGCAGGAGAGACACTCCGTTGGACAATGTTCAGGACCTAAACATTTTAGACACCAATCATGGGTGTTGGTGACGGAAATGGTACTGCCACATTTTGAGCATTTTTTGAAACCACTAGCTGGTTTCTCCATGCCTGAAGAAAAGTGGGCCTAGTGCCCAAAAATGGCACCTAGCACCAGAAACAGGGGAAAGACCCCTGAAGAAAATACAAGGTTTTTTTTTTGGGGGGGGGGGGTTTGAAAAGAAAGAAGAACCACCGGCGGTACCGGTAGGTGTCAAATGAAGACAGACGCGACCACAAAAAACAAAGAATAAAAAGGAAATTTTCTGCGGTGACAGGGTACACATCCTGTCGGCCACGGAAAACAAAGAACAAGTGAGAGAGGTACAGAGGCGGGAAGGCAACACGCATGTGCTGGGGAGCGTTCACGCGCGGGCTCCATCGGTATCGACGATACCCATATGTGAAGACTACATTCCTGCTTGATCTCCAGGAACAAGCAGGAATGAGTCTTCACATATGGGTACGTCGGTACCGACGGAGCCTGCACGGGAATGCTCCCCAGCATCCAATCAGAAAGCTTTTGGGAGAATCCCTCGCGCCTGCGCGGTGACTTCCCGCCTTTCCCACTGCCTCTCCTCAGTTTTCGTTTTTCAGCGGAGCCAACAGGACGTCCTCCTGTCACCGCAGAAACTTTTTTCTTTAAAAATCCTTGTTTTCTTGAGGTCGCGGCTGTCTTTCCCGCCGATACCGGTACCGCCGGTGCTTTATTATTTTCTTTTTCAAACTTAGAGAAATATTTCTCCTCAGTTTTTTGTTTTAACGTTTTTGGGCCTACCAGGCCTTTCCAACATGGAGCCTTCTTCCCCTAAGAAGTGCCTTCACTGTGGAAACTTAGTTTTCTTTTTAGACTCCAATGCTTGGTGTCTAACCTGTTTGTGTCCTGACCCTTTTTCCCCTGATACCTCAGGCTATATTATTGGGAGAAGACCTTCCCTTTTTCGAGTTTCCCTCGATGCCGTTTTTCCTCCTGAGGTGAGGACACCGGTTTATTCTTCTCTCCAGGATCAGGTAACCCACAAACAGTCTGTTAAGACTAGCCAATTCTTGAAGGGTAAGTCTCATGCCCAGCATGATGACGGCTCCGGCCTTACCCTCAAGACCCCATTGGCAATAAAACCCCGGCGGGAGTCTTCGGGCTCCAAAGCATTTACGGGGTTTCAGGTTGTTCCTGGGGCTCACCCCTCACAGAACATACCTGAGCCGTGCCAGGGGGTGGTATCCGCTTCGAGCGGTACCGATAACCCGGCACCGGCATCGGTGTCGAGTGCTGCACTCTTCACCAGGGATCGTCATCTGGTGTCCTCGGTACCCTCGGGGCCGATCGATACGACCCAGATTGGCTTTCCTATATCCCAGCCATGCTCGGGGTTGGTACCGGCTTCAAGCGGTACCGATACCCCGGCAGCGGCATCAGTGTCGAGTGTTCCACTCTTCACCTGGGATCGTCATCTGGTATCCTCGGTACCTTCGGGGCCGATCGATACGACCTAGATTGACTGTCCTGTATCTTCGCCATGCTCGGGGTTGGTATCGGCTTCGAGCGGTACCGATACCCCGACATCGGCGCCGGTGTCGAGTATTCCTCTCTTCACTGGGCATCGTCTTCGGACGTCCTCGGTACCTTTGGTACCGATCGATGCGACTCCGATTAACCTTCCTGTATCGGCATCGCCGATACCACAAACAATGTCGGTACTTTCTAGACATACATCGATAGACTCGCTCGCTTCGATGCCGAGTCTGGAATCGATATCTAGTCTAGATGACTTGATACTGACGCGCTTCGGAACCGTTCCATATCGTTTCCGGCTTCGCAGTACCAAAGATATTCATCAAGGCTCTTTGCTTACCTCGGTACCGCTTCAGCAGCCCCCGATTACTGCTTCGATGACATTATCGTCTCCGATACCGATACCGGTGTCGGGGTCAATTCCTGCAGTTCCATCGGTGCCATCGATCCTTTCTATGCCTGGTTTGGAATCGATACCAGGCACTCACGATGCAGTACTAACTGCTTCAAATCAGAACTGTCAGGATCACTGTCCATCTAGCAGGATTCTTTTTCTGCACCAGTCCAGTATCTCTTCTGGTGCTCAAGCTGCTCCTTCAACCTCAGCTTGCCCAGGATTAGTTCCTATTGGAAATCCTTCTTTTCAGAAGTTTCTCCTTGACATGGCAACCTTTCTTGCCATTCCTATTCCTGGTTTTTCTCTTGACCAAGATCCTGTAGAAAAGGAAAATATAATGCTTCCTTTACATCATTTTTTACAGGATCTTCTTCTGAGGATATGGGAATCACCCTTAAGGGTTCCTTTGCCTTCTACAGCCATTGATGTTCTGTATCAGGTACCTCCCTCTCCAGGGTTTCAGAAAAACCAACTTCCACATCATTCCATGGTAGTGGAATCAGCATTGAGAAAGGTAAGAAGTAAGAAGAAGCATTCTTCTTATCCGCCAGGTCGTGCATCTAAAGCACTTGATGCTTTTGGACGTCAAACCTTCCAAACTTCTATGCTGGCTTCAAGAATTATTTCATATATTTTCTATATGAGTCTGACACTTCAGGAGGTCACAGAGAAATTCTCTCTTTTGTCTCCTTTTTTGTCAGAACCTAAGGCCTCTGACTATTCCTTGCTTCTTAATCATAGCAGGAATATCTCTTGGTTTCTTTCTCGTGCTTCTCTAGACTCTTTTGAGTCTGTTAGCAGATCCTCTGCTATTGCCATTGGAGCACGTCGTACAGCCTGGCTGCAGGCTTCAGACTTGAGCAGATGGGCACAACATACACTGGGTAATTCTCCATGTACTGGAGAAAATCTCTTCAATAGAGAGGCTTTACGTCAGGTTGCTCATTGCTCCACTGACTTTCCTAGTTCTGGAAACCGTCCTAAGCCTTCTTTTTCCCCAGGACGTAGGAAATGTCCTACCAAACCTTCTTTCCCTAAGAAAAGAAAGTTTCACCCTTCTTCTGCCCATCCTCTTGATGTACCCAAGCAAGGGACATCTCATCCTAGTCTGAAGTCTCCAGACTCTAACCAGGCTAATCATAGCCAGCAACCATAGGTTCCTGTATGTTGCAATTCTACAGTTAACTTCTTACCAGAAGTTATTCTTTCAAACTCTACACTGGTTTTTCTTTTCAGTATGCTAAGCTGTTAGGATATTTTGTCCATGGGTTACAGGATTCTCCCTTTCTTCTTATCATAAAGGGAGATTACAATTATCCCATGATAGTTTCTGTCCCCACATGGACATTTTTTCCTTCAGCTGACTTACCATATGGTACGTCACCTTCCGACCCCACTCTTCCAGGGTTTCCCCTGCTTGAGTTGGTACCATACTGAAACACTCTCTTTCTTTCCAGTGTAGACTTTTTGTTCTCCTTCAATGCATGCTCTGAACAACCCATCAGACAGGGACGAGAATACCTCCGCTCCCTTGGTCTGTCTTTTCTCCCTGTTTTTATACAGGGGGATCCCCTCTACTCTTTTGTTCAGTTGCTGTGCATGCAGAAGTTCCAGTGCTTACTTTAATGCTTCTTGCAAGCTAACTTCAACTATCTTGCATAATACTACTCACTGCAGGTTATCTTCTTCTAGCCATATCCTTACCTAGGATGTGGCAGCACATCTGACTGCTGTCAGTTATCTCATAATTTTCCTGCACAATGCTCTCTGCAATCTTCAGAGAAGCTTTCTACTATGGGCCCTTGCTGTAGAGCATTGAACTTTGTCTCTGAGGGTTTTTCCATATAATAGAAAGCACAGTTACTTACCTGTAACAGGTGATCTCTGGGAACAGCAGGAATTAGTCCTCACATATGGGTACGTCGGTACCGACGGAGCCTGCGCGGGAAAGCTCCCCAGCTTCCTAGAATGGAAGCTTTTGGGACCTCCCACTGCACATGCGCACTGCCTTCCCGCCTTCCTGAACAGCTCTCCTCAGTTTCGAGTTTATAGCTGAGTCAATAGAGAGAGGACAGGAAGATAGATAGATAAAAGATACAACTCCTAGGGGAGGTGGGTGGGTTGTGAGGACTAATTCCTGCTGTTCCCAGAGATCACCTGTTACAGGTAAGTAACTGTGCTATCTCCAGGAACAAGCAGGAATAAGTCCTCACATATGGGGACTCCCTAGCTTAGATGCGTGGGATCCCCTGTCAAGGTTCGCCATCTTCGTATGGATCTCAGGCATCCATCCTGGGAAGGTGGGCAGGAGTTGTCTAAGAATGGAACAGGTGTTTGAGGACAGCCTGGCCAAACAAGGCATCCCGGCGGGAGTCTTTGTCCAAACAGTAATGGGCTGTGAAGGTATGAACCGAGGCCCAGGTAGCGGCTCGACAGATCTGATCAATGGAAACAGAGTGCAGATGAGCCATAGAAGTTGCCATGGCTCTCACATTGTGAGCTGTGACATGGCCTTCCAGAGAAATGTTTTTACTCTGGTAAGCAAAGGAAATACACTGAGCAATCCAATTGGAAAGTGTACGCTTGGAGACTGGAAGTCCCAAATGTGAAGGATCAAAAGCCACGAAAAGTTGAGAAGACTTTCGATGTGGCTGAGTCCTATTAAGGTAAAAGGCTAGAGCTCTTTTACAATCCAGAGTATGAAGGTTCCTCTCTGCACTGGAGGCATGAGGAGCCGGAAAAAATACAGGTAGATATACCTCTTGATTAAGATGAAAAGGCGAGACCACTTTAGGCATAAAGTGGGGATTCGTCCTAAGGACCACCTTGTCATGATGAAATCTTGTATAAGGTGGATTAGCCACTAGAGCCTGCAGTTCGCTGATGCGACGAGCGGAAGTGACTGCAATTAGGAATAATACCTTCCAGGAAAGAAATTTCAAGGAGGTAGAAAATAACGGCTCAAAAGGTGGCTTCATAAGCTGACCAAGCACTAGATTCAAATCCCATGCGACCGGGGGGGGTCTGATGGGAGGTTTAGTGAGGGTCAGGCCTCTCATGAATCTTGCAACAAGAGGATGAGAGGAGATAGGTTGTCCATTTACAGGTTTCAGGGATGCTGAAATAGCACTTAAATGGACTCTTACAGAATTCGTCTTAAGGCCTGCATTGGAAAGATGCAGGAGATAGTCTAAGAGGGAATTCAAAGGAAGTGCCAGAGGGTCAAGGCCCTGCTGAGCACACCAAATGGAAAAACGTTTCCATTTGAAAGCATAAGACCGCCTCGTGGAAGGTTTCCTAGAGGCATGAAGGATATCTTTCACAGGTTGAGAAAGATTAAAGTCTTGAAGACTTAAGCCTTCAGTAACCAAGCTCGGAGATGTAGGGATTTGGGGTTTGGGTGCCACAAAGTCCCGTCCTCCTGAGATAGAAGGTCTGGTGCAGCTCCTAAGTCCAGGGAGGATCCCTGGGAGAGCTGTAGAAGCAGAGGGAACCACACTTGGCGTGGCCAGCGTGGAGCTATGAGGATCATAGAGCCGTGATCTCTCTGGAGTTTGAACAGAGTCTTGGGAATCAACGGAATGGGTGGAAAGGCATATAGGAACGCCTGACCCCAATGGAGGAGAAAGGCGTCCGTGGCCTGAGCTTCCTGACATGGAGTCCTGGAACAGAACCGGGGAAGTTTGGCATTCCACGGACTTGCAAAGAGGTCTATGTCCGGGGTCCCCCATTCCTGAAAGATTCTGGTTATCTGGTCCACGTGTAGGGACCACTCGTGTGGCAGCAGAACTCGACTGAGCCTGTCTGCTCGAGAGTTTTGAACTCCTGGAAGGTACACTGCTAGCAGATGAATTTGGTGCTCTCTGGCGAAGGCCCATAATCTGAGAGCTTCGTTGCAAAGCGACAGAGAGCCCGTTCCTCCTTGTTTGTTTATGTAAAACATGGCCACCTGATTGTCTGTCTGAACCAGGACAGTCAGATTGGCAAGGAGGGTATGGAAGACCTTGAGGGCAAGGTAAATTGCTCGCAGTTCCAGGAGGTTGATATGAAGGGTGGCCTCCTGTGGAGACCAAGTGCCCTGAGTGGAGAGAGTTAGCAGATGGGCTCCCCACCCCAATTGGGAGGCATCTGTTGTGAGGGTTGCTTGGGGTAGCAAGGGCTGAAAGGGAGCCCCCAACAACAGATTCTTGGTGGATATCCACCAATGGAGGGACCAAGACAGACGGTTTGAGGTTTGTATTTGGTCTGAGAGTGCTCCCGACGCCTGAGTCCACTGGGTGGTCAGGGTCCATTGAGCTGCTCTCATATGAAGACGAGCATAGGGCACCACATGTACTGTGGAGGCCATATGGCCCAGGAGGCGTAGCATTTCCCTGGCTGTCAAGTGAGTACTGGACTGGGCTTGGGAGGCCAAGCTCAGCAGACGCTGACCCCGAACCAGTGGAAGGTAGGCTCTTGCAGTGGTGGTGTCCAACCGGGCCCCTATGAATTCTAGAGACTGAGTAGGGCTGAGTTGAGACTTGGGAAGGTTTACCACCAGTCCCAGATACTGCAGAAGGTTCCTTGTGCGGTCTAGGGAAATCTGGGCCTGCGACTGAGTTGGAGCTCGAATGAGCCAGTCGTCCAGATATGGGAATACGAAAATCCCCATGCTTCTGAGAAATGCGGCTACGACTGCCATGCATTTGGTAAAGACTCTTGGGGCAGAGGCGAGACCGAAGGGAAGTACTCTGTATTGGTAATGACTTCCCCTGAACAGAAAGCGAAGATATTTTCTGTGGGAGGGATGGATGAGTAGATGTGTATACGCATCCTGCAGGTCTAGAGAACAAAGCCAGTCCTGACTCTGAAGGTATGGAAGGAGAATGCCCAAAGAGAGCATTTTGAATTTCTCCTTGTACAGAAATTTGTTCAATTCTCTCAGATCTAGGATTGATCTGAATCCCCCTGTCTTCTTTGGAATGAGAAAATAGGGGGAGTAGAAACCTGACCCCTGTTGATGAAGAGGAACCTCTTCTATGGCCCCTTGGGCAAGCAGAGAAGAGATCTCCTGATCCAACAGGGCTAGGAGAGGAGATGGAGAATTGAAGGGTCTCACCATGTGATGAGGAGGAAGGCTGGAGAAATGAAGTTTGTAACCCTCCCGGATGATAGAGAGGGTCCATTGCTCTGTTGTGATCTGTTCCCATCTGGGAGCAAAGTGAGCTAACCTTCCAGGTATGGTGAGAGGTTCTGGTTGGTCCAGAACCAGGAATGGCAAGTTCTCTAGGGGCAAGTCAAAACCCCTGAGGGGGTGGAGCCTGTTGAGCTGCAGTAGCTGCTGCAGGCTTTGCTCTTGCTTGTTTCGTTTGCTGACGTTTAGCCGCAAAACGAGGTTGAGAAGATTGCTGGCCAGTATTGGAAGCATATCTGGCCTTCTTATAATAAGGCCTCTTGAAAGACTTCTTCTTAGTGGGAGTAGAAGTGGACTTAGAAAGTCTCTCTAAGGTGGCATTTTCAGCGTCCATTTGAGTGGCCTTAACCTGCCACTCTGCACCGAATAAGTTCTCACCTGTACAGGGCAGATTCCGTAAGCCATCTAGAACCCAGGGTTCCAGATCAGAAGCCTGGAGCCAGGCCAGACGTCTGGCTGCGATAGCAATGCCAGAAGCTCTGCTGGCTCCTTCGAAGGAATCAAAGGCAGCTCTGTTGGAGAACTTAGAAACATCTAAAAGTTGTTTCACAACAGAAAGGAAGTCCTCCTGTTTATCCTCAGGGATAAGGGAGGCAAAATGCCGTACTTTCTTGGCAAGTTCCCCTAGGAACATGCCCATATAGAGGCTGTAGGAATTAATCCTGGCTATAAGCATACTAGCCTGGAAGATTTTCCTACCAAAAGAGTCCAGTGTCTTACATTCCCTTCCTGGAGGTGTAGAAGAGTGCCTTTTAGTACTCTTGATCTTTTTCATTGCAGACTTTACCACAATGGAGTGGTGAGGCAATTGAGTTTTCTGAAAACCAGGAGAAGGAGGGACCCGATACATGGTGTCCAACCTACGGGAATAAGGAGACAGAGTTAAAGGGTTCTCCCAGAAATCCATCAATTGTTCCTGAAGGATTTCATGGATAGGCAGAGTAACTGCTTCTTTAGGAGACTTAGAGTATCCTAAAATATCCAATCTTTTTGACCTTGGTTCCCTTTCAGAGGAGGTAGTGATAGAAAGGCCTTTAGCCATTTCTAAAATAAAGTCCTGAAAGGACAAATCCTCTGGAGGAGACATTCTCCTTTTTGGAGAAGAAGGTTCCTCAGGAAGGTCAAGGGAGAGCTCTGCAGACTCATCAGAGGAGACAAAATCCTCAGAGGAATCTGTGTATTCTCTAGTTTCCTCCAACGCACGATACGCATACCGATCGGTATCGACATCGGGCGTACCGGGTATGGAAGCGGTATGGAGCGAAAGCCCATACGGTACCGATTTGCGTTTAGAAGAGGAAGGCCTGGGTTCCGGCATGGCGGACGATACCGGAACCGGGCCCGGAACCGCTGGAAGCGGTACCGATGGCGTTGCAGCTTTAATGAAAGCCATGACGGCCTGCTGCATGGATTGGACAGTATTGCCCATAGACGCCACGGCTGCCTGGATGACGGTACCGGGATGGGCCGGTACCCCAGAGCAGTCCAACAGGTGATCTGTCGAGGCCGTGCCATCGATGTCAACCTGTAGCCCCTGTATTGGCGTTTTGGAAGGTAGGGCTTCCCGCCGGGGCTGTTTGGCTGGGGCAGGGTCCTCAAAACTAAGAGCCTCTCGATGCTTTGAAGGAGATTTGCTCTTTGAGGACTTGCCCACAGAAGGTTTGGTTACCTGAGATCCATCCGGGGATGATGACCTGGATGACTGTGATGTTGGATTCTCTGAAGCAAACAGCACATGGAATTTGTTGGCCCGGTTCTGCAGCCCACGCTTAGACATTTGGGAGCAGGAAGGGCAGTCCGGAATGGAGTGGTCAGGCCCCAAACATTTAAGACACCATTCATGGGTGTCTGTGACTGATATTACAGCAGTACACTTGGTACACTTCTTAAATCCAGGGGCTGGCTTCTCCATGTGGAGAATTAAAGTAGGCCTGAAGGCCTAACTGAAGTGACCAAGTGCTGAAAAAATAATAAAAGAAAATAATTTTTTAAGAAAGAAAAAGGAAGACCGGCGATACCGGTATCGGTATGGGAAGGCAGGTACGCGGTCTAAAGAAACAAAACAAAAAACTACAATTTCTTCAGCGGTGACAGGATACACGACCTGCTGGCTCCGCGGAAAAAGAGAAACTGAGGAGAGCTGTTCAGGAAGGCGGGAAGGCAGTGCGCATGTGCAGTGGGAGGTCCCAAAAGCTTCCATTCTAGGAAGCTGGGGAGCTTTCCCGCGCAGGCTCCGTCGGTACCGACGTACCCATATGTGAGGACTTATTCCTGCTTGTTCCTGGAGATAAAGCTTATATAGTCATTCCATGGCTATGTAGGTTCTTTCTAACCTCTTGTCTCCTATTGTGATACAGAAGACAAGCTTTTTCTGCGTGAATGTCCATGGAGTTCCCAATCTGGCAGGAATCTACCCCTTTTTTCCTTACAGCTTGGCATTATCTTTTCTACTCCACTTGGACAACGCATACGGGAGTGGAGGAGTGGCCTAGTGGTTGGGGCAAGGTACTTCAGGCCGGAAGGTCGGGGGTTCAAATCCCACTAGAGGACAGCAACCTTGGGCCGAAAGGACTGGGGTTTCTAGTCCCACAGGTGCTCCTTGTGGTCTTGGGCAAGCCACTTAACCCTCCATAACCCATGTTCCCTGTAAAATAATTATCTCCAAGTTTTAATGCCCTGTTCAAAGTAATTTCAGTTTGTTCAATGTAAACCGCACTGATGCAGAATAGCGCGGTATATAAGAGAATGTAAATAAATAAATAAATACTCTTTTACTGTACATGATACCCCTGAGTCCCTTAGCTGGGTCATACAGGTGTCTTTGTCTATGCATTTTCTTGTCCTTTGGACATGTCAGAGTCCTCAAGTACTCCTGACGTGCTCTTACCAGACTGCTATTATCCTCTGTTTTTCACGCAACCATACTGGTTATCTACTGAAATACATTCCTGCACCACGGAAATAGATTCTCTACATATCTTCAGGTGGTTTTTACCCCCTTATTATTAGATGAATCTTTTCCCATCACATTCCCCATGTGAATGTTTTTGTGGGGCTCCGTTGCAGGCATATATCCTCAGACTTATAACCATACATATTTTTATAATCTGTGTGGGCATAAGCCATGTCTATCTATCTATATATCTAAATATATCTATATATATCTATATATATATAGAAGTGTATATATATATATATATATATCTCACATATCTACACATATATATAGATATGTATGTATCTTCATATATATATATATATATATATATACCCATTGGGAGATGTCCATAGGACGCTAGGTATTACCTACTACCTCCCTGTCTGTGCTATAACGCTTTTACCTTCTTAAAGGGTCCAGACAGTCAACTTGCCTATTCTCATACGGCTCAGTAACTGGGAGCGGTTATACACACAATTACTGCTGTGACGTCAACAGCTTCTATTTTTGTTATAGATCTCCCTATCTATGAAGTATCAAACTTCAATGTCTTCCTATCTCTTACCAGCTAGGAAAGACAGTGTACATCTTCAGTATTTATGAGTACACTTCTGTTCTCCTTGGGAATAGGGTTTTTTTCCATACCCTCTCTTCCCTTCCGGACTGGGCTAATTCTCCAGATCGGTCAGTCTTCTTATTTTAGTCCTCAATGATAATAACTCTGTACCTAAAAGAGTTCTCAGCTTTTTCCCATAAAGCTTTCCATTGAAGACCTGCCGTTCTTCTCCTGCCCCAGTTGACACCTGGGTCACCTGCCCATTCCAGATTTGGAACTTCATCCTCACTGCTGTGAAGTTACCTTGAGGATTCCGCTACTGCATCTACAGTACACTCCATCACAGTTCTACTTCCTACAATCCAGTAGGTAAGTCCTATGTTGTACTAGTTCATTAAATATTTTAATGATACTTGACATACATTCTAAAGACTCATCTCTCCTGTAGTCTTTAGATTTGCTGTTCCTTGCAGCTCTTCTCTATTCAACTCCTACCCCCCCATCCCTCAGGGGATGCAGGGGATCCAGGTTTGAAAAATGCCGTCCTGTCTAGGGATACGCATTTTAGGGATTCTCCCCTGGCACCCACAGCTAGGGAGTCCCCATATGTGAAGACTCATTCCTGCTTGTTCCTGGAGATAGCACAGTTACTTACCTGTAACAGGTGATCTCTGGGAACAGCAGGAATTAGTCTTCACAACCCACCCACCTCCCCTAGGAGTTCTATCTATCTATTTCCTTTCCTCTTTCTCTCCTTCTGTCTCAGCTATGAAACTCAACTGAGGAGAGGCAGTGGGAAAGGCGGGAAGTCAGCGCGCAGGCGCGAGGGATGCTCCCAAAAGCTTTCTGATTGGATGCTGGGGAGCATTCCCGTGCAGGCTCCGTCGGTACCGACGTACCCATATGTGAAGACTAATTCCTGCTGTTCCCAGAGATCACCTGTTACAGGTAAGTAACTGTGCTTTCCTGGAGATAGAGAGCAAAACTTTAGGAGAACTCTGTAAGATCATGATTATGCTTGCAACAGTCCATTCCCATCATGGTTTGTCACCAACAAAATACATAACGTGTCAGAAGCAGAGATCTCGACCCAGTCCTCAGGACACACCTAGCCAGTCAGGTTTTCAGGATAATCACAAAGCAAATGCATGAGAGAGAGAGTTGCATACAGTGGAAGCAGTGTATGCAAATCTCTCTCAAGCATATTCATTGTGGTTATCCTGAAAACCTGACTGGCTAGGTGTGTCCTGAGGACTGGGTCGAGAACCCCTGGTCTGAAGAGTACTTTAACGAAAACAGTGACAATACTATGCCTAAGAGCAGTGAAGGTTATTCCCACCCCTCCCCCCCTCCCCATTCCAGTTTGGAATAAACTAGGGGGAACTGGTTGCGAGTGCATCAGACCTCAGCCAGTCACTGCACCACGCTTCCTTGATCAGTAAAGATATGTCAGAGGGGTTACGCTAGGCTCTTATACTCCACTTTCAGACTACACATGTACTGTAAGTTTTATACTTCCAAAAATATTGCTTATGTTCAAAACTTGGGTGTACAATTCAAAAGGAGTTTTTAGTCTAGAAACATGCACAAAAACCTGGCAATGGGATACAGCATTTTTTAGATTTATTTTGTGCTTGAAATCGACCAAACATAACCCTATTGGTTTTTGCAGAATGATGTGCCTTGGAATGTGTATTCGTTTTCATGGAAAAATTATTTTTATGAGGAAGCTGGTGATTGAAATCATAGACATGTCATTCCGTCCACAATATGGTGGCTGTACTATGCGGCTATAATGAATCTAAGTAATGCCCTCTTATGGTTACAAGAAGTACTACTCGAGTGGTTCTGGTAGCCACAAAACATACACCTGACATTTTTTTGCAGTAATGAAACGACCCCACTGATATCCAGAACATATATATCCAGAACCTGAAATTGTCCTATATAGTTTCCTATTTTAATTCTAAAATTATCACAGATGCAGAAATATGTCTTGCCTCTGTCATAAATGGTAGCAAGGCCTATAGATTAGGACATTTGGCCCATGGGCAATCTCAGACTCTGTTTGACCAAAGGCTCGGAGGGAAACCTCCATTAGGGCTGTGTCCTCAGTGTTCCTTTTTTTCCATATATATCCACTTCTCTAGTATAAGCACACTACCTCTGTGATATAACATCAGACACCAAAATCTGTACCTCTTATGCATAATTAACAGTACCACAGGTCATTGATAATCCTGTAGCCACGTAAGTTGATGTTCGCAACCCGTTTTATCAATACAGCAAGCAGTTCTAAGCATGATAGTTACAGAATCCAAATAGACCCTAGTGCATTAGATCTGTAGCATGTGGAGAGCTAAGGCAGAGTTCCCCTGTGCTTTGTGGAAACTTGCTTTTATGTCCAAATGTACCAGAGGGGCTAGTGAGGCCATTTACCTGTGCTAAAATCAATGGAATTCAAAAAAGGAGCCATGGTGGCTTGGTGGAGGCATTTGAAGGCTCTAGAAATGGCTCTAACACAAAAAATATTATATGTGTTTCCCCTTCCTTTCCCGAATATATTTTAAAAGCAGCTTGAATCTCTATTGGAGTGTTTTCTATGGCAGGGTAAACCACCTTGAACCACATTGTAGTGGTTAAAACAAAAGAAAGAAAAGAGGGATGTCAACTTTCCAACCTTCTCTCTCTACCATGCCACCTTTTTTTTTAAATTTTTTTATTTATGCAATTTCAATAGACACGTCAAAACAAGCAAAAGTGACAAGAAATATAGTATTACAATGAAATATAATCGAAAGAGGTTCTTCTCCTGTGCATTTACGCCACGGAGGTATTTAAACGTCTCAATCATATCACCACTATCCTGCCTTTTCCTCTAAGGTGTACATATTAAGATCCTTAAGTCTGTCCTCATATGCTTTATTACGAAGACCACTAACCATTTTAGTAGCCACCCTCTGTACCGACCCCAACCTGTTTATATTCTTTGGTTGGGTGATACTTTTCTAATATCAAGTACGTAAAATTTCAATAAAGATATGAAAAAAAAATCAAATTTGAAAAAAAAATATAAACACACCAGGCCCGATATTCAAAGACATTTACACAGTTCACATGTCTGCCCTTAGGAGATCATTTCAAGACAAGAATATTGATCCATCTTCCATGCTCCACAGTCCAGTCAGCTCAGATGAGCCCATAGGGCATAAATTGATTAATTGATCAACCTGTAAGAAATCATGCTTCTGATAATGTTTTTTTCCTCTGCCTTGTTTTGACAGTTCTCTCTGCAGGGGTGGCTGCTATTCCACCAAACCAAGGAAATGAACAAAGAACGGCTCCATGGAGGTTGGAACTTATTTTGCAAGAAATGTCTTCTAAGTCAAGAGGCTGAGGATTAAGGGGCTTCAGATGAAGGAGTAATTTGGAATGGAGGAGTCGCTCAGTGGTATGAGCACCGGCTTAGGCACCAAGAAACCAGGATTCATTTCCCACTAGCACTCCTTGTGACCTTGGGAAAGTCACTTAACCCTCCATTGCTTCAGAAAAATCCAAGTTATCAATGTCCCTTTTTAATGTACATTACCATGTTTAAGTTACAATGTCACCACTTTGACTGAAATGATAAAGTGGTATAAAAATCCTGTTAAATAAATACATTTGATGTCTGTTTGTCTGACAGGACCTTCTCCCCCTTCATATCCCTGGATCACAATGCATGAAATTTTTAAAAACCACTGAGAGATATTACAAATTGCCAGAATTCTGGGAAGCAAATCACCAGCCAAAGTATTTTTACACTGGAAAATTCTGGGTACAGATGTAATATATGCAGATACAGAGGAATATTCTGGAGTTCGGGAAGTGGGCTGCACCTGTATTCTGACTGGGGTTTTTTTTTATTTTGGAGTTAAACTGTAAACCCATTTTGAACAGTGCCCACATTTTTTTCAGCATAAATTCACAGAGTTTGGTTCAGGTCCCATTTATTAGGCAAGTCAGCCTGCTTCACTAATTTGATCTGGCTCACATTTGCTCCATCCTACGATTCTGGGCAGCAGAACGACAATAATTAGTTGCCTAGGCCAAAATATTCAGATCAAAGACACACTCATCATAGCTCAGTGAATCAGATACAAAGTGGAAATTCAAGATTAACCAGGCACAAGTCATGCAGGACTGTGTGCCTCACACATTTTAAATGGAACAAGGATCTCATTTTCCATTGCCTTTACCTAGTCATCTCATCCAAGACCGACTTTTGGGCCAGGAGGCCACACAGGATACCTCATGGCAAGAGGTCCCACAAGAAGCCTCAAATATGCACACAAAGAGCACATCCTGCAAGGTGCAACTTGCGCCGACTCTGGGCCTTGAGCTGAAAGAAAGGTCTCAAAGCACTACCAACCCAAACTATCCTGAGTGTATTCAAAGTAGAAGAACTGCACAGAGGCATAACCTACAAAGTCCATCCTCTCTCTCTGGAGGGATGCCATTAACACCCTGTGCAGGGCGTCATTTGTACCTCTTCTGTCCTTTCACTAAAACTTATCATGCTTATGCATTCTCTCATCACTGCTCTACTTCTGCAAAAATCAATGTACAATACAGCACTGTACAGATATAAGGTGTATATACAAATAATGAGCACTAAGAAATAAGCAAATGTATACCAAAGCGCACACACACACTCATAGTGAATGCAAAGGTAACATAGAGGCAGCCACTCATGCAAATACCTAATCCACTCATACAAGAAATAATCACACAGATGTACATTCCCAAAACCATGCAACTTATTCACCTACAAACATTTTTTGAGAACAGTTTCCAAAGCCATGTTAAAATGGATTGACCTGCTTAGACTGCAAGTCACCCTCCTCAGCCTAGCTAAAATATCAAGGGGCTTTTTCACTCAACGTGCCTCCTGTAACCCTGCTCATGCGAGGAAACATCTTTAGGGCGTCTTTAAGCTGGGGAGGAAAACAGCACTTACTCTATGGATGATGAGCCCAAGTTTGCATAGGACAACTAGGTGAGGAAATGGACATCAAATGTTTGGACACTGACAACTTGCAATGCATTTTATAAAAGGCTTGCTCAACCCAAAACCTTTCGTAAAATACATCTGGGAAAAATGTGTGTATTTGATGTGATGCACATCGGAAGAAACCATTTTACAAAAGCAAAGATTCAAAAAAAAGAAGGACATCACTGGGATCTTTGTGCATGTTACTTACACATGTAAACGTCCTCCCTCCACACCTCAGCACTAAAACCAACCGTAATAAATTCCAATCTGCACTAAAAACTCCGTTTTGCACAGTACGTTTGGGGCTTCTAGGAGTAATGACCACTGCTCTTCTTCTCTTGTCCCTTTTCTTATTTCTTCCGTCCTTCCTTTGTCTTTCTCTCTTTCACTTTGGATGCGGGTAACTTTCTTTCCCCTCACAAGCTTTCCTTCAAAGCCCAGGTCCAAATGAGATGTCAGCTGACACTTACGCCTAGCGTGAAACACATGAAAATGTTGCCATTGAAAGTTTCCCAAGCAAAGATATATTGCCATACTGAAATACAGTTTACATGTATACATCAAAAGCCTGCCAAAACCATGCCCACGGCACACCTCCCTGAAATCTGTGAGCCGCTGGCATACATATTTATCTAATACCTGTTCTAAAAATAAATAAAAGTGCTATATGAATAGCCTGATTTACACATATAAATGTGTTTTAAAGTGCGACTCCAGTCTTTCAGAAAGTGCACATTCTTCTGATCCGCCTGCACACAATGGCTGGTGCAGAAGACATGAGCAACTTTTAGCTTATGTACTTCAGGCTAATTTTCAAAGAGAAAACCCCCAGGGAGTTATAGCAGAAAGTGAGAATAAAGTGTGCATGCTAAGAGTGACCATATTCTTCTTAACTATGAAGGTTATTCAGAAATCTTCCCCTTTATATACTTTTGTTTTTATATGCCTCTATTGTCAAATTTTGCTGTCAGTACAAGACCCTGACTCAGTCTTGTATGTGACTTTGATTCTCTCTCATGCACAATAAACCATAGTTACTCACCTGTAACAGGTGATCTCCAGGAACAGCAGGAATTTAGTCCTTACATATGGGTATCATCGGTACCAACGGAGCCTGCGCAGGAACGCTCCCCAGTGTCCAATTAGAAAGCTTTTGGGAGCATCCCACAGCGCCTGCGTGCTGCCTTCCCGCCTTTCCCAACTGCCTCTCTCCAGTTGAGTTTTAAAGCTGAGACAAAGAGAGAGTGAGGGAAAGGGAAAGAGATAGAGAGATACAACTCCTAGGGGAGGTGGGGAGGTTGTGAGGACTAAATTCCTGCTGTTCCCGGAGATCACCTGTTACAGGTGAGTAACTATGCTATCTCCAGGAACAAGCAGGAATGTAGTCATCACATATGGGTCTCCCTAGCTTTGGATGCCAGGGAGAGACCCCAGAAGTTGTGCGTCCCTGAGAAGGGCTCCACTTCCCCCCATGGATCTCTGGCATCCTACCAGGGATGGTGGGTAGGAGTTGATTAGGTATGGAACAGGTGTTGGAGAACAGCCTGACCAAACAAGGCATCCCAGCGGGAGTCCTTGTCCAAGCAATAATGGGCTGTGAAGGTATGAACCGAGGCCCAGGTGGCTGCTCGACAGATGTCGTCGATAGACACAGAGTGCAGATGAGCCACTGAAGCTGCCATGGCTCTCAAAGGATGGGAGGATGGGAGGAAATAGGTTGTCCATTTAGGGGCTTGAAGGAAGCTGCAATAGCACTCAAATAGACCCTCACTGAGTTAGTCTTAAGTCCTGCATTGGATAAATGAAGGAGATACACCAGTAATGATGCCAAAGGTATGGCAATGGGGTTAAGACCCTTCTGCGAACACCAAATGGTAAACCTTTTCCACTTGAAAGCATAAGAGTGTCTTGTGGAAGGCTTCCTGGAAGCATAAAGGATATCCTTTATTTGCTGAGAGAGGTTAAGATCATGGAGATCTAGGCCTTCAGCAACCAAGCCCTGAGATGCAGAGACTGGGGATTGGGATGACATAACATTCCGTACTCCTGGGATAGGAAATCTGGAGCAGACCCTAACTCCAGGGAGGAAGCTTGAGAGAGATGTAGAAGTAGAGGATACCACACTTGCCATGGCCAATGTGGAGCTATGAGAATCATACGGCCTCTGTCTCTCTGAAGCTTGAACAGGGTTTTGGGAATTAGGGGAATGGGTGGAAAGGCATACAGGAAGTCTTGACCCCAGTAAAGGAGGAAAGCATCCCTGGCCTGAGCCCCCTGAGCCATAATTCTGGAACAGAACTGGGGAAGTTTGGCATTCCACAGACGTGCAAAGAGGTCTATATCCGGGGTTCTCCAAATTTGAAAAATCTTGGCCACCTGGTCTACATGCAGAGACCACTCGTGTGGAAGCAGAACTCGACTGAGTCTGTCTGCCCAAGAGTTTTGTATGCCTGGAAGATACACTGCCAGGAAATGAATCTGATGCTCTCTGGCAAGGGCCCATAGTTGCAAAGCTTCGTTGCAAAGCGACAGAGAGCCTGTCCCCTTCCTGCTTGTTCATGTAGAACATGGCTACTTGATTGTCCATATGAATGAGGACTGTCTTGTAGCTCAGCAGGGTGCGGAACACTCGAAGAACAAGGAAGATTACTCTGAGCTCCAAGAGATTGATATGCAGATGAGTCTCCTGTGGAGACCAGGTGCCTTGGGTGCGGAGGTCTTGCAGATGAGCTCCTAACCCATCGGAGAAGCATCTGTTGTGAGAGTTGCCTGGGGTAAGGGTTGTTGAAAAGGGGACCCCAGCAACAGGTTTTGAGTGGACTTCCCCCACTGGAGGGACAAATTAAGGCAACCTGTGTTTGCTATTTTGTCTGACAGGTATCCTGATGCCTGGGTCCATTGAGTGGATAAAGTCCACTGAGTTGCCCTCATATGGAGGCGAGCATAGGGAACCATATGCACAGTAGATGCCATGTGGCCCAGCAGTTGTAGCATTTCTCGGGCAGTGAGATGAGGTTTTAGCACTGCTTGAGAAGCTAACTGCACCATGCGAAGGCAACGGACCTGGGGGAGATAGGCCCTTGCCTTTTTGGTATCCAGCAAAGCTCCTATGAACTCTAAAGACTGAGTGGGAGTTAGACTAGATTTTGGGATGTTTATTACTAGACCCAAATACTGAAGGATACGCATTGTGCAGGATAGAGAAGTCCTGGCCTCTGACCCTGTTGGGGCTCGAATGAGCCAGTCGTCTAAGTAGGGGAAGACGAATATCCCTAGAGTGCGGAGAAATGCTGCTACCACAGCCATGCATTTCGTGAACACCCTTGGTGCTGAGGCCAGGCCAAATGGAAGCTCCCTGTATTGGTAGTGCTTTTCTTGAAAAAGGAACCGAAGGAACCTTTTGTGAGTTGGATGGATGAGAACATGGGTGTACGCATCCTTGAGATCTAGAGAACAAAGCCAATCTTGACTCTGAAGTTATGGCAGCAGAGTTCCAAGAGAAATCATCTTGAATTTCTCTTTGACAAGGAATTTGTTCAATTCTCTGAGGTCTAAGATAGGTCTGTATCCCCCTGTTTTCTTTGGGATAAGGAAATAGGGAGGGTAAAACCCTGTACTCTGCTGATGGATGGGTACTTCTTCTATTGCCCCTTGGGCAAGAAGCATAGTGACCTCCTGACCTAACAGGTTGACAAGGGAGGTCGGAGAATTGAACTGCCTTATCATTGTGGGAGGGGGCATGCTTGAAAAATGAAGCTTGTACCCCTCTTTTATGATGGAGAGTGTCCAATGCTCTGCTGTTATTTGCCCCCATCTGGAGGCAAAGTGACACAACCTTCCTGGAATGGTGGAAGGCTCTGGTCCAATGAGAGCCAGGAAGGCTAAGTTCTCTAGCTGAAAGTCAGAGGCCTTGTGGAGGCTGAGACTGCTGGAGGCTGAGGTTTAGCAGTCTTTGCTTTTCTTTGTTTGGGTGGTTGCTGACCTTTCCTGACAAGCTGACCTGCAGAACATCCCTGCTGAGAATAAGCAGGATAATACTTTTTCTTTTTAGAAAAGAAAGAAATCTTTTAAGAAACCATTCTTGCAGGATCAGCTGTGGACTTGGACAATCTATCCAAGGTGGAGTTGTCAGCATCCAACTCATTGGCCTTTTCCTGCCAATCTTTACCAAACAGGTTCTCACCAGTACAAGGAATATTTCCCAGTTTATCTTGTACCCAGAGCTCCAGATCAGATGCCTGGAGCCAAGCAATTCTACGTGCACCTATGGCAATGGCAGAGGTTCTGCTTATGCACTCAAAACAGTCAAACGCTGCACGGTTGACAAATTTAGAAACATCTTGGGCATGTTTGACCAATGTGAGAAAACCCTGTCTTCTATCCTCTGGAAGAAGAGGACTCAAAGCCTCTAAATCACCTGTGACTTCCTTCAGGAACATTCCCATATATAGACTATAGGAACTGATCCTGGCAGAAAGCATGGAAGCTTGGAAGACACGACGTCCAAAAGCATCCAGGGTTCTTCACTCACGTCCTGGAGGATTAGAGGCATGCCTCTTTGCACTCTTGATCCTTCTCATAGCTGATTCCACTACAATAGAGTGGTGAGGAAGCTGAGTTTTCTGGAAACCAGGACAAGGAGGGACTCGATACAGAATATCCAGTCTACGAGAATGAGGAGAGGTGGTAAGAGGTGTCTCCCACATTCTTAACATGAGATCATGCAAGATCTCATGGATGGGCAAGGTAGCTGCTTCCTTAGGAGTTTTAGGATATTGTAAAATTTCCAACTCCTTTGCTCTGGGCTCTGTTTCAGGTGCCACAGTAATGGACAGACCTCGAGCCACCTCCCTGATGAAATCCTGAAAGGAAATGTCCTCTGGAGGAGACATCCTACGTTTAGGGGAGGAAGGCTCCTCTGGGAGAAGTATTCCTGCATCGACAGAACTGTCAGAATCCTCAGATTCCTCGGAGGACTCAAAGTATCTTCTGTCAGGATGCTCTTGAAGAGCCCGATACCCGTACCGACGGAAGTCGGTACCGTAATATCAGTACCGGAAGGCATCGGATGACTGGGTGTCGGCAATGCGGACACCGATGTCGATGCTATTGGTACCGGTACTGATACCGGTGCCGGAGTCAGTGCCGATACCGGTACCGGTTAAAAAGTCTGACGTGGTTCCAAGGGCGTTGATGCCGCAAGGAGAGCCGCCAGACTGCGCTCAATAGCCAGGACTCTCTGGTCTATCGACGCTGCCGATGCCTGGATGTCGGTACCGGAGAAGACCGCCGGTACCCCAGAGCATGGCACCAGTAGTTCTGCCGAGGTTGAGGCCTCGAGAACATCCTGGAGCCCCGATAATGCTTTGGAAGCCGAAGCCTCCCGCCGGGGCAGTTTTGCCGGTGCAGAATCCTCAAGGGCAACGCCAGAGGCATCTCAATGCTTAGAAGGAGATCTACCCTTTGACTTATGTGTAGTTACCTGAGATCCACGGGAGGAAGACGAAGCCCTGGAAGACGTCGATGCCACCGAAGTTGCATCAGAGGGAAACAGGGTACTGAGCTTGGCGGCTAGGTTCTGTCGACCTCTCTTGGACATCATGGCACAGGCTATACACTCCGAGATGGAATGGTCAGGACCTAAACATTTCAGACACCACTCATGGGTGTCGGTGATGGAGATGGTACCGCCATACTTGGTGCACTTTTTAAAACCCGAGGAGGGTTTTTCCATTATGGAAAAAATCTTGGGCCTAAGGCCCAAAATGGTGCGTGCACCTGGAAAAAATGGGAAAAGTACTAAGAATTTTTTATTTATTTTTTTTAAGAAAAGAAAGAAAGAAAACCGTCGGTACCGGTAAAGCGTCGAGGAAGGCAGACGCGACCACAAAAAAGAAGGAAAGTTTTCTGCGGTGACAGGAACACGACCTGCTGGCTCCGCGGAAAACATAGAACTGGAGAGAGGCAGTTGGGAAAGGTGGGAAGGCAGCACGCAGGCGCTGATGCTCCCAAAAGCTTTCTAATTGGATGCTGGGGAGCGTTCCCGCGCAGGCTCCGTCGGTACCGACGATACCCATATGTGATGACTACATTCCTGCTTGTTCCTGGAGATGAGACATGTTTACTAACCATTAGCGCGGGGTTTAGCGTGCTGTGACGCACTGTGCTAGCGTTTTGCTTGGGGCCTTCTGCTAATCGGTCAGTTAGGGGTGGAACATGAGCAGGAACAGTGCTTTATTGTTAGTGCAGGTGTTTTGGACACGTGCTAACCATGAAGGGTGGCGTGAAGTACATCTGCATACTGGGTAGTGCAGTGTCATGCATTACCACTGCACTAAGAACTGGGCGCTAGGCACACAGGCCCCCAAAAGTTACCGCAGAGGTATGCACTAACTTTGGAGGCCCAACAAACACTATCATGCTCCAGACTGTCCTCCTCTGTACAACTTGCAATCGAGTCTTATTTTTATATATTCACGTGGATTAATATGACAGCCACAGTGGTTCTCTCTTACTGACTCTTGCTATGGAGAAATTTCGCTTACGGTTAATTTCCTTTCCTGGAATACTGCTAGACCAATCCAGACAAGCGGATTATGTCCCCCTGCTACCAGATGTTGGAGACAGAGAATAAACACTCCAGAACTGATATTGGTTGGGCTCTGGGTGACATAGGAGTGCCCCTAGAGGACCTAGTCAGTATTCTTTTGACAAGCACCAACATAAGGAGCAAACTTGACTAATCAGCTCAACTATGTACAGGTAACAACTAATTCAATTAAAACCCTCAACTCGAACCTGGAAGGGTGGAGAAGGATCAAACATCATTCCTTGGAGAAAAAATCTGAATCTACTGTTGTGGACTTTCTCCGTAATATGTAATTGCTTATGTCTGAAGTAAGAAGAACGTCGGCTCCTCTGCACCAACAGTCGTGACACTGACAATGGGGTGGGTTCTGGACTGGTCTAGCAGTATTCCAGGAAAGGAAATTCATGGTAAATGAAATTTCTCCTTCCTGTTCATACTGCTAAACCAGTCCAGACAAGCGGGAAGTACCCAAGCTAATGAATCCCAGGGTGGGCAGAGAGAACCGCTGACAGCACACTAGCCTCAAAACGACTGTCCTCACGTGCCTGAACATCCAGGCGATAATGCTGGACAAAAGTAGACAAGGAAGACCAGATTGCCACTTGACAAATATCAAGAGGGACTACGTGTGATCACTCTGACCAAGACATAGCTTGAGCTCGAGTCGAGTGTGCGTGAAGACTGGCAGGCACTGGCTTGCCTTGCAGAATATAGGCTGATTTGATGGTACGATGTATCCATCTGGGAATAGTAGATTTTGAAGCTTCCATACCTCAGCGCGTTCCCATAAAAAGCACAAAAAGATGGTCGGTCTTGCAAAAAGAATTGGTGACTTTAAGATAGAGAAGGAGAACATAAGAACATCAGATCAAGGTCCATCAAGCCCAGTATCCTGTTTCCAAAAGTGGCCAATCTAGGTCATACGTACCTAGCAGTATCCCCAAGAGACACAGGTTCCACAATGCTTGTATTGGGTCAAGCATTGATATCCTGGGTCCCTTTTTAATAATGGTTTATGGACCTTTCCTCCAGGAACTTGTCCAAACCTTTTTTAAACCCAGCTACACTAACAGCCTTTACTACATCCTCCTGTAACAAATTCCAGAGTTTGATTACACTTTGAGTGAAAAAATATTTTCTCGTATTTGTCTTAAATAGTTTACCCTGTAGCTTCATTACATGTACCCTAGTCTTTCTATATTCTGATAGCATAAACAATCGATCTATGTTCACCCGTTCCACTCCATTCATTAATTTACAGACCTCTATCATATCTCCCCTCAGCCGTCTCTTTTCCAGGTTGAAGAGCCCTAACCTTTGTAGCCTCTCTTCATAGGAGTAGCCTTCCATCCTCTTTACCATTTTGGTGGCTCTTCTCTGTACCTTTTCTAATAACGCTATATCCTTTTTAAGATACGGCGACCAGAATTGCACACAATATTCAAGATGCAGTCGTACCATGGAACGATACAGAGGCACTATAATATCCTTTGTTTTATTTTCCATTCCTTTCCTTATGATACCTAGCATTCTATTTGCTTTCTTGGCCGCTGCTGCACACTGGGCGGAAGGTTTAACATGTTATCCACAATGATGCTGAATAGTGCGGTATAGAAGAGACTTTAAATAAATAAATAAATGACGCCTAAATCTTTTTCCTGGGTGGTGGTTCCCAATGTGGAACCTTGCATCGTATAACCATAGTGTGTGGGTTGTTCTTTCCTAGGTGCATAACTTTGCATTTGTCCACATTTATTTTATTTTATTTATTTATTTATTTAACAATCTCTTATATACCGCAGCTTCCTAAGATCAGCTGCGGTTCACAAATAACAACAGGCAACAAATCATGGATTTGTTTTACATATAACGTCATATAACTATAACCAATGTACAATAAACAGAAATGTTGAACAGATAGCACTGAACAGTGCAACACTATATACATTATACATTAACATTATATTATTAAATACATATACAAGTTATGTGGGATATAATCATTATGAGTAGTACAGATGCAGATAGGGCAGGTTTTCTTTTCTGTTATAGTGAGATGTAGATAAAACTGTTTAGCCTTTGTCTAATTCTTTTGATGGCTGTTCTATAGTGTTGTAGTGCATTGTAAAGAGGTGTGTTTTCAGTTTTTTTCGGAATTCATTAATCTCTGTTAATATTCTCAGTTCAACAGGGAGGGAATTCCAGGCTGTTGGGGCTGCATGTGAGAACGCTCTGTTTGTTGATTTATTTGTTTTTATGAAATCTATGGGGGTTTTAAGTTTGTTTAGTTGATTTTTTCTTTGAGTAGGTTTTGGATGTTCTTTGGTAATTAAGTTACTTAAAGTAGATGGTGTCAAATCAAATAGTGATTTAAATACTGTTATTAGTGTTTTATATGTTATTCGGTTTTGAATTGGAAGCCAGTGAAGGGATGCTAGAATTGGTGTTATATGTTGATGAGAGTGTGTTTTTGTTATAATCCTAGCTGCTGAGTTTTGTGCGAGTTGCAGTCTTTTGATGTTTTGTTTTGATGTACCTAATAATATAAGGTTCGCAAAATCAAAGTGGGGGGTTATAGTGGCTTGGATTATACTGATAAAATCATGTATGTAAACAAGAGGTCTAAGTTGTTTAAGTATTTTAAGTTTGTAGTAAATTTTCTTTGTGGTGTTTCTGATATGGGATCTAGAGTGAGATGTTTGTCTAAAATGACTCCTAAGTATCTCACTTCATTCTTTATTTTAATTTCTTGGTTTTGAAGTGTTATATGTGTTGGTGGGGTATAATCTTGGTTTTTGGTGACTATTAGCACTTCAGTTTTTGAATGGTTTATTAGGAGATTGTGGGCATTTAGCCATAATGTTATTTCATTAAAACAATCCGAAAGGAGTTGCAACGGTATGTTAGGGATAGTGAATGGGATGTACATCATAATATCATTTGCATATAGATGATAGAGTACACCATATTTCTTAAAGATATTGCAAACTGGTTTTATGTATATATTAAATAGTAGAGCTGAAAGCGCTGAGCCCTGTGGTAATCCTGTTTCAAATTTATATGATTCAGAAGTTTGATTGCTTATTCTAACATTTTGCGTTCTATTGCTCAGATAAGAGGTGAACCATTTGTGAACTGTAGAGTATATTCCTATGTGTCTTAAGTAGTTAAGCATTATTGAATGGTTAACACTATCGAAAGCGGCTGATATGTCAATAAATAAGAGGATAAAAGCTTTTTTGTGGTTGTCTATTCCTCTTAGTAGTGTATCGGTAAAAACAGTCAGGAGTGTTTCAACTCCATGCTTGGGGCGAAATCCATATTGTTGATCGTCTAGCGGGTAGGATGAGTCAATAAATTCTTGAGTTTGTACAGTTTTTTCGATGACTTTTGCTAAGAATGGTATACTTGAGATAGGTCGGTAAGATTTTGGGGAGGTTTTGTCAAGTGTATTATTCTTCAGAATTGGTCTGATTTGTACTTGTTTAAGGGTGGGTGGGAGGTAACCTTGGAGTAGTGATAAATTGACCATAGGAAGTATGAATGAAAGAAGTGTTGGTAGTGTGTTTTTTATCCAGGTTACTGGACAAGGGTCTAGATTAAATTTCATCTGCCATTTGGATGCCCAGTCTTCCAATTTATCCAGATCCTCCTGCAGTTTTCCACAATCCCCTTGGGTTTTAACAACTTAAAACAGTTTTGTGTCATCTGCAAATTTGATAACCTCACTAGTTATTCCCTTTTCCAGGTCATTTATGAATATGTCAAAAAGCAACGGACACAGTACAGATCCCTGGGGTACTCCACTATTCACCTTTTTCCATTGGGAAAATTGGCCATTTAGCCCTACCCTCTGCTTTCTATCTTTTAACCAGTTCCCGATCCACAATAGTACACTGCCTCCTATCCCATGACTTTTTAGTTTTGCCAAAAGTCTCTGATGAGGGAACTTGTCAAAGGCTTTCTGAAAGTCCAGATACACTATAATCAACTGACTCACCTTTGTCTACCCGATTATTCATACCTTCAAAAAAACATAACAGATTAGTAAGACAAGATCTTCCTTGTCTGAAGCCATGTTGGCTGTCTCCCATTAGGCCATGACTATCTACATGCTGAGTAATTTTGTTCTTTATGATGGTTTCTACCATTTTTCCCGGTACTGACGTCAGGCTCACTGGTCTGTAGTTTCCCAGATCACCCCTGGAACCCTTTTTAAAAATTGGCGTTACATTGGCTATCCTCCATTCTTCAGGTATTACAGATGATTTTAATGAAAGCATTACTAATAGCAGGTCTGCAATCTCATATTTCAGTTCTTTCAACACCCTTGGATGTATACCATCCGGTCCAGGTGATTTGCTACTATTCAGTTTATCAAATAGTTGTAATACATCTTCCCGGTATAGAGATATTTCTCTCAGTTCCTCTGCAGTATCACCTTTAAATACCACTTCAGTCTTGGGTAACATCCCAATCCTTTTGAGATCAACTGCCCGGAGATTCTTGGAATGTCCGGAACATTGTTCCTTAGAAAAGGCAGGTAACAAAAGAGGCTGATTGACATGAAAAGGAGTAATCACCTTAGGCAAGAATGAGGGAACAGTGCGAAGGGATACTCCCCTCTGTGGAGAATGACAAATATGGATCCCTGTAAGAGAGGGCCTGCAGTTCTGAAATGCAATGAGCTGAAGTTATAGCCACTAAGAAAACCATCTTTAGAGGCTCAAAGAGCAGAGACATCAAAGCCCGCAGTACCAAGACAAGGTCCCAAACAGGGACAACTGGACAGACAGGAGGGCGTAGAAGCTTGACTCCTTTAAGAAAACGCGACACATCAGAGTGGGACGCAAGAGAACGACCGTGAACCTGTCCCCTATAACATGTCATTGCTGAAATCTGTACCTGTAGAGTGCCAAGAGCTAAGCCTTTGTCGAGGCCCTCTTGAAGAAAGGCAAGAATGTCTAGAATTTCTGTACTCCAAGGAGAAAGATGATGCTGAGTACACCAGGACTCAAACACTCGCCACACCCTAGCATATGCTAACAACGTAGACAAACGGCGAGCGTTCAGGAGAGTCGACAGTACCTTGAAAGAGTAACCCTTACGGGCTAATCTACGGCGTTCAAGAGCCAAGCCGTAAGCAAGTAGGGAGTTGGATCTTCCATCGAGATAGGTCCTTGCCTGAGAAGTCTGAAAAGAGTTTGTAGTCGCAGAGGGAGGACTCGCGATAGTCATATGAGATCGGCATACCATGGTCTTCGGGGCCAGTCCAGGGCCACTAAGATTACTGGGCCCTGGTGTTCCCTGATCCATTGCAGGACTCTTCCTATCATTGGCCAAGGTGGGAATACATAGAGTAACTGGTGTTTCGGCCATGGCTGCGCCAAGGCATCTATGCCTTGAGATCTGTGTTCCCTCCAGCAAATGAAGAATATCGGAACCTTCGCTTTCGTGGCTGATGCCATAAGATCTACTTTCGGCTCCCCCACTTCTGAACTATCGTCTGGAATGCTTGTAGGGCCAGTTCCCATTTGCCGGGATTGAGAGTGTGTCGGCTTAGAAAATCCATCTTCAAGTTGCTGGTCCCCGCTATATGCTGTGCTGATAGAGCTTGAAGGTTCCTTTCCACCCAAGGGAAGAGAAGGGACATCTCCTTTGATACTCCTGCGTACTTGGTGCCGCCCTGGCAGTTGAGGTAAGACACTGCAGTGGCATTGTTGCAGAGGATCCGAACCACTTGACCCTGTAGGAACCACTGAAACTTCAGTAAGGCGAATCGGGCTGCTCTCGCCTTCAGCCTTTTGATCGTCCATCATGCGTCGCGCATCGTCCAAGTTCCTTGTCAGCAAGATCCAGTGTGGGTTTTCCAACGGTACTCCCTTGGGGAGATTGTGAGATGCAAGCCACCACTGTAGACCGCGCTGGACCTGCAGCTGTAATGGGAGACAGATCTGGTTGTCCTCTGTCACTGGGGACCATCTGGAAAGTAGAGCAGCCTGTAGACAGTGCATGTGAGCCTTTGCCCAAGGCACGAGCTCGATGGTGGCGGCCATGGATCCCAGGACTTGGAGATAATCCCATGTCCGGGGGGTTCTTTGGGACAAAAATCTTCGGAGCTGAGAAACCAGCTTTAGGAAACGGGCTTGAGTGAGGAATACACTCCCTTGAGAGGTATTGAGGCGAGCTCCGAGAAATTCGATCTCTTGAGATGGATGGAAGCAACATTTGGTGCGGTTGATCACCCAACCGAGCTGCTGTAGGAAGGCAACTACTGTGGAAACAGTTTTGTGAGCCTCTGGAAGTGAGTCCGCATGAATGAGCCAATTGTCTAAGTAAGGGTGTACCCTGATTCCTTGCTTGTGTAAGGCTGCCGCCACAACCACCATCACCTTTGAGAAGGTTCGAGGTGCCGAGGCTAGGCCAAAAGGCATTGTGCGAAACTGAAAATGTTGGCCGAGGACTGAAAAACGCAGGAAGCGCTGGTGGTGTTCTCGAATGGGATTATGAAATTATGCTTCTGCGAGATCCAAGGATGCTAGAAACTCTCCCCGGTGTACTGAGTGAATGACTGACCGTAGGGTCTCCATCCAGAAGTGAGGTACTCGAAGGCTGTGATTTACACCTTTGAGGACCAAAATTGGACGAAAAGAGCCATCTTTCTTGGGCACCATGAAATAGATCGAATAACGGCCTAGTCCTCTTTCTAACGCAGGGACTGGACAAATGGCTTTTAAGGAGAGGAGCCTCTGAACAGTAGTTTGAATGGCCACTCGTTTTTCCACTGAGCGTCCTGGAGAGACCAGGAAAGCATCGTGAATGGGTCGGTAACATTCGAGAGAATAGCCGTGAGAAATTACATCGAGGACCCATCGATCTGAAGTTATGAGTGCCCACTGTCGAGAAAAATGGGTCAACCGTCAGCCTATAAGCGGAAGGATCTCGAGTGGGTGGACCGTCCCGTCAGCGGGAAGAAAGGGAGGGCTCCAGGGAACTTTCCTGGGCCAGAGTACGAGTCCGTTCCTTTGCAGGCTCCTCGAAAGGACTGAGCCCTCTGTCCAAAGCGATGGGCAGAAGTGGAAGAAGCACCTGGCTTAAAGGTGCTGTATCTTCGTGAGTCTTGAGATCTAGAAAATCTCCAAAACCCGTGGGATCGAGATCTACGACGAGAGGATGACTTTGGCCTGTCCTCAGGTAAATGTTGCGGCTTCACCTCTCCCAGATCTTTCACCAATTTATCAAGATCCTCGCCAAAAAGGAGTCTCCCTTTAAAAGACAACTTAGACAGATGGGTCTTAGAGCCAACATCCGCTGCCCATTGACGCAACCATAGCCATCTTCTAGCCACTGTCACCGCTGCCACGGAACGAGCTGACAGTCGTAGAAGATCATGAAAGGCATCTGCCAGGAATGCAGCGAATGATTCGAGACACGCCAACTCTGGTTTGTCTGTAAGCTTCTGAATCCAACGGAGGGAGGCTCGAGACGCCAAACCTCCACAAACCGCAGCTTGTAGGGAAAGAGTGGAAGATGAAAAAGCTGTCTTAAGTAAGCTCTCAACCTTATGGTCTTGATGGTCTCAGAATGCTGCTCCGCCCTCAACCGGAATAGTTGTATGCTTAGTGACTCCGGTCATTAAAGCATCTACTTTCGGGTATGTCAGCCAACGGTCGAAGTCAGTGGGAGACCAAGGATACAACTGACCAATATGGTGTGCGGTGCATAAAGAAGAATCTGGAGAGTCCCATTCCCGAGATACCATTTGCTGCAATTCCTCTGGAAAGGATAAGGCTTTGGAAGGTTTACGAATACCTTGCAATATAGGATCCAGCTGCAACAGAGCCTGGGAACTCTGTGGATCAGGCGTGTCGGCGAGGCATAGTGACTCTACCACCTGTGCAATCAAGGCCGGCAACTCCTCTTTTCGAAAAAGTCAGATATCTTTAGAGTCCTCCTGAGCTGTGACTGAAGAATCTGAGGGGGAATATTCCCCATCTTCCCGTTCAGATGAATCAGGACTCACCTCCAAAGATTTATGGTCCTCATGGGCATCAGAAGCGTCCCGCAAGTCCCACGAAATGTCTCTGGAAGACCGCATAGCCTTAAGGTCTGAGGATTTCTGAGACCGCTTGCAAGATCCCAAAATATCCTTGTTCGGTACAGAACCAGGTAAGGAGGGTATCCTGGAGGACTCTGAGCGCCACAGGTTCCATGCCTGGCGAAAAAATGCTAGGAACTGTCCGTTGGCCGAAGCGACTTCAACAGGTTGTGAAAGCAAGATGGGAGCAGATTGTGAACCTTCAGCAGGTGGACTGGCTTGCAGCACTTCCAGAGAAGGAGGTGACAAGGCACCGATGTCTGCAACAAGCAGCACATTGGAGAGTGAGGAAGAGGACTCACCTGGATGCATTATACACAAAGAGCATAAGCGATTAACTAAATCTTTCTGCTTCTTGTTACAGACAATACATCTGTGCAGAGAAGCAGGCATGGTAGAAATGTAACTTTTTTTTTTTTAAGAAACTTAAATGTGGTTGAGGATAGAAATCAACTTAAAAACTCTCCCCTAGAAACATTCCTGGAAGGCTCAAATGGTTTTCTGGTGAGTATTGTACAGAAAATGACTGCCCAGAGCTGCTCCCACCAAAAATACTGAAGAATAAATGCTATTCCGTGTTTTCAAAATGGCCACCGGCAACTTTAAAGTGAAAAATAAAGAAAACCTGTGCTCTAAAAATTTCAAAAACGCGGCAAAATTGGTTGGGGATTGGCAAGGAGTGCTGACAGCAACTTAAAAATTCAAATCCTGACGAACCCTGAATCGCCAGAAACTAGGGTTGCCAACCGGCCGGTTTTCAGCCGGCCTGGCCGGTTTTTCCATGGCCAGGCCGGCTGCCGGCGCAGAGGTAAAACCGGCCCTTGAAAAGCCGGTTTTTTGCTCTGGCCGCAAGATCGGAAGCAACCAGAGCAAGAAACCGGCTTTTCTTCCGATCCGCCCGCACACCGGAAGGCTTCAGAGGGAGCTGGGGAAGCCCGTGCGAGGCCCCGGCTCCCTCTGTACAACTGCCAGCGTAAAGATCCTTTTCCTTCACGCTGGCGGCTGTTTCTGTGAAGCTGCGATTGCTGGGAAAGGTTAAAGGCAATGCCCTTTAACCTTTCCCAGCATTCGCGGCTTCACAGAAACAACCGCCAGCGTGAAGGAAAAGGATCTTCACGCTGGCAGTTGTACAGAGGGAGCCGGGGCCTCGCGCGGGCTTCTCCGGCTCCCTCTGAAGCCCCTCAGACAGCCGCGGTGCTGGTCGGGGGGGGGGGGGGAGAGGCCAAGGACTGCAAGGGCTGTGATGGGGGGGGGGGTAGGACTACAAATGGGGTGGGGGGGGAGGAGACCGGGACTGGAAAAGGGCGATGGGGGGGGGGGACTTGGACTGGAAAAGGGCTATGGTGGGGGGGGAATTGGACTGGAAATGTTGCTGTGATGGGTGGGAGGGGGACCTGGACTGGAAATGGGTTATGAGGGGGGGACTTGGACTGGAAAAGTCGCTGTGATGGGGGGGGGGGACCTGGACGGGAAATGGGCTGTGAGGAGGGGACCTTGGACAGGAAAAGGGCTATGGGGGGGGGGAACTTGGACTGGAAAAGGGCTATGGTGGGGGGGGACTGGGACTGGAAATGTTGCTGTGATGGGTGGGGGGGGACCTGGACTGGAAATGGGCTATGAGGGGGGGAACTTGGACTGGAAAAGGGCTATGGGGGGGGGGACTTGGACTGGAAATGTTGCTGTGATGGGGGGGGGGACATGGACTGGAAATGGGCTGTGAGGGGGGGAACTTGGACTGGAAAAGGGTTATGGGGGGGGGACTTGGACTGGAAATGTTGTTGTGATGGGGGGGACCTGGACTGGAAATGGGCTATGGTGGAGGGAGGGGGAACTTGGACTGGAAATAGGCTGTGATTAGGGGGGCTAGGACTGCAAATGGGCTGTGATGGTGCGGGGGGGACTAGGACTGCAAATGGGCTGTGATGGTGGGGGGGGGGCCTAGGACTGGAAATAGGCTGTGATGGGGTGGGCTAGGGCTAGAAAGAGGCTGTGATGGGGGACTTGGACTGGAAATGGGCTGTGATGGGGGGGGGCTAGGACTGGAAATGGCCTGTGATGTGAGGGCTAGCACTGGAAATGGGCTGATGAAGAGCTGGAATAGGACTGGAAATGGGCTGATGTGGGGCATGGGAGAATGGGACTAGAAGGGAGTGGATGCTGGGTGGGTCTAGAACTATAAGGGAACTGATTTTGGGGGAGGACTAGAATGGATGGGGAATGAGAATGGAAGGGGAAAAGATATTTTATGTGGAAGAAAAGTCTATGATGGGCCAGAGTAAGAGGGGCTTGAGAATGGAAGGGTGAAATTTAAATGGATGATAAAGGAATAAGGAAAGAATTGGGGGAAAGAGCAAAAGGGAAACAATCAGTATGTTAAAGCAGAAATAGAGAGAGAATGGAAAACATCTAAAAGAGAAGAAAGGACAAATGGATAGCTCGCAGAAGACACGAAGAAACCAGAAGAAAGTGACTGGAGCAATTGCAACTGAAAAATAAAATGCCCAAACAGAAGGTAGAAAAATACTTTTTATTTTGAATTTATTAACTGGAATATGTCTGGTCTGGGAAGTGTGTATTGCTAACATCTTTGCGTTTTTGTTTAGTGCAAGAGGAAATTACTTTATAGTTTTATTTTTCCAGTGTTGTACATTTCATGTTTGGCTTTTGGGGTTCCCAGTTTAATTATTATCTGACCAACGAAGTTAGCCTACACGTATCCTCGGTAATTTTTGTGGGTGGGATTGGGGGCGGGGCAGGGGTGGGACTAGGGGCGGAGAATGGGTGGAGCATGGCGAGACACAGGTGTTGGGTTTTTCTCGGTGAAAAAGTTGGCAACCCTACCAGAAATGGAGGTGAGAAGGAAACTGTCAGTTACTCACTGTGCTGGTACAGAGGAGCTGAATTCCCACGGAGGAGTAGAGAAACTTTCAAAGTCAGTGTAAGGTAATTACAGCGACTGAAAGGTAGGGAAATTAGAGTTTGATCCCTCTGCAGCCACTTAGAGCCTCATGGCAGGGGCTGGAAGGTGTTTCTGGGGAGGGATGGGGAGAAGGAGAGCTGCACTGACAGTGAAATCAGGAGCTCAAACCCTGCTGTATTGATGATTACAGAAAATACAGCCATTAAGGAGGGAAGCCTGGGAAACCCAGAGAAACACCTTGTGTGCTCTGGGTGCATCCAGGAAATAAAAATGAAGAAAAGAAAATAATTAGACAAACTTGTCTAAGACCTTCATCTGCTAGAGACAGAGAAAATACTGACTAGGTCCTCTAGGGGCATTCCTCTGTCACCCAGAGCCCAACCAATCACAGCTCTGGAGTGTTTTTTCTCTGTCTCCAACATCTGCTAGCAGAGGGACATAACCCGCTTGTCTGGACTGGTCTAGCAGTATGAAATGGAAATTATCATTATTATAACACTATGAGATATGCACAGTGTTGTACAAGAACAAATAATAGACAGTCCTTGCACCTCCGAGCTTTTAGTCTAGTCACGTGAGACAAACAAAACAAACTCTTTCTCTGCATCTTTCTGTACGTGTATCACTATCTCCCTCCGTCTATGTTTGTCTCCAGTGAGGTGTAATCATCCTCTTTCCCTCCCCTGCCCTTACTGCTTCGGCCGTCCTGTAGCACCCAATTATAGATACCCTTTCTCTAATACCCACTTGGGTGCACCTCACAGGACAGCTCTGGGGATTGAGATGAAATCTTCTGACAGGGTTAACAGCAGCAAGGAAGAGTGCAGAGCGCTTGCTCTTTGAAACCACTGAAACGGAACTCACAGGCAGATTAATTTAGCATGAACAGAAAGCTATTGTCACATAAATGCCCTGCAGCACTATGGCCCAGCTTTCTGCTGCTTCCAGGGAGGCGTGGAGAGGAGTTGCAAGCCAGAATTTTAGTTAAAGCCGAGTTCAGACAGCACAAGCAGAATGTGGAAAAGAAGGGGGAAAAGTCAACAAACACAACCCTCCCTGTCTTTTCTTTCTGCTTGATCAGAAACTTGCACTGCTTAGGCTCCTCATAAAATAATATTGCTTCTGAAAAATAACCGTTAACAGATTATTGATTATATGGAGGGTCTCAAAAACAATTGACAAAGAAAAAGCATGAATAGTAGATCAGTAATCACCGATTCCTGGCTCAGGAAGGCAATCTATTACAGACTGTTGATTCCCAGGTAGCTCAAACCAGTAAGTCGGCCTGATTCTGGAAGAGTTTTCTCTATTGTTGCCACAACAAAAGATGATGCTTGGTGCATCAGACCCGTTGGTTTCAATTCAGCTAAATTCAGGACTTAAGAAAACGTACTGCCAAGATAGTTTGCATGTTTGATAAAAAAAATAATCACATCATAAGGGTTACCAGGTTTTTTGCAGGCAAATCTGGGACACGTTTCCCAAGTGGGGAGGGAGAGGGGAAGAGGAAGGGATACCTTCGTTTCAGATTTGAGCAACAAGGCGTGGAAGAAGGAAGAGGGAATCATTATCCTCCTTTTCCATCCATCCCATGAGGGCGATAAGATCACTTCCAAGCAGGCAAATCGACAAAGAAATAGAAACGGGGATGCATTTCCCGTGTACTGTGCAAAAATTAAAGAGAATGGATGTAAATTCTGAAAATGGATCAATTCAAATCACTAAATTGAAAATAAGATATCTTTTCTATTCCCTTTATCCTCATTACTGGGGAACAGGAGGCTGCCAAAGAGGTGGGAGTCGGGGACACTGCTCTAAAATTGGGGGACAATCCCCAAAAATCGGGGACATCTGGTATCTTTAACCGTAACTGTCCAAGGCTGCCTCTTTTACAGCAAGTAGTTCGACAGGGCCTTCTGAATCCTATTGGTGGTTTTCATTCCATTTCCCCAGCCCCTCTCCTTTATATTTTTGCTTTACCAATATTCTTTGCTCTTCACCTCCATCTTTCAGCTGTCCAGAGCCTCCTCAGTTCTTCCCATCTCACCAGCACCGGTACAAGGATACGAGGCACCGCAGATGAACCCTCATTTCTGCTGCCCGCACTGATGCCCTTTTCCAGGACCTGCAATGGTGGCAATGCTAATAAAGCAACAAAGCATTGCTTACCAGAGCCTCTGAACTGTTGTGTACTGCTGCCAGACCCGCTCACTCTGATGCAGACTTCCAGCTGGTCAGAGCACAGCACCAACAGCGCACAGAAGTTCAGAGGCTCTGGTAAGCATGGCTTTGCTGTTTATCATCATTGTCAGCATTGCAAGTTCCAGAGAGGTATAGCAGTGGCGCTAATTGAGGGAAAGATCTGCCCTCCAAAGTTTGGCACTCTAGGTGATCACCTAGTTCTCCTAATGGTAGCACCAGCCATGCATATCACCCTATCTCCCATCTTCATCTCAATGTTTATACCTCCGTCATTACCTCTAACCTCAATTTCTATTTCCTCCTGCCTCTTTCTCTTCCTCCCAGCATCCTGATTGCTTTTTGCACCCTTTCCTCCCGTTAACTCTCAATTTCTGCTAGGCCATCTACTTTTTATCTCTTTTTTTTTTTCAATGAACACAACCCCCTATATTCTCCTTTTATTTCTCTCTCTCCTTCTCCATCTTTTTATTCTTTCTTCTTCATCTCTCTCCCCCTACCATCCTCACTCATCTTCCCTCAGTGCCTAGTGCTCTGTCTAGCCTCAGTTATCTTTCCCCATTGCTTACCCCAGCCTCAACCATTCTTCCTTTCTCCCAATCACACTCATTCTCCCTCAGTTTCTGCCACAGTGATATCGAAGGGGCATGTGCACATGCGTTCACTGTCCACATAGTGTCTAGCTGTCACCTCCTCTACTTGCCATGCCTGGGGCACACATTTTCGGCCACATCCCAAGCTATTCAGGCTAGGTAGGTAGGGTCCTCTAGCAACTATCACCACCATCATCACAACAGGGCCTAGAGTTAGCTCCTGCTGCCCAAAAAAATAAATAAAGACCCACAGCGACGGTAGAAGCCGTGTGGGGAAGAGGCAGAGGGAGAAAAGAACCAAGGAGGCTGTTCTGTGTATATCTCCATGAACCTTTCGAGTATCCCTGTGGGTATGCATAGCCTCTGTTGAAGCCCCCTAAACTAACAGCTTAAAGTGCTATAGAGTATGCCAACGTTTCATTGAGTTACTGGACAATAGCTTCTCTTGGTTTTCTTTTTCAGACTGATGCTAGAGAGGGCAGGTTGCTCTTCTTGGACCGTGAGAACGATATAGACATTGAGTCATGATACTTCTTCTGGGACCAGCAGAACAGAAGGTTGGCCTAAGAGCTACATGAAGGACCAGCTAGGAGACCAATATTGGTATTCCATGGGTAGTAGGTTGGTGAGTATGGACCTGATTTTCAGTGGCGGTGGCTAGTTGATCTAATGCAGCTAGTTGCCACTGCTGAATTTTCAACCTGGATATTCAATGCCAGGGTCATATCCAGCCCTGACATTGAATATCCAACTTGCTCGGATTTGCAGGAAGCTAACTGGGCAGTGGTGATATTCAGCTGCTGCCCGATTAGCTTCCACAGCAAAGGTTAGGCCAGCCTTTGTGGCACCTGACGTTTCCTGCATTTCCATAAAAGGGCAGCAGCTCAATATCGCCACCGCCTGGTTATGGCCCCCAGAATGCCCCGAGGCTAACCGGTTAGCATCAGCGAATGCAGCAGCGATCATACAGCTCAGAAACATCGATTTAAAAAAGTCCAAACATTTATCCAACGGGTGAGAAAATAGTCAACTTGAATTACCTTCTGTTCGAAACCTAACACTGGAGTCAGAGTGCTATATTTGGAATTGTGGCATTGTCAGATAAGTGTTTGCACTTTTTTAAAATTATTATTTTTTTAGCTATATGATTGCCACTGCTATGTTTTATTAAATGGACCATTAAAAGATTACTGTGTCTTGGAAATGTTTTGACATGGTATTGTCGCATTGGTCCTATACATACACACAGTGAACTTTCCTTGAATATAAACTTTTCTTTGGGGTTTCTTGCTGGTACATTTTTGGATCATATCAAAGCCCTCAGGGATCTATATTATGGTATGTTACAGGAAGCCAATGTGCTCAGAGAGCAGAGGGCTACAATGTGTATATCTTGGGTAATCACCGAGAACCTAACGGCAGTGATATATACCATTTGGAGTTTCCTAATTTCGTTTGTTGGGTCCCAGCATACACTTTATTATTATAATTTAGGTGTAGCATCAAGTCTTAAGTGATTTTGAATGCACTTGCTGCTGGCTGATCTGTAAAGTTAAGCAGGGTCAGACCTGGCTAGTATTTGGATGGGCAACACACAAAATTGCAGAGATCATGATACTACTCACTGAAGCCTAAGATAACCCGAAAATGTAGTAAGCTGACCAAACACTCCTTTCTAGATCAACTTAGAAAGGGGAGATTCAAAACTGGATGATAATTCCACTGGAAGAGTAGCATCTAAAGTGGACTTTTTTAAAACTGGGTGGACAATAACCTGCTTTAATTCCTCAGTTAAGCCCCTGAGGTAAGACTATGGGGCTTGTTTACAAATTCAATGGGGCCGCGGCTCCGATATCGGGCGGAAGCCGCTACCGCGGCTTTGTAAACAAGCCCCTATGAGTAATATTGGTAGGGCATAAGGTAAGAGACCCAACACAGGTTTTTTAATCCACTTGGAAGGTAGAGGGTCAAGAGGGCATATTGTTGGATATACAACATGGAACAGCTTCTCCACCAACTATCCTTGACAGCAAAGTAAATGATGACCAAGAACTAGCATTCATGATGGGGGGGGGGGGGGGGAAATCTATGGAGGAGGAAATAAAGGCATCGTCTTATAGAATGGATATAAACTGTCCACCTCCTGAAGGTTTCAAAGGACCATGTTATAGCCCCAAACTAAGTATCCTTGAGTATAATATAGTCAGATTGATCAGGATTAGGTTTCTTGATCCTATGTGAAGGTGCCACAACAAAAAAAAAATAGAAAAGTGGGCACCACCACTTAAATTCAACACAGGCAGGTACACCTGAGCCTGGTGGGCCCACGTCTTAAGCATTGACCTCAACAGAAGACACCAAAACTCACTGAATCATCCAGTCTCTCAACAAGAGAGATATCTGAATGCGATAATGCACAACAAAGCGAAGATAATTAGCATGCTGAAATTATCTAACACCCACAAGCATGTTAAGCTAAACTCTGATTTGATTTAAATGAAAAGCTCTCTAGAAACACATTTATTTCAAAGTTGCCAGAGGGCCCTTAAGAGTAGCACAGAGTGAATACACACCAGTGTCTCTCTCCCTGTTCACAAGTAAGACCACTGCAACCTGGAACTAAAAGGGAATGCTTCAGACTCACTGCAGAGAACACTGCTCCTCTATAAGGCACCCCCAAAAACATCCCCAATAGAGCAGGTACAGCAAACCGCACCAGAAGTTCCCTACACTGCCTCCAGATCGCCTCACCAACCAGCACCCCCACCAAGATGTCAAAGCTAACTGCATCTCAGGCGCCCCCCCATGCCTGGTGGGCCTACACCTAAGGGCCACACCAAAAGGCCCTTGGGCATGGCACTCTAAGGTAGACCTCATGAGACAAAAAGGAAACAAGAAACCAACAATTATACCCCATAACTACAGGTATGCAGAATAAAGCAGTGACACAGCCATAATTCTTGTTCTCCAATCACTAAGACTGATCTACTTAACAAACCCAAACTATCCATTCTCGACCTTCACACATAAAACGCTCGCACCATGAATCCAAGAAAGCCTGCACTCATATTCGGCTGCTTAATAATCCTCCTCCATGCACTTAAAGCAAGCACAAGAGACAGCTCACAATGTGCCATAGGAAACATACCAATACTACAAACTGCCAGACAAAATCCCTTCCAGCGTCTATACCTTAACACAGCAAATAAAAGACACAGCAGACTACTACAAATTAACCTTGTAACGCAAATGCATAAACCACCAAATGATTGCCATACCCTCCCTACACTAAATTGTGCCCTGATCAATGCCCGATCCATTCAGAATAAGTTCCATATCATTACCAACTACATCTAGGAACATGAGAATGACATAATGTGCATAACGGAAACCTGGCTCACAGAGACCAATCATGTGATAATAAACTAGATTGCCTCGAAAAACATATGAGACCCACAATTGCCCAAGAACGAACAAAAGGAGAGGTAGAGTCCTTATCATCTCAAAGAAATCTCTACAATTCAACACTCTATCAACTCAAAGCATGGAAAGCTGAAACATCACCACTATAATCAGACACACACATAGCACTCTGCCTTATATACCGAGCACCAGGTACCAAAAATGAGGACCTATCATTCATTCTAGAAGAAATATGCACCAACTCAAGCCTACAAGAATCTCTCATATTCTAGGGGACCTCAACATACCATCCACATCTATGAGACATGGCCAAGCCTTCATACAAGCCATTACAAACAGATAATAGACACCCCAACCCATAACAAAGGAGGAATCTTGGACCTCATTTTTATCCCAAGCACATTACTAGAAAAAGCGCTCACTCAACCACCAACTGTAACACCTGTTCCCTGGTCAAAGTATCATGTCATAACCCTCACTGTAACCATTCTTGCCACAAAAATCTCAATGGAAGCAACAAAGACACAAAGAAGATTCAAACAGTTTAACAAAGAAGCATTCATACAACAAGTCATACCACAGATTGACAGAAACATAACAGACTTAGAAGAGATAATAAACAATGGAATATCACAATGCATAAGGCAGCCATTGCACCACACAATGAACTGCACAACAACAGAAAGAATATTGCTCCATGGTATTCTGACGAGATCATTGAATTGAAAAGAGCTCCAAGAAAAACAGAACGAAGATGGAGAAGAACAAAGGACCCGGAAGATCGAAACAACTACACACATCAAAAATGCAAGAATACCATATCCGAATAAATACTTCCAAGAAGGAATACCATATGAACCTAATCATGGGTTCCCTGAATAAACCACGGGAACTGTTCAACATATTTCTGTTTCTATCTTAACATGAAAGAGTGGTGGATCCGTGGAATAGTCTCCCAGTGGAGGTGGTAGAGATGAGGACAATATCTGAATTCAAAAAAGCATGGGACAAACAGAGGATCTCTAAAGGAAAAAAGGGGACTGTTGTAGTTATTGATATGGAAGGACAGACTAGATAGGCCATGTGGTCTTTTTCTGTTGTCATATTTCTATGTTCCTATGTTTCTTACATAGCTATTGTAAATAGTTCCAAACGTTCTATGTATAAAAAGTTTGTTTGTTCCCTGTAAACCGCTTTGAGAATTTGAAAAGCGGTATATAAAAAATGTTAAATAAATAGTACGAACCTTATCAAAAGAAAAGCCAGATGAATACAACACTCAATTAATCGAAACCAAAGTTATGGTAGACTTCTTGGAATTAAAATTTTAATCCAACTGCAACCACAGACAATCACCGATACCAGAAGCACGTTCTACACAAACACATAGGAAAACCTTTCACATCCCGTCCATAAAAGAGTTGAAAAACATCATAACCAATCTCAATACTACAACCTCCACTCTTGATCCATGCCCAATATCCTGGATTAAGATGACAATAGAACCACTGACCCCTACTCTTCTTAGCATAGTGAAACTTTCACTCACACAAGGCTTTATCCTACACATTCTCAAACAAGCTATAGTAAGACCAATACTAAAAAGCACCACCCTAGATACCACAGACGCTAGCTCATACTGACCCAGCTCAAGCCTCCCATTTATGGCAAAGATGATTGAGAAAGTGGTCCAGTTTCAATTGCAAGATCACCTACACACCCATGCTCCACTTGACCACCACCAACGTGGGTTCAATCCTAAACACCGTGTAGAAACACTAATTA
The DNA here is from genome assembly GCA_033557465.1 of Ichthyophis bannanicus. NCBI lineage: Eukaryota > Metazoa > Chordata > Amphibia > Gymnophiona > Ichthyophiidae > Ichthyophis > Ichthyophis bannanicus. The sequence goes on along the minus strand of CM066050.1, from coordinate 78,350,315 downwards.
CATCACTTCTGGACAACATAACCACCAAATTAGACAATGTTAAACAAGGCTTCATAATGACATTCTCACAATAAAGGCGGCCTTTGACTCTATAAACCATAACACCCTTACCAAATGCCTACAGGAAATTGGTCTACAAGGAACCGCTTTACAATGGTTTACCTCATAACTTACACAAAAAAAAAAAATCCAAGTCAAGTCTAGAGTCCTCCGCTCAACACCAATTAATCAACCTCAAAGAGTCCCACAAGGCTCGGCACTCTCTGCATTACTGTTTAACATATAATTACAACTTCTATGCAACATAACCACCAAATATAAGATAGACTACAGAATATATACAGACGACATTATGGTATATACTCCCATCAACATAGATCGACTTGATTACTCAAGGATAAGATCATGCATCAAGGAGATGTCGAACTGGCTCCAGGAACAAACTCTTAACTACAGGAAATCAGAAGCACTCTTCATGACGAGGAGCACCTGTTTCGTCCCACTGAAAACACTACAAATATTCCACAATGACATAGCAGTAAAGCATAGTTACTCACCTGTAACAGGTGATCTCCGGGAACAGCAGGAATTTAGTCTTCACATAAGGGTATCGTCGGTACCGACAGAGCCTGCGCGGGAACTCTCCCCAGAGTCCAATAGGAACGCTTTTGGGAGCATCCCACAGTGCATGTGTGCTGCCTTCATGCCTCTATACCTCTCTCACTTCAGTTGAGTTTATAGCTGAGACCAAAGGCGAGAAGTAGAGAAAGAGATAGAGACAACTCCTAGGGAAGGTGGGTGTGGTTTGTGAAGACTAAATTCCTGCTGTTCCTGGAGATCACCTGTTACAGGTGAGTAACTACGCTATCTCCAGGAACAAGCAGGAATGTAGTCTCCACATATGGGGACTCCCCAGCTGAAAGATACCAAGGGGTGACCCCAGTATTTTTTATTTATTTTTTTATTTACATTCTCTTATATACCGCGCTATTCTGCATCAGTGCGGTTTACATTGAACAAACTGAAATTACATTGAATGGGGCATTATAACTTGGAGATAACTATTTTACAGGGAACATGGGCTATGGAGGGTTAAGTGGCTTGCCCAAGACCACAAGAAGCACCTGTGGGACTAGAAACCCCAGTCCTTCCGGCCCAAGGTTGCTGTCCTCTAGTGGGATTTGAAACCCGACCTTCCGGCCTGAAGTACCTTGCCCCAACCACTAGGCCACTCCTCCACTCCAATCTTAGTGCTATTGCTGCTAGTAAGCTGCGAACAGAGGTGTGATGGGTCATGCTTCCTCCCATGGACCTCTGGCATCCAAACCGTGGACGGTGGGTAGGAGGTGTATTAAGTATGGAAGAGATGCTGAAGAACAGCCTGGCCAAACGAGGCATCCCAACGGGAGTCCTTGTCTAAGCAGTAGTGGGTTGTGAAGGTGTGTACCAAAGCCCAAGGGGCTGCTCTCTCTACAGATGTCATCAATAGACACAGAATGAAGGTTAGCCGATGAGGCTGCCATTGCTCTCACATTGTGAGCTGTGACATGGCCCTCGAGAGAAAGTCCTTTACTCTGATAAGTATAGGATATGCAATATGTAATCCAATTTGACAGAGTTCTTTTGGAAACTGGCAGTCCCAAATGATTAGAGTCAAAAGCCACAAAAAGCTGAGAAGATTTTCCATGTGGATTTTCCAGATTTTCTTTGGAAATAAAAGGCTAAGGCTCTTTTACAATCCAATGTGTGAAGATTCCTTTCCGCACTAGAGGCATGAGGCCTAGAGAAGAATATAGGAAGATAAACAGACTGGTTTAAATGAAAAGATGAAACCACCTTTGGCATAAAGTGAGGATGAGTCCTGAGGTCTACTTTATCATGGTGGAACCTTGTATAAGGAGGGTCAGCTACTAACGCCTGTAGTTCACTAATGCGTCTTGCAGAAGTAATGGCAAATAAATTTCCATGAAAGAAACTTTAGGTTGAAGTGGCTAAAGGTTCAAAGGGCGGTTTCATAAGCTGACCAAGAACAAGATTCAGATCCCATGCCACCCGTGGTAGTTTAATGAGAGGTTTTGTTAAGAGTAGGCCTCTCATAAATCTTGATACAAGTGGATGAAAGGAAATAGGTTGTCCATCGAAAGGTTTATGAAAAGCAGCAATAGCACTAAGATGGACTCTCACTGAAATGGTCTTTAGACCAGAAGTTGATAATTGGAGGAGATACTCTAGTAGTGACTCTACAGGTACCAAAAGGGGGTTAAGTCCATTTTGGGAACACCAGACAGAGAACCTTTTCCACTTAAAAGCATAGGAACGTCTTGTGGAAGCTTTTCTGGAAGCCAGAAGGATATCCTTTACTTGTTGAGAAAGGGTAATATCCTGGCATTCTAGGCTTTCAGTAACCGGGCCCTGAGATGTAGGAACTGGGGATTGGGATGCAGTAAGCATCCGTCCTCCTGAGACAGAAGATCTGGAGCATTTCCCAACTCCAGAGGAGTGGTTTGAGAGAGACACAGAAGAAGAGGATACCACATTCGTCATGGTCAACGTGGAGTTATGAGTATCATATGACCTCTGTCTCTCTGAAGTTTGAATAAAGTTTTGGAAATGAGGGGAATGGGTGGAAAGGCATAGAGGAAGTCCTGACCCCAGTGGAGTAGGAAAGCATCTCTTGCCTGACAGTTGTGAGCTGGAATTCTGGAACAGAATCGGGGAAGTTTGGCATTCTGTGGACTTGCAAAGAGGTCTATATCTGGTGTTCCCCAGATTTGAAATACTCGAGCAAGTTGGTATGAGTGGAAATTTTGTTTATTGAGACAGGCAACAGAAAAACAGACAAAAAGCAAAAACAATCACCCCAACCAAGTCCCACACCCCCCCAAAACCCCTACCCCCCGACATAGTACACAACAAGAATCCTAACCCCCCGTGACCCACCTCCCCAGACCCACCACCAAACCCAGCAACCAACATACATGCCACTCCCCCAACATCAACCCACAATAATCCATACAATGTCCATATCCCACCCTCCCCCACCCCCTCGGTCCACTGTCCATGCCTGAGCCAACCCCCCTGCAACAACACCCCAGAGCAGTCCAAACATTGTCCATTATTCCTTCCCAAACCCCTCCCCCGCACAGCAACCCCCACCTGTCCAATTGTCCGCAATGTCCGCTGGTTGAGGACTGCCCAAATCCCCCCCCAAACCCACCCAAATACAGAGACCCCTGTCCCCATCCCCTCCCCTGCAGAGGGAGCTGCAGCTCCCACCCCCCACCCCGATCCCCGCCCCCTCCCCATCCATCCCACAAAACAAATATATCAACAGCAAAACTCCCCACCCCCCTCCCCCCCAACAAAAACATAAGGGCACCTTGAGCCCGTCCCCAACAGAATCCCACCAACAACAACAAAAACCAATTATACAAAGCAAACAATAAACACAAACCATTGCTGCCCTGCAACCTAGACAGCGGAACAGGATGCACAAAACACGAAAAAGACGTACACAAAGCCAGAAACAGGTGGGACATCCCACCCCCAAGGAGAAAGGGAGAGCAGACAAGTGGTCAACCGCTGCAGCACCAGCGCACCCCCCCTCCCCACCCCACCCCCCCCCCCGGGAGGAAAGCAACCCCAAAGGCCTACCACAGAACAAAACCCCAGGGAAGGGAACCCTCCCCCTTCTGTCACACCCCCCCCCCCCCGGGAAACAAAGCAAACCCAAACCTCCACTAAGGACGAAAACCCCAGGGAACCCCTTCCCTTCACGGGGGGCGGAGGGTGAGGTGACGCCACAGACGCTCCCAACGATAAGCCTCCACCACCCGCCTTTCGCGTTGCGCCATGCTGGACACTTCCTCCAGAATGTCCCGCACCACCTCGTCGAGGGGCAGGACCAACCCCCGGGTCGAGACATGACAGCGCGCTTGCCACAGGTGGTAGCGCACTACGGCCGTGACGAGGTAGAGGGTCCCGGAGTCCTGCCTTAGAGGAAAGGACCAGGCCCCGTACACCCACTCCGCATACGTGAGGAGGGAAAGGTCGCGCAGGTGAAGAGCAGCGGACACCAACCGGCAGGCCTCCACGTTAAAGGGGCACTGCCGGAGGAAATGGTCCATGGTCTCCGTCTGCCCCTCACACCCGGCCCTCGGACAGACCCGCTCGGCCTGTGACCTGTACTTGAGGTTGTCCCTCACGTACAAACGCCTGTGGAAAGACAACCAGGCCACATCCCGAACCTTCTTCGGTAGCCGAGGGGAGTTCAACAGCCGAAGGCCCCGCAGCATCACATCCGCCGGACAGTCCCGCAGGGCCCACCGTGGTTGAAAGTGGGAGGTGAGTACCATCCGATATAATCCTTTCCGCCCCAAGGACTGGGCGAGCGGGTCGGTCACCCCCCACCGCCGAAGGAGCCCCACCATCGCAAATACGTACGATGGGGCCTGTTCCCCGCTCCGACGCACACGTGGGACCGAGGACGCCCCCTCCCACTGCTCCCAGAAGCGGGAGAACCATTCCCGATAGGAGGCCACCCACCACACCCCACCCCCTTCCCGCATCCTACCTAAGTGAAACGCCATAGACAGGACTGACAGGAAAACAAGGGGGTGCAACATACCCAAACCGCCCTCTGCCCGATCCAGGCAAACGATGTTGCGCTGGACAGGGTTCAGGCGGTTACCCCACAGAAAACAGAAAAAGACGGCACTGACAGACGCCTGACGGGACGACGGAAGGACGAAGACCGTGGCCAGGTGCAGAAAGAGAGGAAGCAGAAACGTCCCGAGGAGTTTGATCTTCTCCTCGTACGTACACCTCCACCCCCTCCACCGCAGCACCCTCCACCGTGCAGTCTCAAGACAACGGTCCCAATTGGACTCCGCACAGTCCTCCGACCCGAAGACGAGGCCCAAAACGCGGACCTCCCCCACGGGAGGAGGAAAGGGGGCGCAGGAAGGTGGGGAGGCCTCCGAGGGGCCCAACCACAGCGTCTGGCACTTGCTGTGGTTGACAACAGAGTGGGCTACCTCCGAGTACTCCTCCACGGCCTCCCGCAGGGCCTCTACCCCTTCAGTGCCGTCCACGTAAACTGAGATGTCGTCAGCGTAGGCAACGACGGTCACCGGGGGCGCACCAGGCGCCTCCAGGCCCTGCAACCCACCTGAGGACAATCTCCGGAGAAAGGGGTCGAGGGAGAAGACATACAGCAGGGGGCTCAAAGGGCACCCCTGCCGCACCCCCGAGGCGACACCAAACGGCCGTCCGAGCCACCCGTTAATAAACAGGAAGCTCACCCCCCCTCGGTACAGCGCCTGCATGACGAAGAGGAAACCTGCGGGGAGGCCGAAATGCTGGAGCACCACCCACAGGTACCGGTGACTGACTCGATCGAAGGCCTTGGACTGATCCAAGGAGACCAACCAGTGGTCCCGTTGGAGCGCCCGGCCTCTCTCCACCACCTCCCGGACTGTGGCGACAGCGTCCAGAACCCCTCTCCCCTGAACGGAACAATACTGGGAAGGTGACAGCAAAACACCCGACACCTCCACCAGTCGGTTGGCCAAACACTTGGCCAGAATCTTCCGGTCCGCGTTCAGAAGAGAGAGCGGCCGCCAAAAGTCCAAGGAGCTATCGTCCTTCCCCTTGGAGAGCAGCAGCAGGACAGACTCGCGAAATGACTGCGGGAGAAACCCCGTGTCCATGATCTCCTGAAACAGAGGTCAGGAAGGGGGTCAGCTGGGCAATGAAAGTGCGATAGAACTCCACAGGGAGCCCATCGCGCCCAGGCACCTTCCCCAACGGCATGGCACGAATCGCCCTCTCCACCTCCACCTGCTGAATCGGAGCAGCGAGTGCATCAACCTGTGCCTGGACCACAGCCGAATACACCGGGGGAAGGCCCAAGTACTCTCGGATATGGGTGAGGTCCACGGGGCGATCCCCAAACAGGTCCGAGAAGTATTCCCCCACCATCCACAAAAGGTCCTCCTGGGAGGTATGAATGGTACCGTCCTCGCCCCGCAGGGCCATGACCTCCCGACGCCGAACCCTCTCCCTGCAAGTTAGGAAGGGGTCTGGAGCAGCGACCCCACCGGCCTCCCCCTCGAAGCATAGGGAGGCATGGCGATCGTAAAGCAGGCCACGGAGCTGGACTCGCACCTCTTCCACCTCCTCCCGCGCTGCCCCTCGGGATACCAAACGATCCAGCGACCTCCGGAGGACAGTGTAAGTGAGGTAGCGGGATCGAGCCATGGAGGTACCCCGGGAACGGAAGAGTTGGCGGGCACGCGTCTTCACCTCGTCCCACCAGGCACCACGGGAAGGAAAAACACCCAACAGGGTCTCCTGGTCTGCGAGAAAGGCCAAGAACTCCTGGACCACCTCTGATGTTGCCAACAACTGCACATTCAGTCGCCACAGGCCAGGACCCCTGCTAAGCTCCTCGTGGTTAGCCAGGAAGGACACGGAGAGGACGCGGTGGTCCGAAAAGTCAACCGCCTGCAACTGCGGAGGGGAAGACTCCACCCGGGCACTCACATATATCCGATCAATACGACTCCTGCAGGTCCCATGGTAGTAGGTGAACCCCGGCGACCGAGGAAAGGCCCGGTGGAAGACATCCACCAGGTCAGCCGTCCGGGTCATCTCGGCCAAAAAGAGGCCCTCGTAACTGGGTGGGCAACGCTTCCCCCTTCGGTCCTGCAAAAAGGTGGTGGTGTTGAAATCCCCGGCGAGGACCACCAAACGGGAGGTGTGTAAGTAGGGGCGGATGACCCGTAAAAGGGTCTTCCGCGCCAACTTAGACTGGGGGCCGTAGACCACCACGAAACGAAACCGATGGGGCCCGCAGTAGCCGTCTAAGAGCAAACACCGGCCCTGCTCCAGTTCCCACACGTACTGCACCTGAAATTGGTTCCACGTGAACAAAACTGCCACTCCTGCGTAGGGCTGGGCCGCAAGGGACCAGTACGAAGGACCCCACCTCCACTCCCGCTTCGCCCGATGAAGGCTAGCGAGCGAGGTGAGCCTGGTCTCCTGCAAGAAGATGACATCCAGCCCACTCGTGGAAAGAAAGTCATAGGCCGAAGCCCGCGCCTGGTCCGAGAAAATGCTGGCCACGTTGATGGTGGCGCACGAGAACGCAGGAGTGCACGCCATGCCTATTTCGAGTGCAGTGACCCTTTCCTCCTCTTCTCACCAACCCCGGGATCCCCAGAATCCCGCTTGCAGGACAAGCCCGCGAGCTGGAGCAAATCCTCCCGGTCCACGTTGACCACCTCGAGAATCTCCCCCTCCTCCCGCTCGACCCTGTCACCCCAGAAGGTGCTGGCGCCCCCGGGACCACCAGGCAAAGCTGTCGCGAGGGCAGACCCAGTCCCCACGGGATGAGGAGGCACAAACGGGTCAGGGGTCGGAGGAATGACCTCCTCCGTGGGGTCCACCACCGGTGCTGCCCCCCCCTCCCCAGACAAAGACTGCAACAATAAGACAGTGCCCACCCCCGCGGGGGAGGCCGGGACGGCCGGGTCAGCAGGGGGCTCCTGCGAAGGCCCCGAACCCAACTGCGGGGGCAAACACCCGTCCTCCCTCACCCGTCGGGCGCCAGTATCCCCCTTGATTGGAGGACCCTGACCGTGGCGCGCCTTCGTTATTTTGGGAGGCCGCCGCTGAGGAAGAGGGGCCGCCCCCGCCGCTAACCGCTCCGAGCGCCGCACAGGAAGCCCTGCCTCCACAGGCAAGCCCTCATCCGCCTCAGCCGCATCAGCAGCCAAAAAGACGAAACGGTTGATGTCCAACACGGGCTCTTCATCCGGCAATGGGGATGTCTCCCGTTTCTTCCTTTTGGACTTGTCACCCCTAGAAGGGACCGTGGTCCATTCCTGAGGTGGCTCCACCCGCAACCCACTATCCTGTCGTGACACAGCAACCTTCACCACATTAACCCTCTCCTCCTTCCTACCCGAATCCCCTCCCCCTGGTGGCTCCCTCGGCTCGATGGACTCCTCCACCCTAGGGCCCTCGGTCTCCTCCTGAGGGAGAGGGGCCTCCATAACCTCCTCCCGCACAGGAGCCCGAGATGGGGCGACGGCATCCCCCCCCCGGTCCATTGTGTGACGCGGAGGGCAGCGGGCGAAGGGGTGGCCCAACTCCCCGCAAAGGTTACACCGAATAAGCAAACACCCGGCCGAGGCGTGACCCCGTCCACCACAACGGGTGCAGACCTGCTCGGGACAGTTCATGCTCAGATGACAAAATGAGCCACAGCGGTGACACTCGCGGGGTTGCCCAGGGTAATAGCACAAGATGCGATCCCGACCGAGGAAACCAGCCGAGGGCACGTGCTGCACCACGTTTCCCACCTCACGCAAACGGATCCTACCCTTCCACGACCTGTCCCACACCCCTAGGGGCCCAGCGCCCTTAACCAGGGGTGCGAGGAGCACCGCATGGCGCAACAACCAAAACTGGATGTCCTGCCCTGGGAGCGACTCATTCCGGGATAGGATGGTCACGGGTACTGTCCCCTGGCGAGAGATAGGCACAACACGAAAGTCAGCCCACCCTCCCTGCCCCCTCTGCTGCTGGTATCGGTCCCAGAATATCTCCAGCCCCGTCTCAGCATGAAACTAACATCATATTCAATGGTGTTGTTCATGTGGATGAAGGCGTAGAGATCTCCCGGGAGAAACCCCAGCCCAAGGACCATCCTCAAGACCTGTTCCCTGGCTGGAGGGGGCCCCTCCCCAGCCCACCGGATCTGCGCCACGTTGCGCCGTCGGACCTCACCCCCTACCCCTCGGAACCCTCCCCCACCTCCTCCCCCTCCTGCAGGACCATTCCCCTGGGAACCCCCCCTCCCCCCAGCCCCACCTGACGTCCCCGGAGTGGTGCCGGACCCCCTCAGAGCCTCTGCAAAGGTATGGGGGGGGGAACTGACCCCCCAGCTCCCATCCCCTGCTCTCCTCTCGCCTCCCCTGCATCTACCTGCGGGGGACCCCGCTGCTGGTCTGCAGGATCCGCAACCGCCGTACAGGGGGCGACCGCAAAAACAGAGTCAGGGATACTATGCCTTCCGGATCCCTGGGTGCCACCGAGAACCTCCGTAGCACCCCCTTCTGCCACATCTTGCTGCTGCCGAAAGGCAGCAAAGGCCCCTGGAGGGCCGGTCGGGGTCTCCAAAGCCAATTGGATGGCATCACGGACCTGATTCTCGGTAACACCCAGGGGACCAGAAAGCCCCCCCAAACCCCCGTCCCGTGTTCCCGACCCAGCGCAAAGTTCCTGGGTTTCGGCCACCACTACCGGGGACGAACCCCGCTCCCCTCCATTCCCGGGATCCATGGGGACCACCCCATCCCCCAACCCCACTGATAGCAGACCCTTCCCCCCATCAGGACAAAACACTACCGCCTCCCCCACTACTAGACCAGTCGTCTGCTCCCCCTCTCCTTCCGCCAGACCCTCCACCGACCCACCGTCCGCTACCCCCTGTAAGGCTACCGGCAATAAGGCAGGCTCCTCCCGAGACAGTAGGGCAGAACCCCCCAGAACTAATCCCCCCAAACCTCCGCCCCCCCTGCCCCCCGTCACTCCCCGGTCCTACCTTATTGCCGGTGCCAGACGTGGCACAGGGGTCCGGAACATCCTGGCCGGCAGCCAGGGCTCCAGCAGCAAGGGCGGACGCCCCCCTGCGAGCCAGGCCCCCCTCGGCCATACCAGCAGGGACCACAGACAGCTGCGCATCCTGCTTCGCCGACACAGGTTGCAGGGACAGTGGAATAGCCTTCTTCCGGCCCCCCCCAGGGACTGCCAAAAAGGAACAGCAGCCCTTACCCTTTTTCTTCCCCTGCTCCGTCCCCCCTCCTCCGCCCCCCCCAATGCCATACAGCCACTTCAGAACAACGGGACCGGTCAGTCTGCTGCCTCTGGGGATCCTGGAGAGAGGACGCAGAACCCCCCAAAGTTCCTTGCACAGCCAGAGGTTGGATAGCATCAGCAATCTTCTGGGCTGCAACAGGCAGCCGATGAGCCTCAACAGCATTCTGTGTCCCCTGATGTGGGAAAGCAGCCTCTGCACATTTCTCTTTTTCTGCAACATCCCCTCTAATAGAGGGGCACGGGAACCAATCCCCTACTGCCCCCGCTGATCGCCGCCGGTACTGCCGTGGCAGGGCAGAGGGTTGAAAATGGCCGTCTGTACACTTCCGGGAGAACCCGGAAGTGACCTCATCGGACTTGCGGCGGCCATCTTTGGAGTGCAAGCTGGTGGAGGGAAGCCCTACCACAGCAGCCTGCAGCGGGACAGCCTTCTCAGGATCGCGAATACCATCTGCAGGCACTCCTTGGCAATCAGGATGGCAAGATGCTTCTTCAGCTGCTGCTTTGAGGGAAGCAGAAAAATCGGCAGAAAATGCCCGTGGGTGGGGGGGATCGATGCCTCCAGACCCCCACTCCAATGCAGAGCCGACAGTGCTGGACACAGGGAGCAACAGACGAGGGGCCAGTACAGAAGCCCGTAAATGCTGGGAAGCTGCACCATCCTTGGAGAAAGGCCAGGCTCCAGAGTGAGAAGAGTGATCCAGTGAGCCAGGGATCACCGGTTCAACCTCCAGGAATGGGATAGCCCTCCTTCCATTGACACCTGTTGCTTGCAGGTAAGGGTCTCCGGACCACAAACATTCTTCTCCTCTCACAGGGATCGGGTATGGGACAGGCAAGCTGCGGGATTGGGGATAGCCACCCACTGTACCTACCCCTGGGGGCCTCCCCTGGACTGCAGACACACCATGTTTAGCCCACCTATCATAATTATGATATATTTCAGACAGGGACCCACAACCCTGGCTCTTCAAATAGATTATCTGCTGATTCTTGGCCTTCAGGGCCCGCTTTACCCCCCTCCTATAGGTGTTATAGGCCACCCATTCCTCCCCGGGAATGGTGGCCTGCAGGCTCTCCAGGTGGGAGAGCTGAGCTTGTAGCTGGGCCGCCTCCTCCTGGAGACCCCGGAGCTGCCGTACCGCCGCCACGATTTCATCTGGGGCCCTAGCTGGCTGCTGGAAGGACGGCAGGCCCGACCCCCCGTCCTCATCCTCACTGGAGGAGGTAGAGGCCTCCTCCAGGACCCGAGGTGGAGGGGGGAACCCGCCTCCTCCAGCACCGTACAAGGCAGGCCTCCAAGGCCTCCCTAGGGCCTCTCCCTGCCTCCACCCAGCCTCCACACCCTGCCTGGGAAGGAGAGAGGAGCCTCCTCCCTGGGGCAGCGGGCCCAAGCCTCCGGGCAAGTGGGTCCCTCTTCCTTGGCCACATGCAGTCCTACCTGGGGAGTCCCCCTCCCGGGGTACCGGCTGCAGCCTGCTTCCAGGTTCTCCATCTGGGTCCAGCAAAGGAGGTCCACCAGGCTTGGTAGGCCTCTGGGCCTGGGCCTCTCCTGCTGGAGGTGGCCCAGGACCCGACATCCAGGCTCCAACTGTTCGCTAAGCTCCGCCCCCAGCAGGAGCTCACTCAGAGAGGTCCTCCCTCTAGCTCTGCTGAACAGCAACTGAGTGGAGGGACCATTCGTGTGGCAGCAGTATTCGACTGAGTCTGTCTGCCCATAAGATTTGAATGCCCGGAAGGTATACCACAAACCGGTGAATTTGCAACTCTCTGGCGAGGGCCCATAGTTGCAGCTTCGTTGCATAGAGACAGAGAGCCTGTTCCGCCTTGCTTGTTCACATAGAACATAGTTACCTGATTGTCGGTTGGGAACAGAACTGTTTTGTTGCTGAGATGGGTCTGAAAGACTTGAATAGCATTGAAAATGGCTCTCAGCTCTAGGAGGTTTATGTGAAGGGAAACCTCTGTGAGGTCCAAAAACCTTGAGAAGAGAGATCGTGCAAGTGGGCCCCCAAACCCATCTTGGACGCATCTGTTAGGGTGGCCTGGTATAGAGGCTGCTGGAAAGGAGAGCCTACGAGGAGGATTTGTAGAGACTGCCACCATTGCAGGGACGAAATCAGATGTGTGGTGTTTCTCATCTTGTCCATTAAGTGACCCGAGGCCTGTGACCATTGAGAGGATAGGGTCCACTGGGCTGCTTGCATGTGGAACCACATGGACAGTAGATGCCATGTGTCCCAGAAGTTGAAGCATCTCTCGAGCAGTAAGGAACGCCTTCATAGATGCTTGAGATGCCAGTTGTATTATTCGTAGACAGCTGTGGCAGGAAAGCCCTTGACTGCCATGTGTCTAGACAAGCCCCTATGAATTTGAGAGATTGAGAGGGGGTGAGATGAGATTTTGGGAGGTTTATGACCAGTCCCAAGTATTGAAGAATTCTCATCACTCGAGAAAGAGCGAAGCTGGCCTCTGGAGCTGTCGATGCTCGAATGAGCCAATCGTCTAAGTAAGGGAAGACGAATATTCCCAGAGTCCTCATAAATGCTTCTACCACTGCCATGCATTTTGTGAAGACTCTTGGAGCAGAGACCAGTCCGAAAGGAAGAACTCTACTGGAAGTGTCTTCCTTGGACCAGGAATCTAAGGAACTTCCTGTGATCTGAGTGGATGAGAATATGCATGTACGCATCTCTTAGATCTAGAAAACATAGCCAGCCTCAACTTTGAAGGTATGGTAGAAATGTCCCGAGGGAGATCATTTTGAACTTTTCTCGGAACAAATATTTCTTTAATTCTCTGAGGTCTAGTATAGGCCTGTGTCCCCCTGTCTTCTTTGGAATAAGAAAACAGGGGGAGTAAAACCCCGTCCCCCTGTTGGGGTATGGGTACTTCTTTGATTGCTCCTCGAGCGAGAAGTGATGTAACTTCCTGCCACAAAAGGTTGGTGGCAGGGGCCTGAGAATTGAACTGTTTTATTATTGTAGGTGGGGCAAATTGAGAAAATGAAGCTTGTACCCCAATCGTACAATGGACAGAGTCCAATTTTCTGATGTTATTCGTTACCATCTTTTGGCAAAATAGCATAGTCTTCCTGGAATGGTTAAGGGTTCTGGACGTTTCAGGGGCAGGATGACTTAAGTTCTCTAGGTATTAGTCAAAGATCCTGAAGGGGCTGGGTCTGTTGGGCCGGTTGAGCTCTTTGAGCTTGCGGCTTTCTTTAGAAACATAGAAACATGATGACAGAAAAAGACCACATGGCCTATCTAGTCTGTCCTTCCATAACAACAACTACAACAGTCCACTTTTTACCTTTAGAGATCCTCTGTGTTGTCCCATGCTTTTTTGAATTCAGTTACTGTCCTCATCTCTACCACCTCCACTGGGAGACTATTCCATGGATCCACTACTCTTTCTGTAAAGAAATATTTCTGCATATCACTCCTGAATCTATCTCCCTTCACCCTCGTCCCATGTCCCCTCGTAGCAGAACTTGCTTTCAATTGAAAGAGGCTCTCTCCCTGAACATTTATGCCATGGAGGTATTTAAACATCTCAATCATATCACCTCTATCCCGCCTTTCCTCTAAGGTGTACATATTAAGATCCTTCAGTCTGTCCTCATATGCTTTATAATGAAGCCCACTAATCATTTTAGTAGCCACCCTCTGCACCGACTCCATCCTGTTCACATCCTTTTGAAGGTGCGGTCTCCAGAATTGCACACCATACTCCAAATGAGGTCACACCAAAGACTTATATAGAGGCATTATCACCTCCTTTTTTCTGCTAGCCATTCCTCTCTGTATGCACCCAAGCATCCTTCTAGCTTTTGCCGTCGCCTTTTCTACCTGTTTAGCTACTTTAAGATCATCAGACATAACCACGCCTAGGTCCCGCTCTTCTTTAGTGGACGAAGTACTTCACCTCCTATACTTTATTTATTTATTTAAAGGGTATTTGTATCCCGCCTTATCCTTCAATCAAGGCAGTGAGCACAGCAAGCAATCAGTGTAAGTGTTGTGTGTCAGGTGAGCTTTATGTACAGTGTGGGTGCGTGTGTGCGAGTGTTTTGATTTGGGTGAGCTATTTACATATGCGCTATGTACAGTATATACATTGGGTTTCTGGGTCCAGGCTTGGTGGTTTCCGTGAGCTGTCATTAGTCCAGATTGGATCTGGTTTGTAGATTCAGGTTAAGCATTTGGGCCGTAGTGATCTGTGAAGAGTACAGTCTTCAGGTGTTTCCGGAAGTCCTTCAGATCTTCAGTTGATCGTAGGTCGTGAGGGAGTGAGTTCCATATTGATGGGGCTGCCAGGGAGAGTGCCCTTTGTGTGGTGACTTTGCATGCTTTTGTGTAGTTGTTTGGGGTGCGGAGTGTGTCTGTTGTGGCTTTTCTCCTTGGTCTGTTGCTGGTGTTAGGGAGAATGAGGGCTTGGAGGCTGAGTGCTGATCTCTTGTGTCTGATTCTGAATATGTTTAAGATCATCTTGTATTTGATGCGGTGGCTGATTGGGAACCAGTGGAGGTCTTTGAGGATGGGGGTGATGTGTGCTTGGGTTGTTGCACCGGTAATTATCCTGTAATTATACTGTATTGCTCCCTTGGATTGCTGCAGCCCAAATGCATGACCTTACATTTTTTAACATTAAATCCCAGCTGCCAAATTCTAGACCAGTGATGGCTAACCTTTTTGAGCCCGAGTGCCCAAACTGCCGCACAAAACCAAAGAATTTCCTCAAAGTGCCAGCACGTCAATTTGCATAAATATTTGCATAATGCTAACATACACTAACTTTTAGTAAACATGTCTCTTAATGAGTGTATGGATAAAGACAGACTAAAAGATTTCTACATTACTATAATCCAGTGCCAACCGCCAGGCACATTAGGAACTACTACAAACACTGCCCATTTAGAACCAATAGCAAACCCGCCGTATCCTAACAGCACTACCAGGACTCACAAAGCACCACACCATACCTATCAAAAGGCAACACTGCAAATATTAAACCAATACATTTCAGACAATAACAATACATGACCTACTGGGGAAAGAGAACAAGTGGCAATGTCAAAAAGGAATTACATAAACAGAATACCTCAGCTCAGTTACACAGTTGCAATTGCTCCAGCCACTTTCTTCTGGTTTCTTCATGTTTTCTGCTAACTCTCCATCATCTGCTGTCCATTTGTCCTTTCTTCTCTCTTCTAGTTTTTTTTTCCATTCTCTCTCTCTACATCCGCTTTAACATACTAATCTTTCTCCTTTTGCTCTTTCCTCATTCCTATTTCATCCACTCAAATTTTACCCCTCCATCCTCAATCCCCACTTACTCTCCCAATACCCGGCCAATTGTAGATTTTTTATCCCTCCCACACAAAATATTTTTCCCCTCTCCATTTTACTCTCCCAGCCCCATCCCATTCTAATCCTCCCCCAACATCAGCTCCCTTCTAGTTCCAGCCTCACCCAGCATCCATTCCCTTCTAGTCCCTGCATCAGCCCATTTCCAGTCCTAGCCCCCCCATCAGCCCATTTCCAGTCCTAGCAACCCCCCAACCCAATACCAGTCCTAGCCCCCCCCCATCAACCCACTTCCAGTCCTAAACCCCCATCACCCCATTTTCAGTTTAAGCCCCCCTATAACCCATTACCAGTCCTAACCCCCATCACCCCATTTCCAGACAGCCCCCATCAGCCCACAGCCCATTAGCAGTCCTACCCCCCCAGCCCATTAGCAGTCCTACCCCCCCCGCCCGCCCGCCCATTAGCAGTCCTAACCCCCCCAGCCCATTAGCAGTCCTACCCCGTCCACCCGCCCCCCCTCCTGCCCATTAGCAGTCCTAACCCCCCCTCGCTCCCTCCCCGCCCATTAGCAGTCCTATCCCCCACCTCCCACCCTGCCCATTAGCAGTCCTAACCCCCCCTCCCTCCCTCCCTGCCCATTAGCAGTCCTCACCCCCCCTCCCTCCCTCCCTGCCCATTAGCAGTCCTAACCCCCCCTCCCTCCCTCCCTGCCCATTAGCAGTCCTAACCCCCCCCCCCCTCCCTCCCTCCCTGCCCATTAGCAGTCCTAACCCCCCCCTCCCTCCCTCCCTCCCTGCCCATTAGCAGTCCTAACCCCCCCTCCCTCCCTCCCTCCCTGCCCATTAGCAGTCCTAACCCCCCCTCCCTCCCTCCCTGCCCATTAGCAGTCCTAACCCCCCCTCCCTCCCTCCCTGCCCATTAGCAGTCCTAACCCCCCCTCCCTCCCTGCCCATTAGCAGTCCTAACCCCCCCTGCCTCCCTCCCTGCCCATTAGCAGTCCTAACCCCCTCTGCCTGCCCATTAGCAGTCCTAACCCCCCCCTCCCTGCCCATTAGCAGTCCTAACCCCCCTCCCCCTCCCTGCCCATTAGCAGTCCTAACCCCTCCCCTCCTCCTCCCTGCCCATTAGCAGTCCTAACCCCCCCCTCCCTCCCTGCCCTGCCCATTAGCAGTCCTAACCTCCCTCCTCCCTGCCCTGCCCATTAGCAGTCCTAACCCCCCTCCCTCCCTGCCCATTAGCAGTCCTAACCCCCCTCCTCCTCCCTGCCCATTAGCAGTCCTAACCCCCCCCTCCCTGCCCATTAGCAGTCCTAACCCCCCCTCCCTGCCCATTAGCAGTCCTAACCCCTCCCCTCCTCCTCCCTGCCCATTAGCAGTCCTAACCCCCCCTCCCTCCCTCCCTGCCCTGCCCATTAGCAGTCCTAACCCCTCCCTCCCTGCCCATTAGCAGTCCTAACCCCCCCCCTCCCTGCCCATTAGCAGTCCTAACCCCCCCCCCTCCCTGCCCATTAGCAGTCCTAACCCCCCCTGGCAAATTTTTTTTAAAAAAAAAGCAGGCTCTGGCTGCTGCCGCGGCAGATTGCAATGTCCCGCGGGGCCCCCTCCGCCCGCTAAGCCCCTCTGCAAGGGCTTTCAGATTCGCGAGGGAGAGCATCTCCCTCACGTCTCTGTTAAGCACGCAGGGGCTAATGGGAAATTTCCCATCAGTCCCTCGCGTCTAAAGGGGCTGATGGGAAATTTCCCATTAGCCCCTGCGGGCTTAACAGAGACGCGAGGGAGACGCTCTCCCTCGCGAATCTGAAAGCTCTTGCAGAGGGGCTTAGCGGGCGGAGGGGGCCCCGCGGGACGCTGCATTCTGCCCTTGCCGCGTCCGCGGCAGCAGTCAGAGCCAGATTTTTATTTTTCTGCGGACCTTCCCGCGTGCCAGCTGCAAGGCCTTCGCGTGCCATAGGTTAGCCATCGCTGTTCTAGACTATTCTTCAAGCTTAGCTAGATCCCTCCTCATGTTTGCTGTCCTTTGCTGTCTGTTCTGTTGTTGCCCCTTCTGGGGAACATGAAGCGGACAGTGGCTTTGATGGGTGTTAAGATGGGTAAGGCTTCTTTTTCTTGCTGAAAAAGGGTTTTTTTGAATGTTTTCTTCTTTGCTGGGTTGGCTGTAGAGCTGTAGACTTTGATAGCCTATTCAAGGTAGTATTTTCAGATTCAAGCTGATTAGCCTTGTCTTGCCAGTCCTTGCCAAAGAGATTTTCTCCTGTACAAGGAATGTTTCCCAGCTTTTCCTGCACCCACTGCCAAGCAATACGACATGCTCCTATGGATATAGCAGAGGTTCTGCTAATACATTTAAAGCAATCAAAGGTAGCACGGTTCATGAATTTAGAGACATTCTGGGCATGCTTGATCAGAATAAGGTAGTCTGCTCTTTTTTCCTCAGAGACACAAGGGCTAATGAACTCTAAGTCTTTTGTGACTTCTTCCAGGAACATTCCCATATAAAGAATGTAAGAACTGATCCTGGCTGAAAGCATGGAGGATTGAAAGCATCAACGCCGAAAGGCATCGAGTGTCCTGGATTCTCGGCCTGGAGGATTAGAAGAATGTATTTTAGCACTCTTGATTCTTCGCATGGCCGACTCCACTACCATTGAATGGTGTGGTAACTGAGTTTTTTGAAAACCAGGATAACTTGGCACTCGGTACATAGTGTCAAGGCGTCGGGAACGTGAAGATATCGTTAAAGGAGTTTCCCACATTCTCAACATCAGATCATGTAAGATCTTGTGAATGGGAAGCATAGCTGCCTCCTTGGGAGCCATAGGGTATTGTAGAATTCTTAATTCTTCTGCCCTAGGTTCCTTTTCTGGAATCACAGTGATTGCAAGACCCTTTGCTAAATCACGTATGAAATCCTGGAAAGGAATATCTTCTGGAGGAGACATCCTGCGTTGAGTAGAAGGAGTTGAATCCTCTAGTAGGTTCGCTTTGGTACCGGTTGAATCGTCAGTCATCGGAATCGGTAGACTCAAAGGCACTTTGTACCGGGTGCTCCCGTAACGCATGGTGTCGGTACCGAAATGTCTCAGTTCCCGATACACGATATAGACTCAAGGCTCAGCATGGGGGGAAGCAGTCCTGTCTAAGCAGGTGCTGTCAGTACCGATGTCGGTACTAATACCTGTTGAACCATCTGTAGCGGTCTTAGCGGTACCGAAGCTGCTAAGGAGGACGCTAGATTGCGTTCAATAGCGAGGATTCTCTTGTCCATCGCTCCTGCTGGTGCCTGGGTGTTGGTATAGGTAGAAGCGGCTATGACCTCAGAACGTGGCACCAGTAGTTCTGCAGAGGTGAAGCCTCTGGAACATCCTGGAGCCCCGTTAATGCTCTGGAGCCCAAAGACTCCCACCGGGGCTGGTTTGCCGGTGAGCTATCCTCGAGAGCAACGCCAGTGGCATCTCTATACTTTGAAGGGCCCTTCGAGGACCGTCCAGTCTTAGAAGACTTAAGTTTAGTTACCTGAGATCTATGGGAGGAAGATGAGGCCCTGGAAGATGTCGATGCAAGTGACATCGTATCCGCGGAAAAAAGGGTACCGAGTTTTGCAGCTCTGTTCTGCAGGCCCCTTTTGGTCATCCTTGTGCAGAAGAGACACTCTGTTGGACAATGTTCAGGACCTAAACATTTTAGACACCAATCATGGGTGTCGGTGACGGAAATGGTACTGCCACACTTTGAGCATTTTTTGAAACCAATAGCTGGTTTCTCCATGCTTGAAGAAAAGTGGGCCTAATGGCCAAAATGGTGCCTAGCACCAGAAACAGAGGAAAGACCCTTGAAGAAAATACAAGTTTGTTTGTTTGGTTTTTTTTAAAGAAAAAAGAAGAACCGGCGGTACCGGTAGGCGTCGAATGAAGGCAGACGCGACCACAAGAAAACAAAAGGAAATTTTCTGCGGTGACAGGGTACACGTCCTGTCGGCTTCGCGGAAAATGAAGAACTGAAGTGAGAGAGGTACAGAGGCGAGAAGGCAGCATGCATGCACTGTGGGATGCTCCTAAAAGCATTCCTATGGGACGCTGGGAAGCGTTCTCACGCGGGCTCCGTCGGTACCAACGATACCCATATGTGAAGACTACATTCCTGCTTGTTCCTGGAGATAAACAGAAGTCAAGTATTTAGAGATATGCCTAGACCAGAATCTGAACTTCCAAACACATATAAACAAAACAACAAAAGCAGCCTATCATAAATTAAGAATAATACAAAAACTCAAACCCCTACTTAACACCAGTAACTTCCGCACAGTCTGGCAAGCTATGATAATGCCCATCCTGGACTATTGTAATATCTTTTACCAAGGCCTACTGATGCAGACCATCTATCTTCTTCAATTAGTACAGAATACAGCAGCTTGAATAATAACTGGTACAACAAGAAGCAGTCACATAACTCTAACCTTGAAACAACTTCACTGGCTACCCATACTTACCAGGACCAAATATAAAGCGCTACTCACTATCTTTAAAATCATTCAGCAGCTATCACCACCCATCCTTCAATCACTCAATAGAAAAGATCAGGAAAATAAAACCAAATGGAAATCCAACAAAAAACCTATTACTAATACTCAAAACCAAAAACAAGCAACCTGTTACAGTGCTTTTTCAATATATGGACCACCACTTGGGAACTCGCTCCCCGAGAATTATCAACGACCTATGGGACAAGGAAAGTTCTAAAAACATACCTCTTTTTGGAACACTAAGGACCTGACCCCTGATATCATCCTTGGCCACACATCCACCTTAGTAAAAACATATACACATACCCCCCCCCCTTTCTGATTGTTCTAGCCCCCGTCAGGCTTACCTATACTGATTCCTATACCACATGTTCCTCTCCCCAAATATACCATGATAATGTAGTACTCAGAGTGTGATGTAAATTTACCATGTAAATCAAATATTGTTTGTTGACCCTGTTAACATCCCTTGTTCTATGTAAATTTGTAATTTTATCTGTTCATTGTAAACCGCTTTGGATACAAGATAAGACGGTACAGAAAACGTATTAAATAAAAATAAAAAAAATAAACACAAAGTTTCCTAGATCTATTTCTTTCTTTATTATTTATTTTAAAAAACTTTATATTATGCACCATTTCCTATTTATTTATTTAGACAGTTTTGTATACCACCTTATCCTTCAATCAAAGCGGTCACAGCACAATTGGGGGATACATTTAACACACGGGGATATGAGACACATACACTAATACTTACAGGGAACATGGGCAATGGAGGGTTAAGTGGCTTGCCCAAGACCACAAGGAGCACCTGCGGGACTAGAAACCCCAGTCCTTCCGGCCCAAGGTTGCTGTCCTCTAGTGGGATTTGAACCCCCGACCTTCCGGCCTGAAGTACCTTGCCCCAACCACTAGGCTACTCCTCCCTACAATTTCCTAGGCTGATTACAATAAAAATATGTAAGATAAATGAAAACAAGATGATCATTATCATCTTAGCGTAATAAAATCTTTTAACTTGTCTTATACTGGTCCTGTATAGCCTTTAAGCACCCAGGGCCCGAGTCCCTAGAGCAGTGCTTTTCAACCAGTGTGCCTGGGCATACTGGTGTGCCTTGGGAATATCTTTGGTGCGCCTTGTTGGTGACAAGCAGGGGCGTGTCTTTGCATAGACTGATTAGGCTCTTGCCCCAACTCTATTGCAATGCCCCAGAGAATAACCCTCTGCTTCCCAATGCAGCTCTTCCCTCTGAGGCAGTATGTAGGGACAGGGGGCAAGGGAAGGGATGGGGGTGTGCTTGGAGCAAAGAGAGAAAAGAAAAGCCATTCTGCTCCTCAACTTACCCCTCCCTCTTGTCATTCAAGGACATGTGTGACAGGAGCAGACACTGCAGAGTTAGTTGCTCCAATTCCTCTCTCTTGCATCCTAGAGTCAAAATTCAGTAGTTAGGGATAGCTGTTATGGAAGAAAGGAGCCAGATAGTAGATTTTTTTGAGAAGCAGACTAGATTGAGGGGGATGGGGAGCAGAGAGGATCTAGTATTTCAACAGGGAGAATCAGAAGGAAAGAAGGAATGGAGAAAAAAAAGTTAGATCCAATTGTGATTTCACAGTTTGAGGAGATGATGTTGTAAGGGAGACATTTAAATATACAGAAGACAGAGTTCTCCGTGCTCCTTCACAGAGGATTCAGCAGCCAGTGGCTATGTGAGGAAAGAAGGGAGGGGAACAGGGTAGTTTCTGCTATAGCCTAATGACTCAATGACTGTTTTCCTTGCACCAGCTTTCAACACAAAAATGTGCTATCTAATCTATGGTCTAGATTGCCCTGGAGGGAGCAATAAGAATTACTATTAAGCTACAATTAGGGCCTTCTATCTCATCTTACATCCTACTTTCACTGCATGTCCGAACTCCAATAAAACAGTCATGGGAGGGATGGAGGACATGGTAAAGAGAGAGAGAGAGAAAGTTAACAGATAAAAATGAGTTGAGAAATAGGCAAGGCTGGAGGGAACAATAGAATGGAAGACAGAGACAAGATAGAGGTAAAGTGGGAAGGAAAGGAAGAGGGCAAGCAACAGAAAGAGATGGAGAAAGAAAAAAGTAAAAATCGGAAGAACGAGAAGGTGGCAGGAGATACGGAAAATGAAAAAATGGACTTGGGAAAGGAAATGAGATAAATGGAAGGAGTGAAAGGAGGGCAAAGAGAGAAGAACATAAAAAGTGTAAAAGTAGAATATATTTATTGTTACAGACCTTGAAGTAAAGTTGACTTTTCTGACCACAGCAGATTAGCTTCGCACGCCTATAAAATAGGTTACATAGTTCATCTTGGAATGTTCAGCCAGTCAAATTATCTGATGGCAGAGTGTCACATGTTTTGCAACTGCTAGACAAACATTGTCATTTGCACAGTGCAAATATTTAAGCACATTACTATTTGGCAACAAACACGTTCAAAATATGCTCCCACAAGTTTTATTAAAAAATTGTTCATGCACAACAGCCTCCTCTCAAAGATTTATTGCATGTAACTAAATTTGTTTATGAAAATTCATCTGATTGGCTAGAACTGAAAGGGGTCAGGTGGTTAGACTCGAGCATCCAGGTAAAGGCAACATCTAAACTACACCAAGCAGTAAAGACACTCCGAGCTGAAGAAACAGGCCTGTTATTATACCTTCTGCACACATCTTCTGGTAGGTGTACAGAATGAAGAAGAGCACGGTGAAAAAAACATCCACCTTAAATAAACGTGTGATAAAAGCTTGGACATGATGAAAGATAAACTTCCAGTAAAAAGTAATGTATAATAGAAAATGTAGCGATCTGTGAAATGAATAACTTTTGGCTGTCATAGCCTAAAACGTACACCAAAGGCAAGGAGGCCCTGTTAAATCAATACAGTCAAACCCTCTGTGAACTTTTATCTAGGGGGAAAAGAGAGTGGTGTATTGATGGTTTCTCTAGGCCAGGCAAGAGTAGACATTTTAATAAGGCCCTTCTCCTTCAAGGGGTGAGGGTATCCTCAAAGGAGCTACATGAAAGAAAAGAAGACTGGCATTCAGAAGAACAAGGGCAAAGAATTGCAAAAAAAAAAACCCCTAAGGTGGAGTGATAAATAAGGTAAAACACTTCCAAAAACATAAGTTGGCACCGAAGATAAATTTATCTAAACACTTCCATTGCTGGTCGGCAAAAAGCGGAACAAAAACAACAAGGAAATTCAAAAAAGAATATCGGTTAGTAAAGTGCACAGGCCAAAATATTTGGATCATTTTTTATTTGTTGCAGCTTTTTTCCAAATTTTCAGACTGTTTTTCAGTTCATTTCATACATTTGTTTTAATACAAAATGTTTAACATATGTTCAGGGCCGGATTTACCTTGAGTGAGGCCCTACGCCAACAAAAATTGTGGGCCCCAGAAAAGATAAAAACGAGCACGCCGGATCCGCTGTTGGCCCTGACGTCATAATTAAACTGGGAATCCCAAAAGCCAAACTTGGAATGTACAACACTGTAGAAATAAAATACAATAATTTGCTCTTGTACTAAACAAAGCGCAGATGTTAATGATGCACATTTACCAGAGCTGACATATTCCAATTAAATTCAAAATAAAGAGATATTTTTCTACCTTTTGCGCATTTTTTTTCAGCTGCAATTGCTCCAGCCACTTTCTTCTGGTTTCTTCGTGTCAGTCCACCTCCAGTCTTAACCCCCCCAGCCCATTTCCAGTCCCAGCACCCCCCCCCCCATCGGCTCAAGTAAAATTAAATTAAAAAAAAAAAAACGCTGGCTGCTGCCGCGGCAGCATGGACTGTCCCGCGGGGCCCCCTCTGCCCGGCTGAATCCGTCCCTCCCTCCCTCCGTGCCGGCTTTGAGAGGCGCGAAGGGAGAGTGTCTCCCTCGCGTCTCTGTTAAGCCCGCAGGGGCTGATGGGAAATGTGACCCCTAGTCAAAGCCGGCACGGAGGGAGGGAGGGACGGATTCAGCCGGGCAGAGGGGGCCCCGCGGGACAGTCCATGCTGCCGCGGCAGCAGCAGCCAGCGTTTTTTTTTTAAATTTAATTTTAAGAACGCTAACAATTTTTTCAGTTTTTGTGGGCCCTTATCAGCTGTGGGCCCTACGCCACGGCGTAGTTGGCGTATAGGTAAATCCGGCCCTGCATATGTTAGAGCTTTTTAATCCATGCAAATCAACTTAACATGCATTAATTCATAGGTTAACTCACATTAAATCAATTTGGTATGCACTAAGGGCCCAATTTTCAATTGTCCGGATTCTGGAAGGGCTATGCGCCTCGTTGGCACATAGCCTTCCCTAAACCAGATATTGAATGCTGTGGTGATGGCATTGAATATCCGGTGATCGCCGCAAAAGCTGGAAGCTGCCAAAGCTAAACCGAGCAGCAGCGATATTGTTAGCTCCAGCGCCTTAAAGATAGGCGAGGGTTTTCCTCGCCTATCTTTAAGGCGCAGATCGCTAACTGGGCAGCATCCGATATCACTGCTGCCTGGTTAGTGCCATTCTCCACCTCTGCTCTTCCCTGAAGCGACCCCAACACTCCCCGATGCTAACCAGATAGCACTGGGGCACGTAGGTGACTTAGGAGAGGATATTCAATGGTCCTAATCATGCAAACCGTGTAGATGCCTTTCAAAAAACAGGCCCTAAATCTATTTAGGCATGCTCAAGAAATGAATGCATGCATGCATGCATACATACCCTAATGTCAATTAAAGTCTCCAAATAATTCTTAGTTCAAGTCCTGAGATGTGAAGGAACTCCCGTTATTCTCCTTTTTTCTACTCATTCTGGATCCCAATCTGGGCACCCCATACTTCTTCAGATGTATCTGCCACATGCACCTTCACATCAAGTCCTCCTTAAAATTAGTTCATTCAAGATGTTTATATTAAATAGGGGATATGTCAGAACTGAAAACTTGTTAGGAAGGAAAAGCGTAAAAGAAGTCTTTGTTAATGATGTCATAATTTGAATGTATTCTCTAACTCAGCTGATTAATGAAGTAATTCAGAAGCAACTTAATGTACCATTGCATAGTGCCAACAGAGGGCAGTGACCCTTCTTTTGCCGCCCTCCCACCACCCCCAGTGAGCATGCTGTCAGCAACTTATTATTGACCCTTATAGCTGCACATGAGGCAACCTTTTTTTTTTTTTTTGCTTCATATATCACCATGTTTATGTTTATTATGATTCTTGATATACTGCACCTTATTATATCAGGGCAGTTTACAAATTAACAAAAAATAAAGAAATGATGGCTCACGGCCAGGAAAAAGACAGGACAGAGAAAGGAGAGCAGGTAGGCAGAAAAGGAGAGGAGGGAGCAGAAAAGATCATGAAAGGGAAAGAGCAGAGAGGCATTAAGAGCAGGTAGAGGGTAGGACAAAAGCAGTCTGAAATAGGGGAGTTTTCAAAGGGTTTGGCCTGGAATTACATGAAGCAAAAAAGTCCTCTCTCCGTAGTCCCCCCCCCCCCACCTTTACCTAGTCTCTCTCTCTCATAGCCCTCATACCCTGCCTTCAATCAGTCTTACAAAACCCCCTCCAGCCTTCAAGTCTCTCTCTCGTTCTCTTTCATACCCCAGCAGCTTCTCTCTCTCTCCGTAGTTCCCCAGTTTTAACCCAGTCAGTCTCTCTCTCTCATACCCTCCAGCCTTGTCTCTTACACTCTCTCTCTTATAGCCCTTCCAAACATCA
Organism: Ichthyophis bannanicus; assembly: GCA_033557465.1. Lineage (NCBI taxonomy): Eukaryota > Metazoa > Chordata > Amphibia > Gymnophiona > Ichthyophiidae > Ichthyophis > Ichthyophis bannanicus. Next base: position 78,324,862 of record CM066050.1, on the reverse strand, counting down.
CCCACTCTCTCTCTCTCTCATAGTCTCCCCCACCTTCACCCAGTCTCTCTCTCACTCATCATTCCTCTTGGCTGGTGTTTAGAGCTGTAGTTTACATCTCATTGTTTCAAGTCTTGCGAGACTTAAAACCACAAGGTTAGCGCAAAACTTCCTTCACTGTGCAACTCAAGCTGCTTGCAGAGAGAGCCCATCATGTTTGGAAAGTAAGCAGCATGGCGTTTTCACTGCGGCACCGGCACATTCCAAAATCTTCAGGGGCATGAAATCCCATACTCCAAGATGTCCATGATATATATTTGCATACAGTGGGAGGCAATGGATGCAAATATATATCATGAATATTCATTAGGGACATCCTGAAAACCAGGCAGGATTGTGGCTTTCCAGGACTGGAGTTGGCCACCCTGTGCTAGATCATCATCTTTTATTGTTGAGGTTGTATTCCAGAGGTACTCAAATCCAGTCCTGGAGGGCCGCAAAGCAGTCAGGTTTTCGGGATATCCCTAATGAATATGCATGAGATAGATTCAAATACAATGGAGGCAGTGCATGCAAATATCTCTCTTGCATATTCATGAGGGATATCCCGAAAACCTGACTGCTTTGCGGCCCTCCAGGACTGGATTTGAGTACCTCTGGTTTAAGGTCTGCCTAAGATGTCAACACCTTGAACCAACTCTGGGGCAAGCCCAAATGATAACATGCTATTTAATTTATGGTGACCCAATTAGGGGGTTCTTCAAGGCTCCCCCTTGTGCTCTGTTCTTTTTAATATTTGTCTTGGTATTTTATTATTCTCATATATGGATGATATATTACTACTGGCTCCCTGCAAAATGATTTAATCCAGACATATGACATTTCGGATCTTGACTCATCTGATGATCTTTGTGTCTCCTTAGCATTCCCCCTAGTTGTATCCCATGTCTACAGCTACTGTGTTGTCTTTCTTGACTAGATTTGTAAGCTCTGACGACATGTGTCTGTGCAGTGCTGCGTATGTCTTGTAGGGCGATACAGATGTTTAGTAGTAGTAGTAGTAGAATGGATGGATAAACATGGTACGTGTAAGACGACAAACCTGTTATGGTTAAGTAAATCATTTTCAGATCCATCCACAGCATTTTCTGTGCTTGATGATTTTGAAATTCCTTTTGGCGGCATCTTTGAACATATTAGGAGTTATTTTGGATTCTGCACTTCTTCTGTTGTGAGAGAGGTTTATTTCAAGATGAGGTGTCTTAGGCAGATCTCTTCTTGATTTTTTTTAAGAAATAATTTAGAATTATGACTCAAGCTTTGATCTTACCTCGACTTGATTACTGTAATATTCAGACATTACTATGAAGCAGCAGGATAGATTGCAAGCTTTACAAAATATAGTGGCAAAGTTGATTTTTCATGCTCGAAGTTCATATAGCGCTTTTCCTCTCTTAGCACAACTTCAATGGTTACCAGTAAATGCAAGAATCATTTTTGAAATGTTATGTCTAGCTTTTAAAATTGTATATGGTTTAGCCCCAGAGTTCATGCTGAGATAAACAGTTTTCTCTGAAAGTAAAAAGACTCTTCGTTCATATGGTTATCCACCATTATCAATACATCTATGTACAATTTTAATGATAAAGGAACTCTGGGTAATTTTTTTTTTCAAGTGGCTTTACGCTGGTCTCAATTACACACGAGATTAAGGACCCGATATTCAGCACCAGCGGCTAGAGTTGCTAATGTGGCTAGCCTCCAGAGCTGAAAGCTAAATCTGAATATTTATATCTAGCCCCTGCATTGAATATCCAGGTTCACCACATAGGCCAATCGTTAACTGGACAACGGCAATATTGAACCTCTACCCAGTCAGTAACATGTGCCAAAAGATAGACCAGGGTTTCCTGCGCCTCATTTCACCATATATCGCTAACCAAGTAGCGGCTCAAAATCACTGCCGCCCAGCTGTGATATGTGTCGCCTCTGTTCTACCCAAGAACACCACCGACATGCCTCAATGCTAACCGGTCAGCATCAGGACGTGTAGAGCTGGCAGCCATGGGATATTCAACAGCACTAACCGTGAATATGCCATTTCTGCGATAACGCGGTTAGCATCTCCAATTATGAGACCCTAAGTGCTTAAGCTTTTATATTATTTTCGGCATGCTTTAAAAACTTCTCTTTGGGAGATTTAATTTTATACTTTTTGTATCTTTTTATAATGTTCTCAGTGTAACTCTGTATATGTAATCCACTTGGAGCCAATCTGTTGGTATAATAACTTGGATTATATTAGATTGGATTATCTGATGATCACCCCAGGTCCTGATTTTTGTCGTGAATTGAAGTACTTCATCCCCTATACTGTAGCTTTCCTTTGGGATTTTGTAGCCCAAATACATGACCTTGCATTTTTTTCCATTAAATCTTAGCTGCCAAATTCTCAAACAAACATTCTCCAAGCTTTGCTAGGTCCCTCCTCATGTGATCCATCCCTTTCCGGGTAAGTCTACCCTGTTGCAGATTTTGGCATCATCTGCAAAGAGGCAGACCTTTCCCGAAAGACCTTCTGTAATATCGCTTACAAAAATGTTAAAAAGAGCAGGACCAAGGAGTGATCCCTGAGGAATGCCACTGGTAACACACCCATCTCCAGAATGAGTTTTCATTTACTACTACCCTCTGGCGCCTCCCACACAATCAGTTTCTTTCCCACTCAGTCACCTTAGTTCTATGTCAAGGGGACTCCGTTTATTTATATGTTGCCGATATGAAACTATGTCAAAAGCCTTGCTAAAATTTAAGTATACCACATCTAGCACTGTATCCCAATCCGATTCTTGGTTGCCCAGTCAAAAACATCAATCAGATTTGTCTGACAAGACCAATCTCTAGTAAAGCCATTCAGGGTCATTCTGAACACGAATAAGCCGTTTGCAAGTACAATTTGGACGTGTGCAATACGTGGACATTCAGACGCGATTCCAACAACAAGCAGTTGTACACATGCAAATGAGCTGTATGTGTCATTCTGGATGTGGGTGGGATGGGGAGGAACATGAGTGTGCCCTGCTACGAAAACATCTAAACTGTATTCTATCGGAAACGTGTAAGTCCATCGTGGACATATACGTTAGACCTGCTAAAACGTGGAACAACAGTGTATGTCTGTGAAAGTAATAACACAGAAGGACATCTAAGTTTAAATAAAACAGATAGCATAGCTGGAATTTGGAAAGGTTCCTAGTGGAAAAGTCCATAAGGTAGACATGGAGAAAAAAAACACCTCTGACCCTGGGGGTAAGCAATGTAGCATGTTGCTATGTTTTGGGGATGGTACTCTTATTGTGATCCAGATTGGCCACTTCTGGAACTAATAATAGGTTAGATGGACCTCTGATCTGAATCAATATGTTCAGTTAGGTGACAGAGTATGCAGACTGAAGGTGAATAAACAGAACCATGGGGAAGCAATAGGTGTTCAAATGGTAGCCAGAAACAGAGGGACCAGAAGAAGGGACAGAAACGTCATTGCATATAGCCGAACATAATATACTGCTCTGTGCCCCACCACATCCAAACAAGAGGTGTGACAGTGATACAACCTGTGTGCCTGCTGTAGCAGTGTGCACAGGATGCAGATGTATGGTTTTGCACAAAGGAGGGACATGTATAAGGTGCATGAGAAACGACAGGTAGTGCCAGGGAAACAGGACCAAAGATACATATGCCCACAGTGACGGAGGCAGCCACATGTGCCTCCTCGATGCCCATGAGTGTGCTATAATTGGTGAGCACCTCCTCAATGAGGAGGGTCTGCTCTCCTTCGGTGAGGTTCCTCTGTCGCGAGGACACCTTTGGAGCCATTGGCATATGAAAGTGTCTGTACTGACATCTGGTTTGCAGTCAGTAGTATGGCATTCCCAGAGACGTGTCCACACCGGAGTTACACGTTTTATAGCGGTTAGACATACAACAATGTATACATCTATCTCCGCAGAATACCGAACACGTTTGAACGTTCAGATGCATGTGTTCGTTCATCTTCCGCGTTAAACATCTGAGCCAGGTACGGTTCCACACGTTTTCTTTTTCCCCAGTGTTCAACGAGTCTTGGATATCAGGGTATGTATCCTGTTATGGAAACAGTTTCTTTTGGGCTCTAGGCAAATGACATCATGATATTTCTCACAAAGTAACTATTATTTATCTGAACAACTTATGGTTTTTAGTGCCTATGTTAATGGTGTCTTCATTTGGACAGCTGTGGATCAGCTGTCGCTAAATATACACAACTCAGAAGTACTGTATGTTACTCTGTTTCATTAGTGTTACCTAAACATCTGATGGTAAATAAAGCACAGTTACTTACCTGTAACAGGTGATCTCTGGGAACAGCAGGAATAAGTCTTCACATATGGGTATCGTCGGTACCGACGGAGCCTGCGCGGGAACGCTCCCCAGCGTCCAGTAAGAAAGCTTTTGGGAGCATCCCACAGCGCCTGCGCACTGCCTTCCCGCCTTTCCCAACCGCCTCTCTCCAGTTCGAATTTTAAAGCTGAGACAAAGAGAGAGGAAAGAAAGGAAAGATAGATAGAGAGATACAACTCCCAGGGGAGGTAGGTGGGTTGTGAAGACTTATTCCTGCTGTTCCCAGAGATCACCTGTTACAGGTAAGTAACTGTGCTATCTCCAGGAACAAGCAGGAATGAGTCTTCATATATGGGGACTCCCTAGCTGCAGATGCCAGGGGAAGACCCCAGGTTGTGTGTCCTTGAAAAGGACTCTACCTCCCCCCATGGATCTCTGGCATCCAACCAGGGTAGGAGGGTAGGAATTGATTAGGAATGGAACAGGTGTTTCAGAACAGCCTGACCAAACAAGGCATCCCAGCGGGAGTCCTTGTCCAAGCAGTAATGGGCTGTGAAGGTATGAACCGAGGCCCAGGTGGCCGCTCGACAGATTTGGTCAATGGACACAGAGTTTAGATGAGCCATTGAGGCTGCCATGGCTCTCACATTGTGAGCTGTGACATGGCCCTCCAGAGAAAGGTTTCTACTCTGGTTGGCGAAAGAAATACACTGAGCAATCCAGTGGGACAGTGTTCTTTTAGAGACTGGAAGTCCTAAATGAGAAGGATCAAAAGCAACAAAGAGTTGAGAAGACTTTCTATGTTGCTGTGTTCTTTGTAAGTAAAAAGCAACAGCTCTCTTACAATCCAAGGTATGAAGATTCCTCTCTGCATTTGATGCATGAGGTCCTGGAAAAAAGACAGGTAAATATACCTCTTGGTTCAGATGAAAAGGTGAGACCACTTTAGGCATAAAGTGTGGATTGGTCCTGAGGACTACCTTATCATGATGGAACCTTGTATAAGGAGGATTAGCCACCAAAGCTTGCAACTCACTGATGTGGCGTGCTGAGGTGACTGCAATGAGAAAAATAACTTTCCAAGAAAGGAATTTCAAGGAGGTGGTGGCTAAAGGTTCAAAGGGTGGCTTCATAAGCTGGCCAAGAACCAGGTTTAAGTCCCATGCCACTGGAGGTGGTCTAATGGGAGGTTTAGTTAAAAGAAGGCCTCTCATGAATCTTGCTATAAGAGGATGAGAGGAAATAGGTTGTCCATTTTCAGACCTGCATGGGATAGATGCAGGAAATACTCTAGTAGAGAATTCAGAGGTATTGCAAGAGGGTTTAAACCTTTCCCTGAACACCAAATGGTAAAGGCTTTCTAGAGGCATGAATAACATCTCTGACTTGCTGAGAGAGATGAAAATCTTGAAGGTCTAGGCCCTCAGCAACCAAGCCCTGAGATGGAGCGACTGGGGGTTTGGGTGCCACAAAGTTCCCTCTTCCTGGGACAGAAGGTCTGGTGCAGAGCCCAAGTCCAGAGAAGGAGCTTGAGATAGATGCAGAAGTAGAGGGTACCACACTTGGCGTGGCCAGTGTGGTGCTAAGAGGATCATGGTCCCTTGATCTCTCTGAAGCTTGAATAGTGTCTTGGGAATTAGGGGAATTGGTGGAAAGGCATAAAGGAAGTCTTGACCCCAGTGAAGGAGAAAGGCATCCTTGGCCTGAACTCCCTGACACGGAATTCTGGAACAGAACCGGGGAAGTCTGGCATTCCACAGACTTGCAAAGAGGTCTATGTCCGGGGTTCCCCAAATTTGAAAAATCCTGGCTACCTGGTCCATGTGGAGGGACCACTCGTGTGGAAGCAGAACTCGACTGAGTCTGTCCGCCCAAGAGTTTTGAACGCCTGGAAGATATACTGCCAGAAGATGGATGTGATGCTCTCTGACGAAGGCCCACAGTCGCAAAGCTTCGTTGCAAAGCGACAGAGAGCCAGTCCCTCCCTGCTAGTTTACATAGAACATGGCTACTTGATTGTCCGTATGGATGAGGACTGTCCTGTAGCTGAGCAGGGAATGGAACACTCTGAGAGCTAAGAATATTGCTCTGAGTTCCAAGAGATTGATATGCAGAGAAGTCTCCTGTGGAGACCAGATGCCCTGGGTGGAGAGATCCTGCAGATGAGCTCCCCAACCCATTGGAGAAGCATCTGTTGTCAGAGTTGTTTGGGGTAGCGACTACTGAAAAGGGGACCCCAGCAACAGATTTGGAGGGGACTTCCACCACTGGAGAGACCAAAATAGGCGACTGGAGTTTGCTATTTTGTCTGACAGGCAACGTGATGCCTGAGTCCATTGGGTGGACAAAGTCCATTGAGCTGCCCTCATGTGAAGGCGAGCATAAGGAACCACATGCACGGTGGATGCCATGTGGCCTAGTAGTTGTAACATCTCTCGAGCAGTTAAATGGGACTTTAACTGTATCTGGGAGGCTAACTGCACCAAGCGTAGGCAACGGGCCTGAGGAAGATAGGCCCTTGCAGTTGTGGTATCCAGCAAGGCCCATATAAACTCCAGAGACTGAGTAGGGGTGAGATGGGATTTTGGGATGTTTATTACCAGTCCCAAATACTGAAGGACACGCATTGTGCAGGTTAGAGAAATCTGGGCCTCTGACTGGAATGGAGCTCGAATGAGCCAGTCGTCCAGATATGGGAAAACAAATATTCCTAGAGTGCCTAGAAATGCAGCTACTACTGCCATGCATTTCGTGAACACCCTTGGTGCAGAGGCCAGACCGAAAGGAAGCACCCTGTATTGGTAGTGCTTTCCTTGAAAAAGGAACCGAAGGAACCTTCTGTGTGTTGGATGGATGAGGACATGGGTGTACGCATTCTTGAGATCTAGAGAACAAAGCCAGTCCTGACTCTGAAGGTATGGCAGCAGAGTACCAAGAGAAATCATCTTGAATTTCTCTTTGAATAGAAACTTGTTCAATTCTCTGAGATCTAATATGGGTCTGTAGCCCCCTGTTTTCTTTGGAATAAGAAAATAAGGGGAGTAGAACCCTGAGCCCTGTTGAAGAAGGGGTACTTCTTCTATTGCCCCTTGGGCAAGAAGGGTAGCAATCTCCTGACCCAGAAGGTTGAGGAGAGATGTTGGAGAATTGAACTGTTTCACCATGGTGTGGGGAGGAAGGTTTAAGAAATGAAGCTTGTACCCTTCCCTTATGATGGAGAGGGTCCATTGCTCTGCTGTGATTTGCTCCCATCTGGGAGCAAAGTAAGCCAACCTTCCTGGAATGGTGAGGGGCTCTGGTTCTTCCAGAGCCAGAAAGGCTAAGTTCTCTAGTTGCAAGTCAAAGGCCCTGAGGAGGCTGAGGCTGCTGAGCCGTGGGAGGCCTGGCAGCCTTTGACTTGGCCTGTTTAGGTGGTTGCTGACGCTTTGCAGCAAAACGACCTGCAGAAGATGCCTGCTGACCATAAGCAGGATAGTATCTTCCCTTTTTAGAAAAAGTTGTCTTTTTGAACAATCTTTTCTTAGCAGGAACAGAGGTAGACTTTGACAGTCGATCCAAAGCAGAGTTCTCAGCATCCATCTGAGTGGCCTTTGCTTTCCAATCCCTGCCAAAAAGGTTTTCACCTGTACAAGGAAGATTTCCCAGTTCATCTTGGACCCAAAGTTCCAAATCAGAGGCTTGTAACCAAGCAATTCTGTGTGCACCTATGGCAATAGCCGAGGCTCTGCTTGCACACTCAAAAGAGTCAAAGGCTGCACGGTTGGAAAATTTGGAACCATCTTGGGCATGTTTAAGCCAAGTGAGAAATTCCTGCCTTTTATCTTCTGAAATAAAAGGGGCTAAAGTCTGCAGATGATCTGTGACCTCTTTTAGAAACATCCCCAAATAGAGACTATAGGAGTTGATTCTGGCAGCAAGCATATTAGCTTGGAAAACCCTTCGGCCAAAAGCATCAAGGGTCCTGCATTCACGTCCTGGAGGATTAGATGAGTGTCTCTTTGCACTCTTTATTTTCCTCATTTCAGACTCTACCACAATAGAGTGGTGAGGGAGCTGAGACTTATGAAAGCCAGGACAAGGAGGGACACGGTACATAGTGTCTAACCTACGAGAATGAGGAGAGGTGGTAAGAGGAGTCTCCCACATGCTCAACATGAGATCATAAAGAATCTCATGAATAGGTAAGGTAGCTGCTTCTTTAGGAGCCTTAGGATATTACAAAATATCTAATTGCTTGGCTCTAGGCTCTGACTCAGGGGCCACTGTAATGGAGAGGCCCCTAGTTACTTCCCTAATGAAGTCCTGAAAAGACAAGTCTTCTGGAGGAGACATTCTTCGTTTTGGAGAATCAGACTCCTGAGGAAGAAGTACCGGTGCCTCGACAGAAGCCTCCGACTCATCAGAGTCTTCGGAGGAATCAAAGTATCGCCTGTCTGGATGCTCTTGTAAAGCCCGATTCGCGTACCGAGTGGGATCGACATTGGGAGTAAGCGGTACCGATTCGGTACCGATAGGCATCATAGGAAAGGTACCGTTGCAGTCGACACCGAGGCTGATGTCGATGCAACCGGTACCGGCACCGGGAACGATGCCGTGCTGGAGCCGGAACCGGCAACGGAGATTGTTGCGGTACCGGAGGCGTCGAAGCCTGAATGAACGCCGTTAGGGTGCGCTGCATGGACAGAATCTTCTGATCCATCGACGCCACCAGAGTCTGGATGTCGGTACCAGTGGAGGCCACCAGTACCCCAGAACACGGCAACAGGTGATCGGTCGAGGCCAAGCCATCGATGTCAACCTGTGACCCCATAGACAATGCTTTGGAAGCCGGAACTTCCCGCCGGGGTAATTTTGCCGGTGCGGAATCCTCAAGGACAAGCCCGGAGGCATCTCGATGCTTAGAGGGAGATTTGCCCTTCGAGGACCGGCTAGATTTATGTTTGGTTACCCGAGATCCATGGGAGGAAGAAGCAGCCCTGGAAGACGTCGATGCCACCGAGGCTGCATCAGAGGAAAACAGGGTACTGAGCTTAGCTGCTCGGTTCTGCCGACCTCTTTTAGACATCATGGTACAGGACACACAATCCGTGATGGAATGGTCAGGACCCAAACATTTTAGACACCAGTCATGGGTGTCGGTGACAGAAATAGTACCGCCACACTTCGTGCACTTTTTGAACCCGGAAGCGGGCTTCTCCATGAGGAGAAAATATGTTCAGGCCTAAGGCCCAAACCGAAAATGCACAGTTGAAGAAAGAAAAGTTTTTTGTTTGTTTTTTTTGAAGAAAAGAAAAGAAAAGACCGGCGGTACCGGTCTGACATCGAAGAAGGCAGACGCGACACAGAAAAATAAAGAAAAAAATAAAGAATTCTTCTGCGGTGACAGGAACACGACCTGCTGGCTCCGTGGAAAAGAAGAACTGGAGAGAGGCGGTTGGGAAAGGCGTGAAGGCAGCGCGCAGGCACTGTGGGATGCTCCCAAAAGCTTTCTTACTGGATGCTGGGGAGCGTTCCCACGCAGGCTCCGTCGGTACCGACGATACTCATATGTGAAGACTCATTCCTGCTTGTTCCTGGAGATTTACATAGTTCACATCCATAGGACCACCAAAATGACCCTGCTGTGCAGCTCAAGGCATAACATTCATTTTATGTATTTATTTAGTTTTTAGTTTTTAGATACCACTTTGTCTCGACAATCAGAGCGGTTTATAAATAACATTTTAACTACTGCACAAGGCAGTCTACAAGGAACAATAATAGAATGGTTTACAAGGAACAAGTATGTAACAATTGTACAATTTACAAACAATGACGTTCAATAGATATTTAACAAAGAAGTATGTACAGGAGGTATTAACATTAGTGGTCTGGGTGATATTCTGGAGTTATGTGAGTCAAGTGCATGGAGACAGGAAGTGGTTGATGAGTGTGGTTAAGTATTGATAAGGAAAACGTATGAGGTCTATGGTGGCTGATCACATTGATAGTAGTCTAAAGATGAATGTTTTGAGATGTTTTCTGAATTGAGTTAAGTCTTTGATTTCTCTTAGAGTGTTAGGAAGACTATTCCATAGGGTAGGGGCATAGAGTGAGAATGCCCTATTGGTTGTAGATTGGTTTCGTTTTCTGGACACTAATAGGAGTGGATAGCATGTTTTAAGATTGTCTCTATTTGTTCTTGTGCATTGTTGAATGTTTAGCAGTGTGCTGAAGTATGTTGGTGCTATGTTGCTTCCCCCTCTGCCTTCCCCATACAACGTGTGGGGATGTTAGACTGGATCAGGAGGGGGTGCAGATAGCGGGGATGGACATCCCAATGGGACGTCCCATCCCCACTATACGTGGCATGGACTGGGCCTGCATGTATACACATCTTGGCCCACCATACTGTGAGCCATTTACCACTGAAAATACTTGCTGCTGAAAATTCTGCCACCGATACTCCAGCAGCAGGATATTCAGTGGCAACTGGGACCCTGTAGACGGCGGTGGCTTGGGAAGATAGAAAAAACAAAAAAAGTTACACCTAACATGTGTTATGCTCTGAGAGTTTGCAGGGGGTAGCTACTACTGATAATTTTGATTTGGAATCACTATTTTTAAAAAATGGAATTAAGGCAAACAGGCGATTAGTAGGAGTATTTTAGAGCCATTGTTGTGAGGAGGATCGGGCCTGGTTCGAAGTTAAATTTTCCCATTGCCCCTACCACCTTGGATTCTGAGGCTCTTTTCTCCTTCCATATCCAATGTTTACCTGATGTGACGTGTGACAAATGGTAGAGTGGTGGAACATTGCAGTATTCATATGATTCACACTCTGGGGTTGATCTTTTTGGGCTTGAGCATGCTGTGCTGCACAGTGTCATGGGATGAGGAGGTAGGGGTTATATTCAGTTGTCATATGCAGGGATGTTTCTTTGCAGACACAGTGGTGGCTGCATGGGGCAGTTTCCCATTGGAGGTGCTGCTGTTATGGGCAGTATCAGACTTCATGGGGCATGGGGCAGACACGGGGTTCTCTCAGAGGACTAGTGTGATGGTTGGTAGTGGAGGGTGGCCTATGTCAGCCATGTGTTGTCTTTAGAACACTATGTCTCTATGTTTCCACTGACAGTATTGAGCCATGTTGCTGCACTGTTACTCAGAGTAGGGTTTTTTCACGGTGTTCAGTTTTCCTTTCCATATGTGCTTTTCTCTTTGGTCCATTCTGCATTTTTTCCACCTTGCTTTCCTCTAGGCCATTGTGTTTCTGTTTTCCTGTTTCCTGTGTGGGTCCTGTTTTGTGTTTTACTGTCATTTGGTTGTGTGGTGGGTCCAGTTTACTCCCTGCTCCTTTTGCCTTTTTCCTTTGCAGCTTCTTCCTGGCTCTTTGCACTGTTTTTGTCCACCAAATGCATTTCCCCTGCTTCCTCCCTTTCCTGCTTTGCCCTACTTACTGCACTAGGGTGGTCCTTATCCTTTCCCAGCCCATGCATGCTGCAGCTAAGGCTGGCCTCCGATGTCCTGTTGGGAGCAGGGCACCCTCATTTTCCAAGACCATATGCAGAGCAGGTGGGTCTCTGCCTCAGAGAAGTTGACTTGCCTTCTAGCCATTTTCCAAGGGTCTGGCTGCGGCAGAAGGGGGGGGGGAACTTACTGTATCCTGCTTTCTGTTGCATGTGGACAACTGTGCGGGTGGACACGTTTTCAGAACTACATATCCACAGCATATCACGTAGGTTGCACGTGTTACTTACACGCACATGGAACCCCCACAATGCACGAGTTGGATGTTTAGCAGTGCAGACGTACAACCCTGTATTCTGACATGCGGCTGCACGTCTAGCCACCCGTGCTGAGAATCACATCTATGTTTTGGATGTACATGTTTTGAACATGCACATCCGCCCTGCACGTCTTTCTCAGAATCAGGCCCATTCTGTCTTGGATCCTGTAAGCCACTGGATCCCAGAAACTACAGCATTCCCAGCTTTAGCAGCATTTCTGTTCATTTAATCACCAACCTCTTCCTTACTTCCATCTTTATGAACAGGAACCACATTCACCTATCTCAAGTCCTCTGGGATCACGCCTGACTCTAAAGAAGCATTGAAGAGGTCAGACAATGGATCCGGCAGTACTTCCCTAAGTTCTTTTAATATGCTTAGATGAATGCCATCTGTCCCCATTGCTTTGTCCAAGTTTCATTTTGCAAGCTCCTGATGAACAGAGTCTTCTGAAAATAATTCAAAATCTACCTCACTTCCATTCCTATTTGTGTTTGTTTTCCCGAGGTCCCATTCCCGGCCCTTCATCTATGATGGCAGAACAGAAATACTTGAGGATCAGCCTCTACATATTCCTCCCCTTCATTTTTGAGTTTCACAAATATCGCTTTGTAAAATGAAAAAAAAAAAAGGATATTTTTACACAGCTCAGGAATTTTACAGCATCGAGGCCAATGTTTTGGCATCAGAAAAAAAAAATCACATTTTTTCAGGCGTATGTACCATCTGGCATGCTACTATGATATGGAATGTCCTAATATTTTATCTTGCTTCAGTTTTATAAAGAAATTGTGACTTTGTCCTTTTGTATTCATAATGTCAGTGTACAACAGATGGTTTCCTTAAGACCGGGGGAGTCCAGTGAAGTAATCCTTCCAACCCAACAGCTAAGACACAATAACAGGATTTTTGTTGCATTGAAATTTGACTGAAAAGGAAATCTTCAGGAAATGCTCTCAGTATAAGGAAGCTCACTATAAGAGGATTGGACTGCACCGAAATGCAAAATAAATCTTACTTAAAAGTGCATGTTTCTAAAAGATCAAATAGGAGAACAAACAGAAAATAGTTCTTTGGCATGAATAACATTCTAGTGTTCAACATATGACATAATTAAATAAACACAGTGGTACAATTGAAAAGGTCCATGAGTGCATATAAAGGTTCCAGTGCTTTATCACTGCCTCTGAAACATGCTACATTTCTTCTGAAACGGTTCAAAGGAAGGCGACCAAAATGATTTGAAGCCTGCGCCAGAAGATGTATGAGAAGAGACTTGAAGACCTAAATATGTACACTCTGGAGGAGAGGAGGGATAGGGGAGATATGAGTGGAGGAGTAGCCTAGTGGTTGGGGCAAGGTACTTCAGACCGGAAGGTCAGGGGTTCAAATCCCACTAGAGGACAGCAACCTTGGGCCGGAAGGACTGGGGTTTCTAAGTCCCACAGGTGCTCCTTGTGGTCTTGGGCAAGCCACTTAACCCTCCATAGCCCATGTTCCCTGTAAAATAGTTATCTCCAAGTTATAATGCCCTGTTCAATGTAATTTCAGTTTGTTCAATGTAAACCGCACTGATGCAGAATAGCATGGTATATAAGAGAATGTAAATAAATAAATGATACAGATGTTTTAAAAAAGGGTATTAATGAACAAACAAAATAGAGGGCATAGATGAAACTGCAAGGAGGTCAACTTAAAAACAACGTCAGGAAATACTTTCACCGAAAGGGTGGTGGATGCTTGGAATGCCCTCCAGATGGAGGTGGTGGGGGCAAAAACAGTGACTGATTTCAAAACGGCATTGGACAGATACAGCGGATCTCTTCATTGCAAGAGAATAAAATCAAAATAAACTTAATTATTTTTTATACTTCAACAAATAGAGAGGGGTGACCTGCAAAGAGTGGTGCGGGTACAACCCTAAACGAAGGCATAGAGGGAGGTGACCTGCATGGAGTGGCAGGTACACCAACTCTAGCCACCTTACTGGGCAGACTAGATGGTCTTTACTGGTCTTTATGTGACATCATTTACTATGTCAATATGTTATGTTCAGCTAGGCTAGAACCATATGTGATCTCTCCCTCATCATTCTATACAAATTCACATTGTCGTTTTATTTTATTTATTTTTTTTATTTATAGAGTTTTAGTCAGTTACAATAACCAAACAAATACAGGACAATCCCATAATACATTTGCAGAAGGAAAAATTACAACTAGTAAAGGCAAGTAACAATGATAAAGTCCACATCATGGGGCCAAAACTGTTGATACCATCAGAAACATAAATAAAGGAAAAAAAGGATAGAAATTATCCACAATGGAGGTCTATCTTATTCATTTCCTTCCCTACTTAAACCCTGCTTTTCGGTCAAAAAATTCTCCAGATGAAACACCTCAACAAAAATATATGAAGCACCATCAAAACTGATGATGCATTTACAGGGAAAATAAAGAAAGAACGTAGCACCCAGTGCCAAAACCCAGGGCTTAAGATTTAAAAAACGCCTCCGGCGCAACTGAGTGCTATGCGAAACATCCAGAAAAAAGTTTAACCGGTTGACCACAAAACCTGGCTGATTTAACTTTTTAAAAAGCCCTAAGAATACGCTGCTTAATTTTAACGGAAGGAAAAGTAACCAAAAAAGTGGCATGCATATTAATAATACCTTGGGAGTCCTCCAAGAAGACAGTTAAATTAACCATAGGAGAGGCAATTTCATCCATTCCCCCTTCAGCCTCATTAAGTTTCTTTATAGTAGAAGGAATATAGTAAATTTGTTAGATATCTATAGAATCAGAAATGGCTAAGAAATGTATCCGATAAGATTCTGTGGGATAGTAATGGAGACTGAGGAAAATTCAAAAAACGTAAATTACAAGAATGCATGGCGTTCTCCAGGGACTCCAACTTGGAATGAAGCATCAAAGAATCTTTAATCCCAGCAACGTTAGTTGCATGCAACGGGAGTACCTGGGCCTCCAACTTAGTAATATCCATGTCCACTAGTGTAACCTTGTCATCAAGTTGCTGCAGGGAAGCAGCTGCTTCTTGAGAGGAAGTACACAAGGAATTCAAAGACGACGACATTTTGCTATCGATGCATTTTAAAGAACCCCAAACATCCTTTAAAGTAATTTCCGAATCTGAAGAGGAGGCAGGAAGCTCAAAAGAACTGCTCACCTCCTATAACGGGACTGGAATAGGCATATTAATCAATTTTAATTTCCTTACCAACTCAGAGGACTCCTCAGACACAAATACATTTCCAGGTACAGGGTGCATAGGAGGAGATCTCCCACCGGAGCTCAATGACACTTCGACTGGAGAAGAATGCACAATCGAGAGGGGGGGCAAAATGCTTATCCAAAGGACCCACCAGTTTAATAACACCGGCTACAGCCTCTGGAACTTTGTCCCCCCGTTTTGGCCTTCCGTTTCCCCCATTAAGACAAGGGAAAAACAAAAGGAAACCTCAAAACAAGAAACCCAAAAACAAACCTAGAGAGAGACAAAGGCCACAAGGCTCCCAAAGTATAGCCGTAGAACTGCCGCAGAGACGCCAAAGGGGCGGTTCTCGCCCCTTCGGACCACGCCCTGCGTCACAGGGGAAGGCTGCAAGTTATGTCCCGCAGGGAAGTCCCCAACGGTCTAGGCTGTCCCGGCAGTGTCTGCCCGATAGAATAGGGAAGGAAGCAGCAACTCCAGCACCTCCGCCGCAGCGGCAGTCTCCCATGCAGGTGAACGGGCTCCACACACCTCCTCCAACAGCTGATCTGATCTAGGTACCTCCAGGCACAGCGTTTACACCCTGCAGGGAAAGACCCACCGGTCTAGGCTGTGCCTGCCCGATAGAATGGGGAAGGAAGCAACTCCTCCAGCACCTCCGCAGCAGGTGAACAGGCTACACACACACCTCCAACAATAGCTGATCCCGTCATTTTATTTTTATAGATGCAGAAAACAATTTCTTGGGCCAAAATCTTATATAAAGTCAATGTCATTTTTTCTATTTTTTTTTTTGGTAATACTTGATAACTTTTTCAATTTCAGTGCACATCATACATTGGAACATATTTATAAAACATTTATGTACCATGTATAAAAATAGAACTAAAACAGCAACGCAGAATCAGACACTGGCAGTATCAGTACTGGCAAAAATGATGCTCAAATTATGGGGGCAATTTTTAAAATATAGGCATGAACATACTTTGTACCCATGAGCTTGTAAGCAGATTTACAAAGCAAAACTGCCTTATGGAGCTTCCCTTTCAAAATTTTAGGTTGGCTAGTGCAGTAGGTACTTCAGTCCCCATAGACTTTGCACCCACACATTTATTTATTTATTTAGTTAAGCTTATATACCACCAAGTCTAATAGTCTAATTATCTGCAGGTTCCAACCCCTGCCCCCTCCGGCATCCCTTTGCAGAGAGGGAGTAATTTTCAGTCCTAATTTTATACAATAATTACTTAGTTATGTGAACAAAATCTTTTGAAGTCACCTTACCAAAGATACTGAAGTATCACATAGTTCAATAATTAATCTCACACATCAAAACACTTCTCTCCTTGTCATCTCCTATGTGTTTCCTTACCATTCCCCTAGATGTATTTCCTAGTCCCCAGTTGTGTCGTCTATTTTTACTAGACTGTAAGCTCTTAGAAGGGACTGTCTCTTACGTGTCTCTGTACAATGCTGTGTACACCTTGCAATACTATATAAATGATAAGCAGTAATAGTAGTCAAGGTAACCCTTCATCCAAGGACCTTATTCCTATCCCATACAACACATCCTTTCCCCAATTTAAGGAGACCATATTGCTGTATTCATCTGAAAGGTTACTGCAGAGACTATTTAGATGGCTACACTAAGTGCAGTCTTACTAATTATTGCTAGAAGGAGAAAGGAAGGATCAACTTCAGGAGGCTCTATTTCAGGAAGGGAAGGAGGGAACACCTTTGAGAGAGAAAGCCCAATGGCTATATAAAAACCTCACTCAACTGTAGTTTTCTTTTTACCTATAGCCATTGCATCATGCACCATGATCAGAAGAATAAGAGGCCTGGAGACACTCCCAAGGGGGCAGAGGGTGCTGAGGCTGAAGAAAGGTCATTCCAGAATTCAGCTGTCAAGGACAGTGAGGAATGGCATAGGAAAGACTACAGCTCACAGCAGCAACCCAGCCAAAGCGATGAAAGAACCAGCATAAAAGAGACATAAGGCATAAGAAATGCCATACTGAGTCAGACCAAGAGTCAATAAAGTTCAATATCCTGTTTCCAAGAGGGCCAATACAAGTCACAAGTATTTGTCAGGTTCCCAAAAGGTATACAGATTCCATGCTGTTTTTCCCGGGGTAAAAAGTGGATTTCCCTGGTCCTCTAATAATGGTTTATGGACTTTTCCTCCAGGAACTTGTCCAAACCTCTTTTAAACCTGGCTACACTAACAGCTTTTACTACATCCTCTGATAATGTGTAATCAAACTCTGGAATTCATTAAATGAAAAATATTTTCTCAGATTAGTTTTAATTGTGTTACATTGTAGCTTCATTGCGTGTCCCCTAGCCTTCCTAAACCAATCTATGTTTACCCGGTCCATTCCATTCATTATTTTGCAGACCTCTATCATATCTTCTCAGCTGTCTCTTTTCCAAGTTGAAGAGCCCTAACCAGCCTTTGTAAAACATCTTTTAGAATTGGTAATCCGAGTCTTAGTCAGGGTACTGTTCACGATTCTTGGAAAAATCTCTTTTATTAGGCCTTGTTTGAAGGATGGTAGCTTGGATTTAGGCCTCCTTTCAAATTAAGAACATAAGAACATAAGATATGCCATAATGGGTCAGACCAAGGTCCATCAAGCCCAGTATTCTGTTTCCAACAGTGGCCAATCTAGGTCATACGTACCTAGCAGTTTCCCCAAGGGACACAGGTTCCACAATGCTTGTACTGGTTCAAGCATTGATATCCTGGGTCCCTTCTTAATAATGGTTTATGGACCTTTCCTCCAGGAACTTGTCCAAACCTTTTTTAAACCCAGCTACACTAACAGCCTTTACTACATCCTCCGGTAACAAATCCCAGAGTTTGATTACACGTTGAGTGAAAAAATATTTTCTTTTATTAGTCTTAAATAGTTTACCCTGTAGCTTCATTGCATGTCCCCTAGTCTTTCTATATTCTGATAAGGTAAACAATCGATCTACGTTTACCCGTTCCACTCCGTTCATTAATTTATAGACTTCTATCATATCTCCCCTCAGCCGTCTCTTTTCCAGGTTAAAGAGCCCCAACCTTTTTAGCCTTTCTTCATAGGAGTAGCCTTCCATCCCCTTTACCATTTTGGTGGCTCTTCTCTGAAGCTTTTCTAAAATCGCTATATCCTTTTTAAGATACGGCGACCAGAATTGCACACAATATTCAAGGTGCGGTCTCACCATGGAACGATATAGAGGCATTATAATATCTTTTGTTTTATTTT
This sequence comes from Ichthyophis bannanicus, assembly GCA_033557465.1. Taxonomy (NCBI): domain Eukaryota; kingdom Metazoa; phylum Chordata; class Amphibia; order Gymnophiona; family Ichthyophiidae; genus Ichthyophis; species Ichthyophis bannanicus. The sequence goes on along the minus strand of CM066050.1, from coordinate 78,306,243 downwards.
CCATTCCTTTCCTTATCATACCTAGCATTCTATTTGCTCTCTTGGCTGCCGCTGCACACTGGGCCGAGGGTTTTAACATGGTATCCACAATGACGCCTAAATCTTTTTCCTGGGTGGTGGTTCCTAATGTGGAACCTTGCATCGTGTAACCATAGTTTGGGTTGTTCTTCCCTAGGTGCATAACCTTGCACTTCTCCACATTAAATTTCATCTGCCATTTTGATGCCCAGTCTTCCAATTTATCAAGATCCTCTTGCAATTTTCCACAATCCTCTTGGGTTTTAACAACATTAAATAGTTTTGTGTCATCTGCAAATTTGATAACCTCACTCGTTATTCCACTTTCCAGGTCATTTATGAATATGTCAAAAAGCAGCGGACCCAGCACAGATCCCTGGGGTACACCACTATTCACCTTTCTCCATTGGGAAAATTGGCCATTTAGCCCTAACCTCTGCTTTCTATTTTTTAACCAGTTCCTGACCCACAATATACACTGCCTCCTATCCCATGACTCTTTAGTTTTGCCAAAAGTCTCTCATGAGGGACCTTGTCAAAGGCTTTCTGAAAGTCCAGATACACAATATCAACCGACTCACCTTTGTCCACCTGTTTATTCACTCCTTCAAAAAAACATAACAGATTAGTAAGACAAGATCTTCCTTGTCTAAAGCCATGTTGGCTGTCTCCCATTAGGTCGTGACTATCTACATGCTGAGTAATTTTATTCTTTATGATGGTTTCTACCATTTTTCCCGGTACTGATGTCAGGCTCACCGGTCTGTAGTTTCCCGGATCACCCCTCGAACCCTTTTTAAAAATTGGTGTTACATTGGCGGTCCTCCAATCCTCAGGTATTAGAGATGATTTTAATGATAGTTCACAGATTACTGATAGCAGGTCTGCAATCTCAAATTTCAGTTCTTTCAACACCCTTGGATGTATACCATCCGGCCCAGGTGATTTGCTACTCTTCAGTTTATCTAATAGTTGTAAGACATCTTCCCGATGTATCGATATTTCCTTCAATTCTTCCACACCTTTAAATACCACTTCAGTCATGGGTAACATCCCTACATCTTCCTCAGTAAAGACCGAAGCAAAGAATTCATTCAGTCTCTCCGCTATCGCCTTGTCGCCTCTTAGTGCTCCTTTAACCCCTTTATCATCTAATGGACCAACTGACTCTCTCACAGGTTTTTTGCTACGAATGTACTTGAAAAGGTCTTTATTTCACGTTTTTTTGCTTCCGCAGCAAGCTTCTTCTCAAATTCTCTCTTTGCCTGCCTTATCAATGCCTTGCATTTGACTTGCCAGTGCTTGTGCTGTTTCCAGGTTTCATCGTTTGGCTCTTTTTTTCCATTTCCTGAAAGATGCTTTTTTGGCAACAACAGCCTCTCTGACCTCACCTTTAAACCATGCTGGCAGTGTTTTGGACTTCCTTCCACTTTTCTTAAAGCGTGGAATACAGCTGGTCTGGGCTTCCAAGATAGTATTTTTCAACAACACCCAAGCTTGATGTACATCTTTAACCTTTGCAACTGCTCCTTTTAGTTTTTTCTTAACTGTTTTCCTCATTTTATCATAGTCTCCCTTTCGAAAGTTAAAGGGTAGTACTGTGGATTTCCTTACTATCCCTCCTCCACTAATTAAATCAAAGGTGATCATGCTATGATCACTATTGCCAAGTGGCCCCAACACCCTTATCTCTTGCACTACATCTGGTGTTCCACTAAGGACTAGGTCTAATATTGCTTCCCCTCTGGTCGGTTCATGAACCAGCTGCTCCAAGAAGCAGTCATTTATTTCATCTAGGAACTTTATCTCCCTAGCATGTCCTGTTGTGACACTGAACCAGTCGATGCCGGGGTAATTGAAATCACCCATTATTATTACTGCACTGTAACTTTTGCTAGCTTCCTTGATTTCTTTGAGCATTTCATCATCCATTTGTTCATTCTGGCCAGGCGGACGATAGTACACCCCCACTGCCATCGCCTTCCCCTTTTTACATGGAATTTCAATCCATAGAGATTCTACAGCAAATTTTGTTTCTTGCAAAACTTTAATCCTTTCTGACTCAATGCCCTCTCTAACATAGAGCGCAACCCCTCCACCAATTTGATCAGCTCTATCATTACGATATAGTTTGTACCCAGGTATCACAGTGTCCCACTGGTTGTCCTCCTTCCACCATGTCTCTGATATTCCAATCATATCTAACCTCTCGTTTAGTGCTATATATTCTAACTCTCCCATCTTGTTTTGTAGACTTCTAGCATTTGCATACAAGCATTTTAGAGACTGTATTTTATTCATATTAATTTGGCTATTGGTAGACATGGGTAATTTGGGATCTTTAAGCTCTGTCTGCTCCATACTCGAGGGCATTTGGGCTACTTTACTCTTTTTTGGAACCTCTCTGCTTTTTGTAGTATCCTTCAAGGATACATTCTTCCGAACCATGCGCTCTTGGGCCACTGTCGGCTTTCCCCTATTATCTAGTTTAAAAGCTGCTCTATCTCCTTTTTAAAGGTTAATGCCAGCAGCCTGGTTCCATCCCGGTTAAGGTGAAGCCCATCCTTTCGGAAGAGCCCTCCTTTCCCCAGAATGTTCCCCAGTTCCTAACAAATCCGAACCCCTCATCTCTGCACCATTGTCTCATCCACGCATTGAGACTCCGGAGCTCTGCCTGCCTTTTGGGTCCTGCACGTGGAACGGGAAGCATTTCGGAGAACGCTACCCTGGACGTTCTGGATTTCAACTTCCTACCTAAAAGCCTAAATTTAGCTTCCAGAACCTCCCTACGACATTTTCCTATGTCATTGGTACCGACATGTACCAAGACAGCAGACTCCTCCCCAGCACTATCTAAGACCTTATCTAGGTGGCGTGTGAGGTCCGGTACCTTCGCACCAGGCAGGCATGTTACCAGGCGATCCTCACGTCCACCAGCCACCCAGCTATCTACATGCCTAATGATCGAATCACCAACTATAACTGCTGTCCTAACCCTTCCCTCATGGGCACTTGGCCCTGGAGAAACCTCCTCGGTGCGAGAGGGGTTTACATCACCTGGAGGACAGGTCCTCGTTACAGGATCACTTCCTGCCACACCAGGGTGATGCTATCCTGTCACGTGACCTCTCTCCTCCATGGCAACAGGGATGCTGCCAGACTGGAGGTGGGACTTTAGGACTATATCCCTGTAGGTCTCGTCTATGTACCTCTCTGTCTGTCTTATGTTTTCCAAGTCTGCTACTCTAGCCTCTAGAGAACGGACTCGTTCCCTGAGAGCAGAGAGCTCCTTGCACCTAGTGCACACGTAAGACCTCTCACCAGCTGGGAGAAAATCATACATGTGACACTCAATGCAAAAGACTGGAAAGCCCACATCCCGCTGCTGGACTGCTGTCTGCATCTTAGTTTTAAGTTTGTGTTTAGATCTTTAAGTTCTTTATGTACTAAAGCGTGCTATGGATATTTATACCACTAAAACTGTACCTAAGAAGTTTAATATACCTTGTTCACCTGAAGCTTAATTAATCTCAGGTCCTTAGTGTATGACTGATTTGGGTAATGAGCTTCACCTGAGAGCACCTCCTGTCTTTTAAGTTGTGCAAGTACCTATAAAGCTGTGATTATCCCAGGGGAGGGTGGGTGTGGGGAGGGAGGGAGGGATATAACACTTATTAAAAAAAAGGGCTGCTACACAGTACCCTGTCCTGTGCTGCTGAGGTAAGCTATATTCTGATTTGATTTAAATTATAGCTCTTTGCTGCTGCTAGGCTCTAACCTATTATGAAATTTAAACTACAAGCTCTCTGCTGGATTCTAAATTTAACCAGAAAGCTCTCTTCTGTGTTTTAATTTGAAACTAAAAGTACTTTGCTGATGCTAGGCCCTGAGTGACTATGAAATTTAAACTACAGCTCCCTACTGGGTATGAAAGGTAACCAGAAAGTTCTCTTCTGTGTTTTAAATTGAATCTTAAACTGTTGCTACTAGGCCCTGACTGATTTAACAAAAAATAGTGGGTTCACAGATTAATTAGCTTTAAAAGAAAAAAAATTCCTTTCAGAAAAATTCCCAGAAGTATATACTCACAATTTCAGATTTCTCTCCAGAAGTAACAGCCCCCCTTTCTAGTCCTTCAAGACTCAATTAGGTCATCAAATTTGCCATTCTTGAGTAAGCTGATGGAAAAAGCGGTTCTTGGTCATCTCCTTTCTTTTTTGGATGAGAATAATATTTTGCATCTGAGGCAGTCGGGTTTTAGGGCTTACCATAGTACAGAGACCTTATTGGTTGCTATGTATGATGATATCTTTAGAGCTATAGATAAGGGCAAATGAACTCTTCTGCTCCAACTTGATTTGTTGTCAGCATTTGATTTGATTAATCATTTTTTGTTACTGACAAGGTTGGAAGAAATAAGGGTGAACAGTACTACGTTGAGTTGGTTCCGCTCCTATTTTTCTGGTCGATCATTCAAGGTCTGCATATAGAATAATGTTTCCTCCCTTTGAGTGCTGGCATGTGAGGTGCATCAGGGGTCTAGTTTCCCACATTTTATTTAACATCTTTTTGGCCCCCTTGGGAGTTATGTACACCCAACCCCAATCCTTCAAATATATCTATGCAGATGACATACAGATTCTTAGTCAAGATTCTTGGAATGATTTATTTCAGTCGGTCCTTGCTGGTCAGTTAGACCATATTGCAGAGTGGCTTAGGGCACATCAGTTGTTATTTAATACCAATAGGTCTTCGGATATGTGCTTAGACAGAAAGGAATCTGCTCCTGTATTCGCCCCTAGTATGGGGGTTCTTCTGTCCCAATTAAAGACAAGATTGAGGTCACGTGACACATGAGCAAGTGAGGACGTTCTTTTCCTTGCTCCGGGGCCGCCGCGGCAAATTGATGTAAAATCGGCGATTTAAATTCCTGGTGACTGGTGCCGCCGGTGGGGACACCTGCTCTATTATACTCTCCTTCTATTGCTGCTATTTGGTGATCCTAGATGCCGCCTCCGGTACGAAGGGAGAGGGAGAAAGAAAAGGCGCCAAAAACCCGGGCCGCCACAACGACGGAGATGCAGCCCTCCTCGCCGGGTATGGAGAGTGGAGACTCGGCGTCGGAAAGATTTAGCGAGGGAGGTGGCCCGCCATTTGAACCCCAAGCTGGATCAAATTCTCTCCAAGTTGGAGGTGATGGGGGAGACGTTGGCTGCTCAGGGCCAAAAGATTGAAGAATTGGAGCACCGCGTGTCGGCTATTGAGGACGATGAGGGCCGGCAGGAGAGAGTGCACGCTGATACACGTGCACAGATTGTGGCTTTGCAAAATAAAGTGGAGGATTTAGAAAATCGCTCCCGCCGGAACAACCTCCGGCTGGTCGGCATACCAGAATCAACAACCGATATTCAACTTTTGCCACTAATTGAAAAATGGCTCCCGGAGGAGCTGGGACTACCTACTCTGGTCGGCGACTTAAAGGTGGAACGTGCTCATAGGATCGGCCCTCGGATGGAGAATAGAACCAGGCCCCGAGTGGTGATTGCAAAAATTTTAAACTTTGCTCATAAAGAGCGCCTCCTCAGAGCCTACCGACAGCACGCAGGTCTTCTGTTGAACAATGCTAAAATTCTGCTGTTCCAAGACTATTCTACTATGGTGTCGGCGAAGCGCAAGGAGTTTTCCCCGATTTGCACGGCCCTTTTTGAGAAGAAAATTCGCTTCTCCCTGGCCTTTCCGGCAATGCTTAGAGTGCATCATTTGGGGCGCAACCTGACCTTTGAGTCTGCGGGAGCGGCCAAAGCCTTTTTAGAGCAGCTCTGCAAGGAACAACTGGCACAGGCCGCTGTGAGTGCCGAGGAATCTGTGGCTTGAGTACGCCTGGGCTTCCGTTGCTCGACAACCTGTGTCCGCTGTGTGGAGGCGGCGAGAGTCCTGGAGTACGGGGGTTCCCTTGTGACTGTGGCTGTTGGGGTCCGGAGCTGCCTTCCCGCTGACTCCAGCGATATGTGACATAACTGGACTCTATGTTCTATATGCGATGTTACTATGCAGGTCTATTTGTTATTTCTGGTATTGTTTTCTGTCTCTGATTTTATTCCCTATTGCATTAGTACAGTATGTATGCGCTCTTTACCTCTGGGGCTTCCAGCTACTTTAATGGGCTGTTCTCTGTGTCCCTTTCTTTCTCATAGGCCTCCCCCCCGTCCTCTTCTTTTGGCTGTGGCGGGGTTTGGAGATCAGAGGGGAGTGTTGCTGTTGTGCTGTTTGCACAGTATTTGCCCCAGCAGCATTGCAGGGTACTCTACGGTGGAGAGGATAGCAGCGGAGATCCTGGGGGGTTGAGGCCTTGGTCGCCATCTGTGGCACCGGTGCTGGGTGGAAGTTCCCGCGGTGGTCCCGTGGTGCACAGAGGTGACTTTGTTCAGTTTCGACTGAAATGGGATGTGTGCTTTTAAGGGGGGTAGGGTATATAGTGGTGGGGGGAATTGAGGGTATGTGGAATGGGGGTGGGGAGGGTGTAGTGGGGGTAACGGGGGGGGAGGGGGGAGGGAGACGGGGGGGATAGAAAGGGGAAAGGTGCCCGTATCAAAAGAGATTTCAGGGTTGGATAGGGGGAAAGACAGGTTTCTTCTCTGGAGCCGAGGCTGGGCGGCTCCTGGGGACTACATATGTCAATTAGCAATGCATAGTCCTCGCCTCTGCTTCACTTAATCAAACTCTTAAGTTAGTCTCCTGGAATGTGGGGGGCATAAAATCCCCTATCAAACGCACCAAAATTTTACAGGCCTTGAAGCGGAAGGGTGCCCATGTGGCTTTGCTGCAGGAGACCCATCTTTCTGAGCAGGAACATCAAAAGTTGGTGAGGGACTGGGTGGCTTGTATGTATGGGGCTTCCTCTGGGGGGAATACAGCGGGGGTGGTGGTGTTGGTGAAGAAGGGTATTCCTTTTGAAGTACGGAAGATTGATGCTGATCCGCAGGGGCGGTTTATTTTTCTGCAAGCTAAAGTCTATAATGAAGAAATATGGATAGGAAATGTCTATGCCCCTAATGTTTATGATCACGCTTTTTTCAAGCTTCTTCTAGGCTATGTGCAGAGGGTGGGGGATGGTCAATTAGTGTTGGCTGGAGATTTTAACTGTCCCCATGACCCACATCTGGATAAATCGGTGGCGAGCAGGGGGGGAGCTTGGTCTCGAAAAGGGGTGGGATATCTTTGTAGGCTGGGTGGCTTGTTAGATGTTTGGCGTACCCTGCACCCGGGAGAACGTACTTATACCCATCAGTCGCGGGCCCATCTGACTTGGTCCCGAATTGACTATATCTTGGTAAGTGAGCAGGCTATTTCCAGGGTGGACCAGACAGATATAGAGCCCATATCTATATCTGATCATGGTATGGTTTGGATGACTTGGGCTTGCCCGGGGGTGGGAAGGGGGAGCTGGCGCTTTCCGGCCTCCTTATGGGAAGATCAGGATTTTCGATGTTTCTTGGAGAACCACTGGGATGAATATGTTCACTTTAATGATACCCCTGACTGTTCATCTCTCTTGTTTTGGGAGGCCAGTAAAGCGGTTATGAGAGGGGTCATTATGGATTATACTGCCCGGCGACGACGGCACTTGGATCGTAGCATAGTAATTCTGGAACGAAATCTTCGGGCACTGCAGTCCCACGTAGGTGCCTTACATGGGAGGGGGGCCCGTGAACGCCAGCAAGATCTTGTTCAGGTCCAGCTGGCTCTTAATGAGCTTCTTCAGAGACGAGCTAAGATGTCTTTGCAATATTATCAGCATAAATTGCATAGATATGGTAATCGATCGGGCAAGCTGTTAGCAAGACTAGTTTCGCGATCCGGGTGGGGCGCGATTTGTCCCTGTTCTTCAAGATGGCGGGGGGCACTTGCAGCATCAACTGCAGCGTATTGCGGAAATCTTTCGCCAGTTTTATGCACGCCTTTATACGGAGGAGGAGCGTGATGTCATGCAGGGTCGAGTGTTCCTCGATAAAGTGGCTCTCCCACAATTATCTGAGCGGGAGTTACAGGAACTTAATGCTCCCTTGACAGGGAAGGAAATCCAAGATGCCATCAAAAGGGGGAAACCGCACAAGGCCCCCGGCCCTGATGGATTTGGTGGGGAATACTATAAAATATTGTCATCTCGGGTAGCCCCTACTATGTTGGCCATGTATACAGAGGTGTTGCAGCGGGGTGGCTTCCCCAGAGATATGCGCTGTGCCAACATTACTGTCATTCCGAAACCGGGTAAGAACCCCTTGACCCTGCGTCGTTTCGGCCCATCTCGCTTATCAATAGTGATGTTAAGATTTTGGCCTCAATACTGGCTCGGAGACTGAACCCCTTCCTGCCGACCTTGATTGGGGATAGGCAAGTTGGTTTTGTTATGGGGAGGATGCAACAAAAAATATTGCAAAGCTCCTCTTGGGCATGGAACACTGTATAGAACGGAATTCTCCTCTATTGCTAGTCAGTCTGGACGCTGAAAAAGCCTTTGATAGAGTTACCTGGGAGTATTTGTGGGATGCGTTATGTAGTTTTGGGATCCGGGGTGATTTCGTCCAGTGGATTCGGGTTCTATACCATCTCCCCGCTGCTCGGGTGGGTGTGAATGGGGTTTACTCGGAACCCTTTATTTTAGAAAGGGGTACGCGACAGGGCTGCCCGTTGTCTCCACTGTTATTCGTTTTGGCGCTGGAGCCCTTACTTCAGACCATCCAGCAGGAGGCCCAAGTGCAGGGGATACGGATGGGGGGGGAGGAAATGAAAGTAAGTGCCTTTGCGGATGACCTGCTTCTCTGTTTGACATCCCCACAGGCCTCGTTACAGAGAGTCTTGCTCCTTATTCGCGAATACGGTACTTTCTCCGGGTTGAAAATCAATATGTCTAAATCTATGGCCTTGGATGTGGGTGGAAAGGTGCAACCTGCATGGCGTGGGGTCTTCCCCCTTGCGTGGGCACAGGGCTCTGTTAGATATTTGGGCATTCAGTTGCCGACGAACCCTGCTAAGCTGTACTCCGATAATGTGGGACCTATGCTTGAAAGGGCTAGGTTAACGTTTCAACGCTGGCGGGCACTGCCCCTGTCTTTACGAGGTCGAATTGCCTTATTCTCGATGGTAGAGCTCCCTCGGTGGCTATATGTGCTGCGGCTACTGCCGATTTGGGTCCGGGCAAAGGACTGGAAACTCTTTGATCGTTATTTGACAGGTTTCCTCTGGGGAGGTCGCCGGGCCCGCATTCCGCTTCGGGCCCTGCGGCGGAGGAAGGAAGAAGGGGGCCTAGAATTGCCATCGTTGAGAAACTACAACCTCAAGTACTTAGCACGACACATTTGGGGACTGTTAGCGGCTGATGGTGGTTGTGCCCCTGTCCAGCAGCTTCGAGCAATCGCCTCTCCATGCCATGGTCTGTATTTACTGCACACCTCACGCTTACATGGCCAGGGGCGGGGACCGGACAGCGAGTACTTGCGGAATTTGAAGATGGCCTGGAGGGAGCTTTGTAAGAGGGTCGGCTGGGATTCGACTTGTTCTCTTATGCTGCCATTGGTGGGGAACCCGGACTTTTTACCGGGTTTCGCGGCTTTTACGATTTTCCATGGTTGGCAGCAGAGGGGGATAGTGTGTTTGGGAGATCTGGGAAGGACGGAGGGTGGAGTGTTGGAGAGCTACCAAACCCTGAGCCATACTTATCGACTGGGAGCTGCAGACTTTTATGGCTACCTCCAACTTCGGCATTATGTCGATCAGTTGCGGAGGAAAGTCCCAACCCTACTTTTAACCAAAGATCCACACAAGTTATTTGGTGGCTGGGTGGATAAAGACATGTTTGATTGGTCTGAGCGAAAACACCTGCTTTGCCCGCTGGTAGACTCTGAATATCTTCGGACTCTTACCCTACGATGGCAGGGAGATGGCCTGCAAGAGCTGACCGTGGAGATCCTGCAGTCTGCCTTTGAGCGGATTCCTGGGGGGGCAGTGTGGATGTATTTGCAAGAGATGCAATACAAGTTCCTTTGGAGAGCATATGCTAGTGATACTTGGGCACATAGGGCGGGCCTTCGCGACAACTCCCTTTGTGGTTGGTGCCTGGGGGGTGTGGGGACCCTGTATCATAAGTTTTGGCTGTGCCCTAGAGTTCAACAACTGTGGCACCAGGTGACTGATCAAATGGGGGAATGGCTGGGGTGTGAGACCTTTATGATGTGGCAGGTGTGTTTGTTCCATTGTTGGGAGGGGATGGGGTTTCCACTCTCATCATGCCACCGTGCTTTGCTTGACAGAGGTCTCCTTCTAGTTAAGAAAGTCTTGTTGGGCAGCTGGCTTGAGGGTTCTCCCCCAAAGTTCGAGGTTTGGACCAAAGCTTTGATAAATTTGATGTATATGGAAAAGCTCACGGCGAAGCAGTTGGGGGGGACACAGTGGGATCGCTTTTACTCGATCTGGCAACCGCTTCTTGATAACCTCTCTGTTCATGAGCGGAGTGCGGTACTGAATGTCTGAACCCCTATCATAGCTATCTATCTCAACCTTATCTTTCCCTATTTTCCCTCTTTCCCTTGGGAATGTGGTGGGAGTGGGAGGTTTAGAGTCGAGGCACCGGGGGGGGGGGTTAGGGGGGATAGTTTGGGGGGTAGGATGGGGGGGGGGTTGGGGGGAGGGTGGGTAGTGCTTTGCTTCTTTGCTCCTTGTTTCTAGTTCAATAGTTCCTGCCCTTACAGGTTTTCTTTGATTGTACAATTGCAACTGCTTTGTTGCTACTGTTAAGTGCGAGTTTCCTCCTTGGGTTTGGGGTTGTGAGGAGGGTGGGGCCTGCTTAGTGTGAGAGGCTCTGGGCCCCTTGGGACTCTTCCCGGGGTACGAGGACTCCTCTTGCTTTGTAGGTATGGTGTGATCTTTGCTGTTCCATGGCTGTGGTTTTATTTGAAACCATAAATCCCCTTTGCACTCAGTAGTGGGGTGCAAGAGGTTATACTGCTATAGTTTGTCCTCATCGTTTGTGATATAGGTCATGCTACTCCTGACTCCTGTCTATTAAGACGGTTTCATCTCTGTGATGGTACTACTCGTGGAAGTTGTGCTGCAGCAACAGAGCTGGAAATGATGTGATCGTTTGCTTTTGCCTTGCTGTTTGTGTGTGAATTTTTTGGGTTTGTATGTACTTATGTGAGAAACATTAATAAAAATGGTTTGAAATAAAGACAAGATTACCACTTTATGTATAATTCTTGATAGTGAATTATCATTTTTACCACAGATGTCTGCCCTGGTTCAGAGATCTTTTTATGCTGTGTGTCTGGTGCATTTTTTAAAGCATTATTTTTATATTAATTCTTTGCAGACCCTCATTCATGCATTGGTCATGAATTGTCTAGACTATTTCAATGCTTTGTATTTGGGTCGCCCTTCCTATACATTAAAAAAGACAATTGTTGCAGAATACAACAGTGAAGGTTTGATATAGGGCCAAGAGAAGTGATCATGTGACGCCTCTGCTGATGATGGAGCACTGGCCTCCGATTACTCAACGTATTGTTTTTAAATTTTTGATGCTTTTTACTCAGGTTTTCCACTTTATTTATTGGCTTTGTTAGCTCCTTATGTTCCAGCTCAGCAGTTGAGGCCATCTCAGAAATCTTCTATGTATTCCACCTTTCCAGCAATGGCGACATGAGAGGATTAGCAGAGCTGCATTTTCTTATAATGCTCCAGTTTATTGGAACAATCTCTCTTTGGAGATTAGGGCAGAGATTTCATATAAATATTTTAAAATACAGGTAAAGACCAATTTGTTTCGACTGGCTTTTAAGGAATAGTTGGTGATTTCTGTTTTTGCTGTTCTGTTTTTTGTTTCTGTGATGTGTTGTGTTAACACTGGTTTCTAATTATTATAAACCGCTCAGAAGCTGCCCTTTGTGGGTGTGATGAGCAGTATGTTAAGTCTTTTTAATAAATTAATAAATAGATAATTTTGGTTACTCATCACTGTACCTTTTCTAATTCCACTATCTCCTTTTTAAGATATGGAGGCCAATTCTGGTCGGGGCACGTCCGGGCCATCCAGAATCTGGATG